>JACBWW010000011.1:27241814-27269412 GCA_020086605.1 Lanius collurio | reverse complement strand
TGAGAGGATTGTGCTTATGATTTTGCTGTAAAACTGCAATTAGGACAGCAAAAATAATGCAAGAATTCTGGTTAAACTGAAAACTCAATTCACTTTTCTACTAAAATAACAGAGATTGATTTGTCTGCCAAGCAAATCCAATAGATTGACTGGCTCCAACGTTTCATGAAGTTGAAGCATGTTAACTAAGACCAATGACTGCTCTAAAAAAAATCCTGTTTGGTTTTTGCTTAATGATGTAGTTGCTAAAATATTCTTTCATACAAAGCAGTTCTCTAGTTCTCACAGGTGTCCACATAACCACTGATGGGGGAAATTTACAAGTACAGGAGTTTTTCAGAAAAGCTTTTCTAAGGGACAGGTGGCTGAAACTCTTTCTGCTACATCTGTTGAGTTCCAGCAACCAGAAGAGCTTTCTGAATCATGTTATTTGTCCATGCAGTGGATTTATTTTTGTTTCTCACAAAATGTCACCTCTCCAACCTTATAAGCAGAGTCTAGTAATTGACAACATGCAAAAATATGAAGCAAACACAAAAAGTGTGAGAGTAAACTCAGCAGACCTGGGCTTCATGTACCTATTCAGACCTAGACTACTTGCTGGTCATCCTTGAAAGGCCTGAGGTAGTCTTCAGTATAGAGAGTAATACTAAGCAACATCTGAGGACACCCAACATTCCATTCCAACTGCCCATTCCCTTCCCCTCACAAGGATCAAAGAAATGACTGCTGGAAGCTGTAATTGGTAGGGTTGGAATAAAATCCAAATATGTGTCATAATGAGAAAACATTTTTGTCCCACAATGTCTGCTTGATTTAATTTTATCTGAGGTGGTACACTGGGAAATGAGCCCTATGTCTGGTGGAGGGTTGGGCCCAAAGATCTCAAAAATTAATCAAAACACATTTGAAGGAATGCATTGAACTGTTATGGGAAGCTGCAAAATAGGGGTTTTTTTCCAAATGTATACCAAGCAGATAGCATTTGAAGGCTTTTTGAACCTTTTATGCTGGCTTGACAGCTTTGGCTGACCAACATTGTCAGACAATACAGGTGGTGTAACAATTGAATCTGATGTTGGTTTTCATTGCAGAAAAATGTCAAGGAAGAGTTATTATACAATTGGCAGCACAGCAGCAACACTATCTTTTTCTCTTGTCAGCTCTGGCACTGTCTTTGCAGGAGAGATCACACATCTACTGATGGATCACCCCACTACCAGCAAAACATATGAAAAGCTTCTCTTTTACCCTGGGTTCCATCGAAGGCATTAACTTGGATGCTTCTCTTTCACTCCTCTTCCCAGCTGCTATGTTTTCAGAAAACTGGAAATTTTTCATATTTGAGCCTTCTTTGCTTCTGATTTTTCTGAACTCCCAATCAGATTCGGAAGTTATTAAGCTGGAGGAGTGACAGACAAGATAGGGCACAGACAAGATTGGCTGTGTAAGTCTTGCTTTGTTAGGAAACCAAACTAAAAATATCTGTTTGATCTAAAGGTTAATGCCATTATTGTAAATAGTTTTCCTTTAAACTGCTAAACCAGTAATACCCTCAGCAGTGCTTTTAAAAGGAAAATTACAGATAATTATTGTGCTTTACTGTATTTTCTTCATTTTTCAGGTCCACCTCTGCCTCCATCATATTTCAGCCACTTTATTAATAGCATAAAGGTAATTATATCCCATTTGTGTTTGAGTTCTGTTAAGCTTTTTTTAAAGTGTACTTTGCTATAAATTAAGCACAAACCTATGCAACATGGTGAAATACACAAATATAAGAACATCAGCAATTATAAGTTACATTATTTCTTAAACTCCAGTTGCATAGGCAAGTTTTTTACAAGTCTAGAGATAGCAATTGTCAGAGGTCTATAAAGATTACTTTTGAAAGAAACTTTATTACTGAGGCTTTTTACCTTCCCAGTGGTATTAAAGTGAGTCATAATTCACTGTTGCCTAACATATCTGCCTTAAATGAATGCTTTTGTTTCCATGCCAGCTCAGGTAAAAGACATCCATTACCTAAAGGGCTTCTAGAACACTGGGTGAGGGGAAAGGGGAGTGAAAATCACTTCCATGTCATGTTATTTATCTTTTAAATACACTGAATGAAATTAAATTATGGGAACTACTTTTCCTGGAAGCTCTTACAACAAAGTATACCCATACCTTGATTTGTTTGGTCTCTCTCTGTTCCATTATTCTCTTGGCTGCTTCAAGTGACAAAAAAATAATAACAATCTAATATCATTTTAAATGTTTTTAAGTGAACAAGACACTTTATCAGTAGAAAAACTGAAAAAAAATTGAATCAAATTCTCATTTAAAGATGCTACCAAAAGTGTTGTGCGGATAGGCTCTTGGAAGGACCCTTAGAGCTTCCTGGTTTTGGGATTTTATTTCTGCTTGGCAGAGTCCACCCAAGTTATTCCTATGGCATAAAGTGTCCCGTGTTAGTAGCAAAGGTGATAGGGTTTCTTTGACCTTATAGTGTAATGTCTGTAGCTTTATAGATTTAGCTGCCAATTTTTCACCTAGTCCTTCAACTCCCCAAAATGGCCTGGCATAAAGAAACCTTTTGAGTCGTGTTTACTGGGAATCTAAAAGCCTAAAAGTTGGAGGAGGAGCTATACATAACAATCTCCTCTGGCTGTCTGCAGATATCTGCCATTCTTGCTGTGCCCTTTGCCTTTTCTATCCACAGATTTATTTCTCAGAAACATGAAAAAGGACAAAAAAAAATATTGAAGGGGGGAAAAAAGCAGACAAATAGAAAAAAATAATGTGAGGAAGAATGTATAAATCCTGTGGCTTATCTTGCACAGAGAGATAATAACATAGTACACAAATGTTTCCTTTTACCTACTGTTCTCTGTTTCCCAAACTAACTGATAATCAGTGATGCAGAACAGAAGCCATGCAGTTTAAAGTGTCTGCAATTCTGTGTGCTGTCTCTTCTGTTATCCTGGTACACGTCCCCACCCTGCTGTGTTCACAGTGTCACATACTTTCAAATAGCTGTCCATTTGATGTCAATCTTGCTTTGCTTTTTCTTTGGTGATGGAGGAAAGCACAAAGCCAGGCTTTTATGCTTCCTCCAACTCCCTCTTCACCTCCAGCTACAGCACTGAACAAGGTTTTGCTGGGCAGAATAGCAGGAAACAGCAACAGAGGAATTTTCTCTGCCTCCACCTAACTGCACCTCCCCTAGCCCTTGCCCTGAGAGAGCCTTGCAGCCTCAACAGAGAAAGCATTCCTTTTTCATCCCATATCACAGAAGAAGAAAGTGATGTTAAAAATATTTCAAGCAGGTGTTTTCTTTATCAAACTCAGAGATTTCATGTAAATTTAAAAGTTCAGTGCATTGTGTTCTCATTTCACTTCAGCTCAATATTTTAAAATATTTCTTCAAAGGGTGAAAAAGGAGACAATGGAGTCACTGGTGTAAAAGGAGAAAAGGGAGAACCAAATGGAGGATTTTTTCTAACAGGACCTCCTGGACCACCCGGTCGACCAGGATTAATTGTGAGTCACGCAAGTTGTAGAATGGGAATATTTGTCACTACCCATTAAGAACTAATTTAGAAGACACTAAAAAGAGACAGACACCAGGACTGCTAGGAACTGTATAAAAACTTACATGCTAAGTATTAGGTGAATAGGAGAAAACTGCATTAAGTGTAAACACAGACATTTCACTGTTGTGCATAGAATTGCTCTGCTATGAAATACTGACGTAGTGTTGTGCTCAAGTATCTCATATATCTATAACGGTATGTACACCATTCTATTAACAGCATTACAAATCAAAGCAGAGTATATAATTTGTGTGCTACTACTTACACCCCCATAAACAGCAAAATAGGCCATATAAAGTTAGTCAGAGGCTGGCTTGAAAATTATTGGCCATCTAAATAATTAATCCTATTTTCCTAGTAATCCAAAAACATGAATGAAGAGACAAGTATGTAGCCATCTGGATCGTTTCTATAAAATTCAGCCACTGTCTACCTTTTAATTTTAACTTCTGGCAATTGCCACCACTGCTGCTTTGGAATAAAATGCACTAATTCTTTGGAAACAAGTTTATCCTTGTGATCTGACAACAAATATGTGCATTGCATTCCTCTATTGCCATGTCTGTGTCAAGAACCATGAATGGGTGGGCCACAGCTGAGGATGAAGTGTTCAGTTAGCAAGACACCCTCAAAAATCCCCTTGGTTCTATTTCCCATTGCTGAGAACCATCTATCTGTTTAGAAACTGTTCTACTGGCAAGAAGGAGCTGAATGGCACAGCTGAGCTCCAGGGTCCAGTGTGCTCCATATCTGCAGGATGGTGTGAGCATGGGGAGTACAAGCCCTCCTCGGTCAGGCTCAGAACACACTGCTGAACTGCAAATAAAGGGAGTTGGGGCCTTTTTGTTCTGCAAGCTGGAGAGGTTAAGGGCTAACATGTGATCACAAGAAGGAGAAGACAGCACTCGTCATGAGGTGTACACCCTGCACAGACACACTTTACATTAAAGTTTTCCACAAACTCTCTGAGCCCATCAAAGCAAGCAGTCTCAACATCAGCAGAGTAGAGATCCAGGACTTTGAGAGCACTATTGAGAGTTTTGCAGATATCAGCTGCTCAGGGATAGGTATGAGAATTTTCAGAAAGCTTTCTGAAATTTAAATCCTTGACTTTAATTCAATATGTGGTTAAATTTTCCTTTTCCATTATACCCATGCCTCCTTAGAGAAAATTACAGACTCATGTCTAAATGACAGTGTAGTGGCAGGCATTTGGGAAGTATTGCCACCAGAGATGATGGCACTGCAGCAGTGAAACCAATACATTCAAGGAAATACTTTTCATCACTGACAGGGACCAAAAGGGGACTCAGTTGTCGGACCCAGAGGACCTCCAGGGTTACCTGGCCTACCTGGTTTACCAGGTTATGGAAAAATTGGACCTCCTGGCCCACCTGGGCCACCTGGACCACCAGGACCCCCTGCAATATATGGCTCAGGTAAGCTTTTCACTGTATAGGTGAGTGTGCAGCCATGTGCCCACAACCCACACGTGACTAATTCTTTCACACCTAGCAAGTTGTCCCACCTGCCCACCCTCTCTGCATACCTGAAACAGGTTGTTCCCTGCTCTCCTCCTGCCATCCACCAATTTCTCCTGGGGTTAAGTTGGAACTAAGAGCATGAAAAGGAGAATTTCTCTGCAGACAGTTTTCACTGACTAGTGCCAAGGCAGTGCTATTGCGTGAAAGATCTTGCTGTGGCTGTGGCTGGGAGGAAATCTGCATTGCAGAAACAGGTTACCTTGAGAGCTTTGCAAAATCCATCAAATTGAGCAGCTGGCTAAATTTGGGGCAAAATAGTCTTCTTCTTGTGGGGAATGGAATTAAATCCAGCTGGTGGCCATCACAAGGGGTTTTTCCCAGGGCTCAGTGTTGAGTCCAGACCTATCCAATATCAATTATCTCAGGTAGGGGATCAAATGCACCCTTTAGTGAGTTTGCCCCCAAATTGGGCAGGAGGGTTGATCTGCTGAAAGGTTCTACAGATGATCTGGACAGGCTGAACCAATGGACCAAGGCCAGCTGTATGAGGGTCAACAAGGCAGGTGCCAGGTCCTTCATTTATGTCACAACAACCCCAGGCAGCTCCACAGGCTGGGGCAGAGTGGTTGGAAAGCTGCCCAGTAGAAAAGGCCCTGGGAGCACTGTTTGGCAGCTGCTGAACATGAGCCAGCAGTGCCCAGGTGGCCAAGAAAGCCAATGGCCCTGGCCTGTATCAGCAATGGCGTGGCCAGCAAGACCAGGGCAATGATTGTACCCCTGTACTCGGCACTGATGAGGCCACCTCGAATCCTGTGCTCAGTTTTGAGCCCTTCACTGCAAGAACAACACTGAGGTGCTAGAGCATGTCCAGAGAAGGGCAATGGAGCTGGGGAAGGGTCTGGAGCACAGGTCTGATGAGGAGTAGCTGAGGGAGCTGGGGGTGTTTGGTCTGGAGGAAAGGAGGCTCTGGGGAGACCTTATCACTCTACAATTGCCTGAAAGGCGGGTGTAGCCAGGTGGGGCAGTCTCTTCTCCCAGGCTACAAACAGCAGGAACAGAGGAAATGGCCTCAAGTTGTACCAGGGGAAGTTTAGATTGGATATTAGAAATTTTTTTCTCACCTAAAGGAATGCCACTGGAGCAGGCTGCCCAGGGAAGTGGTTAAGTCACCACCCCTGGAAGTGTAACCATGTCATTTAGGGACATGTTTTAGTAGTAGATTTTGCAGTGCTGGGTGTCACTGATGATCTTAAGGGTCTTTTCCAACACAAGTGCTTCTCTGATTCTCTGATGAAAGGGCAGTACCCACAGTAGAGTTTAGATCTAGAATGAGACTGCTGGACAGCTGCTTCTAAAAACTAGTTGTGATGCAAATGCTGAATAGAAATGAAACTTTAAGTTGCTTACTCTTCCTTTAATGGTTTTCAACTTACTGGGTTAGAAAAGAAGCAAAAAGTGCCACAAATAGTCACATCAAGAAGGAATTTTGTTGACAAGGTGACATCACAGGGAGTATGTGACTAGAAATCAATTGTCACAGTTCAAGACATTTGTGCTTTTGACTCCTTTTGGGTCACAAGTTTCCTAGTGACAAGCCTCACACTGTTAATGTCCAGCCTTGGGTTCTGGTGGATGGGGTCCTGGGCTCCTCTGACATTACTTGGCAGGTATGCCTGAGAAAATGACTGATTTCCCCCCCTCTAGGAACTATAACCAGCATGGCAATCCAGCCAGGTAAAGCCAGAGACCATTCCTGAATGTCAGCTGAAGATGGTTTGCGAGTAGAAAGGGAGTTTTTAACTGAACAGAGACTCTATAATACAGATCTGTTCTTCCTGAAGTTTTAACAGGTCTACCAAGTACAGGTCTCTGTTACTGAGAACTAACAATTAACCTGTTTTCCCACAAGACCTGTACCTCCAGTATGCTAGTTTGGGGAGAAAATATCTCTGTCTTCAATTTGCTCTCTCCAGGTATTTGTTGAACCTGGTCAGCCTTGTTAATACAGCAGGTGAGACTTTCAATCTGTCATCCAGATAATATTATTAAATTAGTGTCTATCAGAAGTATTCATCCTCTGAATAATATTTGAGAAAGAAAAAATTCTTAATGCATTCAACATTGGAACATAGGCCTTATGTAAATCAGCCCCTGATCATCACGATATGGACAGACCCACAGCATCCACGAAGGTCATAAAGGTCTTCAGGGCTTTTCCTGTATAATTTATATTAAGCACTTACGGATATTAGCTAAGAGACCCAGTCAGACAAAACAAATTACTAGTATTCCATCCCTATACTTTCATTTATGCTCTCTGCCGTTAGTCTTCATCATCCTCCTACACATTTTCCTCTTTGCTTTGTAAAAAGGTTCTTTAGCCAATGCATATTTTACTAAATGTTAAGAAAATATGTTTATTTATTTCCTATCTTCAAGGCTCAGTTATCTCTTTTAAAGCTATTACTATCTGTAATTATGGAGTTCACATACTGTAGTATGGAGTTCACATATTGTAATATGGGGAAAGAGGGATAGCTTATCTGCAGGTAAATAGCTCTAAACACTTCTGCTTCCCCCTGCCATTGGCATGAAGGACCTGCTCTGGAGTATCCTTGCAAATACCTCAGCACATAGATTCTTGAGTTTGTAAAAGTTGATTTCAAGGCTCCTCTGGGTTTCAAAAATAAGCAAACATGTAAGGTCCTTGTGTAGAAGCTCCTTCTTACAAACAGCTTCAAATGTCCATTTCCGTGCCATGCACTTGCACAAAATGCACACTTTCAGTCTTCCATATCTTTGAATCTTTCCCGCCTTAAAAGAAAGAAATTTTTACTCCAGAAAACAGGTCAAGGTGAAGAAATTTCCTTTTGGAGTAAGCACAGATACTAGGTGGTGTGAACTGTGTTCTTAGAAGTCCAAGTTCATACGCCTGAAGAATTCTTTTTTGCTTTGAAACATAAGCTGAGCTTACACACGTGAATTTTTCATCTAAGGAAAAGTAAATTTTTATTTGCCTTTAGAGCAAAAGATGTAATGACTCCCTCAAAGCTTATATGGGCAGGAGCAAAAAGTTCCTCTTCTCCCACGTGCAGAAGAACTAGCTAGCAGAACAGCATTATAGTCAATTTAAGTGGGTCTGGTTCTTCATTTGCAGTTTCTACAACAGATTGGAATCTGTTGGCCTTAACATCCCAAAACAACAGAGAAAAGACGGTTTCATAATTGCTTCTAAAAAAAATCCTTAGAATGTATTTTCTGTAGTTGGTTTGAGCTATTCAGGACATGACTATGGCTATTTAAAACTTCTACTGCTCCTGGACATCACCACTAAGTTCTTTCTTTATGTCACTCACATCTTCTCTCAAAAAAGATGATCTTCAGCATGTATTGTATGCTTATTTTATTTTAGCAGCTGCAATGCCTGGGCCACCAGGTCCTCCTGGAGAGCCAGGGTCACCTGCCACCAGGAATCTGGTAAGAGAGCAAATTAAGGAAGTTTGCTATAGAAAATTTTCTTCAAGACTTTTGGCGAACACTGATAGCACTGAAAGAGGAGAGAAAGTTCCATCCTGTGTTTCTATTTATTAGAATGTTTTATAAACCACATAATTTTAAGATGCAAACTGTAGATTTCCATCGAAAAGCTAAAAATCATTGTGCCAGAGAATATATGCAAATTTATTTCCTTTTTTTTAACATTATGAAACAAATCAAAATTGGATCCAAGATACCCAGGAAGACAGAAGTCTTAGTAATTTCTAAATTAAGAATTCATAGTTTCTGGGGGAAAAAAAGACAAACAAACAAACAAACAGAAAAAACACCCCCCAAAAAAAACATATTCAAGCTAACAGAGGGCATTCATTACAATTCTCAGAAGAGAAACAAATGATCAAAGACTTGTGCCCCAAGACAGAAGACTGTAGTTGCAGGCTGGGAGCTACTCTCTCAGATAGAAGGTCCAAGCTTACCTAGGTCAAAACTAAGATTAAAAAAAATACAAATCTATAATAGGGTCTGCATTATTCATAAAGTACTAATATGCTTTCTGACAGTGAAGAAAGGAGAAAAAAATGTAAAAGAAATTACACTTTCCTGAAACTTGCCCCAATTTTAAACTACTGCAGTTCTCTTCTGAACTCTGCCATTTTGACCTAGGATGATGAATTGTAGCAGTGCAATGATCTTTACTCTGTACAAAATTTGTACAAAACTGCTGTAGTTCTACTAGAATCCACAGAATGATGGTGCTGGTATGCCAAAGTAGCAAGATACTTATATTACTGAATATGAATCCCTTATGGATTAAATTACATACAACTGACATTATGAGCATTTCTTGCAGAAGTCTTGACATTTATGTGTCCAAATGAGACCATTTAACTTGCAAAATATTCTGTGCATCTGATGAAGCATGTTTCATTTTTCTTCATTTTCATCTGACAGGTTACGACATTCCAAAACATTGAGGGTATGTTGGAAAAAGTTCACTATGTAGCAGAAGGTACACTAATCTATCTGAGGGAAACCAGTGAGGTTTTTATCCGTGTTCGAAATGGATGGAGAAAATTGCAGGTACTACTGCACTACACCCTAATCTTTTCCAGCTCCCTTCCTCACAATGAAGTTGAGGGAGATATTTTTTATGGAGGAGGAGAAGCGTGGGGGCAAGGCTCCTTTTTTGAGTTCAGAAGCTCCTGGTGATATGGTTTTGTTCTACTCTCCTTTTTGGTTCTTTCAGCTTGGTGAGCTAATTCCTATCCCTGCTGACAGCCTTCCTCCTCCAGCCATATCAAGCCACGTAAGTACAAAATACTGGATCATGAAAAACTGAGTCTAGATGCACGATACACTTGGCAGAAATTGTATGCAGGTCTCTGCACAATGTGATTTTCCACTGAGATTTGTCTGTTCAAAATAAGCATCCTACCACTACATAAGCTTGCAAATTGATTTGCTTGGACAGTCATCTGTTTTCAGTATCTTCTGAGACTCCAAACACTACAGATACAAAGCCACACTTACAAAAAGCAGAATAAAGTAAGCTGCCCACAAAAAAAAAAACAAAAATCAACCAAAAAAAAAAAAAACTGAACGAACAAAACCAAAACAAAACAAAGGGGAAAAAACAAACAAACAAACAAAAAAACACTCACCAAAAAATTTAAAAGGAAAAAAAAAAAACCCACAAAAAACCCCAAACAGAACAAACAAACAGAAAAAACAAACAAACAAAAAATCACAAACCCACAGAATTCTGTTTCATAATCCTGGAATCAATAATCTCAAGCCCTCTTTCCCTTCAAGAAAGGTCAGGAAAGGGTTTCTGAAAAGCAGATTTTCTTTGAAAGGTTATAGTCCTGTATTCAGAGTATCATAATCATCGCCTGAATGTAGTGTAGCTTACCCTACAGTGTGCAGAGGGTGTACTCTAAAGCCTCAATTGTTGGTTTGGACCTCACCCCATTCTGCAAGTTATTGTACCAGCCTGCATGTGAACATGCTGTCTGTCCCAAAAAATTGCAGGAGGATGAAAACCAAGAAGTGACAAAGGGAATAGAGAAAGGTTTAGTTCATCACAGGTTAATGGGTCTGCTGAGAAAATGAAAGGCCAAGAGTGTGCTAGGAAGGAGCAGTGAGAAGGAAGATGACCAGAAAGAAATAAAAAAAAAAAGGTTAGAGTAGGTCAGGAAGAAGTTCAGCTAGCACACTGGGAAAATGTCTAGACCTCATGTTATCAGAAATTGTCTGCAGCCTCCAGTTGACAACGCTTCAGTTTCCCATCAGCTACAGCTGGTGGTTTGTAACTCATACTTTCCAAAATGAGGGAAGAAAACTTTGCTGCTTCCAAAACAATTAACCGGGTTGAGAAGTGTTTCTGCCCATGAGAGTTTCTGTTTTCACATCCTCCTTATCCTTTCAGTTTTGATTTTCCTCAACTGTTCTTCTGCTTCTACCAAGAGCAGGCTGCTTTCATGCAGGACTCCAGTGATGCAGTGATTAAAAAATTAATTTTAAAAAATTACTGAGTGTCTAAAATTCTGATTTTTTTTTTTGCTTGTATTTAAATAACAGGGATTTCAGTCTATTCCAGCACTGAGACCAGTATCAAATATGAACACTGGAAAACCAGCAGTAAGTATGAGATCTGTATTGCAGCTGCAGAGCTGTGTTTTGTAATGTGACAGTTTGCATCTTGAGGGACAGCTGTGATATTTGCTCTTCAAACTCAAGAGATTTTACTTCAGAAATTTACAAATACACTTCTTTAACTTGTTTAGACATCTCAGACACAATTTGAAATTCTTCCCTCCAGATCTATTTTCATCATCCCAGCCCCTTTCCCGTCTCAAAAAAAAACCAAATCCTGACTCTGAGTTAGGAATACCTCTTCACTTGGTGATTTAATCTACAACACAGAGTAACTTCTAAGCTAACAATAGTGCAACAATTAAATAATTAAAATATTCATTACAATATTTTCAATCTTCATGGTGATGCTTGGCCTAGATAGACATTTAGAACCGAAGCCTTTATTTAAAAAGACTTTAAAATATTTAGACAAAGAAAGCAAGGTAATTGAGTTACATCTAAAAAATAAAACCAAAGAAAAAGAAAGAAAAAAAGGCAAGAATGTAAATTAGTTCATGCATCTATGCTGCTTGACTCAAGCATGCAACTTCTTGTATTTTAAATGGTATCTAGTCACTTCTTACTACTTTTTTCCATGTTTGTAGGATTTGGGATTTTGTTCATGTCAAAACTCCAAGACTTTCAATTAAAAATATTAGCTGCTTTTCAAAGATTTTTATTTTTAGGAGTATATAATCTTCATGGTTTCCTTAATGTTGAAAGATAAATTGGTGTATCTGCTAAGGGTTTCATGGCTCTGAGAAATGTAATATTATAGCAACAAATAACTTTCATACTTGTTATGAAGGGTACATGTTCTGTGCTGGCAGGAGAAGAGGGTACAGTTTATTTCCAGTATATGTCTTCCTAGTGTCATAAACTTCTTCTAAAATGGTGCCTTTTCTTCTTTTTTCTTCCAGTTACATCTGGTGGCTTTGAACTCCCCACTGTCTGGTGACATGCGAGCAGATTTTCAGTGTTTTCGGCAGGCCCAGCTTGCAGGTTTGACATCTACCTATAGAGCCTTCCTCTCATCGCACTTGCAAGATCTGGCCACGGTTGTCAGAAAAACAGACCGGCACCATTTGCCAATAGTCAATCTTCAGGTAAAAGTGGGTACTTAGTGCTTGTTTTTAAAAGACAGACTGTAGGTTCCCCAAAAATCTTGGAAAACAGCAAAGGCACAAAGTTTCAGCCCAAACTCCATTTTATAAAGAAGCAGCTTTGCTTCATATTTTACAGTCAGATTCAAGAAACAAAAACGTAGCGATGAAATAGAAAACTACTGAGTTATTATGTTCTACTTTTTAGAGTGATCATAGGATAAAATACCTATTTTTCTCATTTCTAAGAAAAATGCAAATTATGTGCTTAGGAATGATGTTGGATATACCCCAATGAAACAGAGAGGAGAGTCTAGAGCATGAATCATTTTGTGGTCTCACATAAACAGACACACTCTCAAACTGAGGAAAACAAACCATGTCTTTGTAGCATTGGCTGGCTCCCAGAACAAGCGGCCAAAGAAACCTACGGGAATAACACATGATGCTTGGAACACGTTGAACGGATGCTGCTCTGAAGTGCATGCAAACACAGAGCCTTGAGAGAAATTTATGAAGAAATATTGTTTCAAATTTGACTGGTAAAACTCAAAAGCAGTCTGAGAGGAAGCCAAATGCAAAGGTTTTGCCCTGAACATTTGCAACACTTTTCACAAAACTGCGACCTAAACTGAAGTTCCAGTACAAGTTATGTCTGTATTTTCTCTACTGCTGCAGTAGTTACAAGCAATTTTTCAAACAATGCCTTAGGAGGAAAAGGACAGGGGATGATCAAGCTGAATTTTTGGAGTGACAATAGAACAGAGAGACAACTTTGAGGCAAAGGCATGGGCCAGAGAACTATTTGCATAGAGATGACAGATTAGGCAAGTTTGTTCAGGAACATTATGCAGAAACTAAAGTGAAAGATGAAATCACAAGTGTCCTTAAATGCAGATCTAATTTTCAATTTGCAGATAAGTCTATAAAGGTAGACTTGGGATTTGATGTAGGTTTGATGTAGATCTGTTTAGTTTGTTAAAGTGGCTTTGAAATTTTAACAGGGAGAAACCCTTTTCAGTAACTGGGAATCTATATTTGATGGAAATGGTGGACAATTCAACATTCACGTTCCAATATACTCCTTTGATGGGAGGAACATCATGACTGATTCATCTTGGTGAGTTTGCACCACCATTTATGTTTTATATGTTACATATAAGAGGATTTTTTTCTACTTTTACCAGATAGTAATAGAAATAGTAGCAGTATCTTGGGCTACTAGACATGTGATAAAAATTTGTCACTTTCTTTATGTCATTTTTTTTGCCATTTCTGATAGTCTAGAAATGGGATATCTGGTTATGTACTCCTTTCCTTCTTTTCTTTCTGTCCTCATCTTTACCTAACTACTCTTTGCTTCAAGCACCAGGAATGCAGATCACCACACCTACAGGTGTGAAGTTGAATAAAGCAAAAGAGACTTTTCCAGTAAATAACTTCTTAATGTTACCTTTCAGGCCTCAAAAGGTAATATGGCATGGTTCAACTGCAAATGGAATTCGACTGGTTAGCAACTACTGTGAAGCCTGGCACACAGCTGGTATGGGAGCTATGGGACAAGCATCGCCACTGAACACAGGGAAACTTCTTGACCAGAAAGTATATAGCTGTAATAATCAGTTTATTGTTCTCTGTATTGAAAACAGTTTTGTATCTGATCTCCAAGGAAAATAATTCACCTGCTGCACATGGGAATATTCCATTTGACAACAGAAAAAGCTGACACTGAAATTTCATTTGTATTGATGTAA
Organism: Lanius collurio; assembly: GCA_020086605.1. Taxonomy (NCBI): domain Eukaryota; kingdom Metazoa; phylum Chordata; class Aves; order Passeriformes; family Laniidae; genus Lanius; species Lanius collurio. Next base: position 27,255,355 of record JACBWW010000011.1, on the reverse strand, counting down.
ATATTTTAATTTTTATAATTGCACATTTCAGGTAAAAAATAGCCAGAGAAAACATACCTCAATACAAACCACATTCCAGTTAGGTGGAACATCCAGTGCACACATGGCTGGCTTAAAGCTCTTCCTTCCACTTGAACCCCATGCAGTTCAAAGTCTGCCAGCAGTTAACTCATGTTCCTCTGCCTGAGCTGGAGGTCACCTAACGGCACGAGTCAAGAGTGGTCTGTGAGGAAGATCCAGTAGCCTGCCTCGTAAGCAGTAGGGCTCAGCAAGGCGGCTGCTGCTTTGCAGCTGAGAAGCTGCATGCTCTATACTTTCCTTTTCACTTGCATAGATTTTGAATACCCAAGGCACAGTTCACATATACTCATGTATACAGCAAATACTGGGAGGGTCTTGTGCCTCACAGAGCTCGCATTTGCAAAACAAAGCTTTAAGAACAAAGGTGCTCACCTCCTCTGAGTTTTAGTGGAAGCCGAGTACCTGATTCCTATAAGATTTTACGGATCTCAGCCTGGTGCTTACACAGAAATATAGCAGCTCCCACATCTTATTTCAGATTTTCTCTTTGCAGATTCTAGGCATAGGACTTTATGCAGGAGGAGTGAATTTCACGTAGACAAAATCTGGTCTTTATTTTGGTGCTATTGTTACCAGGAAACCTGAAAGCAATGTTAATAGAAAACATCCGGTTTAACTGGTAGAACTGAGCAAAGAAATGCAGACAAACAAACCACCTGACTTTTATTTATTTCATTACATATTAGAGGAAGTTGTTTCCTTTTGTGTCAGACTGACAAATTAAGTATGTCTGTCGTGGTTTCTTTAAAATAGGTTCTACACATTGTTATCCCACTAAGTTATATGTAAAGTGATTTTCCTTTTTATGAATTTACCCTTCTGGCATTCACATGATTAAAGAATTGTTAATATAAAATAACTGCAACAATTATAGGAATGATCAGGAAATGGTAATATTCTTCACTAACAGTATCATGATATCTGAAGTCTTTTTCTGATATATTCATCTACTGCATACTTTAAACAATGTATTTACTCATGTTTTATCAAACAGTGACTGTGGAGATCAAACTCCACATTATCCTTTTTTTAAGATTTAAATGAGAATCCACGTTGGAAATATATGTTCATTTGCTGACAAATAGAGTGTTAAATAACTAGACAGCTTTTGTCAACAGACAAAAGAAAATCACGCTTACAATACTAAAATTATGTCATTATACAACTAAATATTTTGAAATCCAGCTTTATTTTTCCAATTGTATATAAAAGCTTATTTCCCAGGGTCAGCTGAATGATATCTTCATTTTTTTCTGGAAAAGTGAAAAATGTAAATTACTCCATTATTACAACATGGTAATGAGGCAAAAGCTATTTGTATTACATTTAAAATGTATGCAATAACAATTCACTGCACTCATTTATAGTCGACTTTCCTAAAATACTGAGCACGCTTGTGCCAAATTCCTGCAGTTCACAGAGCTGGAAGAGTTATTTGTGTACAGCAGGGTTTTGCTCTGAGTCACGGAAGGCTCAAGGAAGGGAAATGAAATGCTTTCACCTGCTTCAAGCAGGAACCATCTACTTTTAATTCTTTACGGGCCAGTGTGGTCTCTGCTTGCAGCCAGTCATCCACATCAGTCCCCGCTCTTCCTCTCCTGAGCTCAAGCAACAGTCAGGGAGCTGGCTGTCTCTTCACCTGGAGTTGCAGTGACAAGAGGTGGCGGGGTCGTGGGATCACACAGAAGAGCTCTGTGAAGGAGGACAAGAGAAGACTAATGAAAACATGCTGGTTTTAGAAGATACTGAACTAGAGTTTAAGTTGGGTCCAGCAAAATGCATCCAGAGATCTTTGTGCCAGTCTTTCACAAAGCTAACCCATCTCTGTATCCTGAACAGAGCTTAGCAGGAAACTGGAATGGTTAAGCATCATCAATAAGTTGCTAAAAAAACTCTCAGTGTTTGCTTCCCACCTCTAACATTGATCTGCAGGCTACAGGAATTTATTGCGCACCCTTTAACAGAATACAGAGCATGAACCATGCACCACCTGGGCTGCTGTAGTGCTGAGTTAACAGGCTTGCTCACACACCAAGAGATACTTTTACCAGAGAATGGCATGAGAAATCTGTTAGAAAGATGAAGTTTCCCTTGGGGAAAACAACAACAACTACAACACACACTTTTTTTTCAAAGACAGTGATGCTCTTTAGATTCCCTAGTATAACTGAAAAGAAAAAATAATATTCATCAAGGATATGACAGAGAAAATAATTAGCCCAATACTTAGAATATTTTAGCTTTCTATATCAAAGGAGAGTACTTTTTTCAGCACAATTCAACAAAAAGGTCAGGCGCACTTAAGGAAAAACGTTTGCTAATTCAGGTAAGAAACTATGTTTAAGGCAAAGTAATCACCAAGAGAGCACTAGAGCAAGGTTGAAAACAGTAACTGCACAAGAAATAAATGTAGCAGTCCAAATAGTACTGAATTGTGAATACTCCAAAATCGTCTTCTGCCCGCTGGTTTTGTTAGCTGCGTGTAATCAGCAGGTCTTTCATCCTTCTCAGTTCAGGGATCTTTTCTTTGGGCAATCACAAACCATGTCATGTTACCATCTACCAGTAGTATGCTGCTCTGCCCTGAACTGCAGTGAGAAGAGAAGTTTCTGCTCCCATTGCTGCTATAATCAAGCCAAACCCATGAGTTACTGCAGTGCAGCTTTTACATCTCAAAGGACTGACAATTAACAAAACTCATTTTGGTGTAATCAAAGACTGCCAGCCTTGCTTCTGAGCTGTGCAGTGAAAGAAGAAAGAATGAGCTGCAGTATGTCCTGCCTGGAAGATTTCACAGTTCTTCCTCTTTGGCATGGAGATTTAGGTATTGCTTCTGCATTAACACTTGCAATTTCAGTTTTCACTCCAGTACTGTCGTGGAGAAGAGAACTTGTCTTCTAGATTTTTAAAAAATTAGATGCTAAAATTGCAACTTTATTTTGGTGTTCAAGTACTGGAATTAATGCCATGCATGCATCTTAAAAACATCTGATTGGGGTTTGGCTGTTATTTGCTGTCTGATACACAGTCCAGCCCTGCACTCTAACAGTTCCTCCCTGCTCTCTTTCCTTAATGCTTCAACGGTAGCTGCCCAGAGATAGAAATATTTCTAGATGAACATCTACTTAAGTACTTTGATACTTTAATCTGAACCTAGCGTCCCTTTTTTAACCAGTCAGAGGGCGGCTATTTGCTCCATCTTAGAAGGCCTATTCTGAACTTTGGTGCGACTTCCACTGTTACCAGTTGATCTAAAATCTTACTTGCCAGATTGCCTTCCACTCTATCCATATTAAAAAAAAAAAAAAACCAAAAAAAAACCAAAAACAAACCACCACACCATAACACCACTCTGTTCTACTCCTAATATGCCTAATTAATGGCTAAATGTACACACCGCCAAACCTCAAGGTGCACCCAGAGTGGATGACTCAGCACCAGCAGTAGTAGACGTTGCCTGGGGGAGAGGGAACACAAAGCCAGAGCATCTCTTCATCCTGCGTGGGCAAAATGGAGTTACAGACAGCACAGGCTGTGGGAATTTCTACATTGTGCCAGTTTGCCTGGGGTAGAGTTAATTTTCTTCACAGTAGCAAGTATGGGGCTGTGTTTTGGCTGTGTGCTGACAACGGTGTTGTTAACACAGGGATGCTTTCGTTCTTGCTGATCAGGGCTTATACAGAGCCAAGGCCTTTTATGCCTCTCCCCAGCGAGACAGCTGGGGGTGCACAAGAAGTTGTGAGTGGACACAGCTGAGACAGCTCACCACAGGGATATTCCATATCAGATGGAATCATGCTCTGCATATAAAATGGGGGAAAGAAGTCAGAAGGGGGAGTAATTGCATCAATGGTATTTGTCATCCCAAGTCACCATTCCATTATTCCATTCCAGCACTGCTCTCCTGGTTATGACTTAACAATGCCTGATCAATGGGAGAAGCAGTGAATTAATTCCTTGTTTTGCTTTGCTTGTGCGTATGGCTTTTGTTTTACCTATCAAACCTAAACCATGGGTTTTCTCATCTTTACTCCTCCAGTTCTCTCTCCCACACCACCCTGAGGAAGTAAGCAAGCAGTTGTGAGGGGCTGAGTTGCCAGTCAGGATTAAGCCACAACATACTTGTGATATCAATTCAGCATCACACCCTGGTGTTGATCAGAGGTAACTTATGACCTTCCCTCCACTGGTCTCAGGGATACTAGTAATGCTTCAGCAGAAAAGGGGGTGACAGCCCTATTGGACCTTATAAAAAGTACCTACGATCACACTCAAATTCAAGCCAGGATGATGATGACATTGCCTCTGCAGGAAAGGTATATTTTGTATCGTGCACTTTGAGTATGTTCACACAAATAGCAGTATAAGAACAGTGTTTTCTACAGACCAGCACCAATACCACCTCACAGGTGTTTTGTTTGGCCTTCTTCAGTTCCAGACATACTCATTGAGGTCCTAGCCATAATAGTGATGGTTTGCTATTGGAAACACATTATCTCCCCACTGAGTTAGAGGATGGGTTGGTTTTAACCTCCAAAAAATTATTTGCCAGTATTTATCTTTGCTCTACAGTTACGTATTTTCATTTTGCAGGCTTCAAGGTTTCAATTGAGGCTAGTCTCATCCCCAAGGCTACCTCTGTACTAGAAAACTATGACAGTCAAGGCAGAGCTATTAGTGGAAATATTGCATCTGACTGACAGCTGAACTGTTCCTTGACACAATTCTGGTCAGTGCCATTTGTAATCCTTCCAGCCACTTCTTTGGGGGATAATTTGTGGGGAGAGTGTGTGCCAAGAACTACTGTTGTAGGTAGTTTGAAAGAGCCACCCTATTTTGGAACAGAAAGGTTAACTTGTATTCACAGCTGTTTAAGCGTTGTGCCTGGTCTCAGGGCTAACTCGAGTCCTCATCCTGACACTCTGCCTGGGCGTGGCCTCGGTCTGAGGGGACACAGAGTACTTCCCACAGACGTCTTTCACCGGAAAGCATCTTCGGTGGGGAATTTGTGCTAGCTGGGAGCGTGTGCTGGCTCCTCATTGGGAGAGGCACATCAGAGGGCCACTGGTTAAGGCGATGAAGAAGAACAGAGGGGCCTTTGGTATGGGTTCCAATAGGTTTTTTCTGCAGAAGGTCCGGGGACCAAAAGCGGGACTGTGCAGGGGATTTTATAGGGGGGCAGATCAGGGTGGAGAAAAGAGAAGGAAACAATAGGATACAAGTAAAGAGGAGGATACAATTCAACAATAACCAATAGGAGTAACAGGGGGGCAGGAGTTGCATCAGGGAGCCAATAATGAACTGAATAGTGAAGAACCTTCCAGAACAGGGGGAGGCAGTTTGGGTCAGGGTGCCACCCAGGGGAATGTGGCTCAAACTTCTGTGCTGCCCATTAACCTGCCCCGGAGTCACTGTCCTGGGTGGGGAAATCCACCCACTGGATGGCCCTGGCCTGATTGATATTTGACTGCCACAGCCCAGAGGTGGGCTGGGCCACCGCAGCATCATCCCACTGAAAACTTGTACAGGGGCTGCGGGACTTGTATGTCTGATACCCACAGAATACATATCAATGGTTCTTTACATCTTTTTGCCAAATTTAACAACAAACATTTCTCCTGCAAACATTCTCCATCCATGTAAACCCTATGGCCAGACTGCTTTCATTCAGGGTACCCCCTACAGCCATCATTGTCCTACACATCTCTTCTCAAATCGTGCATAGATATATTGTGCCATTCCATTACCCTCACCTCTTTCAACACTGATGAGCACCTTGGTTAGGGCCTGGATTGACAGCTCACAGAGCTGGGATGTTTCAAATATCTGAGAATTAAAGGATACTGGTGCAATCATCCTGTACAACTGATTACTACCATGATGCTTCATCAGCAAACAGGGCAACACAAGCCCAAATTCATACTACATTTCCTTTTTCAGCTGAGTGAATTGGGAATTGTTCATCAGCTTCATCAAAGCAATTTCCAGCTTGTTGATCCCATTATTTTGAAGTCCATGTTTCCTCTCAAGAAGGCATAACCCACTGGGCTCTGAACATTCACAAGTCCCTAGGGTACATCTGTGAACAGGTTATTTCAGAAGTATTCACTACTGTATTTCATTGCCATTGGTTTTGCCTACAGAGTAAGAACCTGACTTGCTCTCAGCAGCTTTTTCCCTCACTACAACTTGGCAAAGTTTCTCTATCATTATAGCAAAGCTGTTCTTAAACCACAAATTTATCTTGGACATTTTGTGTTCTTGATCTCAAACATCCAGGATTTAGAGGTAGCCCATATCAGGAAGACACATCATCTTTGACACTGTACACTCACAAGCCAAGGTCTTTTAAACATATCCTGAAGACTGTTTGCCTCCTTTGCTCAGATATGCGGAGCCAAAACCAATGTACAGAAGCTAATTGGCAGAAGAGTTTGGAAGAGCGTGTTGAAATTTGCTATGGCAAAGCTGATCTAAGTAATTAAAACATATACCAATGACATAGCTTAAGCTTTGGGGGGTTATTTAAAAGTGTTTTCATCCTTGAGACTGCAGAATTCCCATCTTGATCTTCATTTTCATGCAAATAAAGCTTACAGAAATTCAAAAGAACAAACATAGAACTGCTGTTTGTGCAAAGGCTTAAAATCCAGCCAAAATTGATTCCATGCATTAATCCACCTGAATTAGAAATGGGCATACAGACTGTTATTCAAAAGTAAAAAAAAATACTTATTAATAACCAGATTTTATCAAGATTTGTAGTTAAATGCTTAGTCACTATCTCTCTCCTCACTTTCCTATAGCTTGGTATGTCTTAAAATAGTAGAATTGTTTAGATTGGAAATGGTCTCGGAAGGTCATCTAATCCAACTCCCTGCTCAAAGTACAGCTAAACTAATTTCAAAGCTCGATCCTCTCAAATTGTAGGCAAATGAACTGAAGGTGGGCAGTGTGCTCAGATTTTATGCCTCCATTTTAAGAAGGCAAGAAGTTGGTATTGTGTGCCATGATTCTTTTCTGTTAGGTCAGGAAAGTGTCCAGTTGATGGATTGAGGTAATTGCCACCAAAACCAGAATAAATTTGTGGCCTGGACCACAAAATTTATCTCCTGACAGAAGATCTCTGTTCTGACAAACAAAAGGTTGGGGGAGAGAAGCAAGATATGTCAGCAGCATCTAACTCAATCACCTCCTAATGTTCACACTTTTTTTAAAAAAGAGGGTCAACTCTCCCAACCTAGGTACTTGTGATACATCAGAGGACACTCTAAGCCTAGGGCACACAAGATCAAATTCCTGTTCTCAATTGAGTGCTATATAATGACAGTTAATAAGCTACTCATTCTGTCAAAGTTATCGAATCACAACATCTTTCTTACAAAAACCCAATTGCACATCACCAAGAGAATAGCTCAAGGAAAACTGATGAATAACCTAGAGGATGGATCACAATACTCACAGCTGTATCCTGTTACTGGTACACTCAGTGAGAAATAAGGTGGGAAGGGAGCAGGTTAAAACAAGTCCAAAGGACTGGGGAGGAGAAATAATAAAGCTCTGAAGTTGTGGTGAACTCTATGAATGAGAAGCTAGAGGAAATATAGAATTATCAGCTCTGTGTAGGTTCTATTGAAGTAACTCTGAAAGCAGTAAACAAGATGAGCTACAGTCAGAGCTACAAAAGGGAGAGTGAATTAGGAGGAGAGTTGTGAAGAGCAGCCAAATTACATCTGATAGATGTCAAACACAGTGAGGAAAAGGAGTTTTGTATCCAGGACCAAGATTCGTGGTACTCTAATTTCTCCTTGGCCACAGGTGGACACCTGTGGCCAACCATGCTGTCATTTACACTTTAGGGTATTAAAGAGCAAAAATCTTTCTGTAGCTCATGAATATGAATCCAAAACTATTGAAATAGCTCCAGTACGAAAGACTCAGAGTAGCACTCCAAATATCCTTAGTCTTGAAAATAAGGTCTGTGAGCACAAATCACTTGGGAATTAAACCTCTATTTTCCACTAGAATAATGTTTTAAAATGTAACACCTCCCAGGAATACTTTTGCAGAAATATCCTGATTCTAGACAGAATCTATTAACTATGGGGAGAGAGTAAAGAAGGTTAGGCAAGCCTGCTCCAAAACTTTCTGTTAATTTTTAAGTGAGTATCTCTGCGCATTGTGCAGAGAACTTAAGCACTCAACTGCAAAAAAACTACAGTGACAAGATTTTAGCCGTCTACATCTAAATTAAGTTACTTCTAAACTACTGAAACCTATTTTAATCAAAGGCAGGTCAAGATAAGAAGTAGAGCAGCAACCTTTTGTCATAAAAAATTAGGGCCTGCTCAAAATTTAGTCCTAGTTCATAAGCAAGAGAAGTCTAAACCTGTTTTAGCCCAAAGTAAAATACAGAGGATGAATGGGGTAACAATCCACTTATTCCACTATTTCTGGGAAAACTTGTCAGTGTCTTTCATTATTATCAGTAAAGTCCAGTGGCAGCTGTGACTGTCCCATTCAAGCCAACTTGGAAGCATACAGAGAAGTTAACTACAGGATGAAGTTAGAGCAGTACTGAGCAGGATAGGAGCCTGATGAGACCCAGTTATTACTCCACAGTTTTTGTAGCAATGTTCAAATACACACTGCATTGCAGGCTCAAGTGGTTTATGGCAGTTTCCTTTTCGCAGGGTTTCTTCCTCATTTTGCTCACAGGAAAGCAATATCCAGAGAACTAGGATTACTCATCAAGGCATGACTAAGGCATGGTGTGGCCCAAGAGAAAGGATGATCTCATGTTTGTGGCAACAGAACAGTGCCCAAAGGAATGCAATTCAGTCCCTGATTCACTCATGGAAGAAAAGCTCCGCATAAATGGGTCTATTTTAGAGCAGGTTACAGATAGTGTGGGGTAGATCAAAATGCAGTAAGTACCAGGATAAAATAGATTGAAGTCAGCTCAAGCAGATGCAAACACCTTTGAGTTCCATGTCATGCATTCCTCCTTATGGCTACCCTCAAAATCATGAAACCCCACAGAGAGCACAATGTATCAAAAACACCCTGCAAACTAAAAGATACTTGTTCCTTTCTGATATTGCTCTTTGATTTGGTTCCTGTGGATAAGATATGGGCAAGCATCAGCAGAAGGGAGAGCAGAATCCCATAGTCTCTCAGGCTCAGAGAACAGTTATCCTACAAATTCTACGAAGCATCTTTCTTAGCCAGGCTATAAGAACAAGCTCATTCTGCTGTGTTTGTAGGCCAAGTCATTTCTGAGAATTGATTCAAGTGGAAACTAAAACTGTATTTTAAAAAGAGCCCCAGCCAGTCTCCAAAATGTAATATTTACACAGTCCTTTGACCTTTAGCAAAGTTCTAAGAAAATATGTATCCTGCAAAAAGACAAAGCATTCAGCTTCTCAAGAAAATCTGGACTTCTCATGGCTTCAACTACAGCTACAAAAAAGTAGCCTCCCCTATAATATTAAACTGCATCAGAGTGATACATAGAGATACTCTAGTCTTTTACCCTACTGAATTTTGAGCATTATTTGGTCTCTTCATTTTCTGTCTTGTAATGCAATCATTAATTTTAGCAAATTAGTCCCACGACCAGTTAGTTTAACTGAAATTATCTCCTTAGCAAAGAGGGCTTTTCCTTTCCCATCTTTTACTCTTCATTAGATCAAATAAATATGCATTCTTACTACCATTATTTCCAATATTTCATTGGCAGAATAATCCAGTGCTGTGATGGACATGTTCCTGATCTTCGTTTAAAATACTCTTTTTTTTTTTCCTTAATATTATCTTGTCTTTAAATTAGGAATGCATTTCTCCTGGGTTTTGGCAATGGTTGCCTTTAAACACCACTGACAACATGCGGTTATGTTGTGCAGGTGTGACAAAAGTGTGTCTGCCACTACTGTTCTAGAAGTTCTAGGCTATTATTTTATCTAGAATCTTAATTTAACATGCTTAAATTCTCAAGAGAGACAGTTTCTTCAGCAATCTAGTATCCAGACTACTAAAACTTCTTGGGTAAAAGTCAGCCTTTGTAATTATACTCAAGGGATATGGCTGATGGAAAATGACTGCTGTAATAGAAAAACAGAATTCTGAGAAACAGAATGAAGTAAGTGACTGTTATTTGCAACCAGAAAATGTTGTTCAGGAGAATTTCCATGCTAATTCAGACCTGAAAACATCATGAATTATAATTTCTGTATAGGTCCAGTGGCAAAAGTCTTCCCTCTTAATAATATCACTTGGAAATGTAGACATAGCTAAGGACTTATGCAATCTCAAAACTACATATTCTTGAGGAAAAGTTAGAAACTTGATAGCTCAAGAACTGATAAAGGCCAAAGTCCTACAGATGATTTCCACCATCTTTCTTGTCACTGCATAATTTGTCATTTTATTCAAACAGATCTTTAGCCTATCTTTTTCATTTTCAGTTTTTATTCCTGAGTAGGTACAAATTCCATTACCTGATTTAAAGGAAAAAACACCTTTTTAAAATACATTACAAAAAATCTCCATACAATTTTCTTGGGACTGCTCCAGGTACAGCACCTTTAGAGTGAACTCTAGCTATTGTTTGCAAATTACCAAGTGAAAACTTACAGACAATACTGCTTAGAGAGACTACAGCAACAGGATTTTGTAACAACCTGGTAGAACCTGAACTGTGATAGAAAGTTTAATGCTATCACTTCAGGCAACATACAGACACACTCAATGAAGAATGAGAGTGCATGAGGAATACATATCAAGTCTAGAAAAGCTGCAGCAAGGCAAGCAATTCCTATAGCAGGCTATAGAAGAACATCTCTCTTCTCTCATTTGCAATTTGAAGGAATTAAATATTATTTTATTAATTTAAATTAATTAATTGTTTTTTGTTTCTTTCTTTTTTATTTTATTTTTATTGAGTTTATACTCTACTGAATAAAATGTTGTTTCAACAACAAAGTGAAAGTTTTATTTAAAAACTTGATTTTTTTTTTAAGATAATTGATATTTATTCCAAATTGAAATCTAGATCCCCAAATCTAATTTTGAGGTCTTAGCAGCTTGTCACCAAAATTCCCACTTCCTACTCTAGCAAATTTCTTGTCTGCTATGAGCCTTTATTCCATGAAAGAAGTCAAACTTTGTCAAACCCTCAGGAAGCTTGCCTGCTGATGGGTACACAGAGAATTACAATAGGAAAACCTCATGATCTGTGTGTTGCTAGAAAGACATTAACGTTTGGTAGGTTACACATACTGCTCCTTCCCCACTCTAGGCAAAACTGAGTTCAGTCACTGGGGTAAAATTACTTTTCTTGATAAGCAGAATGAAATAATTATTACTTTCACCATCAAATTGGAATGAGTAGTGTCCAAACAGGTAAAAGCTGTACCTCCAAGGAAAAAAAATACCCTTTCTTAATTCGAGGCAAGCTACTTTAACATGTGTATCCTTTGCTATAGCTGTAGGTGAGATGCCCCTGCCATTTCAGAGTTGCCAGAGTTACAGAGTTACTTCAGCAGTGTAAGGCCTTCAAACAGATAATGATGACCAGTCTAAAACAATTTCCAGACATGGTTGATGTCAGCCTTTTTTCTTCTGGCAACCACTCCCTAAGCTACCCGGTCTTCCTAGTTACTGCTGTGTTTAGCAGCATGTCTTGGAACATACACTTCTTCCCTACTTTCAGCAAAAAACAGACCTCTCTGTAAGGAGACTTGCAGTCAACTCTGCTCTCCTTGAATAGTTCATACCTGGTTTCAAGTGAAGTTGGATTAGCACACGTGATTGGCAGCTGATTAGTGGCAACTCTACAAGCTGGAATGAAACACCAAGTTTAAGGGGTTTAATTGTCATCACTGAGATCTGCTTAAAGAGCTTAGGACACTATAACGTGTTCACAAACCCACTATCTTTGTAATAAGGTGGGTGTTAGCTGCAGGGATCAAGCAGCTGTGTACTGAGACAGTGCATTTCTGGGCTGCTCAGTTCATAACTCTGGGGTATGGAGTGTTCCACATCAAATTAAAAGCAAAAAGGGCTTCACATGTCCTAAAGATTTAACTAGCCTTCTGTTAAAGGAGATGATTAACTGGGTGTTAAATAACTAAGATCTCACAGTATTTAGTTTTGGAAATATTGATGAGTCAAATCAGGCAATGTTTATAAGGGTTATAAAATGAGTCATTCTGAGTTTTTCATAAAGCAGTGACTTTAAAAAGTGACTCCTTTTGCTTGTCTCTGATATAGAAAGGTCACAGACCTTTGTGAAACTTTCTGGTTTGTGTACTTACAGAAACTGCACACTAATAAGTACTTTGATATTTTCTGTCCCAATTTGAGTAAAACTGCTTGGAAAAATCAAGGACTGGGTGGAGAGGGCAATGTTGGGGTTTTTTCAATAAGTTATTCTATTTTGGTAAATGTTACACATTCAGTACTTTTCCTCTTGCTGAGTTCCTTGGTGAAAGTAATTTGTAAATATCATGATGTGCTGAATAGTTCTTCCAAACAAACAAAACATTTAGCAAATTATCATGGACAGAAAACTGTAAAAATTGAAGTTTTGCAATACCTTTGTTTTTTATTGCTTTAGCACTAGTTGTGCATACATTGTTGGTGAGAGAAAGATTCTTTATTACCCTGATACGGTACCTCTTACGAAAGACTAAGAAAACTTTTAGTCATCAAAATTAATACTATTTCCTATCACACTTCCACATACTTTCAGTTTAAACCTAAAAAAAATACATTTATTGGTGCCCATTTTTGGAACTAAATCAGCTTATAATTCAAGAACATTCATATCCTTGATCTTTCTAAAATACTAAGCTATAGAACTAAGTTGGTTTGTATAATTGTCATCTCACCACTTTTTCCTTTCCAAAATGTCTTTTATTTCAATGCTCTACATAGTTTCTTACTTTGTGGAGGTTTTACAGTACAGAGTTCCATTTGAATCATGCAGTTGCAATTCTTTTTTTTTTTACATCTTTCAGGAAAAAAAAATGTGTAAGTAGTGTACATACACTGACAATAATTCTCACAAGAAATATAACTAGCACTAAGTAAAGATTAATTGTTTCATTCTCCCTGTGGGTGCTGTACATGTGTATGACTGTCACATTCTAGAACAGAAGAAGGAAATTAATCAGTGTTTAAATTGCAGATATTCCCTGTATAACCTGATTTACTCACTCTAAAAAGCAAGGATTTTTCAAGTATGTCAAACAAATTTGATGATTTAAACAAACATCATAAATCCAGCTAGGTTGGTTTTCTGTGTCATCTCTTTAAAAAAAAAAAACCAAACAAACATTATTTTTGTTTCATATCTCTGTAATTGAAATATAATTATATCATAAATTAATTAATTTTTTAGAAAAATGAGGCCAGGCAAAAGGGGGGATTTGCCTGTTCTAAATTTATGTCCACTG
>JACBWW010000011.1:27104421-27241517 GCA_020086605.1 Lanius collurio | reverse complement strand
CGCCCGTCTATCCCTCTGCCCCTCCCTGAGGAGCCCCTGAGAGCCCCCCGGTCCCCGTGCGGGGTGCGCCGGCAGCCGGAGGAGCGGCAGCCCCCGGGCCGCCCCAGGGCGCTCGCAGCGGTGCTCCCAGGAGGAGCGGCCGGTGCAGAGAGAGACGTGTTGAATGTCCCACGTCGCGGAGGTGGCAAGGGGCTGTCCCCGCTCCGCTGCACGCCACAGCACCGTGGGCTGCTGTCACGGTGGTGGGGGGACAGGTGAACTTTCGGTCCAGCACCGTCTCGCCTCTCTGCCTTGTGGAAATGAAGTCTTTGGGTGAATATTGTTCAGTGAAACGGTTTTGTTCCTCCAGCCTGTGCTTTTTTGGCCGGAGAGGTTTGATATCAGAGTTGTACTGTTGCAGAGCTAATGCATGAAACAGGAGTGCTTAAGAGCATTCATAAATGCAAGATTTGGGTAGTGTTCTTTTTTCCTTTTTGTTGTTGTGTTTTTTGTTTTTTTTTTTTTAATGTGCATGTTCTGCAGTTAGCTGTTTGGGACGTATGGCCTAATGGGGTGTACAGGTGTTACCCTACCAGAATTGATGTGGACTTCAGTTTCATCTGTACTAAGTTAGATGATGAAATCTGCATTTTATATCCAGTTCACTTCTTAAATTCTTCTGTAGCTGAATTGCGTATTGCTTTGGATTTTAATGAGGAAGTGGAGAAGCACAACTTCTTCAGTTACAGCTTTGAGACATCCCTCAGTCTGGACCTATACCATACTGTTCATAATTCAGTCTCAAATGGCAGTCATACTGAAAAAGTAAAGTTACTTAAAGCACAACTTGCTATACTAAAATGTGGTGTTAATCACCCATACTCTTATTGAAGATGATAGAAGTTCTCTGATGTGGAAGCAGTGAAATAAGCTTAAGTTACCCATTGGTTGTTCTTGTGTTCTTGAAAAGGTGCGGCAGACTTTAATAATTCAAAGCTTTCTTACGTAACGCAGTCAATTTAGATGTTGAAGGAAATTTTATCTCAATTTTAGCTTTGAACTTTTTCCCTTTTAATGCCTCTCCTCAATCAACAGTTTCCCTGTTTTCATGCCTTAATCTGAGGCATGAAATTAAGGTCCAAAAGCTTTGTGTAAAAACAAGGCAACAGACTTCCATACAAAACCTTATGGATGGAAGTGGTGGTGTGCTACCTTTTGTTTTAAAAAAAAGAGAAATCCTCTCTGTTCAACGGAATGAGGAGAAATCCGGGGTTCCTAATCCATGACTCATCCAGAGGCCCTGGTATGGGTAAGGCAGTTAATTTGCCTGAGCTTTGTGGTCTAAGTTGATGAAGTCGTTTGAGGTGTGATTTGGCTACTGACACTTCGTGTTCTTATTGGGGATTGACAGAAGTTGGGCATTTTCTGATTGCCTCTGCTGGGGCTGTTCTGCAATGTGCTGATGTTACTGTGTGCATGAATCATCTTGTGATATGGTTTATGTGGAGATCAGGCATGTAATGAATCCCAGCAGCTACCTGAGCAGTAGAACAGCCCTAATTTGTAAGACAGAGTCTGAAAGTAAGCTTTCTGTTTTTCACTGTGTAGGCCATAGTCTTTAGTGTTCCAAAGTTCTGGGGAGTCACCACTTGGAAACTCTTGTATTCAGACAGTTGCTTCTTACTGCAAATAAAGATAGCAATCTGATTAATATGGTGGAATGAATTTAAAAGTACAAGTAAAGATCTTCCTGTTTTCATAATGATAGTAAAATTATTATCTGGGCTTTTAATTTTAGCTTTCTTCTGTTAGTTTAGGGTTTTTTAAAGCATTTGCTTCTACCAAAGATAGCAGAAACAAATTGTTACTGTAACAGCTCTAAGAGGCATGAACGTATCTCTGGGTAGGGATAGAGATATGTTTTGGATAGAGGGCAAGAAAACTGAAAGTTCCATTTGGCGCCTACACTGCAGAGAATAGAATATCACTTTTTTGAAGCTGGGATTTTATGCAAGGTTTTTTCATTACTTGTAAGTTGAGGGTAGGGCCTTAATAAAGTGGTTTGTCTCTTTTATTGAGTGTGTTGCTTTGGTTGACAAGACCTGCTGTTTGCACTGGAAGTTTTGCTTAAGATGGATGAAATGTACATGAAAGTTTTCCTGAAAACTTGATACCCAGTGCTGTTTCTTTACAATAGTGAACCTTAATTAGTGCCTTTATGAGAAGAGTGTTAGTGAAGGTCATGAACTTTTGTGGTTTTAAAAACTACCTATGTCCCAGATATTTTAAGACCTAAACCTTCTTGTATCTTGAGCTAAAAGAGTTCAGAGATGAGTCAAGTGTATTGTTTGAAGGGATTGTTTGAATTACAAACTCAGAAGCTGACATTTGCTCTGTTATGTATTACGCTTTTTTTCCTTTGGCAAATTTTATTGGACAAGGGAAAAAACTACCAGTGAACATTACAGCCCTCTTGCTGTAATCTGTTGTTGTCTCTTGCACATCACAGCCTTGCTCCTTTATCCCTTTAACCTCTGCATCTTGTGGTGGAACAAAGAGTCGTGATTGTTCTTCTGATGAAGTTCTACTTTCTAGTGAAATTTTTGTTTCAAAAATTGTATTTTCCAGGGAGGAAGCGTTATCAGAGGAGAAATATCTTTTTCAGCAGAATGTTGCTTTTGGGCGGCTGAAACTATTTGTCTTTTTTAAATTTTACAGCAGGGATATATTATTAAATGAAGTATTAATAATACAAAATTGTTAATTGTTTGCAGTAAGATGTGTGTTCGAGGTTTTTTAGAGCACATCAAAAGTTTTAATTTCTGTACCGCTCTTGTTAGCATCCTTTGAAAGACAATGTCTCAGCTTACAATTTCCAACTAAAAATTCTTTGGCCAAAGGTGGTGTTCTGTGCTAAATTGTCTGGTTGAAGTAGTGATGCAGGATATTAATAAATGTTACATAGCAATTCCTAGGGTTTTATGTAACTAAAAAAATAGTCTTTCTGCAATATTCTTTCTTCAGAAAGACGGCAGATACGAAAAAGATTGTTTCAGTAGGTAACAGTCTGGATTTGATACAGACTTGTAAAAATTAAGTGGCTAGAGTGTACTTAATTCTCTGTTCATATTTCGTATATAGTATTAATATCTGGGCTCCTGGGAACCAACTAATTTTAAGTCTTGTCAGCCTGCATAGTTTCAGGGTCTCATTTATGCTGCCAGCTTGCTTTAGCCTCACTGAGGGCTTTCCAGACTGCAGCACTCATGCAAGATTCGGTGAAGGGAAGGCAAAACTGTCAAACTCAGAGTCTGAGCAATTACACTAGTAATGATATTCAACACAAGCAGTAATCTTGTGATATGAGATATGAGAAATATGCTGTTGATAACTTGTAGGACATGATAATATCATCATGCACACACTCCCACTTTCACAACAACGTTGTCTCACTATTTCTGTTAGGGTAGTCAGTCTCAAAAAGAAGGAATGACTATGTAGAATGGTAACGGTGCAGTGACAAAATGCAATACACAAGGAACTAGATTGCTGTGTTGACCCAATTTCTGCTCTTGGCTATGTCCCTGTTGTCTGTATGATTTTCACTGCATTTGTTTAGCTGTTTGTACTGTTGTTTCCCCAACCTTGTATCACTTAGGCATGAACTTTCACTAGTTGCTAGTGGAGCTTCATGCTAATGGTTCCCTCCAAAACCTGTTGTAATAATTTAAAAAACAAATGAAAAACAAAAAACCAGTTCTTTACCATGGACAGACTTGATCCAAAACTTTTTTCTCTTCTTCAGTAGTTTTGGAAGTGCTTTTTGTGGTAGTAGATTTAAATGGTGTTTACCAAATGCATTGAAATGTATTTTACCTGAAAGATTACTGGCTCTGGAAGATCAATCTACAGCAGAGTTGTTAATTTCTCATCTCTTTCTGTTATCAACCCATTCTAGAAATATATGTATTCGTTAAAGTGAACTTGGAGATCTGACTGGTTTGTGCCTGAATTTTCAAAATTACTGTAACACTTGAGTAGAACAGAGACTAGTTGGACAAAAAGCAAAAATTTCTATTTCCAAGAGGACAACAGTATGGTTTTTTTTTTTTTTCTATTAGTTATAAGTGAAAACACTTCCGTATGGGAATGAAATGATTTTACTATAGTTGGTCGTTGACATCTTCTCATCATACTAATGTTAAATCTCACCTATGATGTGTTCATGTAGTTGTAGTCTATGTTCTTTACACACAGATAACTGGAGAATTAGACATGGGCAAGGATATTCTGATTCCATATTCTCACCTATGGATTGTTGATGAAAATGCTGAATTAGTTTACCATAAATAAAACATGAAAATTCTACTGTTACCTGCTCAAGTTGGAAGGCATGAAGAACTGTTAAATGGCCAGAGTAGGGGAGCTGAAGCTTTTTTAATGAGTTGGGTTTTGGTTTGGTTTTTTTGTTGTTGGGTTTTTTTGGGGTTTTTTTGGTTTGGTTTTTTTTTTTTTTTTTTTGTTGTTTTTTTTTTTTTTTTTTTTAAGTGTGTCTCCACTAGAGAGCAGCAAAAACCTGTATTCCTAGAAGCTTTGCTATTCAGCTGATTAGGCATTGTTTTCCCCTGTTATCGGAGGGGGAGAGTAGCTTTAGAAGGAAATAGTGATTTATTTGTGCCAAGGAAATCATTCCGTTGTGTGTGACAGTGAACTGTGCCTTGGAAGGAGACAAGAAGATAAGCGCCATCAAACCAGAACAAAAGTGTAAATTGTATCAAATTGCACTAAGTGGAAATTGTGTAGCAAAAGAAAGATGGGAACAAAGTGAATGAGGAAGATGGGGCACAAAATGCGTTATTTAGTCATGGTTGGAACAGTGTGTCTCTACAGCTTCACAAGACCAGGAAGATGAGTAAGTGTAACAACGTCAACCCAAATGTAATTTTTCACTTCAAGTAACTTGACCTCTGCTCAGTACCTCAATGTAAATAATATCTCACGGAATATCTGTCTATTGCTGTAGGCATTCAGATGCATGTGCAGTTGTGATGAGCTACAATTAGTATTTAAATAGAAAAAAAAGTCATAGATGAAGCAACTGAGATAAAGGTGTGTTCATTTAAAAATTTGAAAGAAATAGGGTGTGTAAATATTTTAGGAATTTTAAAAATGGTTTTAATAGATTAAGAAATAATTTGTTCAGGTGTAAATTACTAAAGGCACAGCAACAGGAAAATAAATGTTAAATGTTCTTGTAATTAAACACTGAATAATAAGACTTTCCTTACTTCCCTGATGAAGCAGGGAGAGATGTGGGTGGGAAATTGTATCTTCAAAAGATGCAGTGTTAGTATTTACCTTTCTGAATGCCAGTTCTCATTTCATCTACCTTATAATCATTTTTTCAATAATCGTCATAGTAAAAAAATGATTTTGTAATCCCATTTGTAGGGTTTTTTCCTCCCTTTTTCTGACTGCTCTGTGTGCTGGTGAATCTCTGTGAAACAGGGTTATCTTTCTATAATGGATCCTAAGAATGTGATCAAATCTTTTCAGTAACAGTAGATGATTGGCAATTATTTGGTTTGATTCAAAATCTTGGGGGAAGGGGTGTTTTAAGAGAATGTTTCTCAAAATTCAAATTTTGAGATGACATACATATATATATATTTGAGATCAGATTGCCATTTATTTAAATGCGTTATATCCAGTGACAGAGAGGGATGTATAATCCAAGGCAATTCTTGTGGTTATGTTAAACTCTTGGATTTAAGTGGAATTTAAGTCAGATTTCAGATTTTGAGAACCTTTTGTTTGGCACCTGTTAATCCTCCTTCTTTTGGCGTGAGTTTTGTATGTAGCTTTGAAAGAGACTTTTTTATGGCTCAGGACATTTTGGGGGGTTTTGATCATAAATGTTTAAGATTTTAAATTTGTCCAAGTTTCTGTATTTTAATTTTTCTGTGTGCACATACACAAGTTCCAGGCCAGCTTTTGCTCTTCACAGTTGAACAAGTGGACTCGGGGTGTATTGATACTTTCATTGTTGCCACTGTACCATTTTCTGCATGCCTTTGGTGCTGTAAATGCAGGAAGGAGTGGAGAAAGGAATTAGAAATAGTAGCCTTCCTTCTCCAAGAAATGCTGCCGTGTAAAGAATGAAACCTGATCATCTTGGGGGTGATTAGCCCGTCATTTTTGCTTCCCTGCCCATGCCTTCTCCTTTACTACTGCAATTGATAGCTTTAGTAAATCACCACCTTGAGTAATGTAAGACAGCGTTTTCCTGTGGCTTCATAAGTAACAAGTCTCAACCACATTCTGCTTCTGTGAAAGGGTCATGCAGGGTTTGATTTTTAATGAGGATTAAGCTGTTAATTGCCCTTTTGACGCTAAATGGAAGCCATCAAGTAATGCATAACAATAATCTTGGGTAACCAACAGCATCCTATTTGTCACTTACTAAAGCTATACCTGTGATTATTGTTGAAAAAAATGGCATTATTTGTATTTGATTTGAAAATAGCAGACTTCCATGCTGTAGGTGATACAATGTTGTTTTAAAAGTATAGATCTTTTGTAAGAGGAGCTGTAGTGGTGATGCTTTACCTGGAGGAACAGCTAGCATCTTAGCCTTTGTGTTTTAATACATTATTGTGTAAGGCGAGATGATTTCAGCTCTAAATTTGACTTTCTTCTGCTTATCTCCCAGGTTTTTTTTGTCCCAGTAAAAGCCTTATAGTGTTGTATTTTTAGTGTTGCAGTTCTTTGTTTGTGTAACCAAAAAGGCCTCCTGGCATTTTGAATTTGTATTTCTTTAGTCATTCAAATTGTGTTTCAATGCGGAACATGTACCAATACTAACAGTAATGTTTTTTTCTCAATACAGAATTGGAGTGTTACTGCCAGCTATGTACAAAAGACAACTTTACGTGTGTGACAGATGGAGTATGTTTTGCCTCAGTAACACGAACTGCAGACAAAATAATGCGCAATAGTATGTGTATAGCAGAAATTGATCTGATTCCTCGAGACAGGCCGTTTGTTTGTTCCCCCTCCACCAGAGACGGAGTCCATACCGTGTCTTATTGCTGTAACACACCTCTCTGCAATAAAGTAGAACTTCCAATTCCAACACCAGGTAGGCGGGTTGGGATTTTTGCTTTTTTGGTTTGATTGATTTGGGCTTTTTTTTATTTTTTTCCAAAAAAATTCTGTAAGACCGGAAGTTGTAGGTAAATTTGAAAGCCTAAAGTACGCCTTAGATTCTGCAAAGACAATTTCATTATATTTGAACAAGAGTTGTAATCTTCCGGATAGGGATGTTGGGACCAGTTTTGAAGACTTTAATGAAAAGTGTAAGTAAGCACGTTAATTTTGTCCTTTGTAGTACTTACTTTGATTCTTGAAAAAGTTACTGTGCAGAAGTTTTAACAAAGACATTGAAACAATTTGAATATTGCTGTAGGATGCTATAAGTTTAATAGCATAAAAGGAAATTAATGGTTTTACCATTTTCTTTTAACTTTCAGGCCCTACTCCAGGAAAACCAGCTTCTAACCTAGGACCTGTGGAACTGGCAGCTGTCATTGCTGGACCTGTCTGCTTTGTCTGCATTTCACTGATGTTGATTCTATATCTTTGTCATAATCGTACTGTAATTCATCATCGTGTGCCAAGCGAAGAAGACCCTTCATTAGATCGTCCCTTTATATCCGAAGGAACTACTTTAAAGGATTTAATTTATGATATGACAACTTCAGGCTCTGGGTCAGGTAATGTGATGCTTCTAGTAGTAATTACTCTGTGCTTAAGAGCCTTGTAAGACATCCATTTGTTTTTAATATTGTCAAATCTACTTAAACTTCTAATTAACTGGAGAAAATACTAGAAAAGCAACTTCCATGTACATTCAGTCAACATCAGTGAAGATTCAAGTATGGAAATAAGTTACATAAAAGAAACACTGAATTGTTGCTGCCATTCCTTATCGTTCTCAGAGTAGCCTGATATATATAAATTAAATAATGCAGGGAATATCACAGTCATCTATTGTAAATGTTTTGTGTCCTGTAAGGCTGTCATTGACCTTTTTGCTCTGTACAGCCTATCTAAACTACCTTCTTCTGTGTTTTTTAGATAATTTTGTGATGGGTATTTTTTAGCTTTAAATTGAAATTTAATTTATAGATGTAGCTATTGGTGTATGAAAATATTCTGAGGTCTGAGTTAATGTTTTAGCCTGTTCTTTCCTTACAGAAGATATTTTTCAGTTGCAAATAGCCATTTCTGTGTACAGAATGGATGCGGTATGCGGACCAGGTCTGATGAATGTCTATCTCTTGATTTCATGCTTTTTTGTTTTAATTCTGACTTGAAGAGGTGTTGCTCTGGGAAGATGAGGCATTAGTCTGTTCACTGCATGCAGTCTCTGCTATTGTAACTCTGACCATTAATTGTTTATAGGATTATGGTGGTCTGTGTCATAGAAATGTAGTTTAATGGGTGTTAGGGGATGATGTACTAGGTAAATCGTTATAATTGATCTCTGGTCCATGTTAAGGAGGGAGACATCAAATAGTGTACTGCAACCTTTTACCAGCCTTCTACTATATAAAAAGTTTAAATAATTTAATACTGGAAATTATTCCAACTTGCAAATGTGTGGGTTGAATCATCTGTGCCCTTTTAGAACACTTTCTGCAAAAAAACACTGGTGTTTGATTGTCAGCTGCTGAATCCTTTTTTTTTCCCAGAACTGGAAAAAATTAAAACAACAAAACCCAAGCATCTAGATTGTGTTTCTTTCCCAAGGGCACTAACTGGTAAAACTGTTTATAGTCCATTGCTTTGTCAAATAAAATTAATGTAGCTTTCTGAACATGAAAATCCAGATCAAAAATTCATCTTTATTCATATCCTTCCTATAGAAGGTGAGCTTGCACTAGGTGTGTAGGTTTCAGCTGAGAAAGCTTTTGTGTGTCCAAATAAGATTTGATCCTGATATGGGTAAGTTGTTCTCTCGTTAGAACTGGAGTTTTAGTAATTTGTGTTTATCTCAATTTTCTCATTCACTAACAGGAATAACTAAGTCAAATAATGAAAGTGATCAATAGCACTTCCAATATATTGGGCTAGAGCTTGATAAATGCAAATTCTGGACTTAAGCCTCCAGTTATGCTTGTTTTTAGGAGGGGTGTGCAGAATTCAGACATAGAGATGATATGGAGGAATCAGAGATTTACGTATCTTGGAATATGGAAAGATTTGCCATATATAATTGTTACACTACTAGAATTGTGAAACTCTCTCCCTTAATGTCGGCAGATCTAGACTTCTCCTAAGGAAGACTGAAAAAAAAAAAGTCTAATTAAGATTCAAACTTAGTTGTCAATTGGTCTTTTCATTCATTATCAGGAATATTCTTTCATTTTTCTTCTGGCCTTCTACCTGTGGTGCTTCTGAGCCTCTCTTTTTTTTCTGAAAAATCTGGAAGTACTCCTTCAAAATAAGCACTTGAAAAGCTGAGAATCCAAGTTAGAAGAAACTTACGATTATTCCCCTGGAGCTAGAAACTACTGACTCTTCCCTTGCCTATTTGCAAATTACTCTTTAAGTAAAAGGAGCATGCTAGAGAATTGCTAAACTTTCACAACTGAATTCAGGGTGCTTAGGCTGGTCTAGACTCCCAGAGCACCTGACCTACAACACCTATGGTATTTGAACATGGGCAACGGGTGAGTGCATCCAAGGAACAAAACCAACAAATATGGCTGAATTTGACTTATCCCTAAGGAAGCCTCTTCACCAATTTCCTTTTATGCTTGAAAGGCTGTAAAACAAGGCTGAATGTTTCCTTAAAAGGGTTCTTTTTTGCTTCAGCGAGTTCCATGTTCTTGAGCTGTTTGTAAGACAAGTATTAGCCTTATTTAGTGTTCTGTACTTCACTTTGGAGAGTGAAATAGGAGATGCTTCAGGTACTTACCTTCTGTACTGTTGGCAGTGTATTTGCAATGAGTTGTGTCACTTTGTCTCGAAATTAGTCAATCATTGACTATATAGATTCACAATGCCCTAGCAATTGAACTGATAACTTGTGTGTTCTGAAGTATGCCTGCAGCATTTGACTCTCATTGAAATGTGTATTTTAATCCAGACTTTGGGTACAGCACATTAAGGGTTGAGGAGACTACACCTTTCTGAAATAAACTAAGGGTACAGAAAAGGCTCTCCAAATGGAGAAAAGTCAGAGCTGATAGTTAAAATAGTGCTTAACCCTGAAACTGAACTGTGTTAAAGGGATAGTGTTGAGACAAGAGGTTGCAAAAACGCGATGGACATGTATGGCACAGGCAAAAAATCCAGACCCAAGAGGCACGGCTAAGGAATTGTTTAGTTTGGTGACCCAAAGGCCATGTTCTGCTCTTAAATTCATGCTGAGGGACCAGAAGAGCTCATAGTAAAGTTAAAAGGATTCTACCAATTTTGTTAATTCCGTATTCTCTGATGAGAATTGTATAACATAGAGAAATAATCAAAACTCTAAAAATGAACTTCCTATTCAGACCAAAAGGGAGTAGGATTCATTTGCTGCAATGCTGAATAGTAAGCTGTTATTAATTATTCGGTCTTGACTTATGTTAGTGTTGCTATGTTGTTCCATGATGAACATGACCCGAAACAAGGAGATAGTGCTTGAAAGGAATTAATGAAACATCTAAAATAGATCCTTATGGTGAAGCTACAGCTTCTAAGAGAAGGATTTCAAAGTCTCTTGGAGCTGAGAATGATTTTCAGATCATGATGCAAATCTCTAAATATCAACTACATATTGTATAGACAGATGGGGACGCCCATCTGTTACTGTCTTAACTCACAAATGACGAAGTCACTTAGTTACAAGGGTGTAGGAAGACTTGCCTACAACGGGGGAGAAGCTTTGGATGGTATGGGTGGGCGACTTCCAGCAGGAACTTAAGCTCTTTAGAAATGCAAAGGGTCACAGAAATCAATGCAAAGTTGAATCAATTGAAGTGAATATAAAGCTCCTTAAAAACCCTTTTGCAATTCATACAAGCTTGAAGGTAATGAGATTTTTCACAGTTCATGGGATGATTTTTTTTATTACTCATCAGAGGTAGTCTTCTGGGCAGAGACTTGTAAACAAGAACAAAATTCTAGCAGCTGCTTTTATTGCTCTAGAACTTAATTCCTGAATTATCCATTTTAGTTACAAACTCCTTATGCATTGGAAAATCACTAAACTAATCAGAGTATGCTTAAGATAAGGGAAAAAAAACAAACTTTCCTTTTTTTGTTAGACTTTAGGAAGGCTTGAGGATACTTGGTATATGAAAACAATTATGAAGGTTTCAGGAATAAATTGGATGACTGGCTAAATACAAGGTATCAAATATTGAGCTGCTGTTGAATTTAATGTAGGCTCAAATTTTCTTGTTCTCCTGATTGGCAAAATGGCTATCATTTTTCTTCATGCCCAGTTAAAAGAAGATGTACCCAAGAGCTTGGAGTGCAGCTGTGCCCAATGTGTATGTGAAAGGCTGAGGCTGTAGCTGTCTCCTGTGAGGTACTTTTCAGACTGGTTTACAGTACAGCAGTTGCTCCAGTTCCTGGTGATACAGGGCTGTGTTTCTTCTATAGCAAAATGAGAAAATTGCTCAGTTGCAACAGAAAGTCTGTAATGAATTGCTATGAATGCAAGATAAATATGGATTCCAATCTTCTGAATGCAGCAGTAGTAAGAGAAAGGTCAGTTTCAGACAAACAGAAGCAAGTTGAATCTTGTAAATATAAATATAGGAGTAAGTGTATAGATCACAGTAGGATTTTTATCCTACAGTGACATCTTAATGTGATGAATGGAAGTCTGTAATATGAAATTGAATTGCTTTCTGTCTAGAAGGTTTAGAGCTTAGTATATGTGTAGCAGTTAGCTGATATCCTTGGACATATGTTTTAAACAAGGAGAGATATCTCTAAAAAGTGCAGCAAGTTGAGGGCAGTGCATCTGAAAGTGAGAATGAACAAACAGTTTTCTGATACAATTGTACGGCCTATCACCCATTTCAGGTACACAAAATCAGCTTGTATTTTACATTTGCCTATAGATTTTCCAGTAGTGCATAAATTCTAAGGAAGAAACTTTCTCTCATCAATGAAGTAAAATTTTACCTTTTCAAGATTGAGTTTGGTCCTGTGGTTGTCCTAATCTGGCCTCTTCTGCATTTCCAAAGTCTGTCCATAAAGAATGCAGGTTAGGCTTCCTGGTAGAGCCTCTACAGTTTGGGCATGCAGCACAATCCCTCTGAGGACGATTACAGCAAAAGTTTTAACTTTCTCAGTAGAAATTATTACAGCACCTGACAATGATTAAATTACTGGTATGGTGTACGGTTTTTTTCCTTCCTGTCTTCATGTAGGTATGTTGTCAGCATAGACCATGCAGAAAATTGCTGTAAGTCTAGCATTTTTGAGGACCTCTTCTGAACACCGCAGTGTTTTAATTTGCTCTTCTCAGACTGAGACACGAGCATGGCAATGCTGCCAATGAGCTCAAATATCCTTCTAGTGCTGTTGTTAGCGAAGAACATCCAGAGGTGGGCAAGAATTAGTTATTTGAGCTATTAGTTGGGATTTATTTTCTATAACATAACGAAATTGAGGTGTTCTCTCAGCTGTTGGAACAATGATTACAGAGTAATAGATTACTTTGTAAAGTGTTTGGTTTAAGTGAAATAATCCTATACCAAAAGAGCTTATTGTAAGCAGATAACCTGGCTGATGCCTTCATCCTGCAGTGTAGTATCAGGGTGGAATCCAATGACAAGCCCTGCAGTTACAACAGGAAAGATTTAAAATAAACAAAAAGCCAGCCTGGTTGAGGGATGCCAGTGCTGCTTGTTATATAAAATTACTGAAGCATAATTAAGAGGTGTGTTGAAAGCATGTAAATGTTTCAAAGCTGTAAAACCTTCATGAATGTAAACATTTTTCTCAATTATAATTACAGTGAGGTGTGCAAGAATGGCCTGTAAAATGGGAAGCTTGCATTGCAAGGATGTTTTCCTATTTTACTGTGACTTGGGGTTACTAAGAGGCTATTGGCACACTTGGGCATGAGTGTGGATTTTCAGCAATGTTGCTGAGAAGTGTTCTTTAACTTAGAAATGAGCTATCTAGTGATAAGCCAAGTAAATTAAACAGTAGCAAAAGTGCTCTTAAACTGCTTTGCTAAGAGAGTTATGGGCAGATCATTTTTTCCAAAAATAAAGAAACCCTACAACTAAATCCCAAACAAACAAGCAACCAAAATAAACCTTAAACCTGGTCCACCCGCCTTATCTTTGCTTCTTCTGTTCATTTAAATAGAATTTTATGGATCAGCAAGTGACAACATTCTTAACTGAAAGGAAATTTTTGTTGTGCTTTTAACAACTGTAGAAGTAGTTTGTGGCACGTCCTTGAGTATTTGTTATGCTGGCTTTTTAATGGTGAGGGCACAATCTTACTGATGTGCTTGCTAGCAGTTCTCAACAAGCAGTTAAAATCATGGAGAGCAGGTGCATTCTAAGACAAATACCCTAACAGAAATAGGATCTCGTATTCAGTATTTGGAGGGATAAGTGCTAATTCTGTGGAGTGATATTTAAGGTTAATGTAAAATCTTCTTTTTAGGTTTACCTTTACTTGTGCAAAGAACAATTGCAAGAACTATAGTACTTCAAGAAAGCATTGGTAAGGGTCGCTTTGGAGAAGTCTGGCGAGGGAAGTGGAGAGGAGAAGAAGTTGCTGTGAAGATCTTCTCTTCAAGAGAGGAACGCTCATGGTTTCGAGAAGCAGAAATTTATCAGACAGTTATGCTACGCCACGAAAACATTCTTGGATTTATAGCTGCAGACAACAAAGGTTGGTGACGCTATGAATTTTGTTGATTCTGCACCTGGTCAGAATAGACAGTACATGAAGGGAAAAAAAGTTGTGAGGATTTAAGAGTAGCAAAAAAATTGTTTTGTTAACTGGAGCATTCAGGGTTTGGCATGCTTTTCATAGATTTAATGAAGGAAAAAGTACATTGTCTTTTTTTTCTGAAGAACATGCTTTGTTTAAATTTGTTTAAAATGCTTTGGTATCAAAATGGAGATGCCTTATCCTGTGAGCCCACACATCTGCTGAATACTTGTACCTGTCATTACCTCATAGCCTAATAATATACATGTGTGGGACTGAAAGAGATCATGTCTAATCCTGTTGTCCTGATACAAAGTAGGAGGTAGAGGATTTATTCTTAAGGCTGTGTTATGAGAAGTTATTCTTTTAGCAGTCCATTTGGAAAATAAATTGGAAAAATTAAATTATTTGTTCCTAGTAGTAAAAAACTATACCTGCTTCCTGAAGCTCTCCTGATAAGCCTTTAATTATCCACGAAGAGGAACCATTTTTTCAACTTGATTTGTTGTGATTTTAGTCACATTAAAGTTTCTTGGATTTTCCTGTAGTTCATTTAAAGATGCAAGAATCTGACAGAACTAAAACAAGTTTTGGATTTCTTTCATTAAGGGGAGCTAAGATGTTAAGATGCTGTTTTGTTCAGTTATTTTCATCTGAAATTTCATGTTTCACCACAAATGGCCCTTGACTTCTTTGTGAAGAAAGCATTGACAGAAAATTCTGTCACATTAGGGAGGAGTCAAGGATTTACACACGTGCTGAATTTTTAAAGGGCTCTCAATTTTGTGGGAAATTCCTAAATGGTTTTAGTGAGGTTGAAGTGTCTTTATAAATAAAGTTCTTTTTAATTACCATTAGATTAATTTCAAGCTTCTGTATCTACATAAATCTGTAAAATTGGAACTGAATCCAAGAGATTGTGCAGAATGCTTCTCCAGGAAAGGGTTGTCTACAGTTAAGTTGCTTCTGACAAATATTTGTGCTACTTGTTATTCTCCAAGAGCTTGCAGACCAACGCCATACCAGGCAGCTTTTTCCTGCAGCTTATTATGCTTACCATTAGAAGCCATTTTATTTCCATGCCTAAAACTATATTTGATGTTACTAGTACCTGCAAGAGCTTGAGTTTGCTTTGGCTGGCCTAGGGGAGTATCTGGAGCCCAGGTTTAAAATTATATCAGCTGCATAAAAGCCTTAAACGAAGAGCCATCTCTGCAGAAGCTTTAGCTTCTATTTCTTACTTAAAAGCATAAAGGATACATTGCAGTACCTTAGTTGTAATTTTTAACAAAATTCATCTCTGGTTAAATATACCAGTATCTCATTTTGCCTGAAACCTGGTAGTTTGTCCCAAAAATACACTTGACTACTATGCAGAGGAGGTATGGGGAAGGTTTCCTAAATGTGTGGTTTTTTAAAATAATTTCTTAATTGCTGGTTTTTGTTGCAGATGCTATAGCATTTGACTTGGT
Source organism: Lanius collurio (assembly GCA_020086605.1). Taxonomy (NCBI): domain Eukaryota; kingdom Metazoa; phylum Chordata; class Aves; order Passeriformes; family Laniidae; genus Lanius; species Lanius collurio. The sequence continues at coordinate 27,226,098 of JACBWW010000011.1, read as the reverse complement.
CATCTTTAGTTTCCTTTTAACTAAATATATTGTGATATGGATTTTTTTTCTTGTTTTTCTGTTAATATGCTTTACATGCAAAGAAGAAATCTTATACTGATAGGCCATGGCATTATTTGGTTTTAGGTTTTCAGGGCAAGGTTCTTCTACTTTATTGAGATCTAATTGGAGTCTGGTTTTTGAAAAATAGGTAAAAATGTATTTTGAAAATGCCGCTATCCTTGACTATGTTCTCTAATATCGACAGTATTGCTGTCTGAGCAGAGGTAGAAATCTGTATTGTTATTTTTAACCCATCAATGCAGAATTGATTCATAGTATAACCTTCTGCATCCTCTCAGTGAGAAAATCTGTACACACCATTCATTGCCTGGGCTAAGAATTTAGTCCTGAATATTGAAGGAGGTTAATACTTCAATTCTTGTTTAGAATACTTCAGGCCACCTGTATCCCATTAAGCAGAAGAACATGGAGGAACCATTATGGGGGTAGTTCTCCCAGTGTAGCAGGTAAGCTATCCTGGTACTCTGAAAGGAGAGACCAATGGCTTAAGAGCACCTGTGAACAGTCTTTTATTGTAGATGCTGGTGCTAATTGTGGTGCCAGTTGCAAGATTATGTATTCATTCTCAGCAATAATATCTGTGGAGGATTTGTATCCGTTCTCTGTAGGGCTGACTTGAATGCATTCAGGACTTATTACAGCCTAGCTGGAATGCACAAAGTCATTAGACTGCAAGAATCTGTGTGTCTGAAGTATTGCAAAGATGACTGCAGAGGTATAGGAGTACTAGTAATCTTAAATCTGGCAAAGGACTAGTACCAGAGCTGTAGAACCAAGGCGTGCTGCAGTTCTTGCTGCTGCTGAAGGCATTAATTAGGTCTTTCCTCTTCCCATAACTGTAGTTTTTCACAACTGTTGATAAACATCTGGCTGGCTATTTAGTGTAAAATTGGTGGAAGGGGTTCCTTTGGGTAGGAGGGTTGTGTTAAATTAGGGCTTCTGACTGAACTGCTGTCTTCACTCCTTTTTCTACTATGCTGTTTCGTTCATGTGCCTTAATGGCACATTCTTCTTCTCCTCTTCTACTTCCCCGGGACTGTATCGTGTTCAGAAGGCTACAGGAGCTGATCCAATCTATCTGCTTCCCATCCTGTAATCTGGGAAATAGATGCTGCACTTAAAGCACCTTGAGGGCTGATTTTAACTGCAGTTGTGATCTGCCTGACAAGCATTTTTGTGTTCTGGGTCGCTCTTTGCATAGTGACAAAGTATGTGCTAACTTCCAAATAGTGCTAGGTCAGGGAAGTTGATTTCAGGGCCAAGTGTCTTGTTTTGAACCATCTAAACACAGTTTGTTTTGTGCGTGGTTTTTTGTTTTGTTCTTTATAACCCAGATATTTGAAGGCAAAGTGTATCAGGGACTACTTATCTCTACTATTCTGGTAGCAAGAGTGGTGTCAGCAACCTTAGTTTACAGTACTAAAGGTTTCTCTGCATTAGCTGGCTATAATCATGACTGTCTGTAGGCAAATTCAAGTAAGGTGAAGTCTTGCACTGCACACTTCCAGATAACTTTTTGCTCTAAAATACTATGGCTTCTCCATTCCTTCCCCTTAACTGAAAGCTGCGCTTCCCTAGATGATTGTTTGGTTCAGTCAGAATACCTTTCATGGTAAGTGGATCCCCAAGAGTGATGTTAAACAATATGCTGCAAGGAAATGAGCAGAATTCCTGCCTCTTAAGAAGTAATATTTCAGCCATTGTTTCTTTTTGAAGCTCTGGCTTTAGTCTAAGAAGGAATCTGCACAGCGCAAGTGCTTTTAATCAGATGACTGTGTCAATGTGGTAGTCAAGCTTTTTTGCCAACGAGACACCAGTCATGCTCCAGTCACTGACAAAAGTGTCATCTCCATAAATATCTGATTTCTAAGAGATTTCTAGTTGTAGATCCCATCTGAGTCTGATCTTTCCACTGCTTCTTCCTGTTTTTTGTTTGTTTTTTTTTTAATGTTACGTTATCTGCACACCAAAAAAAGGCTAAATCTCTGCTTTGAAACATTTACTGCATGACACCACAGAAAACATTTTTGTTTTGCTAGTGCTGATGTGGAAAAAAAAAATCACAAGTAATTTCAGTCAATTGAATTTTAATTGAAACTTGATTATATATTTGATGTAGCAATTGTATTAATTCCTTTCCTCAAGAGTCAGCTCTACTAAGACAGATCTTACTTGAATGTCACTAATGTTTTTCCCAAACCGTAATCAGTCTCCTGACAACAAATCTGAAAGCTTCTTTACTCAGAATTTCAATACTTTTTTTAAAGTTAAAAAAGGAAAGCCTTTTACTTCTGAGTGATTTTGATAGTACAAAATGCTTTCAGGTCTCTTGAAATAGGTGAAATAAGCATAATTAATCTCTTAAATATGTTTCCAATAACACGTGTAAATTTTCTGTAATTTTTTTTTTAACATTCTGAAATTGTTTGAGATCCTTGATCATTGTGTGTATGTAAACTAAATTAGATTACCTTATCATGGAAAGCTGAGCTGCTGTATGTAATTACTTTTGAGTGTAATTACTTTTTCCTACCTGATAATGCAAATCCTGTGATTGAAAGCTTCATGGCAGATGCTGTTTACTGTGCAGCCAAAAATACTCAGGGTCAGGTTAATTATTACTTGGTAATAATTAACTACTGTCAACAGAATAAGAAGACTTAGTTCATTGTAACATGTTCTGCTTAGAGCGCTGAACAAATCTATAGCTTGTCAAATACAGCTCGGCAAAGAAAACATAGTAGGTCACTTCTGATAGCTGGACACTGGATCTATTGCTGCATTTCATCTTGTCTGTAATTAATATTATTTATGTAGGTTTGGATGTAGCACTTCCCTTCTTAAATTCTGGTTGAAGGGCCATAAATATAGCATATAATACAAAAGAATCATTGTTCTTCTCAGAGTGGATGGTAAGCCCAGCTTATAGTTCTCCTTTGGAGGGAAGGTAAAGCTTGAATATTAAAAATTGCACGTAATAAATAAGATAAAACTGAATAGAAGGGTCTGTAATCAGCAGCATATTCCCCTCTTGGGAGGGAATGTAGCATTAAGAGGGAAGGATCTTATGGAAAGGCACCACAGGCTTGAATCAAATCAATTCTTCGGAAGCTGTCATCTTTTGTAGAGCTGTTTAAACACAATAGGTCTAGTAGACTAATTAAAATTAGTTTAATTTCCCTCCTTACTGCTAGCTGTCTGGTGTAGACACCTGCTGAGGTGTCCCACTCCTGAGAAACAGGAGAAGAAATCAAGTACAGGACCAAGCAATGAGTGTGTATGGTGTTAGTGCCCAGGAGAGGATTTTTTCAAGCAATACAGGATCATAACTGATGAAGCAGTAGTATAAAACTGAGTGAAGGAAACATTCTGAAGTGATAAGGTTAGTTTACTTGGAACTTTTGCATCTCTTTGGAACTCTTTGACTATGTGTATTTAAGAGCATCTTTTGATGCTCTATGAACTCATGGCTGTTTCTAATGGTTCTGCAAGACTGGTTTAGTGAAGCCAATACTGTTGGATTGACTCTTCAGGGACCATAATTCTCTTTGGAAAAAGTCACATTTAATATTATGCTGAGTTCTTTGAGTTTGTGCTTGGATATTGCAAAATAGCAAGAGATGGAGCAGTTCTAACTAGAAAATAATTGGTGATATTTTAGAAAAAAATCTTTAATTTCCTTATTCCTTTTTTAAAAAAAGAAAACGTAGGCATCCCTTCTGTGGATATAACACTTCCTGCAGCAATAGTAGCTTTTTACAGGTCTTTTACATGTTGGAGTATGTGACTGAGTTGTTTTTTGATTTTTTTGTTTGTTTTTGTTTTGGTTTGGGTTATTTTGGCTTGGTTTGGTTTTGTGGTGCATTTTTATGGTGCATTTTATTATTGGGTTTGTTTGGGGGAGTTGTTTGGTTTTTGTTTGGGTGGTTTGGGTTTTTTTGCCTGTTTAAACAACTTAGTTGAGACTATTCTGTAAATGTAGCAAGCCAGAGTTCTCTTTCTGTTATGGGAATTGTTTGAATGTAGATTAGTCTTCTTCCTACTCTGAAGTATTTGAAGGCCTTTTAATTTTGTTGGGGTTTTTTTTATTTTTATGTTTTATTTTTAGTTTATTTTTAATGGCATCACTGACTTCCTTAGAAACATCCAAATAAAAGGGGAGGATTGCAAGCTTTCCCTCCCCGCACCAAAGTGTTTAGTTAAAGATAAGCACAAGTGTTTCTATAAAGGTAGTTTCTGTCAATCTGTGGAGCAAGTGTTTTGTGCTTCTGGCTTTTCTGGACAAGTGTATTCTTTGGAAAGTAAAAAAAAAATTAGTATGTTTGATAGGAATAAGTTCTGAACTTTCTTCCCTTTTTCATGTTCTTAATATTTAATTCTTTGGGGACTGTCACATAATGAGACATCTTTCTGACTTGTGCTGAGTGTTCTCACTTGTTCTGAGAGGTAGGAGCTATATAATTCAGGATAGGAGTCCAACTGCTATCTTTTATGGGATAACTACTCTTCTAAAGAGATGAAAAATTGTTCTATAAAAGTAGCTGGCTATAAAAATACTTTTCAAGTCTGCCACAGGAGAGTTACTTTTATAACACAACAAAATTAGAAAACTTATTTGGTGACAGGATTGTTCTTTCCTGGGTATATTTCTACTTCTAAGGTAAAAAATACTTTTGCTTCCCTCTTGATTTGAATTCCTTTGATTGTTTTCTTTGTGTGGCTTAAACTTAAAGGTATTTTGTGTCCACTGCTTTAACAATGTGAACAATTAAGTTCTTGTATGTCATTTGTATGCCTTGGGAAATTACAGATGTATTGTGGCCTGTCTTGTTTGTCACAGCTCAATCAAAAGTCATACAGCAAACTGATTTCCTCAGTGTTTTTTCCTTTCTTTACCCTTGTGCCTCCTGGAAACCTCAATTTTGGCCAGCAATTTAGAGTTCATCAGAGATGGGATTTAACTTTGTGTCTGATTGCCGCTTGTAAGCTTCTACTGCAGGAGGAAAAATCCACCGTGGAAATTGTCTCCCAGGCGAGGGCAGATAGGTTTTGGGAAGACTGAAGGAGTTAGGGAGTGAAGTTTGAAACACTTTTTTTTTCCTTATGGTTAGCCTGGACGGTATTGTGGTAGAGTGATAGTGACAGGATAAGTTTTGTATCATTCATTCAGCACTGTTCCCTGTGTCCCCTCTCCAGCAGGAGACTTAGGGAAAGGCAAGGCCTGGCTAATACCCTGAATAATGCACCCTGAATATTCACTTATGTGGACATCAGTTTTCTATGGTTTGTATTTTAGTTTAAATAAAAGATTACTCGCTAAGCTTTTCAGAAAGTCTCCCATGGTACTACCAGCCCTTGCAGAGGCATTTAAATGTTACAAGGATAGAAGTAAAGACGTAAGAGTCTCATTTACAGAGGTTACTTGCAGAACATAATTTTTACTTCATAAGTATTGTATAAAAGTGGAATATATTGTTTATGTTTTGTGTGTGTATGTGTGGTATTCATGCCAGTTTTATTTTGCAGACAATGGTACGTGGACTCAGCTGTGGTTAGTGTCAGACTATCATGAGCATGGATCGCTCTTTGATTACCTGAACAGGTATACAGTAACGGTGGAAGGAATGATAAAATTAGCTTTGTCCACTGCCAGTGGTCTTGCTCATCTGCACATGGAAATTGTTGGCACACAAGGTAATCTTACAATTATTCTACTTGTTGTGTGGATAATACTGGTTGGTTTTTTGGTTTTTTTTTAAGGACACATAAGTAGCTCATTCTACCATGTGATGATTTCTGAATTAATAGAACTTCTTAATTTGAAAGGCTTTTTGTCTTCCTTTCTCTGGTATCGTGATGTAACAATCCTTCCTACAAAACACCTGTTAAAAGGCACGAAGTAATGGTTCATGTAGCATCTTCTTAACTTTGAGTTGAGACAAGGTTTGAATAGGATGCATGCGCAATAAATACTTGCAGGAAGAGGGAAAGGAGCAATAGAGTGGTGTAATGTAGTAAACATGAAAGGCACTTTCCTGAACAGCCAATCTGCAATGAATGATTTCAGAAGGTATCCTGGTGCATGTAAAGTGTCAGAACTGGAAGGAATTCTGTAACTCGAAACAAAATTTTGCACTGGGCTTAGAATAACAGCAAGTTGGGTTTGGGTTTTGTTTTTGTTTTTTTTTACAGATATGTTAGTTTTATTTTTTTCCCTTACAGGCAAACCAGCAATTGCCCACAGAGATTTAAAATCAAAAAATATATTGGTGAAAAAGAATGGAACATGCTGCATTGCAGACCTGGGATTGGCAGTTAGGCATGATTCAGCTACAGACACAATTGACATTGCTCCAAACCACAGAGTGGGAACAAAAAGGTAAAATCATTTATGTGATGTGCCAGGCAACTTTTATAATAAAATGCTTTGGTTTTTCTTGTCCCATATAAACTTGTGTTGATAGAAGTATAAGCAGCAGGAAAATGTAATGGCAGATAGAGTTCTTAGGCAGTTCCTTGCCAGCTGGTATTTTAGTTAGACAGCAGATGCTTAAAAAGCACATTGAATGTTGGCATGTGTAAAATACTGAAAACTCACTAAGTATTTTAGAGCACAAGTATGTATTAGAACAATTAAGAGACTTCATATCTGATAATTATTTAGAGACTTGAGTGCTCTTTCTTTCTTCTTCTTGCTATGTGTTGCGTGGAAATGTTACTTGCAGACCAGTCAGGAGTGTAAGACAGGATATTGATAGTGACAGTAAAAAGCTGTGTTTTTTATGTGGAACCTGTCTGGTAGAACATACAAGGTGCAGAGTCATGGACATGAGCTTTCTTGGAATTACATTTTTGAGAGAAATGCAAGAACTTAAAACAGTCATCTTTGTCATCTAACGCATAGAAAGAATCCCAAGTGGGTGAGTCAATGTAGTCTCTCTTAAAAGCTTTTTCTGAGTTTGGAAATACAGGTTTCTCTTGCCCTCAGAAGAATTCAGAGCTCTTTAACTCATCACAAGTGCAATAAAACTTACTGTCAGTAATTTATCATTGGTGAACCTTCAGGCAATAATAACTGGAAGTTATAAATTTCCCTTAGTAATCCATGCAGCTATACAGCATACAGAGATAGCAGCACTAACAGAGAACCTCAGCAACCATTTTGCATGTGGACAACTTTTCATTCTTCTGATGCCTGTAGGCTCAGTGCTCTGTCAAACTGGAGTTTGGACACTGCTCATGGAGAAGCATGTAACAGCCAAGTCTGTATGGCTTACCAGTGTTGGAGAAAATTGTGTTGATGTTGTCCAATCTCCAGTTTATATATCCAAAAAGTTTTTTTTTTATATATTCCTTTAGTAAGCAATACTGTGGGATGGAGGTAGACTGGGGTTTTACAGTGAATTAGGATGCCCCTAGAGCTGTGTGTTTTTGGAAAGAAAAAACCCTAAACATTGTTTTAAGGCTCAGTTAACTAAAGCTTTTAGAACATGTACTGAAGATTTGTTTTACTGACACATATTGCTGAAGTTACTTTGTTCTAAAACTCTGCTGTACTAGCCCTTTGCCAATTTTAAAAATACCACACAAATGGTCAGATAAGATTTATTTTCTGAACTACTCCTAGATTATAAGGTACTGGATATTATTCCTTCTCGAAGTCTCCAGTAAATAGCAGACTTTCTTGGGAATTTGTTATTGCAAATTTAGCCGGGTGCAGGGCGCATGCCACGTGTGATTTTGAATTTTCTACTACACCTACATGCAAAGAAAAATTATGTACAAACCAGTTACTTTCTTTAGTCGTTGGAGAAAGCATCCTTTCAGCTGTGTTTGCAGATCCCACTTACCAGATCTTTTCTTGCATAGGCATTATTAAATTGCTTGTTCATCTGCCTTATGCTTCTTCACAAGGGTAAAGCTGTAGCAACTCTTGCTTGCTGCAGTGGGCAGCAGGAAGGCTAAATCTGTTTCCCCTTTTAAAGACATTAGTCATTTCTACCTCTCTGAAAATTGCAGAGTCTTGCAAAAGTCTTAGACCCTTCTTCTCCCTCTTGTGCATTCTTAGGTAAGTAACTCTGCACCTCTGATTAATTTTTGATAGTACAGTTTAACTCTTACTTGTTCAGTGACCATTGATTACCACTGCTGGTACCTCTTCTGCACATGGAAAATCTGTGTACAAGTTCAGGGAGATTTGAAAAAGTCTATATTTTTCTAAAGATTGTTGTAAAATTGTATGTCTAGGGAGCAAGCAAACTTACTCTTGTGTGAGTGATGAAGGTGTTGAGTCAAACTGATGATCCCTCTTTCTGACTGAATTTTCTGACTTTATTTCTTTTCTGTTCAGAGGCTTAGCTTTACCAGAGGGTGTGAACTGTGTGCTTTCACAGCTCAGCCTGCAACATAAAGCAGGGAACGTGAGCTTTAAACTGAGAAGGAAATAGAATCCCTCTCTCACTCCCTGAGGCAAGTAAAAAAACCCTCATTCTCTTTCTATTTATTTTTAGAAGTGTGGCCCAGCTGTTAGTTTTGATAGTTCAAATAGGTTGTGTTTTAAAAGAAGTTTGGCAGCAAATTCTTACCATAGGTGCTTCTCTGAAGTTTACCTAAACAAAATATGGGCAAAACTCTACCTGGTAGAGTATAGGCTTGATGAAGGGAGATGCCACACAACGTATTGTATATGGGTCTGTTTGATGACACCAAGCTCCGTATATGTTGTGCAAGAAATTTAGACTACTAATACTAAGCTTTTGGACTAAAAGAGATGGGAGAAAGAGGTCAGCAGGCACTCAAAGTTTGGCAAGACCGTGTTCAACATACTTTGTACACTTCTTTGTAGACTTATCCTTTTGTTCTTGGATGATATTGAGCTGCAGACCTTGCTCAGAAGGTCAGCGTTAGTCTGTGTAATAGAGTTGCTCCCTCAGAACCTAAGATACTGTTTCTGCCAAGCAATGCATTTCCAACACATAAGCTGGCAAGGAGATGCCTGCTTCTCTCCCTTTTGTTTAAGAGCCATGAAATGGCTGATCTGCTGACCTCACTACACGACCTCCTTGACTTTTGCCTCTCTTGTTCCAGTAATAGTGTCTCAGGCCTTCTGAGCAGTCATTTACCATTGTGTGTCATGGAAGCCAAAGCCAATCTAAATGCATTGATGGAGGATCGTGGTAAGAGGTCAATTTGCCAATGGAAGTCACACTGGGGGGGGGGGGATTTTTTTGCCACATTCAGGCCTCTTATGGTCTTTACTGTTAAAAGTGAATCATTCTTTGGATGATTCACAGCAGCCAAGAAAATCTCCTTTACTGCTTGTTTACGTGTTTCTGACTGACATCTTGCACCATGGTTGGTGGTTTTGGTTTGTTGTTTTTTGAGGTCCATCACTTTTTTCATCCATGTGTCATCTTAAGGTAGATCAAACATTCTTTCTGCTAAGGCTCCAAGATAATAACTTAAAGTGTCAAGCACATGAAGTAGCATAAGAATATCCAGTAATGCAAAATCCTTGGAGAGCATTAAAACATTCACCACAGTCTTGCATTCTTGATTAGAACATTTTTTTATATGGATGGACCAGAACAATTTGAGCCTTGTCCATGTCAAAGATTGCAACAATGCTCAATACTCCACTTCCATTCAATAAATGCTGTCAAAGTAAAGCTTACACTCATCTTCAGACAGTTGTCCTCTGATTGTGCTGTGTTTATTACTTGTGAGTAATTTGTATGCCTTAGGAGAACTCTCATCTCAGCAAACCTTGTTGAGCTACCCTTGTTCTGGGTAGTTCAAAACAAATGCAGCTATTGGTTACATTTTTTTACTTATGTTGATAGCCCTTGCTTCTTTGTATCTATGTAATTTCTGTAAGTCACAGCTGAGGGAGCTCTGAGAGTTGTGATAGTCCTGAAATTTATTTTGAGTAGTGTGTCTTGTATTCTGCCTACCATCCCTGGTACTGGAAAAGAAAGTCCTACTGTGATATTGATTAAATGAAACTGTGCCTAGGCTTCTGTGGCTGTTCCAGAGGTAGAGCTATTGCCTGGCACTGTATTCATCTCCAGTAATCTGCACATGTTGCTTTTTTACCAGTCAACACTGCTCTTCAAATTCCTGGTGCCACTGTTGGCCTGTTTCACTGATATGTCAGCTTGAGACTGCTGGGGCAGTGATGCAGAAACACACACTGAACTGTGCTAAACATCATATGCTGGATTTAGCTGCCAGAACCCTACCAGAATGAGAGAGCAGTGCTACAGAACTGATGTTGGCTTGATGCAGCAAGTACCATTCATTCTTTCCGACAGCCAGTGGGGATGCTGCTGTCAATAGCTCTTGCAATAAGGTCCACACTGATACTTTGCTTGACGTTCCCACGTAAGACTTAATAATTAAACAAGGTAACAACCACTTGGATACCATGATCGGTTTTCAGACCTTGTTTCTCAGGGGAAAGTTTCTTACAGATTTTTCTTCTTGCAGGAAATGTGGGTAAACTAAATTGGTGAGCACAGTTGTTAATTTGCAACCCAAATAGGATTTACTACTAAAAAAAATAAAGTCTGGCATGGTTTAGGGTGGGACTTGCAGACTGTGTGATGAAGAATCAGGTACTGCAATGGTAGTGAGACTTTGTTCTCAAGAAATTTTTAACATTGATGGTTTCTTAACCGGAAGTTCATGTCTATTCCTGCTCTAGGCAAGTTAGGGGGTGTTTTAAGTGGCTGCTATCATTTGTCAGATTACAGGAGCTGGGGCTTCCTCTTGTCTGACCTCTGGAGCCCAGCTGGTATGTCCCAAAGGGCTGGAGTTTTGTTCATCTGAGGCCCATGGATGTGCTGCTTTACTCCTTGGGATCCAACCAGTCATACACAGACACATACAGTACTGACGGCTGATTATATAGATTGCTATGCACCATGTGCTGTCTTCAACACCCACATAAAACACTGTCAGAACTTGTATAAAACATAAGTATAGACAGCCAAGTCTCCTTCCTTCTCTTCAGCTGATCAGGCTTGAACTTCGTTAGTGAAAGTATATACTCCCTTCTGCAGCCTCACAACTCCATGCATGTTTATGAGCCCCTCAACCATCCGTCCAAGGTTTGCTGCATCTAATGCTCTGTCCTATGTTCCATGAACCTCATACTGCCTAGCTGGGTTAATGCACAGCAGCAAACAGCTGATGTATGCATGCCTCTGTGCATGGTTCCCTCAAATACCAGCATGGGCCCTTGCCCTGGCAAATATCCCTGCCTGGGTGCTGGCTAGACCAGCTTGATGATTGCTAGTGAATTACAGCCCTGCACACCAGCTGTGCAGGATTGGGGAAATGCAAACCTTCTGGCCCAGCCTAGCAACTGGCACCCAGCCACACAGACCTTACAACCTGTGACTCCACTCCATTTGCTGGTGCTGAGAGACCTGTACTCTGTTTTTCTCATCCCCTTTCTCCCCTGTAGCTGGTAAGCTGTGTACCATGTAGGTACACATGTGTACATGTAAGCTGTGACCATGAAACCTGTGATCCGTGGTCTTATTTCAGTAGCTGAAGTAGACGCACTTTTGTTCCAGTTGCTGGCACTTTCACCTTCTGTCACACTACAGTTGCTGGCCCAGAATTCATGCACTCTGGTCCCCCCACAGTAGCTCCAGATATGTGCTCTTATCAGCTGCAGATGTGCTCCTAGGATCTGTAGTTCCCCTTCCAGCTACTGATGTTGAGCCCCTCCTCTCTGGTTTCAGCTTCATCCCTTCACCCCTCCAGTTGCTAGACCTGAATGGACTCACGCCTGCCTCCAGCTGCTGACATATGAAACTGGAACTGTTTCTCATGTGCATGTGGGGTTGAGAGTGAGATTGCACAGAATAGTTAGAATTTAATAAAATATGATACATGGGTGAGCATGTTCAGACTGGCCTGTTCTGCAACTGGCCCTTTTGTTACCCTCTTCTGTTGCTGCACTTCTCTTCCCTTTCTCCTAAATGTTCCTTGATAAGCATTGCATAGCTGCACAGGCCTTCCTTGGGTATCCTCAATCCTCGTTTTCCTCTTCTTTCACACTTATTAGAAGTCACAACATCCAGACCGCACCTCTATAAAGCTATGCCTGGAGTTTCTTAATAGCCTGTCAGTTAGGAACTGCAGACTTTTGGTCTTTGTCACTGTCCCAGTTGTCCCTTGTCTATCGGGTTTATGGCTCTACTTGTTTATTGTTTCGCCTTTTACTTATTCCCCCTATTTCTTTGCTTGTTCCTTTCAGTTTACTTATCCCTTTACATTGAATGGTCTCTGATTGGATAACCTTAATGAAGCAATTTTTCCTTTATCTCCTTTTCCACAAAAATACATTATTTTGGATTTGAGCTGATCACTAGTGCTAAACTTCTTCTACTCTTGTTTATGAAATTAAATCTATTTTTTTTCTTTCTTTAATTGCAAACAGGTACATGGCTCCTGAAGTTCTAGATGATTCGATAAATATGAAACATTTCGAGTCATTCAAACGAGCAGACATCTATGCAATGGGATTAGTGTTTTGGGAGATAGCTCGGCGGTGTTCAATTGGTGGTACGTGGCAATCTTTACAAAACAGGTCATATTAAGGAATTAGAAGTAACTTAAACTTTTTCAGGTTCTGAAACAGTTTGCTCAAAAAACAGCACAAAATAATAGCCAGTATATCTCGGACTTTCTAATTGTTAATCCTGTAAATGATAACTGTTCTATTCAACCTCTTTCTGGACTGATGAACCATACTTGTTGAAGAAAATAGGAAATATTCTTGTCAATGTTAATTTTTTCTCTGAACATTTACATAGAGGGGGAAAAAGGGGTAAAGTTTAGTATTCTTGTGAGTGAGGGGCAAATGCCTCTAGACCTAGCTATAATGTGTTCAGATAACATCTATACCTTAAGTAGAATGAAGCATGCTGTTATAAACCATGTGCTCTGAAGAAGCGTGCTTTTAGTAAAGCATATGAAAGACTTGATGTAGCTTATATCTCTTCCAATTTTTATAAATTTTAGATCCTTAAAGGGTAATGTAAACACTCCTGAGGTATGGTTAAGGATTTTTGTTTATTAATTTGTCAGTCACTGTAATTTTTAAAAATGAAAACAAAAAAAATGGTAGGGTACTGACAAGGAACACAGTAAAAAATGAAGAATATATAATCTAGTGTTAGTTAAAATAAAGCTATTTTCAACCTATTACAGGAATCCATGAAGATTACCAGTTGCCGTACTATGACCTCGTTCCTTCAGACCCTTCCGTTGAAGAAATGAGGAAAGTTGTCTGTGAACAGAAGTTAAGGCCCAATATTCCAAACAGATGGCAGAGCTGTGAGGTATTAACTAACCTTGCTAAAGCTGCTTTAATGGACACTAGAGCTTTTAGTGATTTCAGTGGCTTAAAATGCTTATTGTTGAAGGGAGAAGAGCTGCTTCTAGGATAACGTAATTTTATTCTAATGATTATGGCTTTATTAAAAGCATTGTTCCTTGGTTATACATTAGTGTTTAAATGTAATTTCATAGAAGACAATAGCTAAGTCTGTATGGAGGATTCTAGGATCCCTTCCTGTGAAGCATAGGTGATGCTAATATGAATTAGATCTAGGCTGAATTACATTATGCAGGAAGCATCATTGCAAATAAATTGTACTGTGTCTGTCTGGGATTGAGTCAATGTCCTTCATAGTAGGCTGCATGATGCTGTGTTTGGGTTTTGTGACCAGAACAGTCTGATAGTACACTGATGGTTTAGCTGTTGCTGAACGGTGCTTGCACAGCTTCAAGGCGTTCTCAGTTTCTCACCCAGGTTGGGAGTGGGCAAGAGCATGAGGGAGCAGAGCCAGGAGAGCTGACCTGAACTGGTCAGAGAGAATATTGCATAGTATTGCTCTGGGAGCCCAGTGAGGGCTGCCCACAGTGTGTTCTGACTCACAGCTTGTGGGAACAGCCGCAGTGGGCTACAGGAGCAGGGAGGCACTGATAAGAACGAGGTGCTTTGAACAGAGGAGGGAACCTGGACGGTGGCATGTGTGGAATGAATGCGCAGCTGAGATAAGAGTTGGGCAAGCATACACAGGAAGGAGAGAAAGGTGATGAATGCACCAACAAACTGTGAGATGGGAAGTTACTGGGATTTAAATGACTAGTGTAATACAACTTTCACAGTATCTTGGAATGTAGAGCTGTTACTTTATTTCATCTGCTGTATTTGTTACTTGCTTTGTTACAAATAACACATAGAAGCATTCAGATTTCAAAGAATGGCTGCTTGAAGGATAAAAACTTTTTAGAATTCTTACAGAGCTTCAATTTGAGGAAGACAGATCATAAACTTAATTGCTGTGCATTGATCTAACTCCTTAGCTGCAGGTACAATAAAAAAAGAGTGTATTTTTGTCTGATGTGAAAATTCAGAAAAGAGTTACAGACAAGCTACTAATATTTCACGAAAATATTTTTTTCGTGGTCCAGAAGTCTAGTGAAAAATATCAGGTTTGCTCTACAGTGTTTAGAGCATTTTACTTTTCTGTAAGTAAAATAAGAATTTTTTTTTTAAGCAGCACACCCTCCCATGCAGCTGTAGTACTAGTAGTGGACTTCAGAAATGCCTGAAGAGGCTAAGGCAGAGCAGCAGTTACATGGGCTACGCTGGAACAGCAGTGCATACATAATGACTTGTGTTTCCTTCCCAGGCATTACGAGTGATGGCAAAAATTATGCGGGAATGCTGGTATGCCAACGGAGCCGCTCGGCTGACAGCTTTGCGCATTAAGAAAACATTATCACAACTTAGTCAACAGGAGGGGATAAAGATGTAATCCTGGATTTGCTACCCAAGAACACTAAAAATCCCTATCTGCACCAGAGTGGCGTATTAAGAAGGTTAATTGTTCTACCTCACTGGGGGAACAGAAGGATATTGCTGCCTTTTAGTACTTTATAGGAAAGTCGCTTATTAGAATTTTTGTGGATGTGCTAAACAGTTGTGTTGGGTCTTTCTGTGCACTATGAACCTCTTTCCCAGGTTACTTACGAAACATGATGTACCCTAGTTTCATTAATCTAATTTTTTATTTGGGAAGTTGATAGCTGGTCTCTCTAGTTAACTGTGCTAAAAGTAGGAGGTCACTTCTAAAATGAAACTGGTTCACTATATTGTTCTACAGTGCATTGATGCCCCTTAAAACAACTTTATTCTTGCCTGGTACATTGACTATTCTGAACCACTGTCTCGATTCCTTGATTCAGATTGTGAACGTACTATTGGAGTATATACCTTGCTAGCTATTAAGGTAGTGTATCTTTTGGACTCTTACCTTGATTTACAAATTGACCTCATTCAGTTGTGGGAACATAACTTATGCAACTATACTTTATACATAATTACTGGGGTTTTCCATGTTTTCAGAACATTACATTGCCTTCAAAATAGATTGTATTACGCCAGTAAGTGCCACTTTTGAGTCTTTTAATGCAAAATAGTAGGGACGTACAAAGCCTATGGTACTTTTGGTTTCAAAAATACAAGTTGAAAATCGTTCCTTTGCCTAGCTAAGATCTTACTCTCACTCATTGCAACAGTGAGTACATAATTCATGGAATATATTCTATTTTACCAAAATCTGACTATTGAAACCACTGTAGGAGTTTTAAATAGTGTAAGCTAATAAATTCATTGTCATATTTTGTAATTGTCAAGTTATGAGTCGTAATTACATAGAAGATTTTTTTATCAAGTGGTACTTCTAAAATGCCTGAAGTACCTGTCTACTTCAGAAAAGTAGCAAGAGAGTAAAATGTTAAGGGAGATTTTGCTTCATTAAGTAAATATGAAAAGCATATTTTCTGTGCAGTTCTGCTGAGTCTTAAGGCTCAAAGAACAATATTTGCAATTACACAAGGATTAAGTGCACCTGTAATTAGAGAAAGGTTATTTGGGCTTTTGTACTAGAAAGGTCAAAGCTGCTTATAAATTTTATGTGCATGTATGTTGTGTGTGCCTCATACACAAAATGGTGAGCTAGAGAAGGTGGTGAGCTGCAGGTCTTTGGATAGAAATCCCAGGGGATTCCAGCAATCCTCTTCATAGTTAGAAGAACAAAGCTTATGGTGGCTTGTGTTGTCATAAGAACACAGAAGAATATGCATGGCTTTAGTCAAGATTTCCTTGATTTTTTGAGGGTATCATAAGATTTTCACAAATTTGTTTGGGAATTGAATTACTTCCTGCCCAAATGTACAACAAAAACCTGCTGTTACCAGGATATTTTTTTAATTGCAATGTTAGGAAGAGTCTGGTTGACCTTTGGTTTCATTAATGTCCAAAACAGTAGTATCTCATTGTGCAAATATGCCTGGTAATTAATATGCTGCCTAACCTGCCACTCTCCAAAACACATCAATACCCATCCCATTACGCAGCACACAAGGCAACCTTCGACTTAGCTTCCTTTTCATCCCTCAGCATAGAGCCTACTGGGAGTTTCTCACCAAGCTGGTAGCAGTGGCAGGGTGGTTGCTGCCAGCAGCACGACTGAGGTTCTGTTCCGTGATGTGTGGCAGCTAAAGCAGGAGGAATGGGACCTAGGAAGAAGAGGCTACATAGGTGATGCAAGCCAAGAAAAGCCTTAACACTTAATTTTTGTTTATTTCCATCTTCTTACTGCTTGCTTGGAGATAAGTTTAAATGATGTCAGAATTACAGATCCTCGGAGGTTGAACTGCAAATAATGCAATGCTTTTTTCAACAACAAGATGGATGAGTTTATTTATACTGGAAAACACTATCCAGGAGAAAAGGGAAAAATAAGAGAAGTTCTTAGAAACCAATTAGGCTTAAACATAGGTACAGCTGTCACACTTATGTTTGTTTGGCATTATCTGACAAGTCAGGCTTATGTGCTTCAGGCCTCTGTCAATCAAAGCTGGATTAAAAAATACTTTGTGTAGGTATTTTAAATAAACTATGCCTTTTTGCACTTGGACAGTTGTGCACCACAGAGATTTTCAATTATGACTGTTCAAAAAAAAAACCTGTTTGAATAAATGTAACTCCCAATCCTACCTACCTGGCAGCCTCTCTAGCAAGTTCTATGTATCTGCAGACATGATTGAAGAAAACGGGTCATCATGAAAATAGGTCAGGATTTCCAAGCTAATTTCAAAGGCTTCCTAGTTATCAATCTAATTTTTTGTTTCGTAACTTTTTTACATTTTAAATTTTCGTAGGTGTCCCGGGGTCCTACCATAGATACAAATGGTACAGCTCCTACTTCAAAAATATTAGGCTACTGGAATGCCTCTGATATCTATAGTAGTTTTGACAGTAACAGGAGAGCTTGCAGTATAATTCATCAAATAATTTTTAGTGGCTTTTTTAGCACCGACAAAACCTTCTCAGCATAACATTTAATTTCCTAAAATATATGGAACAGTTCTGTTGCATTTTAAAGAGGATTTACAGCAGCTGAACAGCATCATGGCACACAGATGATTCTGTCAACAATATAAATGTGTGTTATACTGTCTCAACCAACTGCAAATCCTCATTATCCTGAATTGCTAGCAACTGTTCTTACTTTGTTCAAAATTTAGCTCTGTAATAGAAGCTTGCAGAAACAAAGCCCAGAAGGATGCTTGATACGGTGTGTGATATAAGGAACAGTGTTTTAGAACAACCTTATCATTCTTATTGGGCTACAGAACAGGAAAATTCTGAATAGAGCTATATGTATCCTCAGTTCTGACACCACAACTTCAAGCTTTGTTCTTCTTTTCCATTATATGAACTGAACACCTTTTACAAAGGCTGTGTCTGTATATATTATGTAACTTTAAATGTTACCTGTGTAAGATCATATCTTATATATATGGACACGGGTACACGTAAGTATTTTTTAAATTAAGATTGTAATATCACCAGATCTGCTCTTGGAAATCCAGGGGGACCAAAATATTTTAGCATTCAAAATATTAATTTTGTATCATTTCAAGTATATACCAAAACAGTTTCTGATTAATACTGATGCAAATGTTTATTGTAAATATTACATACATTATACATTCACTTAAGTTTTGTGGATTTAATCAACTTTACATTTTAGTAGCATTGAAGCCTCAGTTTGGTTTACAGACTTGTGACCAGATGGATATGGACATGGAGAACAAGGAGCATTGGAAACAGTCTGATGCTGAAAAGCCTGAAATGTCATTTTTGAAATGCTGGAATTCTTCAGGGACCTTCCAACCTTAAAAGCTGGAATTCTGGGATGTTTCTCAAGCAGACTTTCCAAGTATGACACACTGTCACCCTCCAATGGTTCTGCTTGCAGTCCTAAGAAAGACTTTGTATATAGGTAAAGACATTGGGATTGACTATATGGGGACATGAAGGTGTCAAATGAAGTAAGAGGCTATTTTATTTTTTCAGTAATGGCTCTGAGTGTGATTGCCATGAAATTCACCTTTTAGTTAGTTCCTTGTTTATACTGTGCCATTGAAATGATTGCAAGGTGATTGCATTTTGTTTAAAAAGCAAAAAAAAACCCTTCACCATATCGGTTGCTTTAAACTCAAATTACCTCTTAAAAGACCAAGGTACATTTACCTCATGTGTATATAATGTTTAATATTTTTCAGAATGTTCTCCAGGTTTGCAGTTGCGTGTTTCTAGAAATATGGGTATTACTAAATTTACAACTTCAGTGGTACTAAGTGTAATATCTGGTGCCCCAAAACACTTTGATTTTCTGTATTTTATTGTATTAGCAAGTTTGCTGCTTTGTCACTGTAGCACCTGCCCTTACATAGCTGTGTGGATACTGCCTTGTAAATTTTACTTTTTGGATGATTTGAGGATCCTGTACAGATGAGTGTCACTTTTTTAAACCTTACCAAACTGTGCATTTCCCTTACATTTCTGAAAATATGTATTGTATTTGTAGAGTATACATTTCAATGGATTGTAAATAGGACAGTAGAAGAGTGAATGCTTATGTTAAGTGCTAACACTACAGTAGAGAGATTAAAGCAGTGAAAATAAATAACTTTTTTCAAAATGCCTGAGTTGTCTTTCAGAGCACGAAGTTGCAGGAAGATATGGGTTTGTGTGTGATGTTCTTGCCTACTAAAATGTGGGTTTACTGTGAATTCATTTCTCAAAAGGAATTTCTTCTAGTACAAAAATGCTAAAGCAATTTGCTACTGCTGAGGCAATCCACCTCATCTGTGCTATGCACATAATGACAAAGTGCCTGCTCTCCCTTGCCTCCTATAGTAATGTTGGTATAAGAACCTTGCTGGTGTCTCTCCTGGACAAAACCAGTAATGACAAATTGTGTCTTCTCTACATTTATATTGCATGGAAAAAACAGAGCTGCTGAGGATTTTAGACTTCAGCAGCTCAGTCCATCCCAGAATAGCATGTAAAAGGAGCTTGTGTTGGAGTGGATTGTTTCTGTGCAAAACTCAGTTTCAGGCTGGTGTTACATTTCTGAAGGAAAGTGGAGATTTAGACACAACAAAAATAGGGCATCTTGCCCTAGCATAAGTTTTGGCTCAGACAGAATTACCAAAATTACTTTTTCTGGCAAACTTTCTCCGTAATTGGAAGCCATAAGGTGTTCAGAGAAAGCCTATGGCTGTGTCAAAACACTGCCTTCCTTTCAAATGCTTTTACAGGAGCTGTGATTATTTGGCTCAGAACACATCCCTCTCCTTCCCACTCCTTGAGTGGCAAAAGGAAGGCCTTTTCTACCACTACAAGCAAACAAACCTCAGTAACGTCCTGAATTCCTCTACTGTATTTACTAGTAGAGGAAATGTGTGGCCTGGAACTAACATAGTGATGTTACTGTCTTCCAAACTTAGTTTTCATTAAGTAGTTTTCTCTGTTTCATGCTTTGAGAGCCTGGGCCTAACAAATGAAAATTCATAAACAGCAAACAATTACCACAAGTAATGTGAGGGTGTTTTAGGATCATTTTAGAGGAGACACTGAATTCAGGAGATCTGCATGCTGATTTGGATTGCAAGTCAGCATAAAGAGTGGCAGACTTTCAGCTGGCTCTTTTGCCTGGTATAATATTTTTTTTTTTTTTTTTTTTTTTTTTTTTTTTTAATTTTTAAAGTGTGGGACTGTTGGAGGGGGTTCTTTTTAATACCCACTGCAGCCAAGCACTGAATATTTTCTGTAGGTGCAGCGCAACTAAAGAGTATATAAACAAACCACTTCTATGCGGTACCAAGTAAGTACTGCAGCTTTCCTTTTATCAATTTTTGTGACGTTGGTAACTGATGTACAGGGATGTACCCAGTAATTGTAACATCGCATAAGGGTGGTCACCCTGGCAGAAAATAAATTCCTTTTAAATAGAAAGTCAGAAATTCCAAATTTCTTGCTCTGTGCTCTTACTAGCTTTCTTTATCTATTCAGCCAAGCCATAATGTTTTAACTGGAGCTAGTAGTGTTCATTGTTTTGCTGATGAAGAATTGCTAGAATCTCACACTGCAAACCCCCTTACTGACATGAGGGGCTACTGTTTTGAGTCTCATAGTTCTATCATGGAGTGGCTGGAATTGCTACAAAGCCTTCCAGGTTGTAAAAAAAGAAATGTTGGCACAGCATTTCCTTTGTCAACTTGACTGGGCTGCAAATAAAATCCAGTAAAACTCAAGAAACCCACACCCTTCAGTCTTCCTCAGAGTTTCTTGAAAATAAGATTTAAATCCCCAGTCTCTGAGATTAAATGGTTCCTGAAATCATTACCTCTATTTTGAGAAGGAAAAAAAAAAAGCCACGGCAAACCGTGCTGATAGGTTCTGATGCAAGATTGCAGTGTTTATTGGTATTAAAAGTGTTCTCACGGGAGATGAAGAGTCGACATCCCTCAAGCTGTGTTTCTAATTAGCTCAATTAAGAAAATGAGAAGAGCTCTCCCACCTGCCAGTAGCAGAAAGTGTGTGTAAGCTATTGAAGAATTGGGCACATGATACTCAATTTTATATAATACCAAATATACTTTTGTAGGTTTTTTTTAATGAGGGGGAGAAGGAGTTAGAAATACACCTTTAAATCCAAGCAGGATGCAGGACTTACGGGATGCATAGTGAAGGAAAAAAGGTCAGGGAAAGGGAGAGGTTTAGGTGACCTAGAGAGGAGCAAGCCTGCGAAAATTGAGGAATAAGGAAATAAAAAGGGTGAGTCATATATAAATAGTGGACTAGTCAGTGTGCCAGGCTTTCTGGGGAGCAGTGGGAAAGACCAGAGTGAGCAGAGCCAGGTGTCAGCCGCTGGAGTGGGACCACAGGTCATGGGTGCCCACATGTCCACAGTGCTAGTGACTGGAGTGGGACTGCAGGTGCAGGTACCAGTGGCCAGGGTGACTGGGATTCTGGACAGCTGCTTGCAGAGTGTACAGCTGAAGTTGTGGAGTCCTTAGTATTGGCTGTTCTGATCTATCCTTATGTGCTGGTGGCTCTGAGTTCCCTGCGAGTGTGGAGATTCAGTTACTTGTTTTCCCTGAAGATTTGTGGCCCAGTGCAGTTCCTGTGATTACTTCCCTGGCTCTTGTAGCTTGGGCAATAGAAGCTTGTACATCCAGAACGGGGCATCATTGTTTTGATTCTTGACATTGGTCATCTACCCACAGGGACTAGAAAACATCTAGTTTATTGTGGTAAGATATTAAATATCTAAAAACAGAAAGCAGAGGCAATAAGTAACAGTCTTAAGAAAAGATGTTGTAAAATGAGTTGGTGATAAATTCCAAGTTGGCTGAGTTCAATAGCCTATCTATTGCTCTGGACATACCCAGATGCTAATTTGCATTAATGCAATTTTCTCATTCCCTTATGCCTTGGATGTGGGAAATGTGTGTAATCCCAGTGTTTGAGCTCTTAATTAGTACAGTAATGGGGTAAAAATGGCAAGAATTCTGATTTGCTGTCTGATTCTTACATGTTTCCAAAGAGTGGAATCAGGCTGTGCTTTCTTTCATTACTGCCCTCCTGTGGCTTGGTCTCTCTGACCTACATCTCCATCCATGAAGAGAGTTTTTGTCGCTGTTACCAGAAGGGTCAGTGAGATTCAGTTCCTGAACCTCTCTGGACAATTCTCCATGAAAGAGAGCTACCTTTTTCTTACCTTTGTTCAGGAAACTGCTTTGCCTATGCTTTTTTTTTTTTTTTTTTGTAAAGGTAATTCTTTCCCATGCTAGGTGTTAGAAGGCTTTAAATTTTTATATTGGGAGACCTGAGACCTTACAGAGATCCTCATTTCCATCTATCGAGGTCTGAAAGGTCCATGGACCATTGGTCTCTTCACTCCAATAATATTTTCAAATTGCTAATTTCCATCTCTCGAAAGGCTCCCTGTGCTGAGGCTTACATTGTCACAGGCATGCAGCCTCCTGAGCCTTGTATCATTGCTGGTACAGCAGGTAAGCACAGCCCTTCCTATAAGCACTCTGAACAGCACTGAACTCCTCCCTCACTGGAGACACCAAACCCCCACCTGGACACCTTCCTGTGTTACCTGCTCTAGGAGACTCTGCCTTGGCAGGGGGTTTGGGCTAAGAGGTCCTCAGGGATCCCTTTCAACCCTAACAATTCTGTGATTCTGTGAACTTCAAGGAGAAGGGAATAGTGTAAAGAAATATACATTACAACATTCCTTTTTTAACTTCTCCAGGCTATGTTGTCAGTATGTACAGTATGCTCACAGCTTCTCTCCTGAAGTCCAACTCTTCTGCTTCTTCAGTGAAGAGGATGCTTGAGAAGGAAAGGTGGATGTTTTGCTGTCTTTACTATTGCTGCAGTTGCAGGAGGCTTGAAGCACAATACTGAGGAAACTCATATGGTAAAATTTACCTGAAAGCTTGCGTACAGATGAGCTCAGTGTAACTGTACAAATGGTTAAGACATTTTAAAGAAAAGTTCCAGGAAAGTAACCTGTCTCTGTTCATCATTCTGCTAGTCTTTGGGTTCTAGCACAAAAGCAATATTACATGGTTTAGGCTCTTCGTGATTTCTTTCTTCATAATGATGCATTGCTGCAGCCATTTTTGCAGTTTCATGTAGCCAGATGTATGTTTTGTTGTTTCCTCTTCCAAAGATGTTGCATTCAGCAGCTGAAAACAATTTTAAATTGTTTTAAAAATAAATAATTTATGCTACAGGCAATATATGTGATACCCTTCAAATTAAAAACAGATGTTTTCTTCAGACCATTTGAAACCTGGCTGAAGTTAAAGGAACTTATTTAATATGTGATTCAACTGATAAATGTTTAGGTATCACTGGTTTTTACATCATGCCGCTCATTTTTAGAAGTTGAATGACAGCTTGGGGTTTTTTTCATCCAGTGGATCTTCTCTGTTGGAGATAATTATCTTGGTATTTCTATGTATTTTGTGTGTGTTTAGTGTTGGAGTATAGAGAAAGACAATTCCAGCACTCATCTTGCTCACCTGCTTACTTCACCCCTGTTTTAGCTAATGCAAAATTCTGCCTGCTATCGTGTGTGCTGAGTCACTGGCACTCAGGTCTCCCTGTCTCCCCACAGTTCCACTTCCTGCTCCATGTCAGAAAGCCACTTGGAAAGCTGGAGGCAGTTGATTTGGTTTAGTTCATTTGAAAAGGTTATTTTTCTCTCTGATTTCTTGAGCTTTTCTTAACTTTTGTACAGCCTGGCTCTTGGAGACTTTACTGTGAAATTTTACCCAGCAAAGGGTCTCATCCACATTGAAGTCCTACCATTTTTGTGGATGAGGGGAGAAGAATTCTCACTGACCATTCTTGACATGAGCTCCCTTACTTGTGCACCCCTTCACACAGAATACCTCACACATGGTTGTTTTGCTTTTGCTTTGGCCCCTTACTGCTCCAGATTTACAGAGTGAAACATCTCTGGTGTGTGCTTGAACTTTTAAGAGTAAAACATCTTTATTGATATGGACTGTGACTCCAGCATCCTTAATGTTCAAAACCTCTTCTCAATTTTTACACATAGAGCAGCTCTGAAGTATACAGTAAAATACAGCAAACTGTAATGTGCTGTTTCTTTCATAGAACTTTCTGTTTGAAATAAGTTGTGATTGCAACATTTCATGAAGTGACTTAGAGAAGTAGACCTCTGTATTGGTTTATGATAGCATCCTGGAAAATATCTGAACTCAAGCTAGGTAGAATTCCTTTTATGAAATTGCAGAGGTGGAAAAGGAAGAAGGGTAACAAGACTAGAAATCATTCAATGTTATCTGGGGTGAAAGGATCATTACCATGTTATCCCTGTTTTAACTGTAAAAATATAGAAAGCTGTTCTGGTTGGAATTCCTGAAACCTGTGTTTTAAAGAATACAACAGCCCATAGGAAAACCAAAGATAGAGGTAAAAACAGAATCAAATCAAAAGATCAGTGATGTCACTCTGAAGCTCCTTAGCTTCAGTATACACCAACACGTGTTTCCTTCAGTGTCCGTTGTTAGACATGATTACTAAGGCAGCTACACCCTGGGATAAATTATGACAAATTCTAATATTTATAGATCTGGATTTGTTTGAATTTCTTATTTAGAGGTTAATACAGTCCTGGGTTATGACAAGACTTACACATGGTGGCTGAGCTTTTGCAGATTCATACTTGATCAGGAAGCTAAGAGATTTAAAAGAAATTAGAAGATTTTTTTTTTTTTCTGCACTCTTGAGGGTTTTAGTTGCAGCCACATGCCTTATCTAAGTGGTATTGGAAAAATTAGCTGGTCTGCCCAAGGCAAAGGCAGGCTTCTGAAGCAGCCGTGGTGTTTAAGGAGCTTCCAAGACTCCTGTGTGACTGATTCCTGAGGCAGAACTGCTGTGGCAGGGGTCTTGTCACTGGGGGGGCTGTGTGTTTTCATGCAGTTGTTTTTCCTTATAGTCTTGAGCACAATTGGATGTGATGTATATAGGCCAAAGTCCAGGAAGGTGTCATCTCTCCAGTGACCTGTTTACTGAGTCTAAGCTGGAGTACAGGAACTTTGTAAATTATTACAGATGTTTTACTTATGAGTGACTGATTAGGTTATGAATCAATCCCTCAAACAGGGACCTGTGTGCTTTTTCTGGCTCCCTGTCAGCCTCTTTCAAACTGTCTCCCTAGATGAATCCTGACATTTGGGAAGTAGGAGCTACAAGTCCTTGCAGAGTACGTGATTCTGGGCCTGAAAAAGGTGGCCAGGCTGAAGGGACATTGCTCATCTCAGTTTTCTCAAACTTTGTGGAACTGTTGGAAGAAACCAAAGCTGATTCTTAAGCAAAGATTTTCATGTCAGGCCCTTCTCAAAGAAGTGCATTGGAAAAGTTCCTTAAAAGCAAGGAGGGTTCATCTGAAGTCAGAGGTAATCACAGAGAAGATAGGAGGTGAGATAGTTTTCCATCACTTAGTGTCACTTAGGCACAACTTAGTGTGGATTGATGGCCTTTTACCTGGTCAGGTACCTCCACTCAAGTAGACAAATATCCATTCACAGGTGAGACAGTGAAACACACACCCTGAGAAAAGAACTCATCACTCTTCCCTAAGGAAGCCTTCAGAGTCATCTGACAAGCTAAAAATAATTATAGAGAGAAAATTATCATAGTAGGGAAGGTAAGGGAGCTATTTTTAAAGGTCTAATAGAGAAATGGCTGTGCAAACACATGAACATGCAATAAAAATTCAAAAGACATGGGTATGACAAATCAAGGATGAAAATTCAAGGCTAAGAAAGTGAGAAAGAAAGAAACAAAGCTGTATCACTACAGTTCTCATGCCATCTGTGCATACGAGGAGGTGCTAGACAGAATTTTGCTGACACGTCCTATTTTGAAGGCAATGTTGAAGATAACACAAGCAGTGCATTGTCTATACTGTAATTTTTGGTCTTCCATACGGAAAATCAACCCAGAATCAGTTTTTTTCATATGGACTTTGAACTACTGCAACAAAACAATGCAAAAACACGGCTTGTTATCTGGGCAGCTGGAACACTAAGATACAGAGAAAGGACAGCTCCCCAGTACAGAAAAGAGGAGTGAAATAAAAGCCACTGAAGGGGAACATGCTCTGTATCTGGGAGGAAAGCCATGACTCTTTTCATATATCAGACATCTATACTGAAAGGACATAGAATAAGATGGAAGAGACTGAGGTAGTAGATTTTGTTTCTGCTGTGAATGTGGGGGAAAAGTTATCCCTGATTACTCCATTCTGCAAAGGGCATCTTGCTGATGGCTTATGGGAGCCAGAAAAAGCAGTGAGCTTTGGCATCCTAGTCTGTGACGAGGCTTCTTCCCTTGCTTTCACAGCAAACCACAGATAACTTTATCTTGTAGCAAGTACTGCTGGGCAACTTTAACCTTTCTCTCTGCAGACATAGCCCATGTTTTAGTCTCCCACTGCAGGCTCTGATTAGCCCTGCAGCTACTCAAGAAGGGACTACATAAATTCAAGTGAGAAAAATGTACAGTGAAAGTGTAGCCAAGTAATGTATCAGGGAATGTGAGGACCCTCTCAGTAGGTAGGACAAAGATTTTCAGCAGTCAGGAAAATTCCAGCATTCCTAATGCTTCCAGACTCCCCACTGTAACATTTGTGTGTTCCCAGCTGGAAAAAGTAGGGTTTCCATTCAGGTATGTTTTTGTGCATGCACAGTCATATTATGGCTGCAATTAGCAAAGCTACACTTGGATCTCTTGGGAAGGGGATGCTTGTTCAGCCAGGAGGTCTCCTGCTACTGGTGTTTTCCCTGGGTTTACAGCACAGTCCTCTCCTGTCTTGTTCCAGGAATCCAGTGGAGAAGTGACACACAGGACTGCATTCTCCATAAGTCAGGTTGTTGCATTTTGTTTTAGCCACCTCCAAAATTGGAAGATCAGTGAAAATCCCATATTTTCAAGGTACAGGTGTTTTAATTTCTATTATTCTAGTTAATGTAATTAATACACAGACTAATAAATATGAAACTACTTCCCATATGTTTGTTGTGTAATTACAAATCTGTCTGGATACAGCAAGCATTTTGGCCTGGTTGCCATATGATTTATTGTAGTCATGCTGTTGAGGTTTTTGTCTGGTTTTATTACAACTGACTGTGCTATTTAGAACTAAATGTGGTATTTTCTTGCCAAAAAATCCCCTTATCTACAAAGACACAGTACCATTCTGTGCAGGTGATAACAAGCATTTATTTCTTGTAAAATATTTTTATTAGTCTCAGTCTGGTTCTTTATTGCACTATACAAGCTTGAAGTTTGGCATCTCCTATGCTTGGTTTTGTATGTGTCTTATTTACTGATAAAGTAAAAAGAGAAGAAGTAATCACTGAACAGATCAAAAAATCAAGTTGTGGCTAAATTTTTGTTGGGTTTTTGTTTTTTTTTTAATGACTTTATTCTCCTGGCTGCAATAGCTGGAATTTTCTGTTAATGTACATAGTAAAAAAATGGCACAGTTTACATTTTCTGTGACTGCCATGTTCAGGCAATGCTTACTTGTGGCCTCTGTCTTCGTTTTTTCTGTTTCCTTAGTTTCAAAGTCAAGAGCTTGACAGTCATGTAGGCAGATTCTTCCAGGTACCTGGAAGAAACAAGACTGGCTGCTCTGTAACGACGTCCGTCTCTGGTTTATGCAGCTGCTTCATGGCAAGCTGCAACCAGAGGCAATTAATTTCTTTGCAATAAATCCTCAAGCTTCTACAAACTTCAATACCTCTATGGACTTGGAGGAAATTTAAGTTAGGTGAAGTAAAAGCAGGTATGAAAATGGAACAGACACTTTCTTTTTCTTCTGTGTGTGATACAATACAATCCACTACTAATACTTTTCCTATTTGTCATAAGCCCTATTGTAGCTCTGCTAATTCTGTCATGTTTGGCTGTCAAAACCTGTCATAAAATGGATCAAACTCAAATGCATCAATTATATGTGCATCTTGATGCTGAACATCTAAAATAAGGTATTTCTTTTCCAAATACTGCATTTGGATTGCAAAATCGAGTTGATTTTTGGACAACAAGATTTTCATAATACTGAGAAGGGAGGAAAGGTCGATTTTAAGAGCTGCCAGTCAAGAATTCCAAAACTCTTCTTAAAAACTTCTCCTTATTTCAATCATTACTTTATTTTAACTGGGGGAAAAAAATCTCCCCCTATGTTTAGGCATGGTTAGATTGTTCTTGCACCTCACAAAGTGGCTCAGCACTACTATTTTTACTGCAAAATGTTAATCATGTCTTACAGCAAAAATGTAAAAGCATAAAATCAAAACACTTTGTCAAAACTTACATTATACTTGTGAAGCATTCACCCCTGAATTTATAAATTTTGCAACCCTTGTTACAAGAGAGTATTCTGCCTTTAAATAATTTGATACACTCTTACTCTGCTGAAAGGAAGATAGGATTTGATAGTTACTTAGCTTTTTTTAGTGATCTGCCCACATATGGTACCAAAACAATCATGCTAGTTCACACTTAAATGCAATTGTAGCTAGAGTCATTGAATGGTTTGGGTTGGAAGGAACCTTAAGGATCACCATGTTCCAACCCCTGCCATGGGCAGGGACATCTTGCACTAGACCAGGATGCTCAGAGCCCCATCCAACCTGGCCTTGAACACTTGCAGGGATGGAGCTTCTCTGGACAACCTGTTTCAGGGCCTCACCACGCTCACAGAAATATTTTCTTCCCAATACCTGAAACCAACCTGTTCTCTTTCACTCTAAAGCCATCTCCCTCTTGTCCTGTCACTACATGCCCTTGTAAAAAGTCCCTCTCAAGGGAAGGACTCTTGCAGGCTCCCTTCAGGTACTGGAAGGCGCTGTAAGGTCTCCTGTCTTCCATATTCCATGCATCTCTACTACAAGTGATGTACAATTGCAATTCAGTATTAGAAGCCATTTCAGTTTCTCAAGTCATCTTTAATTTTCAGGTATTCAGTAGTGTATCATTGTCCACAGACTAGAGGGGATTGCTAAACAAAGTTGTGTAATTGAGGTATTGTACTCAATTCATGGAGGTAGAAGGTGGCCCTAGTCTGGGTGATACTGTGCTTTGCACACAAGAATGAAAGAGATTTTCTGTTGGACTTTCAGGTTCTTTGCTTGCTTTTCTCAATAACAAACACCCCATTTCATTTTTCTTTTCTCAGTAACAAACATCACATTTCATTCTTATGAGTTAGTTTAGGGAGCCACTCAAATCTTTGAGTTTCCTGTTCGGACCTCTGAAAATAATATTTGCTGCAACTTTAATTAATTATTCCACTGCAATTGAATTAAATTTTTTGGATATGATCAGCACTGTTGGAAGAGAGAGAATGAGAAAAAACAGTTGCCAGCTCTACTTTCCATGCTGAAGATCAAAGACACCAGATAGCAATAATCTTTCAACTGAGAGTGGAACTATGCTTTTTATGTGTCTTATTCTTCCCCAAAACTAAACATTTTTGCTTTAGGCATTGGAAAGATATTGTTTCTTAAGAATTGAACAGCAGTGAATTTGGTTACAAAAACCCATAGCAATTCTGCAGCCAGATGATGTACTGTGCAGAACACTCACTACACACTTCTTTAAAATCCTGACAACATCTCCTGCCTTTAATCTTGTTATAAATGCCAAAAAACTGTAGAGAATAGTAACCAAAGTCCTTAACACATCTACTTAAAATGTCCCCAGGCCTGACAAGAAATATGTGTCATTATTAAACTTTTTTTTTCCTTCTATTTTTCTCTTTTTTTAAGAAGAGGCCACAATGCAGAAGCTGGAAAGCTCAGTGGCAAGTGAAGAATGTTGCTGTGAGATTCTTTTCTACAAGGGATTCAAAAATTTATAATTTAAAGAAGCTGGTATTTTTAGTGCCATACTATTTCAACATGAGTGTATCCTGGTGTCATTAGTTTGAAGTTAAAAGGGCTGATTTTTCAGATATTTGTCTCTTAATGAGAAAATCTTAGTCATGTCCTTTTAAGGTTCTTTCTAGGGGGAAATGTTGTACTTCATTTTTGTTCAGGTCTATAATTCACTTGAAATTTTTGATAAAGAACTTTTGAAGTATCTGAATTACACGGCTTTGAAACATTTTTTTCTTACAAGCCTGTAACTTTTCAGATAGTTATCTCTGATTTTGCTTGCTTCTGCTTAAGGAGAGTTTAGAAAAGAACATGTGATGTGATGCAGAGGCTTTTCATTTCCCTGATTCAAACTAAAACAACAAACATTCAGGCTCCCTTGCATGTTGTGGGAGTAGAGAAGAGTGGCCATTACAAATCTGTCTAAAATTATTTACAGAGTTTATTCATTTACTTAAATCCTAATCAAACCCAATTTTATCTAATAAGTTGTTGTGCTGGTTTTTGCTGGGGTACAGTTTTTATTCATAGTGGCTGGTATGGGGCTGTGTTTTGGATTTGTGCTGAGCACAGGGTTGATAATTTAGAGATGTTTTTGTTACTGCTGAGCAGGACTTGCACAGAGCCAAGACCTTTTCTGCTTTCCATACTGCCACGCTGGCAAGGAATGGGGGGGGTGCTTGGGAGGCTGGGAGGAGACACAGCCAGGACAGGTGACCCCAGCTGACCAGAGGGATATCCCAGACCACACGACATCATGCTCAGTATATAAAGTGGGGGGAAGAAGGAGGAAGGGGGGGACATTTGGAGTGAAGGTGCTGGTGCTTGTATTCCCAGTTTACTACGTGATGAGGCCCTGCTCTCCTGGAGATGGCTGAACATGTGCCTGCCCATGGGAAGAAGTGAACTAATTCCTTGTTTTTCTTTGCCTTTGTGTGTGGTTTTTGCTTTTCCTCTTAAACTTTAAGAGGAACTTTATCTCAAACAGTGAGTTTTTTAACCTTTTACCCTTCCAAGTATCTCCCCAGTCCTGCTGCTGTGAGGCGTGGCTGCTGGCTGGGGTTAAACCAAGAGTTGGTGAAACAGAAAAGTGCTCTTTACAATAAGACCCAGAAGGAACTGATTTCATAGAATAAGACTCTTACTGATCAGTGATTTCAGTCATTGGCACAGAAAGGATCAATTGACAAGGAACAAGGAACATGTTTTGATTTTGTTTTTCTTAAAACAAACACTGGAGTTAATTAGTAGCTCTGCTGATAGATTTACCAAACCACTACTGCCATATCAAATTATTTTCAAATGCAAGCATAGTAACACAAGTTAATGAGAAGAATTTCCTTTTTCTTTTAGGGTTCATTGCATCAGACATGACATCAAGAAATTGCAGTAGAAATTCAGCCTTGCTACCACAAAAATGAGTGACTGTTTAACTATATGCAGTTGATAATTTACAGCTGTTTAAATTTTTTACTTTTTGTTGCAAGTGGTTTTGTATATCCACATATTAAAATATTTGGATTAGAAGGTAAACTAGCAACAGCACATGGGCATTAAAAAAGAAAAATATCTGCATTAATGGTGCCACTGCATTGCTGACCTCCATAAGGAATATTCATTTTTTGAAAAATAATTTCTTTCATGACAAATTCTGAATTAAAAGTAACTTGTTATTCTTGAAGCTAATAAATCTGCTGTGAGGAATATGTAGCATTTCTTGGATAACTCATGTTGCATACAAAACACTATATGGTATTTAGTTTCAAGAATAACACAGCAATCTCATCAGAAGTCCTACTACATTAACTCTAATACCTCACAATTGATAAGATGTGGCTCATGATTCATTCACTGGTACATCAAAAAGGCTAAACATGATTAAAAGACTGTGATGAAATCCTTAATATCTGTTGTGTTGCATTGTACTTCCCAAAAGAATGTAGGTCTTTTAATTACAAGTGCTGATGCCTGAGGTGATTATAAAGACCATGATACAGGAACAAGGCAGAAACCTAGCAAGAATAACTTCTCAATAAATCATAAATATTACTAGAAAAGATTCTTAATCTTAACAGCCTGTATTCATAATGCTTTTTCAAAACCTTTCTGATTTTTTTCACTTGAGAATTACGATTAAATAATAAAACCATTAAACAATAATTTTAAGAATAATTTAAATTATTACAAAAGTATTTTAATAATTTCATTTAAACTATTTAATAGTTGTTTAAAATAATTGACACAAGTTGTAAATGGAACATTATTTTGTAATGTCCTACATTAAAACACATAAACTACTGCATAAGTGTGTAAAGCTAATTATATTATGCTTTTGGGGATTGAGGTAATTTTATTTAGATATGTATTTTCTGCACTGTGCTTTCTCAGACTTCTGTTACATGTTCTTCTGAAGAAAATAGTTCTATAACTATACTTTACTCAAAGCACAGATTTTGCCAAGATTTACTGCCATCAGCCACACACTCAAGCATCTGCAGTAGCAACAGAGAAAGGAAGGCATATCTATCTAATTTTCTTGGAATTATTTCTACACTGTTATTTCTCACTTCTTTCATAGTATCTCTAATTCCTCTGGGTCTGATTACCAGGACAGATTGTTTTCATTTGCTTTTCCTGAAAAAACCCTTATGGAGCAGAGAGTGGTGGTGTCAGGAGGTTGCTGCACTGGCTGTGGATAGAGCGCTGCAGCATATGGAGAGCCTGACCAAGGCAAGAGCAAACAGAATTTCTCCTGCAAATATGTGGCAAGTGAAGTAAAAAAATCATCCTTTTACGTTTCCTTGGAGGCATTTGAGGCCATAACACCTATGATATGTAATCCCAGTTTCTTTTTACTATATCTTAAAGTACAAGATGTTGTCACACAGAAAATTGGATGGGCAATAAGGAGTTTGAACTTTGTGCTAGAAAGAGATGAAAACTAAGAGGTTTTGAATGTGAGAGATGAGTCTTGATATTTAGAAAATGTTCTCAAATGAAGACCACTTTCTAGAGAAGAAACAGTTTTGTTTGTGCTGTCTTTTGTGGTGATTAGCTCTTACTCTGAGGTTGAAAATGAAATTTATGGGTTTTAATCCCCAGAAAGGCTGACAAATCTCAGCAGCTCTATTTGTTAGGTTTCTTTTCCAGCACACACTTACAGGTGGTCACTGGCATAGGTCCAGCCAGAAGGGTGCTTCCATCTGCTCCAGGTTTGTCCACGAGCACCCCAGATGCCCAAAAAAGCCCCTTACGGCAGTCTCTGCCCTGTTTGTGAAGGGCCCAGAAACAGCCTGTAGGACTGTGTGGAGATTCAGGGGAAAAACAAGGCCTGAAAAAATTCTGGAAATCATCAGAGCTTTCACACTCCTCGCAAGGGAGCTAAGCCATATCCATGTGCCTGGTAAACATTTGCATAGACTATTTCTGAAAGATTTGCCAGACTGTTTCTGGTGGGTATTCTACAACTTCCCTAGGCAATACATTTCAATACATCACTACTCTTATCTTTAGAAGTTTTTCATGTCCAACACCAATATTTCTTGCCTTTTGTGAAGGAAAACAAGCTATGTTCGCCACAATTTGTCTGTGACAAAATGCTTGTTGAGTCCTGGTTGCTGTCATGGTGGTACTCAAAAATAATATTGTATGACTCATTCGGGGTGGATTACTTTACCCTAAACAATCAAAATAAAATGATTGGTATAAAAATTCTTATTTCTTTCCTTTGCTCTTTTTCAAAAGAATCACTACCCACCCTCCCAATCTTTCAGAATATTCCCAATCCTTCACATAAATAACACCAAATCCTGACATTGCTTCAGCTGGTTTTTTTTAATTCCTGTGATGAGCAACCCACCTTGAACTACTCTAGAGGCAATGTTCTACTTGTTTCACTTTTTCTCACTAAGTGATGCAGTCAGCCAGCTATCAATTTATAGAAGTTTGGAATTAATTACTTTCAACAATTTGGAATTAATTACTTCTAGTCATTTGGGAGTTGGAGCTAGATAATCCTTAAGGTCCTTTTCAACCCAAGCCATTCTGTGATAATGTCAAGGCTTAATTAACACAGATTAAATAATCTGACACTTCCTGTGAGAGAATTTCTGCTTTGCTGTACCACTTCAGCCTTTCTATGTCCATGATTTGGTATTAAATACATAATACTGATCAATTTAATGTGATAATGCTGACTTCAAATTTGTATGAATTACACCTTCATTTTGAAGAACTCTTACCTTAATTTTAGGCCTTGCATTTACACATTCCTGTAGAACTGATCAGATGTTGGAAACAATCCTAGACTTGGCACAACATGGTAAACACACAAAACTTCTGGACAACTCGATTTTGGCTAATGGCTTTGATGCACATGACCACATTGACTTGTGAGCATTTACTCTTATTCTATGGGCAGTAACAAGAACATTTAGTAATGGTGATTCAAAAAGAAGAAGAAAAATTAGAGTTTTTCTAAATCTGTAAGTAGAACTAGGGATAACTTGCCAATGAGTCAGTGTTTTAGTGACTAACTAGCAATACTAGAATTGCACTACTAATACAAAAACTGTTTTGTCACAATAATATACAGCATAAAAAAAGCAAACATTAACTTCACCAGCCAGAAAATCCATGTGCCTGAATGCTCTGTTCCTTTACCTGCAGTTCTCCTGGAAGCACGCCCTTGGTGCCTTCTGGAAAGAATGAGTTTGCTTTGTTTGCTCCTTTTGCATATTTTTAGGAGCAAGATGGAGTCTTTAGGCCTTTTGTAGAAATGGTACCTTCAAAATCTCACACTGTTCTTTAACACGTCATATTTTGCCCATATGTAAAATATTCAGAAGCTGCAGATGCTTCAGAGGGATACATGACTGACAACACGCTCCTTAAAGAAAAATTCAAGGAATGCAAGAGGAAGGACAAGGAATGCAAAATCCCTGCCAGTGTACTAGCTCTAGACACGTGGTCTGCTTTCAGCTGTTGGATTGTTTCTGTCCATTGGAGGGTCTTCTTAACTTGTTTTACTTCTATTATTGCAAATCTCCTTCAAGTTATATTCTGAACAGCTTTTAATAGGTAGGATAATTTATTTTTATCTCATTGGGGTTTCCTAGCATAACTGTAAAATGCCCCCTGTCTTTTACGAAGAGGAGGACCTCAGCCTGGTTACCACCAGGCTGGTGATCCAGAGACAGCTACCTGCTTATGTGTCCTTGTTTTCTTGGGCCTGCAGGTAACACATGGAGACATGGAAGAGTGGATTATATTATTTGGTTCAATGCTGGCGGATGTGAGGAACAGCTCAGCCCCACAAATACAAAGCAGCAGAGAGGCAGGATGGGGAATCCCTGTAGCCCCGTAACAGGAACGAAGCCCCTGTCCCAAAGCTGCCCTGGGAAAGCCATAAGCCTCACTGTCCAGCTGTGAGTCCCAGGAGATGATCCTGCTGCTGGAGAGGCTCTCTGCATCTGGCCGCAGGGTGCTGGACCTGCCAAGGCACATTTAGGGGAGGAACCAAAGGTGGGGAAAGAGAGAGAGGGAGGGAAACAACAAGCATAGGAAAAGAGAGGGGAAAGGGGATAAAGGGGGTTGGTTGTGTGCGAACAGGAGGCTGCCATTAACACTTAAGGTCATTGTGCTTTGGTTATTACATTAAGGTTACACCCTCAGCTGCACTGGCACATTCTGTCCTGTTCCATCATGAAACTCCATTTCTAACTACTATAAATACACTTTCATTTAAAGACATATTCCATATGTATTTAAATTTATATTTCATTTAAAGACAACTTTTTCTTTAGGAATTGCAGGAGAATTTAAAGTACCACTTATGATTGTGTTTCACTATTTTTCTAATATCTTCAAATCTAGGAGGTACAGAATAGCAAAAAACACACCAGAGGGCTTTTGGACCCTGTAAGTTGTTTTAAAGATAAAATTTTGGTTTTGTTTTTGAAAATACTCTGGCACTTCTAAATGTACAAGATATAAGTATAGCTTGATAAAGCACACTTAATAACATTCCCCCTTTCCCAGCTTTCATTCCATTTACATGTCTTCCGTATGTGCTACCTACTGAATAAAATCATAACAAATACTGCGTGTAAGATATACAGGTATGCATAAAGGACATCACGTATTTCATTTGTGACATCACTAAATTATTACTTGATTTTCCTTTTTGGCACTAATAAGAACACTTTTAAGCAAAGCTACTTTTTAATTTTGTCCTTTTAAGGTGCTGTGTGATGGACATCACTACATTTTTGAGAGGCTGCTTATTCTCAGGCTTTCCAGGAGAAGAGCGTGGGCACACAGAAGGGTGAGGGGCTCACAGCTTTTGTCTGGGATGTCGATATCCACATCTGCCTCTGTTCCCCTGGAGGAGCTTCGGAGGATAGCAATCCACCAGCACAGCTAAGGATGTAAGAAGCGTCTGGCAAAGGAAGTCAGGAAGCTGAAGCATGAAGTGTATGCAGTCTTCCAAGCAGTCCATTTCAATTTTAATTTTATGCTTCCTTATACAGCTCTTGCTCTCACTACCCCATGGCCTTGCCCCAGTGCACAACTCCCTCTCTCCATTCTTCTCAGACACACTGCTGCTTCTCCTTTCCTAGCAAAGACATCGGAGTTCTCTAAATAACTTCCTTCGCTCCTAAACTTCATACGTAGATTATGCATATCCATATATATTTTTATTACAAACACCTACAGAAGTTGTGATAAATAAGGCACCTTTCAACATTTTTATTAAGGCATTTTAAGAAGTATTCAGAATTAATGCATACTGATAAAGTTCTACCCGAATTCACTCATGTCACTCAAGTGTAGGTAACAAATGGGAATAGGCACTAATCTGTAATTCACATAATTATAATGTCATCTTGACAGAGCTCACTAGCTAATTTATGGAATACTAAGAATAAAACAATTTCATTGTAGCTAAGCTGATTAGTTTTAGCAAGTTTAACTAAGACTGATTTAAATACTGTGACACAAACTGGTGGCAAAAAATGGAATTTTATGCCTTCCCCTTCCTTTTTTATTTAACCTGCCAGTCTACATTGATTTTTTTTTCTGTTTGAAAGTAGAAGCAACTGCACAATTGTCAATTAGCAGCATAAATTATTTCATACCGCCCACACCCCTTTTTGCAAAGCTTGCAGACTGTGTTCAAACAGAAATAAATGTACAGCAGTGAATGAATTATATACAGTCCTTCAAAGATTACTAATTGAGAGAGAATTATAGGTGTTAAAACATGAAAAAAAATGAATAAAGCTCTTCGGATGCTTTAAAATATCTCACTGTAGGTGCAGGTTATGATGTAATTTTTAACACAATTCCATAGTACAGAAAAACATAAAAATAACCTTTGGAAAAAATTCCAGCAGCAATTTGGTCCTTAAACACCATATGGAGAAGTAACTAATCCTATACACAACTAGATGATTCAGTGGGATAATCCACAGAAGAATTTCCATATGGCATTCTCAGTGTTCTTCAACACATCCTTTTCTATCTCCAGCCCATGCTTATGAAATGTTGGCAGATGCACTGCTGCTACAGAAGCCTGAGTTGAAAAGCAAAATGAATATCCATTTTAACTGTATCCAAAGACACAAATAACACATGGATGTGTCATCACTAGCTAAATGCTGTTATTTGTCCTCCTGGATGGTAAGCCAAGGCCAGCAAGAAGATAGAATTTCAACTGGCATAAGCACAACCCATCTCTGCTGTGGTACAGGTGTGCAAGACTTGAGTTTAAATTCAGATTTAGACAGTTGAAGGATCTGACTGGGCTGAACAGGATTCCATTTGAAACAATCTTTTCCCACATCCCCAGACTCCAGGATCTGCCAGTGTAACTTCCCTCATTTCCAGCTTCTCAAACTGAAAATCAACTTTTCTTCTACCAATCCCTTAATGTTATTTTAGAAATCATTTTGAAATTATCTGTACAATTAGAGGGTCTTTGACACGAAGGTACTCCAGACACTTTCTAGCAACCTTGGCCCTCATGCAGTAGTCTTGAAGGCAGCAAATTGATACAGATGCATTAATACATTTTTCCATTATAAAGAATGGAAAAGAGACTGCACAGCATACAAAGCAGCATAGAGAGCAAAAAGTGTCTGGCCAAATAGCAGACATGTATCTTGGTGACTTCTTTGGGCATTATTTTTAGCATCACCTTCTTTAGCATGGAAAGACACAGTAATTACACTTCACTGATGAAGTTCTTCTCTGTCAAAGAGAATGAATGGTCTTGATGCTCCCATCATTCCACAATCTGGTTTTAAGTAATCCATTGCATAAACTCTGTTACCAAGATATATATTTTACTTCATTCAGCAATCTGATTTGAAGAGAAGCAGAAGCTCTAATCCTGTAACTAATTTCAGGAGCTTAAAATTTAGACTGACAGGTGACTTTAGTTTCAGGTGGTTTGCTCTGCTGAGAAAAGTTATGCAGTGTGAAGCAGAGCTAGATTTCTTATGGTACCTTTATGAACATCAAAACTGTCTCTGAGCAAACATGAGATCCATTTCAAATTCCTTTCTAAAATAATAGATCAGTTTCTTAACATATGCTCACTGATGATGACAGAATCTTATTTACTTCTTTATTACCTTCCCAGCAAATTTTAATTAATTTTATATTCTTCAATTATTTAATCACTTTCAGTTGGCTATCCTTCTAGACTTGATGTAGGCAACATTAATTATTTGCCTATGGCAAGATTTTATGAACTCTAATACACACCACATGTTCAACTTGCTCAAAATTAATTGCAGACATTTTATTTGGCATTAATGTACATCTTTAACTGGCTTAAATTTCACATCTGTGCTGCTTTATGTACAGCATTCTTTATCAGCATAAATGCACAATGCTTCTGATGTGTGTAATAGCAGCCACCAAATCCGGCTTCTGTATTAACATTTTACCTTTTAATATAAATCTAGTTTTCTGGGTTTAAAAAAAAAAAAGAAGTAATTAGAAAAGAATCTTTCTTACTCATTATTAGTTATTTGGAAAGTCAGATGGAAAATGCTGGCTGAGATCTAACAGAGAAAATATAAAGTTGCTAAGCTTTGCCTGAACAAGGTTTGCCCATTTAAGAAAAAAATCTCTTTGAAAGAGGCTTTGTTGTGGAAATCCATCCTTAGCCTGAAGAAGCAAGCAACAGCCTCACTTACTAGCTAGCAGCTTGTCAGGGACAGCCCCAGGACTGGTCCTACAGCTCCTATCAGTTTGCCCGGAGACACATCTGAGGCAGCTGTAAAGCCCTGCCTGGTACCGACCTGGCGGTGAAACCGAACAGGCCCCAGCACAGGAAAACCTGCAACACGCGCTAGGAATCTGGCACTGCTTTATCATGCAGATATCTAGCGGCTGATACACAGATTAGGCAAATTAATGCTAATTAGGGTAAATTCACAAGTGCTGTAAGCACCTTTCCAATTACAAGGTGTAGATACCCTGAGAACTACAGCAACGCAACATTGCACTTCTCGAATGAGATACTGTATGTAACAGTCAAATATAGAACAGCGTTTTTCAGTCCACAAAGTACCCTGCCGAAACACACAGAGATTTGCCACATTGACAATTTGGATCTAAGAAAAAAGTGGCATCATTTCACTTTCTGAGGGGATACTGATCATGTCATATCTCTTTCAGTAGAACGTGGTTTCGGACCAGGAACTCAGACCATGACAACGTGAGAATCTTCACCTATTGCTGAAGGAGACTTCAACATAAACCACGGAGTAACACTCAGCAATTTTTGAGATAAGAAGGCAGGATCAAATGCTACTCAACACAAAATATAATAAACCAATTATTCAAGATAATACAAAAAGCATAGCTGAATGAGCAGACTTTATTATATTCTAGGCAGTAGGAAATACAGCACACAGAATAAAGTATTCCTTTTCCTTTAGCAGTTGACAGGAGCAGCAAAAAACAACATAACACTTGAAGAACAGTTTCTGTCTTACCACCAGACTCTAAAATTATGCTGTCAGCATATTTGTAGCGAGCTGCTTTACACTGACGTATTTAATTATTCCAAGTCCCAGAATTCCCCTTCTCATTCTTAAATATTGGGTAGGAACTAATTTCAAATGGATGCTGCTTTAAAAAGGCCAATGAACATGGTTTAACTGGCAAACAGTAGCCTGCAGATTCAACATCCAGACTTCCAAGGACTAAGTCTTCCCTTTCTAGAATAGGAAATTTAAACTTCACACCACCCTTACAGAAAGCCAAATTTTAGAGGTTTATACTATTTCAAAGTTCAGTTTGCTGCTTTAAAGCAAAAAAAATATTTTCAGAGGTCTCAACTATTTCATCTGGATCTGAAGAGGTGACTTAGAGTGACAATGAATGACCTTTGAATTGCAAGACCCATCCACACCTTTTCCCTGCCTGTTAGCTTGAGGACAAATTATTGTCGCTAATGACTTAGCACATAAGTGGCACTCGGGGCAAGCGGGATGCACAGCAGTTCACCCCCACCCAAAATCAAGCCAAATTAAACCATTTAGCATTACTGGGGAAAAAGTGCATCTAAACTGTTCAGGCCCCTGGTATTTTCAGAGACTCTAAACCAGTTCATAAATTCGGCTGCCAGGCTAACTTTCCTTTGGGATCTGCTGCCGCCTCGTGGGCTCGCCGTGAATTTTAAGTCCTAAAATAGAAAATTAGCAGAAGTTAATCTTGGACTGTAGGGGGAAAGCTGAGCTATTCAAATGATAAGTAACCTCACTTACATACCAGCATAATTTCTATCGTGGTATGAAAAGATTTTTCTATAATTAGGTTACAGTTGCGACTTTTCACTTTCTTGAATTCACAATTATAGCAATAAAAGACTTAAAATACAATTAAATCTATTTTTTATGACTTGGCTCAACAAAGAAGTAATACATTTTAATCACTCTATACTGGTGTAGACAGAAAAACTCTTTCAACTTACTGGAGTGTTCTCCTGTATTGCCTTGGTTTTCCTGTTTTTTGATTTCTTTTGTGGACCATTTATGAACTTTATACTGGAATTAAAAGGTTCCTACAGATTCTCCAGGCTATAAGACCATGAAGTCATTTATATCTTGGTAGTTAGTCACTGGAGAAGGAAGTCACTGGGATATTAGACTGGGAAAAGGAAAAGCAGTTTGTGGGACACCGAATTCAATGGGTTCTAAAAAATTTCCCTGTATTATTGGAAAATCTGATAATGGGATGCTAGGGTGCTCATCCAGAAAACCTGGAGTTGTCAGATATTGTCAGATCCATCCACCTTGGAACAGCCAGACTTCAAGACAAAACAGTCACAAGCTATGAAATGAGCAGTAATTTAAGTTCATTTTAACTTCACTGGGTAGCTTACATTTCAATTCTCTTTAATTCTTGGGGGAAAAAAAAAAAAGTGTGAGTGGGGTAGTTTGATCTCTAAGTGGAAAATAAACTGCAGTGGTGGCCCCACCGTAGAGAGGTTTCTTGAGTTAGAGACTCTTTATACACACACCCTGTCGACTGAATCTGACGCTGATGATGGATCAGCATCAAGGTGTAGCCATGACAGCCTCCTCACCTCTGCCCTTTGGGGGTGTCCTCTCAGCCCAGGGGTCTCTCCCCTCTATAACTCATGCTTGGGGCCAGTGAGGCCATTTCTCCCTCACAGTCACTATATATACAAAGTAATTTCAAGCAGAAAACATTGCTATAAATTTATTTGCCTTACAATCATAGAAATCATAGAATGGTTTGGGCTAGAAGAGACCTTAAAGACCCTCTTGTTCCAACTCCCTGCCATGGGCAGGGACAGCTTGCACTAGACCAGGTTGCTCAGAGCCCCATCCAACCTGGCTGTAAAAGCTGCCAGGGATGGGGCACCCACAGCTTCTCTGGGCAACCTGTGCCAGTAACTCACCATCCTCACAGCAAAGAACTTCTTCAGAATATCTAATCCAAATATATCCTCTTTCAGTTAAAAACTATTCCCCTTTGTCCTGTCACAACTTGCCAGGGTAAGAAGTCACTGTCCCTCCTCTTCATAAGCCCCCTTTAAATACCGTAAGGCTGCAACCAATGCTCTAAAAGTGTTATGTAAAATTCTGTTAATAATTAAAATACCATATATAAATAGAAATAAACTAATTCAACCGAGTCTGTGCCCCCTTCTCCTATCCTTAGTCCTCTTTTCACACCGAGCGCGAGTGCTTTCTCCAGGTATGGCCCTACCGCTCCGTGGGCCCGGGGGAAGGAAGGCTGCGGGGGTGCCTGTGTTCCTGGCACCAGAGAACGGGTGGCCTCGGGCGGGACGATGAGGAGGAGGCGGAGGAGGTGGAGGAGGCGGAGGAGGCGGAGGAGGCGGGCCCAGTACCCCGTGCCCGCCGCCTTGCCCCGCCGGCCGGGCGGGCCGCGCCCGGGTCCCGCTGGAGTGTCCGTGGCGGCCGGGCGGGGCGGGGCCTGGAGGGGCCGCAGCCAATGGGGCGGGACTGGTCAGGCGGCCCAGCCAATGGGCGCGGCGGGCCCCGGCGCGGGTTCGGCGGGAGGGGGCGCTGCCGCCGGCAGATCCCGCCCGTCCCACCCTCCGTCTGTCCGTGCGGCGGGCGGGGGTCGCGGGGCGAGGTCGGCACGGGTTCGAGACCCGGCCATGGCGGCGGCGGCCGCTCGGTGGCCCTGGGCCCTGCTGTGCCTGGCGGCGGCCCCGCTGTTGTGCCCCGCGGCGGCCGGTGAGTAGCGACTGCGGGGGAGGGAACGGGGGGAGGCGGCTCCGCGGGTCCCTCTCTACAACATGGCGCAGGGGCGGCGTCGCCCGCGGAGATGCGGCGCCGCGGGACTCTCCGCAGCCGGGGCGGGCTGCGGAGCCAGGGAAGAGGGGCGACGCCGCTCCGGCATCGCTGCGCCCCCCGCACCTGCCCCGCGCCCAGGAGGCTGCACCGGCTGGTGCCCGCGCCGGCTCCCCGGGGAGCGGAGCGCCCGCCGGAATCGCTGCGGCGAGAACCGGAGCCGGGGAGAGGCGCCTCTGTAGCGGCCGGAGCTCCGGCATCCCGCCCGGGCATTGACCTCCCCTTGTACCCCAGCGGGTTCCGCGGCTCGGGGCTGGCATGTGTGCCTTCGGCTGTCACGCTGCCTGCGGGTGAATTCCCAGGATTGTGGCTTGAAATGATCCAAATGTGTAAAACCTGACGCCTGGGTTGCCATATGCAGAGTCAGAACAAGCTGTGTGTTCCAGGGCTCGTATTCTTTGGTTTCAGTAGAAGAGTGATATCGAACGAGGCACTGAGTATTTTAAAAGCTGAATGCAAGACATTTAATGAAGAGAAGGATAGTGGTAAAATAACTCCCCACGTTAAAGCTGGGGTAGCAGATGTCTTGGCGAGGTGCACTCGCAGCCCAGAATGTCAGTCATGTCCAGGTTTCCCAGAGGATGGGTGCTCCATCCCTGAGTGTGTTCAAGCCAGCTCAAGGATGCGGCTCTAAGCAGTCTGGTCTGCTGGAAGGTGCCCCTGCCCATGGCAGGGGGGTTGGAACTAGATGATCTCTAAGGTCTTTTCCAACCCAAACCATTTTGGAAATCTGTGTGTCTGTAACTTCTTGACGGGACCATAAAAGAGTGGTGGAAAAAGAA
Organism: Lanius collurio; assembly: GCA_020086605.1. Taxonomy (NCBI): domain Eukaryota; kingdom Metazoa; phylum Chordata; class Aves; order Passeriformes; family Laniidae; genus Lanius; species Lanius collurio. The sequence continues at coordinate 27,182,495 of JACBWW010000011.1, read as the reverse complement.
GGCAGCACAAGAAAAGATATTGGAAAACACCTTTTAATAAATAGAGTACATTGTTGGAATGGAAAATACAAGACATGTAATACTTTAAAGGAGAAGACTGCCGTCACTAAGGCATTTATGGGCATTTCATTGTTGTTCTGTGGTTTTGGTTTCTTGTGAGGCATGGCTTTAGGAGGAAGGCAGTAAAAAGCTAGTGGAATTAAATATGACATACTCTGGCCCAGCTTTCCATTGATAAACCTACTGAAATTGTAAGGAATTCATGCCCAAATTCCTTCTTGATGGCTCAATCAAAATCTATTTAGTAAGGTGTTGTAAAGTAAACTTTTTTTTGTTGTACCAGTGTGATACATAGTTGAGATGCAGCTCAGCAGAAATCTGTAATTGTTAAATAATCCTGTGTGTGAAAGTAAAAGTTTTGAAGGACACCTCTGTTTGTTTTCTAAAACTCTGGTCCAAACACAGGAAAGTGAGGATGAAAATGGGTATCAAGGCACTGTTCAATTCATTTTATATTGGCCCAGCTTAACCATGCATTAACAAAATATTTGAATGATAGGGGGTACCAAGCACAGCAGAGTATAATGCTAAAAGTGCTGCTTTAAATTTCAGTATTTCATGACTTCCCAGTGCTTCAGTTCTCTTTTTATTCCCTCTTGATGTGTTCACATCTGTGTTTGCTCTGTGACTTCCATCCAGTCAGGCAAATCCAGCCTTAATTATCAATCAGTACTGAAACAATTTACAGTTTTGTCCCAAGATTTTTAAAACCTAGAGTTCAATGAGCAGCTATGTGAAAAGAGGTTCCTTCTCTGATTTCCTTCACCACCTGTTCCTAGATGATTCTTGCACTTTTCAGATTCTGTAACATGATTCAATTTACAAAGCATATACTCTCTACAGAGATTTTTGGTGGTTATTTTGTTTACTTTTTCTTATTTATTCTTTTTAAAGTTTCCCTCGAGTTAATAAATTGCATTGCCTCATAAAAGAATTTGCCATCTGACAAGCTAGTGCAGGTTAAGTAGCAGAAATGTAACTAGAGGCGGAAAGGGAGTGAGATCTCATTTTGGTGGCAGCGAGTGTTCAGGGGTAACTGTGAGACTTCTTGTAACAATCTACGTCATTTTCAGAATAAAAATTTCTCTTGTTCATTTTTTGCCTTTTGGGAAGGAAAATTTCTCATGGTCATCTGTGAGCCAGGAAATTGTCCTGATAGAGCATCAAGTGTGTACTTGTGTTCAGAAGTGATGGTTAAGTGTTTCAAATCTTTTAAATATCTTTTTCCTTCTCCCTGCTTTTCCATAGGCTTGTCTTGTTGTTACCATGCAAAGGACAATTTAATGTGCCGTGATGTCTGTGAACAGGTAAGCTTGTTTTAAATTTAACTCCATCAGAGTTGAAATTGTACCTTTAGACAATGATGTAGCAACATTAAGGTTGTAAGCTAACAATCTTCTGTCCGGATGCTATGTGTGAATTGTGAGATGTAATGTTATCGAAATGAGAACTTAGAAGTTTTAAAACCATAGTCTTCTTTCCTTTTGTAGTGGAAAATAGGTTCTGCTGAAGTTGAGGAGAAATAGAGATACCAACCTGAGGCCACCATTTGGTCAAGAAGTGATAAGCATGTTAGGAAATGAGAGGGGTGAAGGTATTTTACAGAATTTATGAATCTTGTGTATTTCCAAGTTCTGGGGAGTTTAAACTGTAGAACAAGATACTAATATTATTCTTTCTTCATTCCAGTTCTTGTTTGTCCACTAAGCATCTCATTATGATATATGGCCTTGTGAATGCAGCAAAAATCTGCTTACTTACTGTATTTATAAGGCTGTTTGTTCTAAATTCAAGCTTGGAAAGTATTTTTCCATAACTTATGTTTAGATTTGTACCTGTGGGTAGTGAATGGTGGTACAGTTTTGTGTGTGTAGTTACGTATATTTATCGACAGAGCTTTACATCAGTAAAGCTTACGTACATGTAGACACAATTTTTATATTAAAGTTGTGTTCTTACATCATACCTGTCCTTTTTTCTTGTCTTCATTCCCCACTTTGGGGCTGTTTGAACAATAAACCTGGTTATGATTAAGTTTATATTTATCTCTCATTGTACTAATAAAACTTTCACTTTAAATTGCACTTTTCCCTCACTGATATATCTAGAGAATACAACGAAATCCTCTTTCAGCTTTAATATTGTTAGGGCAAACAAGGAAAAGTCTTACAGTCTTTTTGCATAAGGTATTCTCTCAATCCCTATAATAATTTTTGCAGCCCTTCCAGCGTGAGTTTAGCTCTTTGAATACAGGTAAGCAAAACTATACATGGCATTGTAAAAATAAGTATGGCACTCAGTATTAAAAATTGTGTTCAAACTTGAATGTTAGAGAAAGATATCCATTCCTGTATACAAAAAAAATTTCGATGAATTTAGTAGCTGCGTTTACACAGCATTTGGAATAATCTGTCAATTTCTGTCTTGTGTTTCATTGGTTTGAAGTTTGCAGCTTATCATGAGAATTCCTGTTGGCTCTTCATGAAAGACCTCCAGCTTTTTACTGTCAAATTCCATCCCAGTTCTGCTATACTGGTTCTAATTATTGCATCGTTTTCTGTGGGTTTTGTAAAATACTCTGATCTTGCCTAATCTGGATGATCTGTCTCTACTCAGATAATCAGTATATCTATAATCTTAGTGGTGAGAGGTCTAGAGCTAGTCTGAAGCAAGACTGGTACCCCTCAAAGAGTTCTATAAAGAGCTGGCTTAGCCTCTCATCAGGCTGGTAGCATCTTTTTTTTGAGTGATCCTTTGATATGGTCCAACAGGCTGGCTCAAGGAGCTGTCTGCTGTTATTTTACTGATTTTCATCTTCTGTAATTTAACTATTTTGTGCAGCTGACAGGAGGAAGAAGTTGCTTGGCCTGTCTTTGGATATGCACTTGCAGGTTAGATTTGGGGCCTTAGAGCAGATGAGGAAGAACAAGGTTCATTGAGGAGCCATCTTGGCCTAACCAACAGATTGTAAACAATACCACCAGAGGAAACACTGCCTTCTGCAGTGCATGGAGGCACTCATCTGCAGATGAGACTTTCTGGCTAAGTTCATTTGGTTTTCAGGGGCTCAGATCTAGGATGTTGCAGGAATAGCAAGGGCTTTTTGACCCTCAGCCTGTTACCCATTGTCTGCTCATCTGTGTAGACACCAGCGACAGTATTGAGGGAGGCCTTGCATGGGTACCCAGCAACTAGGGTGAAAGGCACAGGACACCCAGTGGTGTTGCCCTGGATCCTGCCAGTTAAGGAAAACGGCTTACCAGTAAGGAATTCTGCTAACCTGTAAATCAGCTACTGTGAGACCTTTGAAAAAGAGAACTTGGATTACAGATTTGTTTGTCAACTAACATGATTCTAATACCTAATTATTTTGCATTCTTAGTAAGTATTACTCCAATTTTAGCTTTGGTATTATCTGCTTTTCATGATTATTTGACTGAGCATGTCAGATACCGTAGAAAGGAATAGGTGGGCCTCTCTTTCTTTAATTGACTTTTGTTTTCCTAAATTTATTTCTGAGAAGTTTCACAATGATAAGTTTCCTGGCAACATTCATCTCTATACCATTCCAGAGATCCAGAGATCTCTAAGCATAAGAACAGTCCAAGGCAAGTACGGTTATATTAGGAAAGAAAAATCTCAACTGGAATCAAGGCTTGGAGAGGGCAACAAGACATTTTATGGCAGTAGTTAAAGGCTGAAGAAGGAAAAATGTGAAATTGTTGCTGAAGGCAGCGTCAGTGATTTAGCCTCAGTAAACCATTCCTGGCCAACTTGGTTTGATAATAAGGCTGGATTGCTGGATGACGGGAAAGGCATGGATTTAATTTGTGTTGACTGTAGCAAGTTTTTAAACATCAATTCCCTCAATATATTTGTATCCATTTTAGGATCATATGGGTTTGAGGAATGGACAAATAGATGAGTAAGAAACTGGTTGTAAAATCAGGCTCAGAGATAGAGGTTGTTGGGTCCTACTTTGCCTGCAGGCTAATAAGAAGTGGAATCCCAAAAGGGTCTACTCTGGAACCTGTGCTGTTTAACATCTTTGTTAATGACCTGGACAAGATGACTCTCACTGAGTTTTCAGGCCATATGAAGCTGAAAGGAAGTGTTGATAATCTTAATCAATGGCAGGACTGTTATCCAGAGGGACCTGGACAGATGGAAAGAATAGACAGATGGACACCATGGTCTGGTCTCATAGCCTACCCTTTTTTGAGTAGGAGGTTGAAATAAATGATCTTCTGAGATCCCTTCCAACCTGAATTATTTTATTTTTCTATGGTCTCAGAAGATTCAAAATACAAATGCAGGTTTTTTTTTACTCTCCTTTCTGGAACAAGTGCTGTTGCTTTCTTGATTTTCTTTCAGTAAGTTTATCAGGTTAGAATAGAACATAGTTTATCATGTTAGAGTAGAACAAATTTAGAATAAAACTGTAATGTACTTTTCCTTCTGAAATTCATCTCTTTCAGTTATATCATTTCCAGTTTCATATCACACATTAATAGGTCTGTTTCCATTTCTCTTGTTGACCAGGTTCTTGTTTTCATTTGTAAGTAAAATTTAATTAGACTGCTAAAGAACCAACATCCTCAACATCCTCAGTTGTATTCCATCCAGTCTAGTGAGCTCCGGGTGTTCAGTTTGCCTGTGGGTACTATGCATTCTCCTGTTAGTTTTGATTGTCTCTTTAACTACTCTAGGTTTTGTTCTTCCTTGTTCCACGAAAATTCATGTTTTGGGGTTTTTGTGAAATTTTAATTGCTTAAGATCATGTAGCATGTAGCAGAAGGTTAAGTAAATAGAGTTGTATAGTATTTTGATACGTGCGGCAGAAATCCTCTGGTTCACACTGCCCTTCCACATTCAGTAGAAACTTTTTTATTAAAATGTTTGAGGAGGAAATTCTCATTCTCTTCTGGATAGAAAAAATTATTTCTCTGGTAAAAAGTGAAACATATTTGAAAAGCTACAAATACATAAAAAGAAATCTTAAATTTGCATTGTATGCATAATTAGGCAAAGTTGTTGAAGAGTAGGTATTAGAGAAACTAAAAACAGTGAAATCAATTGAAAAAAATATTTGATGTGCCATTACATTCTTTATGTTTTATGTTGCATTTTGTTTCTAACAGATTTTGTCTTCTAAGAGTGACTCCCGTTTGAAGCACTTACTACAGCGAGCCCCTGAGTATTGTCCAGAATCAATGGTAAGGCTTGCTCTTCAAATGAGGTTTGAACCTCAAAGTAGGATTTTTTTTTTTTATAAAGCCATCATGAATTATGCTACTTCCAATAAGACGGCATGTATAAGCTGTAAAATGCAATGAAAATGTTATCTATGTTGTAAAAAATTGTGCTGGGTTACTGTGACTTGGGTGTTAATGGCAGTGACTTAAATTAGATCCTATGTTCCAGCATGTGTGTGGCACAAAGCCAAGAGGTCATGGGCTAAGATAAGGAAGCCTGATAGCTGCACCAAATTGCTCATGGCCTTATCTGAGAAACTGAAGTAATGTTTTTATTGGATAAGTAAGATTATGGTTTCCTAAAATTTCTTTAGTCTCACTAAAGTTCTTTAGTTTCACTAAAAAATGAATGTAATCTGCTCCTTCTTCTAGGGACAGTCTAATCAGGGAATAGATAAATACAATCATTCATATCATAAATTTTAGATTCTTATCTCATGGCAACCTTTTGCAGTCAGAAAAGCCTGCTTTCTTCTGGTAATTTCTGTTACTTCTGAACTGTATCAATGCTGTTTGCAGCAAACCTAAAACATATGCTCAGCTCAAGTGGGCAATGAGTAGGAGTAGTAAATCTGGGAATAACATTTGATAAGCAACTTCACAAGATTGTGTTTGCTTATAGATCCTTTCCTTCTGTGTGTCAAAGTTCCTTCCGTTTTTTGTTTCTGTGAGTCAACAGCTCTAAGGTCTCGGAAGGTTATAGACAGCTCCTGGTATGAGTAAAACCTGTTATGAAAACCTATTGAGGTGATGAATAGCATTTGGTTTGGTACTGGTTTTCTTTATCTTTCATTCCCTGATAAGATGACTATAATCTTATCTGTACAGTAGAGAAGTGCTTTGTATGAAACGGGATTGGAGATTATCTGAAAGGGGGAAAATGATACAATGATTTTTGTAACTCTCAGCTACTGTCTTTATAAATGACAAGTTAGCTGTCCAGTGTGGATCCTAAATTAATACAGCTGAACTGGTAATATCTAAATATGTAAAATAGTTACCAATTCAACTCAATACCATATTTGCTGTGTCATTGTGTGGCAATATGGGTTGCTGTATCAGTGTAATTGAAACCCCCTTTTTAATTTGTTTTCTATGTGATTATGTGTGTTTAGGGTATTTTTAAGCTGATGGAAAGGAATACCAGGGAAATAAGCTTTTCCTCAGGTCTTGGTCCTAGATAAATCTTACTCTTTGTCTAAGTTGCTGTTTAGTTCTGTAAACACTGATGGAGAGTGTTGACTAGCTTGTGTATTCCAGATACTTCCATTAGGTCCTGCATCTACAAAAATGCTGCTATTGATTCTGTAGTCTGTGCATAGCAGCCTTCTTATCGAAGGAAATGGTACTCAGCTTCTCTCATAGCACTTTTTTAAAAGATGTTTAAACATAAGAATTCTTCCAATTGGATGTTTAAAACACAGTGAAAAAATGGTGACGTTGCTGGTTTGAGTCTGCCAAAAGTATCTTATTCTGTAAACTTGCTTTTGATTAATTGCGTTTTTACTTTTCAGAGAGAAGTGTGGAGCTGTATAAATTCTTCTTTGCCAGGTAAGAAATACCAGTTGGCTGTTGAATCATGTTACTTTTTCACCCTGTGTGTGTTTTGATGTTGTGTCTACCACCTGCACCTATAGATTTCATGATAATTTAACTTGTTATGTATCTAATATAAACTGTATGTGGTGTCTAGTTTCCTCTAGTGTGTTATGAGTTACCTGTGTATTTTATTAATACTTTCCCTAGTTAGAAAATATTTAATATGTTTGTGTAGTTAAATGTCTTTTTCCATGGCAAATTGAGGAAATACCAGCAAACTGTTGATTCCAGTGCTTGTAAACAGACTTTCTGTCTTATTGGTTAAGTGAAACTGCCAAAATATATTATCTTTTGGAGTTGCAGTGTTTCTGTCTCATCTAAAACCTGATAAATTTTTAGCTGATAATGATACCTAATCTTCCTTGAAGTTCAGTAATTAGGTGAGTAGCAATATTTTTATTGCAAGTGAGAAATACTAATTTTATTTTAGATATTAGGTCTGGATAAGTGTGTGGAAAAGCACTCAAAATCTTTGTTAATGAACCACTCCCAAATTGTCTTCCTCTGCTTTCTTTGTACCTGCACGAAGTCAGTCACTTTCCATCCTTCTTGCATCTGAAGTCATATTGCTATATATATCGTATTCTTTCTTGGTGTGAGCCAGTTTTAAAATTGCATTCCTGGTGGGATTTTGTAAATTCATTGTAAATTAATAGGATGGGATTATAGGAGAAGCTCTAATCTGTTTTCTGGTAAATTGATACAACTGGGTGCATCTGTACAGCAGTGCTCACAGCACGGGGAGCAGACAGAAGAAGCTGGAAATCTGTGTGCAGTTACAGGGCTGCCATCCTTTTGGAGTCACAGAGACACAGGAGGGGTGCTGTGGGGAACAGGTACAGGAAGGACAGGCCAGGAAGGTGAGGAGCAGATGTTGCCCTTTATGTGAGAATGTTAACTGGATTGCATGGAGCTCTGCCTGGAATGGATGATGGGCCAGCTGAGAACAGCCTGTGGGCACCAGAGTGCATTGTATGGAGAGCCCGACATGGGTGGTGATGTGGGTGTCTGCTGCACACTGCCCCATCAGGCTGAAGCAGTAAATGAGGCCTTCTTTGTACAGCTGGAAGAAGTCTTATGTTCACAGGCCTGGTATTTGTGGGCAACTTTAATCACCCTTTTGAAGAGAAAACACACAAGCAATCTGCTTGGAAGAATCCTGTGGGTTATGGCCCTGGAGAGAAGAAGGGTCCTAGAGAGCTGCTTGACTTTCAAGGATCACCTTATCCAAGCTCCACTTAATGTATGGTGGGGTTAGAAAAGCCAGAGCCTCTCAAGAATTGATCCGTGTGAATTATGTGGTGGGCAGCCAGAAAGCTTCTTGAACTGCATCAGCAGAAAAGGAAGACTGGAGAAAATGAAAGCCTGCTGCTGACTGGGGCAGGAAACCTGGTGACAAGTGACACTAAATAGGCCATGGTCTTCTTTGCCTCAGTGTTTACTGGTAAGATGAGCCTGCATGAATGCCGTGTTTCTGAGCGCAGCTGTAAAGTTCAGAGCAAGGAAAATTTGCACCTGATGGAGGAGGATTGGGCTAGGCATTGAGAGGGGATGCTGAGGGCTGTGATGAAGAAAGGAAGAAAGCAAGTTCACCCCTTCCTTTAGAAGGGGAAGGAGGACCCGAGGAACTATAGGCTGGGACAGTTTCACCTCAAACCCTGCGGAAGTAATGGAGCAGATCTTCCTGCAAACAACTTCCAGACACATCAAGAACAAGAAGCTAATAGTTTATGGTCAGCATGGATACATGATGGGGAAACTGTGCTTAACCAACCTGATAACCCTCTATGATGAGATGACTGCCTTTTTAGATGAGGAGAAAGCAGTGCATGTTGTCTCTCTTTCAGTAAGGATTTTATCACTATTTTTATAGCTTCCTTATAGACAAACTGGTGAAGCGTGAGCTGGATAAGTGAGCAGTGGAGGTGAAGTGAAAACTGGCCAAACTGCCATGCCCAAAGGCTTGATCAGTGTCACAGAGTGCAGCTGTAGGCCAATATCCCAAGGGTTGTTGCTGGATCTAGTCCTATTTAACATCTTAGTTAATGATGGGGCAGAGTTCACTGTCAGTGTATTCACCAGTGATGCAAAAGTGAAAGGAGATGTTGCTAGACCAGATGGTTGTGCTACCATTCACAGGGATATTGATTAACCAAAGGAACAGGCAGACAGGAACCTCATGAAATTCCAGAAGAGAAAATGCAAAGTCCTGCACCCGGCACAGGCCTCGTACTCCACAGCATACAGCAGGCTGGCCAACTGGAAAGCAGCTTGGTGGAAAGGTGCCTGGGAATACTGGTGACCAGCAAGTGGAACATGATTCAGCAGTGTGCCCTTGTAACAAAGAAGGCTAGACTGCATTAGTGAAAATGTTGCCAGCAGATCAAGGGAGCTGATCCTTCCCCTCTTTGTAGCATTGGTGAGACCACATCAGGCATACTGTGTCAAGTTCTGAGCATTTTGGAACAAGAAAACTATGAACACACTGGAGCAAGTTCAGCAAAAAGTCATTGTAAGGTGATTAAGGAGCTGGAACATAAATGGGGACAGTCTGAGAGTCTGTGTTAGGCAACTAGATGATTTGTTATAGCTCAGGAATCTGTATTGTACAGATGAGTTTGATGAATTATCATAACTATGGGCTTCAGTCAATTAATTGTGCACTAAAGGTGTATTTTCATCTAGAAATGCGCACATCTTAACTACCTTGATGACAAAATTAATTTAAAAGTTGCTGTATTAAGATTGAAGTTCAATGTTTCTTGAGAGTGTGCAGGCAGTTTATTCACGAGCTTGTCTGCTGGTTAGATATAACCCGGAGAGAGGGCCATTGGCCATGAAAATATGAACGACAGCTGAAAATTATCAGCCTTCTTAATTTGGCATGTATTTGTCGCTTGCTTCATTCTTTTATCACCGTTTAGTTTAGTTCCAGTATGTCGGAAACCACAGGCCCTGTATTGCACAAGATATGGATTCCTGATTACTCAGTGGTGACACTGCCCCTAAAGCTGTCCAGCTGTATTTATCATGTGCTTCTCCTGGATACAGCTAGTTATTGCAGCAGACATTTCTGGAAATCTTTTTTTCATATTGCACATGATGTTTCTTTGATTTTTTTTTTTTTAGATTGCTTATGCCTTGCGTTATCAATCCTACTAATAAATGTTCTATCAAACATAGCTGTTCTGATTGAAAGGAATCCCCATGTAGGAATTCATGCAGAAATGACTGATGTGTTATTTAATGCCTAGAACAGAGCATAGTGAGTGGTTTACTTGACAATTAACTGTATATATGTAGTCAAACCTAAATTCCAGATTTTTGAGCAGTGATTGCAAGCTATTGCTGTGTTCACAACAGTGATCTCTTTGACACTGTCAAAAAGATGCTCAGCTTCTGAAAAACTAGTTCTGCACCCCAACTGTGGAAGTGAAAGGTGAGCTGTACTTGCAGTTGTTTGTGACCTTCACAGCTGCTTTGAATTAGTGTGAATTGGAAAGCTGAGCCAAGAATCTGAATAGGTGTCAAGAGGATTTTGAGAGTCTCCAGAAAGACCTATGGATCACTGGCCTGCAGTGCCTGCCGAGGGTCTGGACTGTTCAGATGGCCAAACCAACAGAATACAGGCTGCAACCAGAAGCTGTCCTGCAACTTTGTCCCTCTGCTCCCTCCACCTGCTGGGCAATGCTGCTACCTGACTTGTGTCAAGCATTAAGGTTTTAGTTTGTGTTTTAATAACTGTTAGGCTTATTTTAATTTCCATGGGGAATGTGTTAATTTAGTGGAGATTTTGCTCCTCCTGTATAAATTTGCTGGTGGTGCATTTTCTTAATTCACCTATTGGAATGTCATGAAAGACAGATGCTGGCAAGACTTTCTATGCCACCTGTGTTTGTAAAGCCTACAAAGTGTATTTTAAAGGAAATTTTCTTTGTGATAAATACCAATCGGCCATTGTTTTCTGTTGATTGCTGTCCCGCACTACAACAGATTGCAATTATTTTCTATTACTTTTTTCCAAGTGTTTTATTAGCATCTGAATTTAAGAACATTGGTCTTGCATCTAGCTCTTTCATTTCCCTTTTTTAAAGCTGAACATCCCATGTGGCTCTTCTAAATAGGCATTTCCACTAGGCTTAAGAGCATATTTTAAAATTGAGTTGTTCATTCTTTTGCTTTCTGCTTTTTTATTTCTACGTAAAGAATATAATTTGTGTATGTAATAAAGTACTGCTGTATTTTTTAAATATTCATAACAAAAATGAGTGGTTCATTTGAGTTAAATAATTCTATCTCCTGTCCTAAGGAAAAGAATGTAACAAGTTTGTCACAGCTGCTGGGCAGCTGCATAAATCAAACCTTCCCTCTATTTCTGTCTTTAAAGTTACATGAGAAATAGATACAGGAATGCATTCTTTTATTTCTGGTGTCTTGAAAGCATTAGAAAATCTGTATTTATTATTAGATTGATAGGATGAAACAACTTATGGCAGCAATTTGCTTCTTACCATATTTCTATGTAACTTTATGGTAAGAAATGATGATCATGCAAATAGTGAAATAAGTGGATTAAGAGAGACAGGGAGATAGGAAACTTTTATTGGAGAGATTTCTGGCTATGAAACCATGTTACTGGGGAGATAAATGACAGAGGAAGGGTTGTGAATTAGCCCCAGTAGGCAGCTAATTAGCACACAGTGTTTGGTCATTCTTCCATCATTGAGAGAGAGGAGAGAATCAGAGGGCAACAGTTAGAAAACCCATGGGTTGGGATAGACAGTTTATAATCTAAAAATAGAAGGAAAATCAAAGAAAGGAAGGAAAAAAACCCAAGAAAAACAAGTGATGCAGAAGAAAATAATTGCTCACCACCAAACAACTGATTATCAGCCAGTCCCCAAGCATTGGCATCATCAACCCCCAGTTTTTATGGCTGAGCATGGTGCCATGTGGTATGGAATGTCAGCTGGGGTCAGCTGTCCTGGCAGTGTCCCCTCCTGACCTCTTGTGCATGCCAGTTTACTTGGGAGTCCCTATGGAAAACAGAAAAGGCCTTGATGCTGACTGTGTTAGCAGTAACTAAAACATCCCTGTGTTATCAACACTGTTTTAATCAGAAGTCCAAAACATATCCCCATGCCAGCTCAGCTGAAGAAGTTTAACTCCATCCTGACCAAAACCACCACAGGAAGTTTGGAGAAACAATAAGGAACATTTTCTACATTGACAAAGTTGGTAGAAAAATGTGCTTTTGAAACAAACAACAGAATGTTATCTGTAAGAGATGATGTTCTCAGTTTTAATTGAACTTTTTTCCTCATATTTTTGTTGATTTATTAGATAGATTGATTAGATAGATTATCAAAATCTAATACTTCCGTTGAACATATAAAATAGTTTGCATAAAGCATCTTTAACCTCAGTGTGTGGAAGGTACTTCATTAATTGTTAGTTTCAGCATTTATGAAAGCACCTAATTTTTTTTTGCTTTAAGTTGGTTTGGAATTGCAATAAAAATGCAATCTGTACATAGACTTCTTGAATGAGAACAGGATTGTCAAATTTGAAAAGCAGAGGGAAGGGAAAATGGTAGCATAGTTTCTCTTTCTACTCTAATAAGTCTGTCATCTTGTTTCCAAAGGAGTTTTGAAGAAGTCTGATGGGTGGGTTGGTTTAGGCTGCTGTGAGCTGGCTATTGCTGTGGAGTGTCGGCAAGCGTGTAAGCAGGTAAGGCTTTCACCTTACTGACTGAATCCAGACTGATTCTGCAGCTCTCATTGGTTATGCTAAACTTAACTTTGACTTTTTTTGTCACAGTCTCTACGTAAAAGTTGTTACCGTAAAATAATGTTGAGTGGAAGGCAACATATGGCTGATCCTAAGCTCTCTTTTTTTTGTAGTGTCATGTTTAGCGATACCACATTGGAGTTACAGCCCCAAATAGATTTTTGTGCCTCTTCAAAGCGGTTTTGTTCATCAGATGGAAGAAAGGGGTTTTTTTTTGTTTTAATAGAACCAATGTTTTTGTCAATTAACAGTTGCAAGCATAATACATAAATTTAGCAATGACCTATTTATTAAAAACCTCTGAAGCATTTTGTGATATTTTTTCCCTCTAAATATGTTTGTGGCTTTAAAAGTATCTTCAAAATCTAAGGGCATATTGGTATTTATCATCATCCTTGTAATTCATTTGTGGAGCACAGATGTACTTAATATTCACACTTGTGAATATTACCTCTATAGTCTTAATCTTCACCACGCAGCCTACTGCAAACTGCTGTCATAAAAAAAATTATTCTACTTTAACCCAAAAGCACAGAGTTTAAACTATATGGCAAGAGATGAGCAGTGAGTACACAGAGTAGTGTGGGAGAGAGATGAAGGGTGAGTAAACAAACTGTGTACTTTTGATCTTCTGAAAAGAAGATGTATGTTTATTCTCAAATGCATTTTTTAGCCATGTTTTCAAATTTGTCCTAATGCTTAAGTGTCTTCCAGACGTGATAAAGACATTTCTCTTTATTGCAGTCTTATCAAATTCTATTAATTTAATCCTATGATTGTTACATCATTTTTCATTATTTTCCAAATCAGATGTTGTATTGTTTGATTGCAGACTCTGTTGTTTCAGAATCTTGGCTATATTTTGTACTTTATCAGACTCTGATTAAAACATTGCCTATTTTTTGTCATTTATACTCAAATATAAATACTTGCCAAATATTAGGAATAATGGGAAATATTTGGATTTTAATTTTGATTCTTGAAACTTGAGGGGATTTTAGAGTCATTTTGAAGGCAGTGATATAATAGGTCCAAGGTCAGACTTTACCCAGGTGTTTTAAATTACTGGAGGGGGAAGTAACATGTTAGTAGTTATTACAGTTTTGAATGTCTGCCCTCTGACAAAGGAGCACGAGATTTTGTATAGAACAAAGTGATCTGCAGTTTGAGGGGAGAATTTCTGCTACTCAGTTTTGCAATAGGAACCATAGAACTAAACATACAAGAGGGAGGAGAGTGGAAAGCAACACACAAGTGTTAATTAGGATGCAAAAAATGAGGAGATCCTTAAGCTCAAGCTCTTCCATGTGTTAAATGCTTCCTGTATTCTGCTCTATCTGGCAAACCTTTCACAAAACCGAAGTTGCTTTGTGCACTTCCCCTATCAACTAACTTGGTGCAGAAATATGAGGGTTTGGGTTTTCATTAATTGTTACACTAATAGTCATGGCTTCTCCTTTTTTTTCTTAGAGCTTTTTACATAGATTCTTTAGGTTATTAAAGAAACATTTAAATAGATCATGAATCCATGGTTATTACAGTTAATTTAAAAGTAGAACTGTCTTTATTTTGCAACATGATTTTATTATATACTACTACAAATGGAGAAATTTTTCTGTCTTTCAGGCCTCTGCAAAAAATGATATTTTAAAAGTCTGCAGAAAGGAATATGAGGTATGTGTTTGCGTGTCTGAATATATCTGAAAAAAAATCAACTGTTTTATATACTCAGTAAAAAGTATCCTGTAGAAGAGAGAAAGTCCAATCTTTTTGTAGTTGTATTTCTGAATGTGCTCATTTTCATCCAAATGTAAATTACCTCTACCGTTTTTATAAATCACCTTTGTAAAAAAGCTTTGGATTTTTTTAGACTTGCATATACCTTAATTTAAATGAAAAGTTTGTAACTTCCAAAATAAAGACACGGATTCCCAAAAAGTTTTATTTCATAGGAGTTTTGATCAAAGTCAGCATTCATTGTGATCATTCAATCTGTCAGAAACCTTTCAGTTTGGACAGTGAGAGAGTCAGCTTAAAAGTGACCTAAAGAAATAAACTCAGGAAAGAATAACCTTTTAAGTATCCTATCTGAATATAAATAATTTCAAATGTATAATTTTTTGTAACATCAGTGAAACTGTTGATGCTTGCATTTTTTTTTACTGTTCTACTCATAAAATTAATCATCGGGATATCTTCAGAAATCTGCCTTTACCTATGTTCTTTTTAACACAGTGTGTGTAGAAATGCTACTCTGCAAGGACTGCTTTTCTTTTGATCTTTGTCTTTATTAAAAGCCAGATGCCTCCTGCCCCCTTTCATCTTATTTCCTTCTGCCCTGAGTGAGGTAGTCCTGCATCAGTTCTGCTCATAATCAACAGCTCAGGATATCAGACAATTTTCTGTTCTTTGATTTGGGCAGAAGAGGAGTAGCTTTCATTTTTTTTTCCCGGAAGCATTAATTTTTTTTTTTCCCTTTGGTCCTTTTAGCTAAACAATCTACAGGGTATTTTCCTAGACTCTTCACTGTGGAAGTTAGTGTAGGTTGAAGCTGCTGTAGCTTGTTCTCTTAAATATGCATTTTCATTTTAAGTAGTTCTGTCTCCTCTCATGCTATAATATGCTGTACTGTCAACATCTGCAAGCTTCTCCTCTATTATGCTGGTCTGTTTCCTTCTTTTTTTCTGGATTTCTGCTTTGCTGTAGGAGGTTGGCCAGTATGGGTTGAAGGAGAACTGGAAAGGAAAGGTAAGAGAATAAAGAATGACTTCAAAATGGTCATAGTCGTCTTATTTACTTTTCCAGTTTTTATCTGGAATTTTGAAAACTGAGCCTCTCATTCTTAATCAAGAGTGATCTTGCTGTTAGTGTACAGAAAATCTTAATGCTTTCTATCTGTGCAAGACTAAAAGAGAAGGAGAGGAAGAAAAATCATAGTAGAAGGAATCAATCTTCTGGTTAGGGAAGAAGGAAATAACTTTTTTTAATGAGGACTAGGTGTAGTAGATACAAATAGTGTGTCAGGGACAGAAATTAAGTATCTGATGTGCTAGATCTTCAGATAGTATAGAATTTTGTATGACAATGTTTTTTCTTATGTATCCAGACTTACAGGTGCTCATGAAAAATAGTAATTACAATGCTCTGAAGAGAATCATTAGTTGTATAAAATTCAAGGTAATTGATGCCTAAGATTGAAGATTCCAAATAATACTCTTGGAGCGAACATGCAGTTTCCCACACCCGGTTATTATTTCTCATTTAAAAAAAAAAACGAGGTGGGGGGCTGGTTCTCACTGCTTTGGTGTATGAGTCCTGCTCCCTGTGTAGTCTGTGAGTAGCTTCTGTGTCCTGTACTTTACTTCGCATTCGCTGGAGTTGGCCAGGGAAACACTGAACTGGGGATGGAGTGGCTGCTTCAAACTGAAGGAGGTGACATAAGATCAGAAACAGCATGTGAATCACATAAATGCAATGTCACATATACTGTGTTTGCTTTTGCATTTAAGAATTCATACTTTGCTAAAAATGAGGATCCAATTAGAAAATTAGCTTGTAGGACAGATTGTAGTGCTTGTTCATCAGCTCTCAAGTCTGTTGCTGAGGTATTTAATGTATTAGGTACATGACATAAAAGTAAAAACTAGATGAATTAAGGATGTAAAATATAACTCCCTTTTGTAAGCACTCTCGTAGCTTACCAGCTTTCTTAACTTACTTAGCTTACATAAGGATTTCCCAGAGAACTTTCACAAGCTGCTTAGAATAACTGTGCATAGTACACTTTGGTAATCTTTTGAGATTAGGGAAGCAAATTCATGAGTCACCCTTCAGCCTCCCACTAAGTTAGTGAGGATGAAGAAGGCGGTAAATATTCAAGAGTAGGGCACAGGGTTCAGAGCAGTGAAAAAAGCCAAACTCCATGCCAGAGGTGCCACCAAGTTTGAAGTCACTAAGTGGAGTCTCGGGTTGTGCAGTAGCAGAATCATTTCAGCATTGATGTGCGAGCTTTTCACAAGAGTAATCAAAGATGCTTTTTTTTACTGATCATATGTTTCTGCATTACTTTTACTGTAACCCTATATTTATGTTTATTTTAATGTGGAGGTTTTACACATCTTAGAAAAGTATTATGTTGGAACAAGAGATTAATTTTTGATCAGTGCGTTGAATATGGCATGTCCTGTTAAATAATTTTTATTTTCAAGTAGCACTGCATACAGAAATGATTATTTAACACAACTTTTGCAATATTTTTGAGTGTTACCAAAAGGTATTTTATTTGCCTTCTTTTCAAAGTTTTATTTTGATAGTCCTTTTTTCCATCTTCTGCTTCTCAGATACTCATTTTGTCGTCTTCATTTTCCCTCTAGTTCTGTGCACCTCAGTTCTTTTATCTTTCACTACTTCTTCCAGCTTTCCGCTATCCTGTTCATCTTCCTCTAAAAAGAAGGTAGGTAATAGTCAAAGGAAGAAGAAAAAAGAAGTGGAGCCGGTATGGATTGTATGTAGGATTTTCTGATTTTTGTATTTTTAAAACTTTTGTGTAAAGTGGAGGTTCATTTTTTAAAATACGACATGGAATACATGCTTGGAGGAGCAACTTAAAATACTTTATTAATCTTAAAATAAGATGTAAAGGCTTTATTACTGTGTTTAAGATGCCTTTTCTTTCTTCTGTGCTTGGAAAGGGTAGCACTGAAGTTTCCCTTAGATTGCAGCTCTTGAGTCTGTGCACTGCAAATTGTGAGTTCACCTCTCTGAATATTAAGAACTCCAGTTTTTACTTCATGTGTTCCAAATAAGACGTTCAAACTTCTTGAGTTAATTGGCACTGTGAGACCTTTACTGCAGCTGAGCACTGTTGACATCTGCTAAGCAGTTGAAATGCAACAGGAAATGTCACCAGTTATTTAGCCTCTGCTCTTAGAACTACTTTTAATGCACTTTTAGTTAACACTTTTGATGTCCCTGGACTGTTTAAAGTAATTTTGCTATCACAAATTTGAGCACTCTTTAGCCTAATCTCACTTTGGTATTTTACAGTTTTTTAAACACAGAAATTTCAAATGCAGTGCCTGCAGCTTCAAGTGCTTTAATGGAGATTCAGAAAAGTATTCACTCTGCTACAGTATTGGTTTGTTTTTTTCTTCTAAGGTCATATGATCCTGCTTTATGCTGAGATTTTTAGTGAATGCTGGCTACTAATTACCCCTGCTGAAAAATGCAGTCATCAGTTTTTAGCTCTTATCTAATTGTTTGTGTGGATTACTCTGAGACAATAGATAATAACTCAAGGAACTGTTTAGGACATTGTTTAGCTGAAGGTTCCTAAACAGTTTTAATGAATTCCTAAGGCACAGGAGTGTGTGTGGCCTCTGGAAGTACTGCTTAATGAATTCAGGATGGACTCTGACCATACACTACACACTGTAGATTGATAGAACACTCAATGATCTTGCCAAAATTTGAGTTCCAGTAATTTTGTACTACCTCACTGTGCAAGTGTTCTCAATTCATTGCTGGTTTACATAACTGAGGAAAATCTTGACCTTACTTGTTTATTACTGAAAGTTTTGAAAGTTTTTAACAGATGTTCACCATCATTTGACACTTCAGCTGATTCCACTAAACTTTAGTGTGTTACCTTCTGACTTTTATCTTCTCTCAGTAAATTCAAAGATTAAATGAAGTCAAAGAGAGATCAAGAGGGTTTTCTTTTCTGTGCTTAACTGCACAGAGTTAAGCATTTTACTATTGTATTTGTTAACTGTAGATAATACTTAAAAATTTACATGGCCTTAATTGGATAGGATCTAGATTCAAATATTTGTCATGGTTGGGTTGCCCAAGACAATAGTACTAAACTTATTTTTCTGTCAAAGTTAGTAGAATATAGATACTATGATAATTTTTAGGGAGGAAAATAATTTTTTGGGGGGGTTTTGTAAAATACTTCTAATTTCTGATGTGAAGGAACAGCTTTGCTGTTGCTTTTCATTCAAGACACAAGAAGCAGCCATTTAGAAAAAATGTGCTTATAATATGAAAACATGCCTCACAATGCAGAGAACTTCTTTCTTCAGCAAAATGTTCTACTCTGTTTGTGTTGGGGTGCATGCATTTTTGGGTTTTGAGCCGTTACCTGCAGCTGATGAGCTCCAAAAAGAGCGAAACCAGTTAGGTCCTGCAGTACTGGCTAAAGTCTTCCTTCAGGGGGGTTCTTGTGAGGGAGACTGAACAATGTTCTCTGCTGCATAGACCTCAATAGGCTTTTTCAATTTCCATAACTCCAAAAAGAAATCTTTGAGACTTTTTGCTTTAAGGCCTATGTGGTTGTGTTGCTGGTGTCTGCCTTTTACTTTCCACTCCTTCTGCTTATAGTCTCTCTGGCTTTAAGCACCAGGTTTTAAAGAAAAGAGAAGTCTGAAGGATGGGATTTGTGCACAAGTAAAACAAATCATTGTGGTTTAGAAATTTTGATATTGCCATCTTTGTTCACTTAATTTGACATTCAACACAAGTTGAAAATGGAGTATCAGACTGTGTGTACACAATATTGCCTTTTTACCTTCATTTTCCCAAATCTTGGTGACTTAATTGTTCCTTTAAAGAGAACATACTTTTCTCCTCTTTTGGTTTTTGTGTTGGTTGGCTGGTTTGGTTTCGTTTTTCCTTACCTATACCTATCTTTTATCTTTTGCATTGTTTTCTGTGTCTTTCTTCACTACCAGTTCACTCAAAAGATTCAGAAGGAACCTTGAGTGGGCAGAAAAACTGGTGACTTCTTAAATATGAGTGCTGCTTTAGTAGGGGTGGACATGAATCTTGTGTTACAGTTAGTAATTCAAATCAGACTGTCTCGTGCTGTTAACAGCTTTGTTTACGAACAGGTGGTTGGACACTAGTTTTTAAATTTTTTTTACAATTCTCTCAAATCTCTGTAGCTATGCCCCTCACATATGTACAGTTACATATAAACTGAATGGTTAGCCAGACCTACACAGAAGCAAAGTCAGCCCCCTCAATAGCCCCGTATTCTGTGGTGGCTACAGACACTCACAGTTTTGTGAAACACGGCGAGTTGCTGTGATTCTGAGTATTGTTTGTGCTAACAGTATGGTCAAGTACTTGGGCATAATCATGGCAGACTTTAGACTTTCCATCAGCCTCCACTGACCCGGTGCATTAATTAATAAAGTTATGGTGTTCATTCTGCCTGGCGGGTTTGTGTGCCACCTTCCAGTGCAGGGTGGGTGTGGAGAAGTCTAATTTTCAGCAGCTTCTGAGGACAGTCAGTTTTGGGGCAGAGTGATGATGTGTGTGACAGGTCCCAAAGAAACCACATCAGAACAGGGCCTTTCTGGTAACCCTTGCCTGGCATCCACAGAGAAGGATATATGGTGCTACAAGAATGTCATGACCCTTTAGGCAACAGTATAAATCTGTTCTTTACAGATTTAGGATGGTGACCACATCTCTGTGTTCTTTTTCCATTTTCTCTTGTCCCTCACCTGTGTTACAGAGATGCACGGGTAACAGGACTTGGTTTGTGTATAGGAAAGAGGGGAATGTCTAAAGTTAATCAGATGAAAACTTGCTGCTGGGATGAAGAATGTTGCTGCAAATTCATCTTAGTCTGAGAAAAATAATGCAGTATCTGTGCTTTTGGGAGGAAAGATCTGAAATACGGTAGAGGATATTTTTGGGATGAAAATAAAATTTCTGAATTGCTAGTTTATGAGATTTTGGGCTTTGTTTTATGTAAGGCAGATTTTTCAGTTTTTGTGTGAGGTGTACCAATAAACCTGTGCCTGTATTTGTGATCACTAGAATAATAAATATTTGCTGTTTGTGGAAAAATAACTTATATTTTCAAGTTAGATTAGTTTATTCTCTTAGGGTCTTTCGTTGCCACATCTGCCATGGCTTACCCAAGGTTTAAATTAATTTCTGAGTGTTAACAGAAGGAATTTGATGCTGCTCATTACAGTATTGGAAATGTCCTGTTTAAAATCTTCAGAAGATTCAGAATGTTCAGAAGAAAGCAAGTAGAAAATATGAATGAAAAACAAATTCCTGCACACTAAGCAATATCTAAGACAAATGGAAGAATAAAATCATCAAGTTAATTCCTAACAAGTTTGTATTTTCATCTGTTTACAGCAGTACAGATCTTCACAAAAATAGCCAAAGATTATTTGGGATACCCACTTCTCTGCAACGCAGTGAATAACTAGTAACTGAGATAGATGAAGAATGTGGTGATCTACTGAGCTTAAACTAGGTCTGCATTGTGAGCTCTCTTCCTTGTCTGAGAGGTGGTAGCAACATCTGGTGCTTTCCTGTATTGAAGCAAGACTTTAATCCCACATTATTTGGGATCAGTCTGATGGTGTTTCTGTTTTCTCTAAATACTCTCTTCTGTGTGAAATACAAATTTGCTTAATTGTAGGGATAGGGAAAAATGGAGATCAGGTATTTTATGAGGATGAGGATTGTGTTTTGTCACTATAATAATGTATTTGATCGTGTTTTATGGTCTGGTATTCTGACAATTGTAGAAGTTAGATGTGGAGAAGGTTCAAGTTTCTCTTTTCTCACAATCATATAATTTTAAAGTCTTTATAATTGGCAGCTACGTTATGGAACTTCAACCTCATGACTTTATCTTTTCATAGAGTTCCAGACAGCTTATATTCAGTATCTATTTCTTTTAATGGGAAGTGTGCTTATTCAGTGTGGGGAAGACTGGTTGTTTTGGCAAGAGGTCAGTAGTTGTGAGGGAGGTTGTTCTGCCCCTCTGCTCTGGTGAGACCCCACCTGGAGTGCTGCATCCAGGTGTGGAGTCCTCAGCACAGGAAAGATATGGATCTGTTGGAATGAGTCCAGAGGAGAGCCACGAAGAGAGATGAGCACCGCTCCTGTGAAGACAGGCTGAGAGAGCTGGGGTTGTTCAGCCTGGAGGAGAAAAGGATCCAGGGATACCTTATAGCACCTTCTGATGCCCAAAGGGGGCCTGCAAGAAAGCTGGGAATAAACTTTTTGGCAAGGCTTGTTACTATAGAACACAGGTTAATGACTGTAAACTAAAAGAGGGTAGTTTCAAACAAGATACAAAGAAGAAATTTTTTTATGATGAGGGTGGTGAGTTACTGGCACAGGCTGCCCAGAGAAGCTGTGGATGCCCCATCCCTGCCAGTGTTCAAGGCCAGGTTGGATGGGGCTCTGAGCAACCTGGTCTGGTGGAAGGTGTCTCTGCCCATGGCAGGGGGCTGTGAGTAGATGAGTTTTAATGTCCCCTCCAACCCAAAGCATTCCATGACTGATCTGCAGATTAGAGACCTCTGAAACAAACAAGCAGGGTGTGTGTGTATCCCTTCTTCTGTCATTTAGCATGTACATCCCCCAGCTGTGCCTTTCAGCTGCAGTTTGAGGGAGTTGGTTGCATGCTTTAGCTTTTAAAGTTTGTTGTCGTGGAGTTCTTTTGTTGAGATTTACTATTTCCAATTATCCATCTGTGCAGATTTTTTTTTTTCTACATAGAATCTTTGAAATAATTTCCCTTTAAAAAAATCACAACACTTTGGGACACCCTATTGTAGCAGTTTACCCTGTTTCTAAGTTAGTCCAGCAAAGTCTTCCAATTTACTTGTTTGCTTGAGTATTTATCTATTTTGTTATGAATGCACACAGAACTTTGGTGACCCTTGATCTTTTAATTTCCTGGTTGTACTGTTTGTATAGTAGTTTTGTTTTAATGCAATGTAATGGAAGCAAATAATATCAAAGATTTATTGGCTCATTATAACAAATTACTGGATACTTAAATATTTATTTGAAGTTTTCTGGCTTATAACACTGCTTTTGTTTTGATTTCAGAATGCTCTCTTTAGTTGTATTAACAGAAATGAAAGTAAGTATATAATGAATAGTTTGTTTTGCTTTTCTTTTGCATTATTCATTTTTTCTCTAAACTATAAGAGATTCTGTGGGTGAACATATACACAAACACATGGATTTCAGATCCATATAAGGAAAAACCACACAAGTAAATTGCCTTACCCAAGTAATAAAGGAATTGGGCTGTTCGTATAGTTCATATCAGTTTTTAATTTATGTATCTCTATTAGTCTTTTCTGTCATCTTTTTCTTCTACTTGTTCATTTGATGCATGATAAGTAGCAAAATTAAATGCGTAGTTGAAATTTTGAAGAACCCTGCAAGTGCTTTGTTGCCTGGTATCTGTTTATATAAAATGAAATCAGTGTCTCAGAATTAATTCTAGTAGAAGTTGTTCTCAAGAACTACTACAGGTATTTAACAACAAAGCAAAAATGGGTGAATCACAATACCATCTGTTTGAGTTTTTTGAATGATACAACTCTCATATTTGTTTGTTTATTAGTAGTATTTCTCTAATAATTTCATTATTGGACATATCTGGTTACCTAAAGTAAGAACAAAACAGCTTAAATGAGATTCAGCTGGCTTGCTCATGTCTCGAACTTGAGTTCAAGGCGACTTTAATACTGACTTTTTTCTCCTGCCAGACAAACAAATGTAGTTTGGCTAGTTACAGATATTTCCAGTCATTCTGTAGACAGAGATATTTCAGTTGAGCATAGAATTTTATTTTTTTTTTCCTGAGCATCCTTGTGTGTTGTACAGACATGCTCATCTCATCATTTCTCTGTGCAGGAACCCACAGATTTTCTGTTGTTTGTTTGTTTGTTTGCTTCCCAGTGGGGTCAGTCTGTTGCAGCTATGCAGGTCACCACACCAACTGCCGGGAATATTGCCAAGCAATTTTTAGGACAGACTCCTCTCCTGGTCCTTCACAAATTAAAGCAGTTGAAAATTACTGTGCATCTATTAGCCCTCAGCTTATACACTGCGTGAATAACTACACACAGTCATATCCAATGAGAAACCCTACGGACAGTAAGTACGAATAAATCCTTCTTTACTGAACACTATAGAAGATACTAAAACTGTACTTCATATACGTTCTATAGAAAATGTGTTATTGTACAAGGCTATTGTATAAATTGTATTACTGTAATGATATGAGTTTATACAATAACGACTTTTGGGTTTAAGTGCTTTATTGATTTTTACTTTTCATTTTTATATATTGGTTTTGTAGTTTTTTCCAGAGTTGATTCTGTATGTGTTTAGGAGAAGTAATGTTATTTGAGATTCTTCAGAGAAGAATCCACTTTACAGCACTTTTATATCTCAGGGCTGTTATGTTGTGCACCTTCAATGTTGTTTTGTGTTTGACCATTACCTATTCTGTTAACAGGTTTGTATTGCTGTGATAGAGCAGAAGACTATACCTGTCAGGCTGCTTGTAAAAGAATTCTTATGTCAATGAAAACCGAGCTTGAAATTGTTGATGGACTTATAGAAGGCTGTAAAACCATGCCTCTCCCTCAGGACCCACTTTGGCAATGTTTTCTTGAGAGTTCCAGATCTGTTCACCCAGGAGTCACTGTGCATCCCCCACCTTCCACAGGCCTCGATGGGGCTAAGCTCCATTGCTGTTCCAAAGCAAATTCTTCCACATGTAGGTCAGTATCTCTCCAACCTCATTTCCAGTTGTGAAAGTACTTAAGAATTTGTCTTATTTCAGACATTTGCCTGAATCTTGCTACATACATCAAATAGAAAGTTCTGGAATTCTTGGAAAAAAATACAGGTTTAGGTAATCAGATCTGTTGGGTAATCTATTCTGTCCAATATTTTGTATCTCAAAACATACTGTTTGATAACAGGAATCAACCTTTTCTCACAATTAGCACTGGCTTATTATAGCAGACACCGTAATTTAATGAAACCTGTACCATACTTGTGGTCATAATAGCCAATATTGCAACCTCTGGTTAAGAGGTCTTAACAAGATGCTAAACAGAGAAAAGAGGACAATGAACTGCACAAACTCTTAAGTGCCTGGTTGCTTCCTGTTAAAACCTTAGCAGTATTCCTTATAAGGTGCTCTTCTGGTTTTTGTCAGTGAAAAATAACTTAGGTTATTTAGTAATTAAATAAGGGAACTAACTATTCTGGCATTTAGAAAAACAAAGATTTTCAGCAAATTGTTGCATGCTTGCAAATTATTGAGGCATTTTTAATTTAGGGTGATGTTCTGTCCACTTTAAAAATAGATGATGATTGCATTTTAAATGCATCAATGTGTGTAAATAAGTGACAAACATTTTTGAGCTGTTATTTCCTTATGTATCAAAGTTTCCAGTAACAACAGCTCCTGACTGCAGCAGGATCTTTAATGAGTTTAGTAGCAGAGCCCTGGAGTTACATTATTTCTTGGAACGTTGTAGCACAGGAAGTTGATAAAGTATCTTTTAGTTCTGTGCTTTGACAATAAATTCTAGAAATGGATCCTTCTATCAAGTTTTCCATAGGCAAGACATCTAATAGTACAGTGTAATTCCATACCTTGGAATGGGAACAGTTTTAGCTTGTAGGATATTGCTGTGAACAAAGTGAGCTGGGTATTGCTGACACCAAGAAACATCTCAAACAAAAGCAGCAAACTATTCCTGTTTCAAACATCAGGGCAAAAGAAGGAATGCGTTTTTGCTTGACAATCATTTCTGTAGGAGGAAAAAGTGTGATTTGAGACTGAAGGATGGGATTAGAAGTTGTTCATTGTGATGTCAACTTAGATTTATTACAAGTAAAATTAGCAGGGATAGTTTTCACCTCAAAGTTGTAAGTTCAGATTTCCAGCTGTTACATTTTTATTGGCTATTGCAGTTTTATATCCTGAAGTCTTTCTTAGTCTAGCTTAAAGTTTTGCTGACATTCTTAAGCAAAATGGGCTATTTTGGGTACCCTTGCAGACTTTGTGGGCTCTAACACAATCCTCTGTGGGGACTGGAGGCTATTGTGAGTGGCAAAGAAGTGATGGGCTATATCTGAATGGCTGTTGTTCTTTTATTTTCTTCATCTCTATTTTTTTGGTTGTTGTTTGTTTTCAGAGAGCTCTGCACTAAACTTTATAGCACGAGCTGGGGCAATTCACAGAGCTGGCAAGAATTTGATCGCTTTTGTGAGTATAATGCAGTTGAAGTTTCCATGTTGACCTGTTTAGCAGATGTACGAGAACCTTGTCAGCTGGGCTGTAGAAATCTTACTTACTGCACTAATTTTAATAACAGGTAGGAGAGAGACACTGAATATTTTATAAAGGAATTCCTATGCTTTGATTTCAAAAATAAAATTAAGCGTTTTTCAGACTTATTTTGAGATTGTATGTAGCTTTCTTTCTGCAAATATGGTTTCTGCAAATAGTTAATTTGAAAATAAGTAGTTTTTCTTTAGAATGAACTTTTGGGAATGTATTTAGCAACTGATATAACAAAACTTATAAGAATAAAAGTTAACCCATGAACTTGTAAAATGTCACAGTGTATTATTACCTCTACATATTCCTCTATCTTACTGTATAGACAAGTAAGTCATGGTTACTGAAATGTTGTGTATTATAAATAAGGCTAAAGTGTTTGTTAAATTTACATGTTGCTCATTTTCAGAATCCCTTTTTTGCAAAGATGTTTCTGTGGGTTTGTACTCTGTAGGATGAAATGATCTAAAAGTGGTGTCTGAAAGTAATTGCAGGGTTATAGTTGGAGTTTAAAAAAAAATCTAAATTTTGTTAGCTATTAGAGATCACTGGCTTTTTTTTTTTTCAAATAGTATGTAGTGGCATGAGTGCTGATTAGTAGAATCTCAAGCCTGGCTAAATATAAATGATAAATCAACTTGCGTTAGTGATTCACCAAGAAACATTTACATATATATTTGGGCTAAGATATTTGCTCTTAAGTCAACTTCAGGTAAGAAATATTTAAGTGACATTTGATCTTAAGAGATAGAGGTGAGAAGGGAGTTTCAGCCTTGAGTCGTAAAGAGCTTGTCTTCCTTAAAAACAGATTTCATATTGATTCTGCTCTTGCTTAACTGTGGGAGGGATTAATTTCTTGTACACCACAAAAATCAAGCCATATGAAGGATGTAGAATTCTTACATAGTTATGAAATGGGAAAATGTGTGGTGCTTTGCTTTTCTTTTATACATTCTATATCTTACCTTCTTATTTTAAGACCAACAGAACTTTTTAGAAGCTGCAATACTCAGTCAGACCAGGGAGCCATGAATGACATGAAGCTATGGGAAAAGGGGAGTATTAAGATGCCATTCATAAATATTCCTGTGCTTGATATTAAAAAATGCCAACCAGAAATGTGGAAGGCAATTGCCTGCTCCCTGCAGATTAAACCTTGTCACAGCAAATCTAGAGGAAGTATTATCTGCAAGTAAGTACTTGGGGAAAGCAAAAAGCAATTTAGAGGTTTTACTAAGGATTTTAATGAAAACTAAAAAGCTGTAGGACTGTGTTTGCTATGTTAGGAAAACATGGCAAGGCAAACATGGAAGGAATATGAAATTCCACGGTTGCCATTGCTTGAATCTCCATCACTGTAAATGAAGATATTTGCCTGTGAATGAGATGGATGTATATGCTTGCATTGTGAAGTGTGAAAAAAAAATATTTATTGAAGGGGTTTTTTTTTGCTCTTGTGGTGTATTAAACATTTCCTCTTTTTGGTTTTGCAATCTACTGATGGCTTTCAGGTGACAGAAAGGTCTGAAAAAAATTAAGGTTTATTTTTTTAAAATAAATTTTGAAAATGGGAATTGGATAGATAAAAGAGCAGTTAATAGTGCAGGTAGTGAGGTAGAGTTTAACCCATATTAGACATCAGTAAATCAAGGAAATGCTTGGTCTTGGAAGATGCATGCATATGATGCCATGGAAAACGAAGATCACCAAGCCCAAAGTCAAAGAGAAGTGGTGTCAGCAGTAGTTTCTGTCTTTGTGTCACAAATTTGTTCCTCCCTCCTATGTAAAATGTAGCATATATATATATATATATATAAACACTCTGCTATGAGGCAGATCAGGAGAGTTGTGGATTCAGGAAAAGGAATAAGATAGAAAGAAATCTTTTTCATACAAGACCTTTTTTCTTCAAGTAGTCTTCATGAAGTTCTGTCTCTTTGTTTATCTGTAGATCAGATTGTGTGGAAATACTGAAGAAGTGTGGAGATCATAATAAATTCCCTGAAGGCCACTCAGCTGAGACTATTTGTGAGCTCTTGTCTCCAACAGATGACCTGGAGAACTGTATACCTCTGGATACTTACCTGAGTAAGTACTAACATACCTGTGCAGCAGAATTAGAAACCAGGAGACTTTGAATGCTTGTCATTGCTTTAAATACTCTCCTTTTTTTTAAGAAAATTGTATTGAATTTGTGGCGTTTTATTTAGTGTATTAGTGAAAATAGGAATTTTCAAGTTGCCATAGTTCATTCCTTCTATTCCTTCTTGTATTGAGCATATGAGGTAAGAAAATTATTGGGCAAACAAGATAGAGGAAATATATTTTGCATGTGAAGGATCATCTGAGTCATTGTTTCCAGGACAGAGGATTAAACTATTGAAATAAGTTAACTACCCGGTCATATCAACCTTCTACATCTATAATTAAAGCTAAAAATTTTCACAGAATTGTCAAAAATATGATTTTGCTGGACATAAGAAATTACATGCTTTGCTGAAGAAAATTAAACCTCATTAAAGTCAGTATAGATGATACATATTCTGTTTTCAGGTCCAAGTTCTTTAGGCAACATTGTAGAAGATGTTACACATCCATGTAATCCAAATCCATGTGCAGCTAATCAGCTATGTGAAGTAAATAGAAAGGGATGTCAGTCTGGAGAGCTGTGTCTTCCATATTTGTGTGTGCCAGGTAAGGTTTTTTGGGCTTCTCTTCACTGAATTTTTCTGATAAACATGTCATTGAAATGTTGTTGAAAGTTTTAAAGTGGATTGCTATGCCACAGTTTAACCCAGCTGGCACCTGAGTACCACACAGCCCTTGCTCACTTCCCCCTCTAGCCTGGTGAGGAACAGTTCAGTCATTGAAATAAAGCTAATAGTTGTGATGGCACTGATGATGCAAAGGGAGATAACAAAAAGAGAGGAATACAGCCCAGGGGAACCAAGAGATGCACAGTGCCACAGCTCCCCTCCCACTGACCCAATGCCCAGCCCTTCCCACCAAAGACATCTGGACACCCAGCTGACAGTGCTTCTGCTTCTGCTCCCTTCAGTGACACTTCTAATATGGTTGCACCTCCCCAGAAAGACATTTTGTGGTCATTTAGGAGCTACTCTTTTAGAACACTGGTGTTGTCTAACCTCTGCTTCATGTGTAAATGTGAGCTGACTGGGGAGAGAACCTCATGCAGAACAAGTTTCAGGTACCTAACTTTGACATGGCAGAGTTGTGTGGTGTTAGTAACAAGGATCAACCTACCAAAGGAGGTGTGAGACTCTGCAATATCCAGCTTTCACAACCCCTTCATTGTTCTGCCCTGGGCACTGGTAGTTTTTCCCTTCCCTTTAGAGCAGAAGCTGTCATTCAGTGACTTGAGGGGTCACCTGCGGTTCTTGAGGCAGAGGAGAAAGTGTGCATTTGGTGACCACTTGAACATGTGTGTGACTGAGCAAGTGAGAGCAACACTGATTTTTACACTGAATTGTGTGGAGCAGCCTCCTTTCCAGAGGAGGTGATAGAGAACATTGCCATAGCTGTGTCACATCAGTTCCCTGAGCCTCTTTTCATCCCGCAGTTCTGTGGCTGATCAGCAGTTTCCCCAGTGGTTCCTAACTAAAAAGAGGAAAGCTGGGTTTTTCTTCACTCATACATCTGTTCTACTTGTGCACTTTTAAAAGTGAGGATAGGCTTCAGCTCATTCTCTGTGTGAGCCTAGGGACATTGTTTTGGTTATGCTTCTTATGACCTTTGCAAAATATTTTTGTTTTCCTGGAAAGCGGAGCCTTATTACTATAGAGGTTGTATTGCCTTCACTTGCTGCAAAAGTCATTCCAAGTCTTCTGAAAACAAGCTCACACAGAGTTTTTGAAGAGATAATTTGCTTCCTCTGAAGGTTGTAAAGTTACTTTTGTATTTTAATTCAGTCTTTTTATTGGCTGAAAGTTTCAGGGGGTTTGTTGCAGTTCACCCCTTGTAGGGTTAGTTCAAGCTGCTATTTATTTTATTATTTTTCCTTGCAATTTTTAGAACTATTTTCTTCTTTTTTCTTTTCTTTTCTTTTCTTTTCTTTTCTTTTCTTTTCTTTTCTTTTCTTTTCTTTTCTTTTCTTTTCTATTCTATTCTATTCTTTTCTATTCTTTTCCATTCTTTTCCATTCTTTCTTTTTTAAATCCACTTTTTCTGCTTTTTCTCCCTTTCTTCCCTCTTCACATCTACTTGTAAGAATCCTTCAGTGTTCATTTAGGAGGTCCAAGTAGGGAAGAAAGGCACAATAAAATATGTGAGAGGGGAATGACTGGGCTTTAATTCAAATCCTGTATTGGAGAGAGCAAAGCATGTGAAGTATTTGTCATGTAACATGTTCCATACTACTGCAGAGCTGAAAAATTAAAATACTTGAGAATCAGGTACTTCGGAACTTTGTCTAATAAAGTATCTTCTATTTTTACTACTTGTTGCCTTTGTGAAATGGATGAATTTGTTGTAAGGGCAAGACTAAGGCTGCTTAAGAACACCTCATGTTTTTTTACAAGTCAAAGTAGTAATTAATTTCAGTAGTAGCCCTTGGCCATGTGTTCACCACTTACAAGCAAAAATTTTTCCTTGTATGCAGGCTGCAAACTGGGAGAAGCCTCCGATTTTATTGTCCGTCAAGGCACACTTATCCAAGTTCCATCCTCAGCTGGGGATGTTGGGTGTTACAAGATTTGTACCTGTGGACACAGTGGATTGCTGGAGAACTGTATGGAAATGCGTTGTGTTGACCTCCAGAAATCATGCATTGTTGGAGGACAAAGGAAAAGTAAGTAATAGAGCAGTGATGTATCCAGCACCTGCTCCTTACCTAATGAATTTTGAGCTACATGAGAAGACACAGAGGATCTGAATTCAGAGTTTATCAGAAAATACAAAAGCTGATGATTGCATCCCTGTATTTAATACTGGGTTAAGTCTTACATATGCTGGGGGTTCCTTTGTTGAAATTGGTATTTGAACTATGTCTGCCTCAATCAATCACAGTCCTGTGTGAATGGTATTCTCAGTACACCATTTCTTTTTAGCATGGAGTGGTTTCTTTACTAGCTCCAAATGGCTGGGGGTGGGGGTGGATTTGTTGTTTTTTTTTTTTCTTCCTTCCACTGGCTTGTGGCATCTGTAGCCATGAACTTCGAAGGTCTATGTTTCCACTCCGGTGGTTGGCAAAAAGACCTGTTACCCTGCTTATTGGTTCATCCAGCTTAAGGTTTGTTAGTACTCATGCACATATTCAGAGTAGGAAGCACACACCTTAAAAGGCTAAAAAACAAGGATTGGATAAAAATGTAGGATAGGGTGTGGTGATCAAGTGCAGGGTTCAGTGAAAAAGGCTGACTGTCCAGCTGCCTGTCAACACTGAACCATTCCCTATTTCCCTTCCTCTCTTTGCTTTCCCACACATCTTCCAGCTTGATTCATCTTAATTCCTGCTTTTCCTTATCTTTGGTCCTTTTACTAAACATCCCCTAATAAGTTTTGCACAATCTCAACATTAAATAGGAATTACAGTTTAAGATATTCATCAATGGGGCTTACATATGCCTAAAAATAAACATGTAAGCAAATGCATGATGATGATAAAGGTGTATTGAACACTGGTTCTTTAAAGTCTTCCTCACCATGGCAGCTCTCTGTTTAAAATTTAAATTGGCATAAGTAACAAGCATTAATTTTTTTCTTTTTTTCCAAAATTGGTACTATTTGTTCATAGAAGCAGAACACTGAAAACATCTTAACATTAACAATATGTTTGGTGGACAGTTGTAGAAAGTATCTGAAGAAAGTAGATACTTTTCAGATACAGTTGTTAGCAAATACAGGTTTTAAATGGTGACTATAACTTCTTATGGACCATTCTATCCAAGAAAAATTGCAATTGTTCAGATTACTGGTGAAAATAATCACAAAAATACCTGATGCTGTATTTGTATTTTGTGGCTGCACAGTCTACAGCCCTCACTTGTTCTGGTAGCCATAACAATATGTGTAGCTGTAGGGATTCAGTAAGTGCTGTCCATTTAAAAACAAACAAACTACCACAATCCCAAAACCAGACAGCTTCCTCTCATTTGCCAGTAACTCATGAAGTGTTTGTGGTGATTAAGCCTCTAGGTACTAATAAAAGATAAAATTTACTAGGTTCCAAATTTGTTAGACAATGCATTGAAAACAAAGAATTAAGTTTATGATCACCAGTTAAGTATATTTAATTGGGTTTTATGACAGTTGGACATAAAATCTGGACTGTGTTTTTTAAAACCAATCTCTATAAAGAAAACAACTCTGAATATTTTAAATTATCCTGGGGTTTTTTGTGTTGTAAGTTGACTCCAGCTAATGAAATGATTACTGATGAGGACAGGTTGCCATGTGCACTCTTTAACAGTGGAAGACAATAGCCTTGTAAAGTACTATGAAGATCAGGTACCTGAGATCCTGTGTTTGGCATTACCATCTAACCTCTTCTTCTTCCCTGCTGGCACATTCCTTGGTCCTTTGAGTAGTACTGTGATGTAGAGAGCTTTTTCTGCTAGAGAAGTTTTCTCACTCCCTCTTGTTCTGCTCTCATTTGTCTCTGAGCACCTCTTCTGAATTACTCCAGTGCTGAGGGGTTTCCTTGTGCCTATGCAGTATTTTCTCAAAAATTATAATTCTCAATCTCTTGAAAAGAGATTAGAGGGAATTACCTTATTTTGTAAGGCATGATTACTACTACGTTTTCCTCAGGAGCTGTGTATTTGTTGGTAGTCTTTGATAACCAGTTTGGTTACGGATAGATCAGAGTCTGTCATCAACACGAATTGATTTTACACAAAACATACATCACAGTGAAGGGCAGTCATATAGACAGTTCAAAAAACTGGAGTTGCTAAATTGAAGAAAAACCCCCTAAGTTTGCAGTTTGATTCTTAGATTCAGGTGTGAAAATGTTACTGACTTATAAAATGCATTCCTATCCAATGAGGGCTGGAATGAAGCATTGGCATTTTTAACCTCTTGACAAACGTGAATGTGCTTTGTGTGAGACTATGTCTAGAAGTTTAGCAGTCCTAGGTAAATTTAATTTAGGAGAAGAATGTGTCTTTACAGAAGCTTTACCTTTAAGAAAACATTAAATATTCTAGTCAGAATTTATTGTTCTTAAAAAAACCCAGAAAACCTAATTTATACAGGCTTTGAAAGGACAAAGTGCTTGCTTCCCTGGTTAACTAATTAATCAAAACCACATGTGAACAGACTTTTCCTTTAAGTGAATAAAGAAAAACTTGAAATCTAAAGAAAAAAAAAGAAAAAAGATGGAAGTTTCAGTGGGAAAATATATTGAAAAAGGGAAATTACAGAAACAGTTAATGAGAATGTAATTTCTGTGTAGTATATATGAATATGTAGTCTGGTGTATTTGCATTAACTGTATGTATTTACTTAATTTATTTTAAGGCCATGGAACATCCTTTAATATAGATTGCAATGTCTGTTCCTGTTTTGCTGGAAACTTGATTTGTTCTACACGTCAGTGTCTAACTGAGCACAGTTCAGAGGATGAACGTCGGAAGTTTACAGGTAACTTTGCAAACCATGAAAACTGATGAATATTTTTAGAGCAGGGATTATGAACTAAATTCTTTCTACAGTATTAATGGAAAACACCTGATAATTTCTTATTACTACATTTTTTTAACTATTTCTTTTTCTCCTGTCCAACCTGCACTGCAGGAAAAGTACATACTTTAAAAAAGAAAATTAATACAGAAAAATAAAACTCCATGTAATACATAAAAATAAGAAGACACAGGGTCGACTGGGGATGAGACATAAGGAGTTTAGGAGAAAAACAGAGAAAGCTGAGTAGAATGAGCAAAGAGGCAGGACACAAACTTCCCTTCCTGCTCCTTGTAAGTGCCTGTGTGCTCCAGCACTGCTAAATGACAGGTGGGAGGAAAGCGCTGAGGGCACTTTGCTGGAAGGCAGAGATGCTCAGTGACCCTTTGTGTGTCTTGTGTCGTAGAAGATGAGTGTGCAGCCAGTCCCTGTTGTGTGTGTTGCTCTTGCAGGTTTGCCCTGTAACTGTGTGGACCAGTTTGTCCCAGTCTGTGGCCAGAACGGGCGCACGTATCCCAGCGCGTGCATAGCTCGCTGCGTTGGCCTCCAGGACAACCAGTTTGAATTCGGATCGTGTATTTCCAAGGATCCTTGCAACCCAAACCCTTGTAATAAAAATCAAAGGTAAAAGCAAAAGACGTTTTAAGCTTTTTTTTGGCATCGTCAACTCATAAAGCAGATTTACGTGTTCTTTGAATGTGTTGTATATTGTAGTAACATTCTACTTCGGGGCTATTCCAATAAAAGTAACTGTTTGAAGTAGCTGCTTTTTATTTATCATAGCTAGTAATATTGGACTGCAGTTAATGCTAGTTTTTGGTTCCATTTTTGTAGTGCTATGTCAATTAAATTCATTATGCAGATCTCAGTTCAGCCATAAAAGAAACCTGATGTACACTTTAAAAAGTGGGAGAAGCAGATTTTGTCTAAACGTCATTTTACTACTTTGTTTCACACCTTCTTTTAGCAGTTCACAAAGAAGTCCCACATCAGAATTCAAGACTTAGAGTCAGTCTTGCTTATTCAGACAATAATCTGCGCTTTTTGTCTCTAAAATAGGAAAATACCAATCACCCTTTTTTTTCCTAGACTGAAATCTTGTGAAAACTTTGTCTGTACAATCTCTGGAATTTCAATATCAAGAAAAGCAAAATCTGCATAGACAAATATATTAAAACAAAAATATGCTTTGTACTAGTGTCAGGCAAAAAGAAAATCTAATCTTTCTTAAAGAGATCAAAGTCTGTGGTTCACAATATTGGTCTCTGTCTTCAATTTTCTTAGTGTTGTGCAATACTGCAGTCTCCTTTGAATTACTGCATTTTTTTGTTTTGAAAGAAAGCCATCAAAATAAGTTGTGTAATATTGCACTTTCATGAAAGCTGATTGTAGCAGTTTTAGGTTTTTTTCATTTTTCTGTACTTAAAATGCCATGATGCAGAAAAATACTGAGAAAACACTGTAGTTTTGTAGCTGTAACAGCCATTATGGCATTCAAAATTGGAATTTCAAAGCTGCATTGTTTTTATCCATTGTTTTTATCAAAAAATATTGGACAAATATTTTTTACTTTTTGATTGAAATTTGGAGAGTACAGAGAGGCTTTCCAGTTTTTCAAAATACTGTTATGCTTAGAACCTCAACTTGTAGTTTCAGTAAAGGACTGTACACAACACATTTTTCTGGGTAGGTGTGATAATGTAGCTCAAACTGAACATGCTCATCTGAAAATGCCCCTGATGCACTTGGAATCTGTTTAGGATCTTACATTCCGCTCGTGAAGGGTTTAAATCTCAGAATTTCCAAGCCTGCCCTAGTATCAAAGGCATATCTGTAATGCATGGGAGTACAGCTCTCAGAGAGAATAAGGACATATTGTGCATAATCCAGTGGCAGCAGCACTGCTGTCATTTATAGGAGGAGGGAGTTGTCCAAGAAGGCCATGAGACCTTTCATCAGGCTGTTCATCAGACTGCATAGGCTGGCATTTCTCC
This sequence comes from Lanius collurio, assembly GCA_020086605.1. Lineage (NCBI taxonomy): Eukaryota > Metazoa > Chordata > Aves > Passeriformes > Laniidae > Lanius > Lanius collurio. The sequence continues at coordinate 27,147,003 of JACBWW010000011.1, read as the reverse complement.
AGCAGAGGGATGCCTTGCAGGGCCAATGCCAGATGTTTTGCAGATAAGGTCATGGAAGGTACATGTTTAATACAAAGGGGAAAGAATTTCTATCTGTACTTGTCTGTGAAGGCTGCAAAGGAATCGATGCCAAGGAAGCGTAAATATGATTTTTTTTGTTTGTTTGCAGTCATCCCCTAGTGGGCTGTTGTACAATATTCTGAACCTACAAAGCTAGAATTCAATTAGATATTTGTAATTGAAACCATATAATCTTGTAGGTCTTATTTTCACCCCTTTCTCAGAGAAGGGTGAGACTAGACCTCTGCAATAGAATCTGTTCCTCTTGCTGTTTCCATGTTTTCTCTAGCCTAGCTGTTCTAAAATATTCATTTGCAAAATGAAGTATGGGAGTAGGTAAGAAGTTTATCCAAGACTTTCTCAATAATCCATTGAAAAATACTTGGTAAAAGATAAATGTTGGTGGAAAATGTAGTTGTGTTCACGCACATCAAGTAAATGTGGTGTGAAACTGTTCCAGGTTTGTGATGAGACCTGATATGGGCCTGTTCAGTGTTCCATCACTTGTATTTCCTGCAGCTCTGCTGAACCTAAGTTAGCTCTAAAGCACTGGAGAAAATTTAATTGTAAATATTTTCCCTGACTATTTTGAGACTTAAATAAATCCTGTGACATGATATAAAATTATTGTTACTTTCTGCAGGTGCATACCAAAGAAACAAGTTTGCTTGACCAGTTTTGAGAAGTTCGAATGTAGCCAGCATGAATGTGTGCCAAGGCAGTTAAATTGTGACCAGACACGGGATCCTGTATGTGACACAGACAATGTGGAATACACTAACTTGTGTACTCTGTACCAAAAAGGAAAAACTTTAGCATACCGAGGACCATGCCAGGTAGGAAGTTCTAGCAATAAATGTCAAATCTTCTTTGTTCCTTGGTGTTCAACTTAACAACTTTTATTTTTCTTTTTTTCACTATTGTTTGTTTGCTTAGGTCTTTTTAAAGTATTCTGTTTGAGGCTTATAGCTTATAAAATGTTCTAATAGAAAGTAGTCATTTAAAATTTTAATTTTAACTAGTATAAAAATATTCTCACAATCGTCAGAATTTTGTCACGTGTTTCTCTGCTTTAGTTGACAGCTGTCTCAAAACCAATCAAAAGCTCCACTTAGGCTTTCTTGGAGGTCATACTCTTGATAATTATATCTTCCTATATATGCTATTAAATCTTGCACTAAGGTGTGTTTGCAGTAATTAGTGCAGTTGCTTGGTTACTTAAATGCTAGTTCTTACCAATTTAACTTGTCTAAATATAAAATAATGCCCAGTCATAGAAAATCTTTAGCTTTTTGTGTAATTGTGCCCCAGGTTTACCAAGTTCATTGCTCAGGATCTATTTGTAGACTAGGTAGTCTGTAATACTTTTCTAGTGAGTCTGCACTGGATTAGTCTTCATATTAATTAAGAAGGATTAGGATTAGGTTTCGTTTTTCCATCCCACCACTCTCTATGGTGGTGTTAGGCTGTTTCTGTCACCTTACAATAATACATGCACAAATATAAGTAATATAGGTAAATGTTACATATAAAAATATATAATAATGTGTTAGATATACATGTGCATGCACACTAAATTTTAAGCACACAAAACCACACTAAGATGAACTAATAATTTACAAATGAGTTGTTAACAAATTAATTTTATTAATAGAATATTTTAAGGTATAGTGAAATTATAATGATTTTAATTGATTTAATAAGTTGATTTAAATATGGTCATTTTTCTGAAGCATTAGCACAGAACAAAAGTTGTTGGTTTCTGAAACATGTTTTATTTTACATTTCTCAGACTCTGTCATCTTCTTGAAGTACTTACCTTCTCATTTACGGCCCATTCATAAACTGGCAGGTTATTTCCTCTGGATTTCCTACTTTTTCAAACATTTGACAATATTAGCAGTGAATTCCCATTAACTTTGGTCTTCCTCATGTTGAAACTGCTCTGAAGTTCCTGCAGCACGGCTGAATTGATGCTGCAAGCACTGTGTGTGTTTCAGCCATTCTGCAGGTCGGTGGAGCCTGTGTGTGGGCACAACGGGGAGACCTACGGCAGCGTCTGTGCCGCCTACTCCGACCGCGTGGCCATGGACTACCACGGGCCCTGCCAGGCCGTGGGCATGCTCTCCGACTACGGCTTCCACTCCGAGTGCGCCTTCGTCAAGTGCCCCCAGCTCTCTGCCACGGGCTGCAAACCCGTCATTGCGCCAGGTGGGCAAGTCCACTGCAGAGGGGGGCTCTGGGTAGGGCGATACTTGGAACAAAGCCTAGGCTTTAAAGTGTTATATTAAGAGAAAGCTTGAATAGTGACTCTGCTTAGGGCTAGAACAAGCCAGTATTAGGAGTCAGATGGGTAAACCTGAATTGGAAAGGCCTTGGCTTTAGGACTCATGCTCCTTCGGTCGTTAGAGGTGGGCAACTGGGATGGGTTTGGGAGAAACAGATGAGGTCTGTGGTGTCCAGGGTAGGATGACTCTAGGAATCTGGTGAGTAATTTTTCGGAAGCAGCAGCACAGATACCACAGTGGAATGCTGAGCTGTCATCAACACAGGGTTCCCAGAAGGGCAAAGACGGTATTTAATTAGAAGACAGAGTAAAATACCAGATGTATTCCCAGCACCGTGGAAGACAGCAGGAGTAGTTCTGCAGTGTGCTGGTTTGAACCAGTTTTTTATTGTTTTCACAAGTGCTTCCTTTATGAAACAATAACTAATCACAGGTAATACACAGAGCAAGGAAAGCTCTGTTCTTAAAAGCAAAGCATTTTACTCATTTTTCTCACTTCTCACCCCCTTTGAAAAAGGGTCTTCATGCTTTGTAATAAAATTTAGTACTGTAAAAGTCACTCTGTGAACGTGAATTACATATACGTGGGAGAGTGAATTTAATACACAAGCATGGATAGAAAGTTGAAGTATTATCCCTTTGGTTTCTGACATGGTAAGGAAAAACAGTAGGAGAAATATGACATCTGTCAGACAAGCAGGTTTTCTCCCTTGTTATCTAAAGATTCTAAACACTATGGTGTGACTGCACAAATTAATGCTTGCAATCTGCATAAATGATTCTGTCATGTCCTGGCTATATCAGCTCTTGAAATCCATAATTTCTGCAGTTGATATGCATGCATTCATACAAAATCTTGGCTTGTGGTACACACAGTACCTCCAGTTTTTAGCTTATACTAATGAAGAAAGGATCTCAAAGCAAAAGAAAATTCATCCTGTTACTTCATGCTAATACTAGTAAATGTGTGTTGAAAGGTGACTGATTTTGCATTATAAATGTTTTCAATATTAAAAAAATATTAGAAATGTGCAAGTCTGCTGTCAAATTGAAACATTTACTTTGCTTTGGTAGTTTTGCTATTTTCATTCTCAGTTAATATTCAGATTTTGACTCCTGCTTACTTAAAAGTGAAAAGACTACTTGTTGCTATTACTGAGATTTTTTTTAATTCACATAGGAGCCTGCTGCCCACTATGTGCTGGAATGCTGAGAATCTTATATGACAAAGACAAGCTGGATAATTTTGCAAGGGTAAACAGTTTAATCATGCCTAATGTTAAATGGTATATGAAAAGTCCAGTTACTGTGCACTTTCTCCTGAAAGGTTAACATGTTATAAAAGCCATTATTTGTTAGTAGTTATTTGTGACAGATGGAGGTTTTTTTCTTTATACTGCTTATACTTTCCTTTATTTCTTTATCTGAGACATAACTTGAATTACAATGCAAAGCAAAACAGTGTTAGAGTAGGCACAAACAAGCAGACTCAGGTCTGCAGTTTCTGTGACTTGTAACAATGCAGACAAACTATATGGGAATAGCATCTATGATTCCACTGCTCTCCTCTCAGACTTTGTGTTTGTAGGTGCTGCGTGCGTGTGCTGACCAATTTTGCTGAGTTAACAGTGTCTGTTAGGTCCTGACTGCATCCTGGAGTGTTGTCCAATTGTCATCTCTAACTGGTACCAGGGAGACAGTGGCTACTGCAGCTTCTCAGTTCATACATTACAACATGTGACTGTGAAGAAGAATTTTTAGTTTCTGTTAGAAGAAGGGTTTCTAGTTAAAGAAATGTATTGGTCTTATTGAAGTAGTTGGTGATAATTACTCTCATCTACTAAGCACCCTAATACCTGGGTTGTAACGTCTGCCTCTTTTAGCTCAGACAGCTGGTTCATGTGAGAAAAAACTACTTCAAATACTAGAGTTCTATAAATCTAGGGTTGCTCTGCCGCTTGTGTCCCAGCGTGGGAGCACAAACCACTGTAACAGACAACCATTTACATTATTTTGAGGTACGTGATACATAGACACACTAACCATGAAGGTGTGGAGAACAACACATAGCAAAACCATGGTTAATACAAGAAGTAAATTTTTTTTTTCATTTTTTTTCTTTTTTTTCTTTCTTTTCTTTCTTTCATTTATTTTATTTTTTTACATTTTTGGAGAGGTTGGTTTTCAGGTTTTTTAGAATTGCTAAATCATTTTTTAGAATGATGTTCTGGAAGCTCCTAATCCTTTGAGTCTTTTGCTAGCATTCTGACTTTTGAACCAAGTAGTTTAATGGTTGAAACACATTTTCTGGCATGGCATCATGTTAGTAATGAGGCAAATATTCCCTAATATCCCATCATCCGCAGAGTTCTTTATTTTCTTCCAGGTAACAAATAAAAAGCCGATAACAGTACTTGACATACTTGAAAAAATCCGCCTGCATGTGTCAGTGCCACAGTGTGATGTGTTTGGATACTTAAGCATAGAATCTGAAATTGTGATTCTCATCATTCCTGTGGATCAGAACCCCAAACCACTGCAGGTAGATGACGTTATTATTTTATTTACCCAGCAAGGATTTGGTTCTCTTTTATGTGTACGACAGTGCTTGTTTCTCAGGCAGATACATTGTGTTTTGATTGTTCATGCCCTGTTATGTCCAACACAGCTCCAACTTCTGTCTCCTTCTCTAGCAGAAATAGCCCAGAATGTCACCAGGACTTAGGAAGGAAAGTCTTGCCAGGCTGGTCAGCCAGCCTGGACAGCTCTCACTCCATCTGCATCAGGTGCTGTCAGATTCCTGGGGGGAGGAGGACGCTGAAATCAGAGGCCACCACTGCTTACCTCATTGGTGGCACCCATTGCTTAAGCCTGGAAACTCAGCTTTAAAAGCTTTGGACCTCCAGATAATAAGCTTGTCCAGTTTAAACTTCAGCAGAGGCAGCTTCTGATGCTTTTTATTAAAGAGACTTACTACTAAATTCCTTTCTGGGGTGCAGTAGAAAGTAAAGTGGAAAAAATGAATTTTCTAACAGAAATTCATTATCATTATGTCAGTGGAGGAAGGGAAACCTGGGGTTTCTCAGGTTCTATTATTTCCATTCTTTTCTTCCTTTCTCACAAACAAAATCAGTTTTCTCTTGATTTGCAAGAAAAAGCTTGGTAAGGAGAAAATCTTGATTTTTCCACTGTTGCACACTTCAAGGAATTAAGTTGGTCAATCAGGAAGGAAGTTGTCAGTTTTAGAGGCACATTTTTTTAATGATAGTTCACTGTGGGCTTTTTGGCACGAACATTCAAAACGCATCACCCCACGATAACTTGTATAAAGCTCCCTTCCTTTTCCTTTTCTACTACTCAGGGCTTCCATAAGAGTTTTCATAGTACCAAAGTCTGTAATGAGACCTCTGATCTGTTCTCCAAGTACTCCCCAAAATTATATAAATCTTATGTGCTGATGAGAATATTTTTGCACTGGCATTTTACATGGTAAGAAGATAAATAAAAACTTCTTTTTTTCACTGTAGATTGAAGCCTGCAATAAAGAAGCAGAAAAGATCGAGTCCCTGATCAATTCAGACAGCCCAACATTAGCATCACATGTGCCACTGTCAGCTCTAATTGCATCTCAAGTACAAGTTTCATATAGCATTTCTTCTGCTTCTGCTCAAGTGGTGGCTGCTCTGCACTCCCTGTTCATTAGCCTTCCATTCACCTTGTCATCAGCATTGATACATTACATATAACTGCTTGGGAAATATGCATGAGCATTGTGGCATTTTTATCATGAAGGACTTGGAGTTGTTGATCACTGAACCAGAAAACAAAAAAATATGCAAGATCTGATGAACTTACATTTTTCAATGAAGAACTAGAAGTATTTGAATAATGTGAAAAGATGATTCTCTTAGTCATAACTAGTCAGATGACTGTTTCAGCACAATTAGATTGTTTCCCATTGATCTTGGAAACAGAAATGTGCTCTGGAAAGTTCTGACACTATGGATTTACGATTTTGAGGAGAAGTGATTGTATAGGGCTTTTTCAGCAATGAACTAAACAGTGTTGTGAGTTTACTGAAGAATGCTAATTTTATATTATTCAGATGCATATCAGTGACAAAGAAAGCATGCACCTATTTTAAACATCATATTTGGAAGAAACAGATTGCTGCTACTTAATTACCTTACCAAAAATTTGAGTTTATTCTCATGTAAATATGCTTTCATATTTTATTATGAAGAAAACTAACTAGCCCTGGGCCTATTTCAGTAGACGTCTTTCCTTGGACTAGTGAAGACTTGCAGGACATTGGGCTCACTGCTTGTAAAATGACAATCAAGCTCTGTGCTAGTACCTGACTTCAGTGAAGAGATGTGTTCTTTTTATAGTTTTGTAAATTTCAGAATCTCATATTGGATGCAAAATTATAAAGAATCTCAGTATCTATATTTAAGTGCCATTTAAAATATTGCAGTATTTGCATGTTATCTAATGAAATTTATACTTTAAATGTTTATACAAACTATGTTTTATTACTTATTGTATTTTATGCACCTGACTTTACATGAAGTATTTTATATCAGTATTATGATAGCCAAGTTTTGAAGTATATACAGAAAAACTTATTTTTGCCAAAATGCTGAACTTTGAAAGAAAGCACTGAAAACGTTTTGAAGATGTATGTTGTAGCATGTTTGTAGCAATTATTTTCTGCTAAATCTCTTAAATGCAAAAGTATTAAAGCTTTTTATTTTAATAAACACTTGTGTCATCTGTCCTTGTGTAGAATGCATGTGATTTTATGGAATTCAGCAACACTGCATATATTTTCCTTTCTCTCTCAAAATAAGCACTTAAAACTAACTGCACTTACATCCATGCATGACTCACACAGATAATGTTCCCAAAAAGATGTCAAGGGGGTCTCAAGGGTGAAAGTGTTCTTGCCAAATACCTTGAGGAAGACGCATGCACATAATCATTCGAGTCTTGAAACAGAAAACTTGAGTATGTTGATAATCCATCTGTTTCTGAAAGTTGTTACGTGAACTCTTTAGACTTGGACACAGAAATAGAACGAATGCATTTTTGAAAAGCTTTTTGAACTGAAATGGCTCAGATGATATCCCCAGAAACTTCAAACAATTCAGATTGTTTATTTTTTCCAAGTCATTAGCAAATATCTCTCCAATGTGTTGCCTGTTAGCTTGCTTAGCATTTAGCTGAAGCAAATCCGATGCCTACTAAAAAGAAAGCAATTATAAATGTTGTAAGAAAATGCATACACACGTGTTTGTATGTATGTATGTGTATATATATGTACCACACTGGAAAACTTCGTAAAGAGCTTTAAAAACATACCATCTGTGGAATAGAATTTACAGTGAATTTACTTTTATACATTTGTGAAAATTTTTTATGATGAGAAATTATAACAATAAAGTTGCCTGAATTTGTATGATGAATCTGTGAGAAGCAGAATTTAAGCCTAGAGGTTCTGTGATTCTGTAATTTATATGGCAGTGTCCATTGCTTGCTAGAAAAGAGTGAAGTTTTTTAGAGGTTAAACATGTACAGAACCAATGAGATTTCGTAGAATCCTAAATTCTGAAGCCGAAGTCCAGCATTCAGAGTGTAGAGGGTTTATGTTCTTTTTTTCTGGATGGTTTTCTCAAGACCTTGAACTACCTCAAAGGAATGAAGAAACTATTTACTTGTGGGTTTTGAATTCACTTGAACTAGGATAAGAAACAGAAAAAACCAAGTCCAGTTTTAATTGCAACTTAAGAAATTTGAATGTGAGGGGGACAAATCTGATACAGGTTTCAGAGAAGTTTTCCATAAAAGTGCTAATCATCTTCTGTCACCATCTGAGTGGAAATCTAGATTCACTTAGAAGGAATGGAGACAGCACAGGGGCACTTCAAAGCAGCACAAGCCTGTTTGTTGCTTTTATAACAGGACCCAGATGAAACATGTACAAAACATTATTTGCTTCTCTCCTGAAAACCAGAGTTAAGGGCAGTAACTGGCTCCAGAGAGATGCCTCTATCCTCTTTCAGTTTGCTTAGCTTGGTTCTTCCCAGCAGGGTGGCATGGAAGCAGAGATGCCAGAGGTACTGCTTTGTATGCCCCCAGGAGAGGATCAGCCACAGGGGCAAATACCAGAGCAAGTAAAAGCAAGAGATTTCTGGCTGAGTTCTGAGTCCAGCAGGAGCTGGCATCTCTGAATTTCAGTGGTGAGGAACAGTCAGGTCTGTGAGCGGGCATGAAGTCACACCTGGCAGTGCAGTTCCTGTCCCTGCTCTGCTGTTAAGGTGCTTCACCCACTGTCATCACTTGGAGATTTGCACGTGCGTCTCTTGACTCAAAGGTTAAATGTCATTTATACACCTCTACTGAGTTTATGACACTTTTACACATTACAAAGAATGTTTCGAAACTTTCCCCCACCATCTCTATTCCTAGGAAGCCCTAGGAGCATTTACATGAGCAAATACAAATACATGAATGCTCTGCAGGACTGTGGCCCAAGTGTTTCATATCTGAAATCTGAACTGTATAGTCAACTGAATCCCAAAAAGTAACACTGAGGGGAAAGAAGATTTCTCTGCCAGGGTTATGCAAGACCTGATTGCAACTTCCTGCAAATTCTCAAAACTGGTGCTTTTATACAGTGAGACAGTGGCTCCAGCTGCTCCATGTGGAGCAGTAATGAAGGTGACAACTGCAGATAACTCTGTCACCTCCTAAGAGTGGCTGCACCTACCACTGCTAAGGCATTCTGCCTCCCACGTACGTGTTTAGGTACTGCTTGTTTTGCGCTCTCTCCCAGCCCTCTCTGGGCTGCAAACTTTTGCAGAGCTCGTTGCATAAGCCAAAGAGACTCTTAGCCCATAAACAAACAAAAACTCTGAGAAAAATGTTTCCAAGCCCTAGCACATTTGTTTGTCTCAAGTTATCACAACTACAGTCAAAAGGATATGCTTCTAGCATTAACTAGCACATCAGCTTTTGCTAATTAATACCATAAAGCTGAAGGTTTCAGTTGTAGTTTTAAGCTATAATTCTATACAAATTCAATGCTACCAACATTTGCATTATGGGAGGCCAATTGTGTATACCCAATATAGAAAGCAAAGGTGCTTACTTTGAAAATTGGGGAAACAACAATTGCACAAAACCTTTCTTAATTTTAATGGACTTTGTACATGCACTGCTTAATGGAAAAAAGTGTGAGCATTTAATCTCAATATAAGAAAAACATTTTTTACAGTAATAACAACAAATCCCTGGATACAACCGGACATGGTGCTAAATGAAGCATCAAAAGGTTGGACAAGATGATCTTCTGAGGCAACAATGAAATGTCTACGTAAAAGCTCTTGTAAAAGGATTTTTTTGCCTTTCAGTTCCTAGGACATAAAGGAGAATAAAAAATAAAGGACAGACTTCCCTGAAGATGCAATAACTCATGAAATGTGCAGTAACCCTGCCATTACTTGCATAAAGAAAGGTTGTTAACCGTCAGTTTTTTATTAGACTATCATATATATGAGAAAAATTCTGATTATAGGTGTGTATATGTATATCTATTTATGTATGTATGCGTATATATAAAACACATCTGTGAACCTATGAACTACTTTCAAACTTGTATTATATGTTAATTAGATCTCAGTAATTTCTTAAAACAGAATAAATCTATTCCTCCCCCGAGAGCATTCTCTGTTTTGCCTTCCTCAAAGTCAGATTCTGCTTCATTTGGCCAGGTCCAGTAAAAAGTGTAACCTGAGCCTGAGCCTAATTCTGACAGTCCTTAGTAATTCCACAGGTTCTCACTGTGAAGAGCCACCCCTGTGATTTGCAAATGCTTTCTGTTGTGCTTGGCAAGATTTCTCAATTTGCTTATTTGTGCTCAGTTCTCAGCATGAGTTGCAATATATACAAAGGTTTTCAATCTGTTTTATCTGGTTCTGACTCTCCTTCTAAGCCAGCATTCCTCTACATCACTGCTGAATAGTCCTAGGGGGTTAAATGATTCAATTAGTGGGTTATGATATACCCCAGAACAGAAGTTCTCACTAGTGCTGATGTGGCAGATTTCAAATTAAGGCCTGATCTTCAGCTTGGTCCTCTGCAATTCTGCACCGTTTTCTGACAGTGGAACAAGTGTATGGGCTGTTACTACTGTTTGATGTATAAATTTACTTTTTAGCCAAGTTTTAAGCCGCAGCAGCAGAAGCAACATTCAGTAAATATATTCATATGCACATATATGCATGTATGCATACAGATATACACATATATATACATATAAATATATTTTTATCACAGTGGCCTGTATCAGGCTCCATATCAGCCTCTTCAGGAAGAGCACATTTGGCCATTGAAGAGAATTTAGCAATTTATTTTAGTAAAGAATCCAAATATGAGGGGTTAATATTTTAGGTTTGAATTTCAAGTAGAAATGGCAACCAAAGATGCCAGATCACACTGCTTTACTATGTAATTTACACCTTGTGTTATCTGGCTATAAGCATGCAAAAAGTTTAAAAAGGTAACTCTGGATGGTTTCATTCTCAAATGCACCCAGCTGCAGCAGTTCATTTTCTTCTGCGTTAACAACACTTTGGTCCCTCCTGCTCAGGGCAGAAAGAGCAGCTTCCAAGTACCAGTGGAATTGCTGGCAGGAGTCAGGAGCAACCATCCAACCCCTGACCCCTGCATCACCTTTGGGGGCTCTGGTATAACAAAGGAAATTTAAATATTAAACCACAGGCTGTGGCTGTACTGTCATTAGCACCGGCTGTGGGCACCACCAGCTTCATCCAGATCAGAAGCAGAAAACAAGACAGAACAAGCAGTCCGTCTGGCTTTCATGCTGGAAAACAAATGCTGTCATACACACATTCTCTGTGCATATGTTGAGTATGGGAGGTTGTGCATTTTGCTTCTTTAACAGGCTTGAAGTGGCAATGTAAACTCTGGATCAGCATCTCATGGCTGCACTACTTTCTGAAGTGCTGCTCATATCCGTAATGCCGGACTTACTGTGTCCCTGCACCACAGCTTTAAGACCTCACACAAGGCCCAGATGAGTCAAAGGAGAGTGAGAAATGCAAATACACATTTCCAAAGTAGAAAAAAATTAAATCTATTGTATTTTCCTTTCTGGCTTTTGAAAGTTTCAACAGGAGAAACTGTACAAGCAGAAAGAGTCAGAGGAACAAAACCATATAACAGAATGCTTATAAAGACTAGCAGAAAAGAGTGGTGGAAACTTTCTATCCATAAGTGATGTAATAAGGATGTGCCACCACAAACAACCTAAACACAGACTTCCCCATCCTGCTCCAGGAGACAGCACAGCCAGGAAGTGCTGGTGAGTGACCACAGCTTGGGAACAGAGGAGGCAAAGTTGTGGCCTGCAGAGGGGATCTGAGTTACCCTTCTCCCAGATCAGCCAGTTGTGATGGCAAAGCAGCTAACACAGTCCAGATTGTAACGGGGATACATGGAAAATTGAGATGCTTTTCATTATTCTGAGAAGGCTTTTTTGTCAAGTTTAAGCACACTCAAAAATATGCAAAGGCTTGATTACAATCTGGTAACAAAGCATCTGTTGTGTTCATGTGGAGAAGTTTCTCTTGGCAAGTGTTTAAAAAACTCCAGAGGCAAACATGGGTGTGAGCAAGAGCTAAGAGCCTCAGAAACGCTCTTTGAACTTCTCACATCATTGCTGCTGCATCAAGGGCATATGCAGTACAGAAACACAGAATGTTAACCATTACTGCGGCCCTTCTTGCTCTGATGGCATCACCCACGATCCATCACACCTTGTGTTCATTTTCTGCTATGTAGTCAGAAGCAGCACAGTCAACGAGTAAATAAATAGCAAATATACACAATTATAAGCAGACTGAGTTAACGTCACTAGGCCAAACTCTGGCAATGATACAATTATTCAGTCCTTGCTCTCAATGCCAAATTCCCCAAACTGAAAGTTCACCTGAGTTTTCTTTGTCCAGCAGTGCTGTACATCAGCCATGAACTGACCCGGCTGACAATAAAGGCCTTGGCAGCATGGATGTAGCAACTGTGCCGTCCTGCGATGCTCTAAGTTTTAAACAGCACAGGGAAGTTTCCTATCAGAACATAGCAGGAACATTTACTCTTAGTAAATGGATATGCAGCTGCTTCTGATCTTCGGTACATTTTTACCGCCTACTGCAGTAGACTTTTAACTACTTTGTTACTAGCAGATGCCATTTTCCAAGGGCAGATTCATTATCTAGAAGCGTCAGGAAGGGCAGAGCTTGTTGGCAGGACAAGAGGCAGTGGGCACAAATGAGAAACCTCAGACTCCATCTGGACATCACTTTTACTGTGAGATTGGTTAAAACAGCATTTGGCACAAGTTGCCCAGAGAGGCCAAAGGTATCTTCTGTCCTTGAAGACACTTAATACACGATGGGACACACTCCTGGGCTCTAGGTGGCTCTGCTTGAGCAAGGGGTTGGATTAGATGGTCTGAAGAGGTCTCTTCCCTCATCAACAATGCTGTAGTTCTATAATAAAGCTGAAAAGTGTCACTATACATACTAACCATTTTTCTGGTCTCCTCCCTTACCTTGAGTTTTTAAAATGTGGTCATTTCCAGTATCTGAATTCCATGATATATTTATTTTCTCTCTGGAAGTTAACTCTTGATCAACAATTCCATTGCAGCAACACATTATCACATAATCACAGAATACCAGGTTGGAAGGGACCTCAGCCCCTCTGGTCCAATCCTACTTGGCAAAAGCACAGTGTAAAGATGGCCCAGAACTCGGTCAACCTTAAGTGTCCAGTGCTTGGGAATGCACTGCTTTCTTCCCTGGGGAGATGATTTCAGTGTCTGTTTGTTCTCATTGGGAAAAAAAAAAATCCTCTTGCATCTACTCATAATAAATATCAAATATCTTTGAAATGTTTTACTTTGTGCTTCCAACCCACTGGCAGCCATCCCACAGCGCTGCACTGCATCCACCAGGCATCCACTTGAAAATAAATGGCACTCACTCGGCAAGAGGACTGAATTTGTCCAGTCGTTCCCTATCAGGACAAAAGTGGTTACTAAATATCTAGCAGCCCTCCTGGCTTGTATGAGAGCTCTGTGCTTTGCTTGGGCAGTTCAACCCACAACTTAGTGACAACAGTTCTGTGTTTGAAAAGAATCAATTGAGTTGAAAATGCATTCCATACGTTATTGCTTATTCCTGAAGAGTACATATGTTCTCTCATATATTATGGCCTTTTCTGTGAAATGAAAGGACTTGCCCAAAATACACAGGTTAGTAAAAGACTCACAGCCATAACCCAGATGCATCTACTTTGAATGTTTAACACTCAGGTCACTTGTCCAGAGTTTAGGACTATTTGTATTACAGATTCAGATCTAGTTTTTGAAGTTCACATTGAAATACAGATTCAAAATGCTAATCTTTTAACACAGAAATCCTCTGCTCTCCAAAATACATAGCCATTTCACAGGTTCAAAATCACTGCTGTGATGTCTGCAGAAACTCACAAGATTTTTCATAGATTGTATTCCTCTGATGATTTTTTACAAGGCAGATCTAGTATGCACTAAGCATTTCAGAAATGCCTCTGTGGACAGGAAGCATATGAGGTGTTGGGCTCAAGTCTGTAATTGCTGACAGCAATGTACCAAAATTTCTGAGAAGGAATTCAACTTTCCTGAAATTCAATACAGAAATAGCTAAGAACAGTGTGGGAAACATTTATTTTGATAGACTCAGGAGAACATCATGCTCTTGTGGTTTTAAAATAAACCTTCAACCCCTAGATTAAAAATCTAAACGCTGTGGCCAGGGTTGTGCTCCCTACCGAAATCCCGTAGGTGGCATCACAGCACAACGGGAATTACATTTCAGCTGCTTTTGATTTTGAAGGAATGCATCTGCATTGGGATTTTTATTTTTCCGTTGTTTTTGTTTAAAGCTAACACTTTTCTACAAGTTCTATTTTCTGCGCCACTTCATTCTCAAGATCAGACCTCCACAGGCTTAAGTCTCTTCTGCTTTATGTACATTTATTTCCTCCTGCAGATGCCTATAAAAACGTACTTAGGGCTGCCCCAAGAATGTAATTCACCAGTTGAGAAGGATACTTGACATCAAGGACACGTATAGATGTATTAAACTGTTGGCATGGAAATTAGTCAAATCCACAATTATAATTTTAGTCACCAGCAATCTAAAAAGTTCATTTAACTGGGTCCTTCAGGGTTGAATCAAACACAGGCACATACACAGACACACTCTCAAGGTTTCAGCACATGTGAACAAAGAACTGAGTATTTTTAAGATTTTTTTTTTAAGAAGACCCTGGTTGTTTAAAGAACTCTCATGCAGACCTGAAATTATCATGAATAACAGTAAATTCAGCATTATCGTCTTAATTCAGAAGAGGAGTGCATTAATAGCTGAACAATGACCAGTACATGTCAGCACCATTTTTAATCTGGCATCAGGGGCCTCCAGAAGGGGAGGACTGGGACAGCAAGGAGTCCAGGGCACAGATGTGACCCAGCCTCAGTTCACCACATGACCATCCTGGCCCCAACAACGACCATCAGGCACAGTGCCCCTCGTTCCAGTTAGAGCAACCTTGGCTCACTCGATGTGCAACCAGCTGGGCACAATGTATATAGTCTCCTGCTGAAAAGAAAAAGGAGGCAAATTGAAGCAGGGATGCCTCAGAGCTGAGCTGTGACTGGACGTCTGTGGAGATGCCTCTCCTGAAATCCCAGGGGAGGGACCCTGCAGGGTGCGGGTCTGACCCTGTCCCTGTCCCCATGTCATGTGTGCCCCATACCTGTTCCGGATTGGGTGGTTCGGGTGCCCGGGGCCCGGGAAGAGCAGGGTCCGATGACTGGGATCTGCCTGGGAACATCAGCCATGCGGCTGGAGGAATAAAATAATCCCTGAACATCTTCAAAATATCACTTCATCCTTCCTTCCAAGTCCATCGCTATCTTATATATTGTTGTAAGGATTCCCCGCACTATAACAGACAGCTGATTTATCACACAAAGCAGAGTAAGAAAATAGTACATTTTTAATTAGCAGTACGGCGGAAATAAGTGGGGGGAGGGAAAAAGAAAAGGAAAAACGCAGTAATTCCCTCTGGCAGGACTCAGGACTTGCTACCAACATCGTAGCTCCAAGCACAACTTAGCCCTCTGCCCCTGGGTGGGTATGCTCACAGGGTTTGTGAATTCCTTTGTCTAAAGCTGCCCGTTTAAATTTTTGCCCTCCTAGTTCCTTAAGAATCCACCTCCTCCCACCTAGAGAGGGAACAGGGAACTGGCCTCACCAGCTAAACATCTAATCGTAATGTCACTGTATTTAGGTTTTATGGCTGCAGATTTCCCAAAGAGAAATCTGTGTTTCTCAGCATGATGCAGATACTCCAGCAAAACCACAAGTAGATCTAAAAATGCTCAACCACAGAGTAGTACAAAGCAAAAGCTTTACGCAAGTAACAGAAACCTGCCAGACAGTTAATTTCTCTTCCACCTACTCCAAAACCAGAGAAAATACCCAAATTGCAGAGTTGGGGGTATTTAAATATTTTTGCCAAGATTTGGGGGTATTTGTGAGAGTTGACGTCACTGCCTCAGAAGATGTGGCATGGCAACAAACACAGTGGGAAGCATCTGCTCTGAGAAAATGTCTTCTTTTTTCCTTCTATTAATGTATCATTTTGCTAAACTGTTTCCCCAAGAGCCTTGCACTATTAAAAGGTCTTTATTTGTGCTGTTGTTGTTGGGATTCCCTCCTCCTCTCCAAAATGAAAGCATTCAGAACAGTACGTGCAATTTTTTGAATATTTGTATTACAGTATTTTAAAAATATTTTATTTTATAAATATCTGACATTTTATTTCTTAGTTGAATAATTTTTATTAGAAAGCTCCAGTCCAAGCCTTCTAGTTCACCTGTTAAAGAATAAAAACAGCATCTGAAGAATCCAGTGGGCAGAAGAAGTGTCACTTGTGAGATGAACCTCTGCTCTGTCCAAGACTCCATGGGCCCGGCAGCCACAGCTCCTTCAGTGCAGCAGCACCATCTTGGTCTCATGCTCAGCTGGGCTCTGGAGAGGCTCCCCCATCCCCATTCCCACAGCACCCCAGCATCCAGGGCCCCCAGATCCTCTTCACACTCCTCACTTCTGCAGGGACCTGGTGAAGGCCATGTTTGGCAAAACCCAGGCCTTTACAAAGAGAACACAGAGTGCGAAGTATGGCCACTGCCCTCAGAGAGATGTTTTGGGAATTCACCTACAGCAGCCATCCCTTGTGCAGCGTTTAACAGGAAGCGGCCACTCCATGCTCTTACCCAGCAGGAGTCCCACCCTTGTTAGCTGGGCTTTCAGTCTGCTCCTAGGATAGACATTTTTGCAGGACTTGGCAGGTTCCTACAAAGAGTGCCCAGCACTGGGCTGTGCGGGTAGGTGCCAGCCCCTTGGTACCAGGAGCTGCCACCTCATGCACCTCCTCTCAGCTGAAGTTCAACCCAAAAATGTCTTCCTGCCCCAATCACATTCGATCCTTCTCAATCTCAGACCCCAGCACTGGATCTGTATAATCCCACACTGAACATACAGGTGGTCACATTCACCTTCCATTTTTGCCAAGGCCAACCCTGGCCTTGAGCAGCAGCGGGCTGGGTGGATCTATGCTGGCTGACCTTTTTCCATGTGTGTTTATCAATCATGATGCTGTTGTATGAAGTCCCAGCACTCAAGCTCTTCACACACAATACTGGTTCTTCTCTACATCAATGCTGCCCAGCAGCTTTTCCTCCATTAACAAGTTTGGTTAATACACTTGCACTTTTCACAGCATTAATAAGTTTGGTTAATACACTTGCACTTTTCACAGCATTAATAACATTAATAGGATCAGTCCAGACAGTTACCTTAAAATGAACTCTTATTAAAAAATGCAAAGGGGGCACCACAATGACCAGAGGGATGCAGCACCTTTTCTACAAGGAAAGGTTGAAAGGATTGCTTGGCGCGGAGAAAGCTTATGGGTGGTACAATTGTGGCCTTCCAGTACCTGAAGGGAGTGGAAAGAAAGATGCAGAAGGACCTTTTTAAAAGGGCATGTAGTGAAAGAACAAGGGGAAATGGATTCAAACTGAAAAAGATTAGGCACCAGGAGGAAGTTCTTTACTGTGAGGGTGGTGAGACACTGAAACAGGTTGCCCAGAGAAGCTGTGGATGCCCTATCCTTGGAAACATTCAACGCCAAGCTGGATGCGGCTTTGAGGAACTGGCTCTAGTGGAAGGTGTCCCAGTCCATAGCAGGGGATTGGAACTAGATGATCTTCAAGGTCCCTTCCAGCCGAAACCATCCTACACTTCTATGAGAATGAGCACAAGAAGACAGAGATTTAGCTGAACCACACACTCTGCAGTCTCTGCTAACAAAACAGCGCTGCAGGATCACTGCTGACCAGCCCACCTCACACCTTCAGCTCTGATGATGATCCTGTGTAGCCACCACAGCATCAATCAGACAGAACTTGAGCACGCAGCAAGCAGAGTGGCAGTGCCTTCAAAAGTACCTGGCTTGGGTTAAGTAATGCCCTTACAACCTTAATTACTTAACCACATCAGGAGAGAAGACCAAGAGCTCTGAAAAACTTGTAATCCAGCCCTTGCTCTCTAGCATAGTGTATGATGTCAGTCCTGTGGCAGATGGAAGGCACTGTGTCTACATGATATGCAAATAACTTAATCAATTAAGTTGCTATGGGCACTTGTCCTTCATGACCTGGAAATAGTGATAAAGTGCCCAAAGTCAGTATTTCACAGAGGCTCCAACAGCATCCTTTCTGCATCACCTTTTCTAAAAGGTGACGCTGCTGGCATATACCTTGTGTGACAGCACAGCTAATGAGCCCAGTCCACAGGAGACCATCTTCCACACCTCAGCAGAGAATGGAAACTACCTGGGGAATTTCTCACCCCTTTGACTGTTTGTCTGCAAGGAACAACTAAAAATCCATGGTGCTTTTGTGTTATCTTCCTTCTGGTACATTTATTAACCATACTTGACTGTGATTGAATTGGTGTCTTGGCATTTTCCCATCCATTTCTAAGTGTGTTCAGCTATTCATGCAGCAGCAAGCAGTACAAGAAACATGGAGCAGGTGTGTTCCTCAGCAAGGCTCTGTCTCTCACCTCTCCAGCAAATGGACAGCAATGCTGCTTTACAGACTGCTCACTTCATTCAAAACTTAGTGGTTTTTTAACTTCCAAACAGACTATAAGCCAAATTGTCAGACTCTGATAATACAATTAACCAGATCTTTCTCCAGAAATGTCCAGGCCTGATGGCTTTCAATGACACACAGTCAGCTGTCCCGTACTTGGCTTACTTGGTGCAGCTCAACGCACACATCCTCTGCCAGTCTCAGCCTTCAAGGCTGGCAGGAACTGCTCTCACTCCCACTTAATGGACAAGCAGACAAAATAAAATAATGATACTTGCAAAGACACTTGAGACTTCGATTTCCCCGCATTCTATTACAAGCTGCTCCACAACATACTACTAGGTAAAACCTTGATGAACAGTAGTTGATGTGGAATTAACAGGATGGGCATGCAGCCCATGTGCTCCTGATTATCTGCAGACCAACACGCTCCTCAAACTCACTGGGCAGCACCATAAGCACACACAGCCCACAGATGCCCCCTCACAGTCAGTATGTTAAAATGGGCAAGCAAAATGAGCAATGTCACACATGTTTTGGGATCTGGTACTCAAGCAAAAAGAGAAATGGTCACAACTGCAGGCTGCCTGTCAGATCTGAACAGCCAAGACACTAAAGCAAGGTGTTAAGCCTTTAAATGCAGCACCAAAGTTCTCCTTCATTCTTTAATACCCTCAATTTGTCCTTTTCACATGCACATTGCAGATAAGTCAAAAGTCTCCTGATTTTTAAAAAAAGCCATGAATGTTTTCATTTTCTTAAGGGATTGGTGGGGGAGAAGGGGACATCCCCCTATCATTAGATTGTAACTTTTTCTCCCCATGTATCTGTACTTTGCTATTTAGCATCAAATATCTTTCCCACAAAAAGGTGTCCACAATCAAGTTTGAGAAATATATTTGAAAATGGCATAGCCAGTTTCAGTAGAATTACAGCTTTATAGATAATTTTGTTGAGAAGTGCACACCCAAAAATCATATTTAACAGCCACCTGAATAAGCATCTGAGGTTTTCTGAATTTCAAACACCGAAGGGAAAAAAATTTTGGTGTCATAGTGAAGGTAGGCAGCATTCCACACAAGAACATAGTATTAAAAAACCACCACGAAGGTGTTTTAGTTATTGGCCCCTTTCTAAAATGTCAGCTTACCAAACAATATTCCCTTTAACTCCCAGCACATGAGCATATACAGAAGAAACATAACCAATATAATAATAATCCTTCCTACTACATATTCAAGTAGTAAGTTATCACATTATTTCACAGGCACAAACTCAAGGTGCCACAACAAAGTACTACTGCTCAAACACGGACACCTCTCCAGACCAACATATTTCCAAAGCAGAATACATGCACATTTGGGGTTTTTTCAGTCCCATATGAAACAGGTACTTGCTACAATCATCCTGCAAGCCAACCAGCATTCTTCCAAACTGGGCTTCTTTTAGAGAGAACAGGAATTCCCTTCACATGCTTCAAGGACTTGTATTTGTAAAGTCTGCTGCAGAGGGCAGCTCCTTTGCTTTCCTGTTCCCATATCCTAGGAGTGCGCAGCTCTGTCCTCAGAGAAGTGCCAGAGGCATTTACCACACTGCCCACATGGAGCCCAAGGCAGGGGCAGCAGTGTCTTTCTGACTAACAGTTTCCATCCAAATTACTTCACCCGTGAGAAGCCTACAGCTAAAAAGTGTGATTTAGTTAAAGCCACTGATTTTTAACTCAAGCTCCTTGGCTTTTCTGTAAACCATAACCATACTGCGTTCTCAGTCACCACTTTCACATTTCAAAATTCATCTGCTTTTTATTTCTATAGTACCCACTTCACAAGAGCAAAAGCATTTAGTGATAGCAAATTAGTAGCAAGATTTAAGAATATCAACCTCTAGGAAAATATGCAGCTATCAATAATCAATAATAAATAATTACTATGATGCACTACCTGAAGCATCTAGATCCAAGTTCTACATCTTACTTTCTCTTACTTTCCTTTTGTCTCTTTTAACAGACATTTTGCACCAAAAGAAATGTTCACATAAAGTTCTCTGAATGTATTAAAAGAGGGAAGGGGGATGGAAAGGCAGTCCTTTGCACACACACCTGAGAGAAAGTTAAAAATCTGGTTTATTTGAAACTGTGAAATAAAAGTCCAATAAATAAAATGCTTAACATCAACACTGGACTAGGAAAACTCTGGTAAGACTGGATTGTTCCCTTTGTGCCCCAAGCATGGATGAACCATGAAATGACTTCCCAGCTCCCCAGAGACACTGTTCTCTTGACAATCTTTCCCCATTCATGGCAAGCCTTCCCCCGATGCACACTGCCCAACTCCCCCATGCTGGAGGCACACCAGCAGAACTGCCCCCAAGATGACAGGGCTCACAGGGCCAAGGCTCTAAGAGTGAGAATGAGTGCCTACATTTCATAATGTTATAAATGAAGTCTGTAAATTATGCTATTAGGTATAAATACGAACTAGAATAAAAACATAAAGAACTAGTTTCAAACCTTCCCCCCCAAAACAGCCTGGCTGAATAAAGAGTTTCACAACACTGGAGCAGTTGCGAAGGAAATTCTTTCTACACAAAAGTAATCAACAGAGAAAGGAGTCCACCCAGGTGGAGCTGGATCTTATCACAGGAACATTAACACTACCCCAATGATGACTTGATCACTATCTTCTGATATCTACATCTCAGTCATTAAAGCATTATAGGTTCCTTGGAGATGGGCAATGGGCAATTCATCCATCGCACCCAGGAAACCCCTTGTCCAAGAAACCCCTTGTCCAGTCCTGCACCACGAAAGAAGAACCTCATGAATATATTAAAGAACGAGAAGAATGGACTGGGCTTCGACACTCCCCAAAAATCATATAAAAATAACCCAAACCAGACAGCTAGCGTGAATCAGGGAGGTCTGATACAATAGAGGTCAGGTTTACTGTTTCACCCAGCTCCAATCCCGGGCTTGGAACTGTTTTTCACAATTGTGGCTTTTGTGACTGATCTTTCGGCCACATAATAAATTTTATTTATTAATTTTAATTGGGCTGTTGTGTTTATCTCAATAACTTCTAGAGAACATCCCTCTTCCTCACTCAAAGCCCTCTGAACAGGTTTCATGAACTGGGCTATGGCCAGGTTATTTTAGTTTTTAACTTTTAATGAGCTATTATTAGGCTATAACAACACACTGTTTCCTAATCATTTTTTGGAGTGGGGGGGTGCAACTGATCCCATAAATGTTGTTTATGTTTGTTTAACACCACTATTAATTTACTAGGATTTTCCAAACAGCAGATTCTCTCTAACCATATGTTACATACACATTAAAACTCTTTGAAGCAATCATATGAAAATATTAAGATTTTATCCAAAATATAATCCAAACACAACTTACAGAACCTCAGGCAGAAGTAACCAAATTCTGCTAAAAATGTCACAGTCTTTCAGAAACAACAATAAAACATTCTGTATCTGCTTTAAAAACCATGGCACAGGGCAAAACTATGTTAACTATCTTAAAAAATAGAAATAACTGTGGGCATATCACCCTTTCCTTGTCACAGTGGCAAAAACGAACTCTATTTTTTTCTTAAAAAAGAGGGTGGGGAGAGGGGGATGAAGTAGAGGAAATAAAACCAATTCATCTTACAGGTTATTTATTATGGAACTGGCTGTTAATACTGGAGGTACTCTTTGACAAGCCAGATGAAAACAAGCATATCCAGAAAGGACAGTACTCAACAAGGCCTTACTGTGGCCACCAGTTTGTGCATCAGCTCAAGTGAACCCTCCCAACAGCTTTTCTGTAATCTGCAACAGAGATAGTGGTCCATACTGAAGGTAAGGCTATTTGGATTTTATACTATTGTGATACTCTCTACAGGTCAACAAGAACGAATCACTACAGGAATATCATTGGCTCAGGTACCAAACAGTTTAAAGTCTTGATGCTACCAATTCATCCAGTTTCAGTCTGTACCACTTCTGATGCAAGAGACTTCAAGCCAGGGATCTAATTTGATGGCTTGTAGACTGCTGCTCCGTTACTACCTCAAAAAACAGCAGTTTAAAATGTCAGACTTTCCACCAAAATTGGATGGTATTTGGATAGGGCTTCTACAGATAAGTGTTGTGCACTGAGGTCATACACTCCATGTGTCAAAGTACTCTCCAAAGCAGCTTTGTTTTTGAAAAAGAGAATAAAACAAATGCTGCTGGCAGCCAAGTTTTGAACAATAGGTATTTAAAACAACCAGGCTTCAACACCAAACAAAAGGATAAACACTTCTGGTTAGCAATATCTATTTAACAGATAACACAGCCATTTCAAGTCAGTTCACTGTAACACTTCAACAGGCACCTAAATGCCCCTCAGTCCTCACCACGTTAATACTCAGCAGGAACTACAGATCACCAGACTTAACTGGAACAGGTATTTTGAATGAGGAAAAAACCACAACGCCATGTATTTCACTGCTACCAGTGCACTGGGAATTTGAAGGGGCAATGGGTGTAAAGGCCGCAATCACTTCTCGAGTAGATAAACCAAAAGATAGGTCAAAATATCAAAATATTCAAATAAGCAAATATATGTTATTCACATAGTTTACCTCATTATTTTAACCAACATTACACATTTTATTACTTAGAAAAGATGACATTGCAGAAAAATAAAATAAAATTTGGTTTTAACAGGACAAGTATTTTACAGGATGGTATAAAAAATGTAATGGGAGCCTGGAGGGGAAGAAAAAGAAATGGAAGTGGAACAAAAAAAAAAAAACCCACCACAACAAAAAAACCCACACTACCCCCAGAAAAGGTAAAAAGCTAAAACAAGTTCCAGATGTTTAAGTCTGAAGATTTTAGCTTTTAAAATACACAACTACGTGTGCCTTTCACAACAACAGTGACAAGTGAATGATACTTTTTGTACTACTGCACCCTTCAACAGGCCAGTCTGCAAGTTAAAACAATCAATATAATAAACTGCTAAAATGTAAGTATGCAATTATGGATTGCTTTTTAGCTGTTATAAAAAGCTGGGTTACATATCCAGTGGTCTAACTTTTAAATTCAAACTGTGCTTAATGTTTTTTAGTTCAGACATACCGAAACCCATCAGCACAGATGGCTTGTGATGTTTTATCGCCTTTAAGCATGTATTCCTCATTTTTCCAAAGAATGATGCAACATCAATTTTCCACGCATATAGCAGCAAAGAAAGTAATTCCACCTCTTTTTTAGAGGGATATGGCCTCTTGTGAAAGTAGTCTGACAAAAACTGTTTCTGTGCCTCATATGAATTGTGATCATACTGATTAGGATCTACCGCTAGAAAGCGGAGATCCTCACTAGAAGGAAGCTTCCTCATCTCAGTCCTAATCTTTTGTCGCTTGAAAGGCACTACCCCTAAATTCACCTCATTCTCTGGAGACAGAGCTATGCCAGTACTTAAGCTCAGAGGCTGCTGTTCCTTGTTCCTTTGGTCTTCTGCAATAAAGCAGGAATCTGATTGCTTTCTTTTCAGTAGCACAGAAATATGCTTCTCACCATTCACAAACAGCAGCTCTTTCCTCTCAGTGCGCTCAAGCTGCATCTTCAGGCTCGAGTTGGTGTCTTTGGGAGCACTTCTACAACGGAGCAGATGTACAGCAATAGCTGTCAAAGTCATATTTCCAGTGTACACACCACAACAGTGGATGCACTTGAAAGCAGGAGACTTTAAAATCGTATGCACAGTCGGCATTATATGATGTCGTTCTTTCAAATGCTTTTCATAGGTTTCTCTACCAGCAAACGTACCTAAGCAAAAGGGACAGGTGAACATTTTTCTGGTGCATCTCCTGTTTGCTTGTGCTGTCTGAGGTTTCACTTTGATGTAAACAGGGACAAGAACCGTTGAACATATTCCAACAAGCACTGCCAAATGTACTTCTCTTTCACCCATGTCTTCATCTGGTAGCACTGTGTTGAAATCGAAGTGTGGAAACACAAGGCCACCCTGAGCATCATTACCTAGCTGAATTCCTCTGTTGCTGTAACTCGCATGCAACTGCTTTCTCCCATTGTGTGCAGTTTTATTGTGCTCCACGAGGCTTTTTAAGTCATAGAAAGTTCCTGTGCAAAACAAGCAAGATAAGCCATGCATGAAGATATGTTTCATGAGCTCTTCCTCACAGAGAAAACATTTACATGCATAACATCGGATCGCCTTTTCTGTCATCCTCAGAAAGGGTGCAGAAGCTGCAAGTTTGTGAGGTTCTGGGGTTTCTACTTTTACTTCATGTGGTTTGTGGGCCACCTCCATGTGCACCTCATAGACATTTGATGGGAAAAGCTCGTTACAAACAGGGCAGGTCTTCCACTGCTTGGCCTGTCTGACAGCCTGGCTTGTTTCAGGAGCAGGTGGCGAAGCCTGTAAGGATACATTCTCAGAGGTCAGAACCACAGGAGGAGAGGGAGCACTGGCTGGCGACTGGGACAGCTGAGTCACTGACCCTGACTGCATGAGCTGAATGGGCACCTGCGGAGATGTCACAGTTGCTACTCCACCACCAGGAGGTACAGGCAAAGTAACTGAGATGGGGGCCAATGTGTACGTAGGTATCCCATTAACCTGCTTGCCAGTGGGAATCAATTGCCTCAGTATAGAGCCCGCAGTCAAAAAAGCTGCACTTTGAGAAACCGGAGGCTGAACTGGCTGATTCACTGGTATAACTGCTGGGGCAACAGGCTGATTAAGCTGAAGGAACCCAGGTCCAACAGGCTGTCTGACAGGAACCACCCCAGGGGCAACAGGCTGGTTAAGCTGGAGAACACCCGACCCAACTGTCTGCGCCACAGGAAGGACCCTGGGATCAATGGGTCTGTTCATGTTCCCAAGTGACTGGTTGACAGACAAAATTCCTGGAGCAACTGGCTGATTCACAGAGAGGACTCCTGGTGCAACTGGCTGATTCACAGGGTTGACAGGTTGAGTAACAGGGAGGGTTCCAGCTGGAACCGGACTGTTTATAGTACCAATGGGTTGATTAACAGGAAAGAGCCCAGGCATGACAGGCTGATTAAGAGGAAGAACGGCAGGGGCCATAGTTCTATTTACAGTCCCAACAGAATGATTAAGAGGCAGCCCATGAGAAACAATGATGGGCTGGGAAGGTGATGGCTGAATACAAACATTGTTCTGACCCATGGGAGGATTGCTGGGCACAAGAGTGACGTGCGAGGATGTAGTGCTGGGAGCAGAGGTGGTTTGTGGGATGCTGCCAGAGGCACTTGGGACGGTCACTAGTCCGACTGTGTTCTGAACTGCTTGTGTCTGCACCGTGCTCTGGTTTTGATCAGTCTGTGGAAATGCAACCTGGATGCAAGCTGGAGCAGTCATGGAACCTGTTGGGACAGCAGCAAGCCCTGAAGATGGAGCAGCAGCTGCTACACCTTGGACAGGCTTTGGAGCAATGTACATTTGTTTCACAAGTCCAGGTTTCTTAATATGTTCTGAAATCAGAGATCGAAGTTTGTTCTCCAGGTCTCTGTGTGTTTCAGCTGTCAAGATATGGTACATTAAAGAATCTGGGCTGTTTGCAAGAACATTACATTTTTTACAGTAGAACTCAACTGAATTTGGTGTACTTTCATCACATTTCTCACCAAAATATACACTTACTAAGTTGTTAAAATGGTTCATCAGTACATGTTTCTTCATATTGTAATACAAGGTGTCTGTGAATTGACATTTTAGACACGTGAAGTTTATGATGTCACTCCTAAATTGTTTCATGCCATCCAAAATGCTGACTGTATAATTTTGTATTCGTTTATTAGATGAATGAAACATCCGGATGTGTTTTCCCACTACTTTGGGATGAGAAGAAAATGCACATTTTGGGCAAGAAACCACCATCTCTTGGTCCATTTCATCCTCATGGTAACGATGCAAGTGATTCTTGAAAGAAGTAAGCAACTTGGACGAGAACTTGCATAAGCTACAGCAGTATGGCTTTGTCCTGTATCTCTGCAAACAAAAAAAAACCATCCACTTAGAAAATGCCAGCTCCTACACCACTGGTATCTGTTTGAATCCGCACTATCACCCAGCAAAAATGCCTTCACTGGACAAATAGCATGTATCTTGTCAGTTTCTCCTGGTTTTGAAAAGTAAATTTAAAGACTTAATACTTAAGGGGAGAAACACTTTTTTGTTTCATCCTTAAATGAGTTTACTTCTACTCTAGTTCACAAGAAGTAATTCTGAAGCCTGTTTTTAAAGACCAGAATCACAGAACAAGCCAAGAAGAATTTGTATCCCACTGTACATAGGAAGTTAAGTCTTAGCAATTAGGAATAGTAGCCCTTTTACTACGACATTTTAAAAGCTTTATTTAGTTCAAGGCCAGCTCCTATCTACTGGACAAAAAGAGAAAAGACAGAACAGGTAGGGATTTTCTTCTGTATTTCAACAGCCTACTCTTCACCGAAAACTCTCCAGAAGGACCTTCCCAGCAAAGCCATAAACAACTGATTTTAATAAGAACATTCTTCTGAAGCCAAAATAATAATAGAAAGTAGTAAAACCCCCTTCTATGATAAAGCAGCTATGTATTAACTCATACATAGAATTTGTATTAACTCATACATTCTGGGCATCCCATCACAGTAATTTCTTCAGGAAATTTCCTCAAAAATGCTCAGTATAGAGCATACAGACTCTTCTCAGGGAAGTATTTTAACTGCTTAAGAATACATCTATCGTGCAAAAGCAGTAGTTTGCTCCTTCAGTTATATGTCACATAACAGCACTGCTTTTCATAGCCATACAAACATTATTTGTTCTTTCTGAAAAACTGGTATCCCAATCAATCATTCTTTCTGATCAGCTTCCAAGGAAGTTAACCCCGGCTCCTGCCAAAAACTACAGAATCAGTCACAGCAACATTCATACAACAAATCTGCACTCTCAAACATCTACTGGAATCTGTCTGTTCCCTCAGACATGTTTTTCACCTCACTGATTTCTGCCCCCTCATGAAATAGAGCCCAAAGAGAACAAAGCTGCTCTGCTACTACAGCATCCAGCCCAGTTAGACCACCTACATACATCAATCACACTGACGCACCACAAAGAACAGAAACACAACACGTGCATGTACTCTTTTGCCATGTCATACAGCCATGGAGGTTACAGTCAGCCATCTACAGACAACAGACAGCCCAGACAGCCTTTTACTAGCTAGCAGTACTAGGACAGTCTCCTGATGATAACCAAAATCTAAGCTCCAAATTCAAAAGACTGGGTCAGACAATGCCACTGTTGGCTAAAGCTGCTGAAGAAGTACACTGCTAAGCAATCACTGAATTATCTTCTGCTTACACGTTTTAGGAGTCTGATCTCAGCTGCTAGTAAACAGCAACAAAGTAAATTAGCAGACACATCAAACTTTAACTATCCTGCCTGGAGAAAGGCCACTGACACTAATGAACTAATGAAGCACAAAGAACATTATTAGAAGATAGGCCTAACTACTTCTGAAGCATTAAAGTGACAAAGAAAAAATTCCAAATAATTCTCTTTCAGCAGAACAGAAGCATGTGGAAGTCTGCTGCTTTGATATTCTCTGTATGAAATAGAGCTCTTCTACACACTGTACAAACCATTCTGTCAGCATATTCTCCTTGCATACTCATCTGCTTTTTCTGTTCAGAAGTGCTACCACAGTCTACCAATGGCATCCCAGTTTTATAGAAGATTTGGCAAAATAAGAATTGCAAGCCACTTAGGAAAAGCAAAGCATCTTGGAGATTGACTAACACAACCCTCATCTGTAAAAATGGAATCCAAAAGAAGGCTTATTAGAAATATTGAGGTAAATTCAATTAGTCCTCCCTCAAAGAACCTACCCCAGAACATAGTAACACTTTCTGCTGTGTAGTCTCACATTCCCCACAACCTAGAAATGTGCAGAAAGACAGGACAGCCTCCAAAAAACAAAGTTCTTCCAGAATTGTTAATGTCGCCCTAAAAACAGTACAAATGGTGGAAATCACCAACTTCACTTACACAGACATCTTCTCCAGTCTACTGAGTTTACAGGAGGAAACAAGTTATTTTCCCCTTAGAGCAACAACTTTGGAATAGAACATCCTGAAGGACAGACTTCTCCCAAATCGAGGCAGCATGATATGTAAATGGTATGCATCAATAAACCAAAATTGTTTAAAGAAAATGGATAGGAACAAGGTTAGTATCCAAAAGACAGTATGGCAAATCCGTTCCAAGAGACATCACATATTTCCAATTCTACACTGAATTTCATCAGATCAGATTCTAATCTTCTTTTTTGGACAGATACAACTGGTCATGCTGACTGCTTGACTCAGGACACATATTTCTCCCTTCTGGTAAGGGACAAGGTCTCTCTGCCTTGTGTCCTTCCAGACAATAGGGAAGAAAGAAGCTTCCCTCTCTAGTGCACAATTTTTTGTTATTTTCCACTTTCATTGAAATAGCTAATCATTTTTCCTGTAGGACTGGTGAAGGAAGACAAGCTTCACTTAGTCCATCTTCACCCTGTTCTTCCTCATTTCATGCCTGGGGAGGAAAGGGATCCTCTGTTGCTCATCTCTCACAATCTCCCAACACGGAACTTCTTTCTTCAGTCAGAAGGTGGAGGAAAATGCAAAAGCAACAGAACCAGCAAGAGCACAGCTCAAATAACATGACTGGGACCAGTAGACCTGGTAAAGGGAGATTTTTTCATGGGAATAAAGAATAAATTTAAAAGGAGAGGAAAAAAGAGAAACCATCATTAACAATTAACAGGATTTATTCCATTCACCTAAACTAAAGGCAGTATTTAGTAAAGGTAATTGTAAGGCCAATTTGAAGTGATACTTGAGGGGCTGGACACAATTCATCCCAACTCAAACAAAAAATCTCCTTTGACTCTTCCATCCACAAAGTCATGTGAACAGATGAACTTCCAGTCTTATTAAATGTGAACTCGTTCAGGCAGCAAGAAATAGGAAACAAAGTAGACAAGGGTCCTGAAGGGTGGAATCCTACTTAATGAGAGTTTGGCAAAGACAAAGCTTTGTTTGGTCAGCCAGTGTGTGCTGGGGGCTGAAACTACTCCACTTTGAAATCTTAAGTTTGCTTTAAAGATAAAGGTAGACATTTTAAAGATGGTACAAAATAGACCTGACAACCCCCCCATCACACTATTCTAAAGCATCACCTTTTGATTCAAGGTGAAAAGGGCAGACACACCCACTGCTGTTTAGATGCCCCTTCTGTATGGAGGCAATGAGGGGCCCGAAGACTCTTCACCAAGACTGGCAAGTCCACCTTTTTTCTGGACATACTCCTCCGCTACACACTGCATCGCAGAAACTTGCTACTATATAAAATTATAGAATTGTTCCTCTCAACCCTGCCTTTCTTGGACAATCTAGCCATACAGAACTAAAAGCTTTTTCACATACACAAATCTAACTGGAAAGAGTTTTCCACTGCCACCCTATACCAAGCCACTAATAATAATTTTATCATAACCCACTTGCATCTATGCAATCACATTTTCACCCTTCCAATGAAACAGGAACCATGTTCTTCACAAGACCATGCTAAGACTACATGTTAGATTAGACTAAAAATGCAGAACATTAGTGTGACATCTTAAACCCTAATGTTCCAGGTTGTATCCTTCAACATAGCAAATGGCAATTGAAGTCCTCATAACCAGCTGCATTACACGGAAAAGCAAAGAGGAAATGTAAGATTATTCCCTTAGAAAACAAATACTAAAGCTATTTTTTTCCATAAAAAAGGCTGCATCCCAATTTCTGAATATTGTAAAATGCAGCAACTTCACAAAACACATTTACCCAAAATTTGTGTCACAAACATACATACCTTCCTTTTGCCCACAGGCTCCCAAGGAGAGACATCACTCCATGAAGTGTTACAAAAGTAGCTTTCACCTGCATCAAAACTTTTAAGATTCTAAAAGTAAAATAAAAACAAGAAATCAAAATAAGGTTTTTGCAGCCTGTTCTGAATACAAAGAAATTCTCAATAGGAAATAAGGAAAAGTTAAAAAAAAAAAAAACACATGAAGAAAAAATTACTTGGAAGTCCATACAGCATTCAGATACTGGTCCCAAAACTCCTTTCAAAGAAATTACTTCTTTGACTATCTTTGATTTATTTTAATTCAAATGTTTATTCATATGACTGCCTGGTAATAGAGCAGGCATTCTGAACATTTCCCAGTTACTGAAAATAATATAGGGAGTAAAAATATTTACACTTGAATTTCACAGTGAACACTTGAAGTATTTTCCCCCTCTACCTTTCTCCTCCATCAGTAATATTTCATTGCTTACTTCCATTTATTAACTTACCACTATGGTTTACTTTGCAACAGGTTTTAGTATTAAATCTGCATAGCAGTGTTACACTTTTAACTTGGAAAAACAAAAGAAATTCACAGAAGTTGATTTCCAAGAGCTGTTTTTCCTGAAGATGCAAAGGCAACAATATTACTGTGTCTCTAACAACTTTATCAGGGAAAGCAACTTTCCTCACAGCCTTCTTCTAATCAATCCCATCAGAGCAGTTCATGTTCCTCAAGCCAAAGCCAGCTACTATCCTAAAAATACATCTCCAGTTTTATGAGACCCACATATACTTAATAACAAACTTAATTGGAGGAAAAAAAAAAAAAAAACAACTGAACAAACTAGATTCCTTTTTACTGGGCATTTCTGAAGACCCTAAGCTAGATTCAACAGAATGCCTTGGATGAAACACAGGCTACAAATCCAGACTTCACCCACAGAAAACTTGCACCTCTGCTCCCCTCACGTTCTTCCCTTTCACAAATCCCTCTTCACTCAAAACTCTGCAGATACTTAGAGAAGGCAAGATGTTTCCACCTCTGTACCAAACTCCACTGCAACAGCAGAAGCAGACAACAAATAACATTTAAGATCATATAACCTTATAAAAGGAGTGGAATTCATAAATCTGATAGTTTGTGTTATGAGAAATTTAGCAGCAATACAGAATGTACTTGGCAACAAAGAGAAACAAAGCCTCAACAATCAAAGAAATACAGAATCCTACTTAATGCATACACTAGGCTCTTGTCCACACCATGCAAATATGAGCATTCCTGTGTTCAACAGATTACAGTAAGACAGAACATCATGCCAGTGATAATCTGATTTAAACTCCATAATTCAAGAATTTAGAAAAGTGTAGCTGAGTCCGCAATACGCTGTCTAGCTTTTTCAACCATCACTATGCCCAAGGAGAATCCAGAAAAGCTCAGGGCAACAATAAACAAATCCCTTGCAATCTAATCAACACCTATGAGTCATGTATTTGCTCTTCAGCCAAACTTTAAAAGCAAACAAACAAATTAACAAACAAACACAAACTAACCAAGAACACCTTAGAAAGAACTCTTGCATGGAGCAAGAGAAATCCCAGAACTTTAGAGAACTATTTCTGATAGAGAAAATGAAGAGACTTGAAATTTACTAAAAAAGTTTCAGCTGAACATGCTGGGGTGAATTACTGTCAAAAAAAGGTTTCTTAAAGTTATGGCTCATCTGAAACATGTTCTATCTTTGGTTTAAGAGACAGGCTCCTACATATAAACACCAGACTCCCACAAGCCAAACACAAGTGATAATATATCTAAATAATTTTGCTGAAATGGCTATTTCCTACAGAGAAATATCTACTCATAAAAATAACCATTCTTATCAATACAATTAGTCAGAGGTGCAAACAGCTGTTGTGAATGCTTGCTTTAAACAGAGATCCACTCATTTGTTACTCCCTTCCCACATTTCTCACTTCCAGGAGGGGAAGGGAAAACAGAAAGGAAACTTAAGAAGACAGGAACAAAGCTGTCTGAGAAGCCTGACTAATCCTGATGCATAATGGGTGTTTTTAGGTTGAAGAGAAAAACATTTTTATACTAAGAACTTTTCTCCCCTCTGTATTAAAAACGAATACAGTTTTCCAGAACAAAAAGATCAAAAGCTCAGAATTCAAATGAAGACACAGAATCATAGAACAGAAGCATGGAATGGTTTGAGTTGGAAAGGACCCTACAGATCTAGTTCCAGCTCCCTTGCCATAGGCAGGGGTGGCACTCACTAAACTAGGTTGCTCAGAGCCCCATCCAACCTGGCCTGATACACTGGCAGGGATGGGGCATCCACAGCTCCTCTGGGAAACTTGTGACAGGGCCTCAGCACCCGCTGAATAAAGAATTTCTTCCCAACATCTAATCTAAACCTCTCCTTCAGTTTAAAACACTCCTGCCCCTTGTCCTGTCCCTATAAAAAGTCCTGTCCACATAAAAAGTCCCTCTCCCTCCTTTTTATGAGCCTCCTTCAGGTACCAGAGAGCTGCAATGAAGTCTCCCCAAAGAGTTCACTTGTCCAGGCTGAAAACTTCAGCTGAAAACTTCAACTCTCTCATCAGCAGGCCTTCAGCTTCAGAGCTGAAGTGCTCCAGCCCTCTGATCACCCTCATGGCCCTGAAGATCACAGTATGTTAAGAGAAGCTGAAACAGTTTATTAAAGGAAAACATCTGACCTTGCATTGTACTTAAACACACTACTTGGAGAATCAAACTAGTACTCCAGCCAAAATGCTCATGTTTTCTTCCTAGCAGAGATCAATTAGCCTAAAAACTAACCCGTTTGGTCTCTAAGCTACAGGGAGGTACTAGTCATACATGAAATTCCTTCATCTTCCTCACAAACTATTGTCCACTATCATGCCTTATTACAACAGTGCAAGACCAATTTCAAGACCAGATGCAATCATGTTTGTATCATATTTCAGTCCATTTCTCACACTGTCCAGTCCCTTCATAGAGTCCAGACATCAAATCTCAGTATTTGAGACAACAAACAAACTGAAGGTACTTCTCACTAGATGGTTTTCAAGGTCCCTTCAAACCCAGGCCATTCTAGGATTCTAAATTTTATTAAAACCTCACACATCCCATATTACCAAAAAAAAAAACACCATCATAATATGAACCAAGTACAAATCAAGCTATAGAAATCATTCTTCCTGCTGCAGAAGTTGTACCAAAACCAGCCCTAGATTACCTGGAAAAAACAAACTGAAGTTATGAACTTGGCTGAGGAAGAATTATTTGCAAAAAAAAAATCCCTAATACAGTATTTTTTGGCCCAAATCTCACATAGGTTTTTCCACAGTGGAAATGTTTGCCAGGTTTCCCACCACCACCAGTTATTAAAAATTATGCAAAACCAACTAAATGCACATTATACATACCCCCAAAAGCCCAACCAAGTACAAAACAACTTACTTATTTACCATTGAAGTCCATGCAACAATCAAAGAGACTACAAGCAATTTCATAGTAAAAATCTGTCACCATCAAAACATTCCTACTTCAAATGGTTAAGATAGACTCAGATTCTGAGTTAGAAGTGTGATTACAGAAAAATATTAACACAATAAAAACAGCAAGTAAATGGAAATTACTAGACATTGTAATTTTCCTTGAGCTATTACATTTACATATATACAACATCGTCTAACTGCAATAACAAAGAATGTTCCAAAATAGTTATGCATGTAGTCTTGAAAAATTTTTTTCCAATCACTTACTTACAGAGTTTCAGAAAGAAACCACCACAAAAGACACAACAGCACCCTTATAAAGTGTTAAACCTACTTTAGAACTGCCATACAGAAGCAATCAACCTCTTGACTACAGTCAATGCGAAGCCATGAATATACTCAACAGCAAAAATTGCCTGTGCACCAGCTCACCGAAATGCACTATTGTTAAGAAATGGAGTTACATTGCTGTGTTTGCATTTTTTCCAGTATTAGGCTTGCCAATCTGATGGTGTGCGTTCTTCCTGACTGATGCACGTAATTTTCTTCTGCAAGTCGCGACAATGGTACTAAGTTCATCTTAATTGCCCCAGTACACCTGCATGTACTTTTTAAGATGCAGAACCAAACTACAACTCAGTAAGACAATTTTGGTATTTTTCACTGGACACAAAGTTTGAAGGTTTATCCATTTTCAGAAACGCTGACAATCTCTATGTTCCTTCAGAGGGTTGCCCTTGATATGTGATAGTTTGTCTTGGAAGAGACTCAAGTCCTCATCTGCTTGAGATCTTAAAAGAATTGAAAAAAGTTGCTACATAGCATACAAACAACAACTCATTAGTCGGTTGTATTTTTTTCCTACAGCTGTACCATTTCCTTTTGTTGAGACATTACTAACAGAGAATATACAGCACCATCTATGACACATCTTGTTAAGAAGTACAGTCTCTTGCAATGTTACATACTAATATACTAAATTCCTCCTCTGGCATATGAGCAGTCAGTAATGAGTAATCCCTGAAGTAAGGACCCCTCCATACAGATCTATGGCACATCGTCATACATACACCAGAAACTGAAATATTTTTCATGAGTTTACATTTCCAATTGGTTTATATTTCAGATCAGTTTACATTCTTTCAAATGCTTTACCTTCAACAATTCCCTGCAGCTGTCAAGCCCAAGATCCACGAGAATGTCCTTCACCTTTTTTCGAGCCTTCCTTATATTATCAAGGTTTTGAACAGGAATTTGAAACATTTTGCACTTTTCCTGTGGGAAAAAAAAAACCACAGCAACCAAAAAATAAAGAAGAGGAAAAAAAAAAAAGAGGAAAAAAAAAAAAGAAGAGGAAAAAAAAAAAAGAAGAGGAAAAAAAAAAAAGAAGAGGAAAAATAAAATTAAAAATTTTTAAAAAGTGACAGAATACTTGAACACAGGCACTTACATTTAACAGTGTTAAAATAAGAACTAAGTCTGCAAAGTCATAGAATACAAATATTTATATTAGAAAAGCCCTCTAAGATCATCGAGTCCAAACATTAACCCAGCACAGTCATTCCACCATTAGCCATGTCCCTCATCACTACACCTATGTCTCTTTTCAATACCTCCAGGAATGAGGACCGAACTACTTCCCTTGCCAGCCCATTTTAGTGCTTGGCAACCCTTTTTCTGCAGAACTTTTTCCTAATATCCAATTTAAACCTCCCCTGGTACAACTTGAGGCCATTTCTTCTTGTCCTGTCCTTTGTTACCTGGGAGAAGAGACCGACCCCCACCCGCTACACCCACCTTTCAGGCTGTTGTAGAGAGTGGTAAGATGTCCCCAGAGCCTCATTTTCTCCAGACTAAACACTTCCAGCTCCCTCAACCACTCCTTATCGGACTTGTGCTCCAGACCCTTCCCCACCTTTGCTGCCCTTCTCTGAAACTCAGTCCAGCTCCTCAAAGTCTTTCCTGTTGCGAAGGGCCCAGAACTGGGCACAGCACTTGAGGGTGAGGTCTCACCAGTGCCAATCAATGCCCCAGCCCTGCTGGATGCACTATTGCTGATATGGGCCAGGATGTCATTTCTTAAATATGAAAACCCAAAATCCTTAAGCCAAAGAAGTGGGCTCATTAATATTTCCCAGTAGATCACCTGACTGATTATAAAGGAAACAGAACCTGATTGCGGGGGAAGGAATTCTTTACATTTCTTCTATCTACAAAAAATTCCAGATTTTTCTCTCAGATCTCCTTGTAACTACATAGCAGGAACACTGGTTTGGTGGGGTTTTTGCAAAAGAACATGAACATCACAATTTTATTAAGTTCTATTCAGAAAATTACTGTAATCTAATTTAGGAAGGAGAAATTTAATACCTTTCACCTTGAAGGTTAGCATCAGGATGAGAAGTCTCTTTGATAATTTTGTTTGCTGTCATGCATGTACATGCTTAAAATATGATTGCTAGTAAAATCTAGATTTCCTGCTTAAGTTTCTACTTCTGTAAACATTTAAGATATCTCCATGGGCTCAGCTTCAAAAGCATGTCAACTGCCTTTGTCAACCCCTTCCTAGATTACAGCAAGATGCAATTTAAACTGAGCTTTGAGAAACTACAATGGACACAGAATGCAAAATCTAACCCTAAGCTAGCACTGAAAAAGGTCACTGGAAGCTTCTACAATATTTGGTGCTTAAATAGCTAACAGAGGATCCAGGAGCATTTGCAACATCTTAATCCTTATTGCTAAACAATTAATCCATCCAGGACATACCTGAACAGGAAAAAAAAAAACCCAAACAAAAACGAACTAGGAAATCCCCAAAGAGTACTTCAGCACAGACAGTCTCAAATGTCTTGAAAAGCTGTACTTATTCAAAAAAAGCAAGCTCCCTGCCAACATGAAAGCTTTACTTTGAATGAACGGTAAGACTTCCATGCAAATAGTTGCAAAATCCCTATGCACATCAGACACCAGGTACAAGCTAAGCCTCAAAAAAACCCCAAACACCAAAACAAAACCCCACGAACTGTATAAAAAAAAAAAAAAACTCTAGTCTGTATGTAACCCCTCCAAATCTTAATTAATGTACAAAACATACAACTGAGGGGTTTATAATTAAAATTCAAACAACTCACATAATATTCTTCGCTTCTTCTCCCCCGAAAGGAAAGGTGTGTAGAGAGAAATGGAGAGGGAACCCCATTTGACAGATGCTAGTCTCGTTTTCTAATGTTTTTTATCACCGGGAAGTCCAGAAGACATTCTGATACCATTGGGGTGGGTGTAGAACAGGAATCTACACAGAATGGAATAAAGCAGAGTAATTGGTCTGGCATTCTCTCAAAATGCAAGCAGTAAAAATCTGACATAAAATATTCTTTTCAAAGTGAAGTCCACTGGGAATTTGCACAGTGTCTAGTTAAAGCTTTAGGATCGGTCCCTCTATGATAGCAGGTTATGCACATCAACTCCATGGTCCAGTCAGAGCTGACTGAATGCCACCACGCTCAGATGAGCCAAAAGGAGATGTGGTTCAATACATTAGGCTCCCCTGGCAACAGCTGCCCCCATCTCAGTCTTCCACCTCATACATTGATGCTATGGAAAAAGGTGAACCAGGCATTTGTTGAGGCTTGTCTAGCTCACTAACAAGAAACAGTCTACAAGGGGTACAGTATGTAACATCCATCCACCTTAACAGTTTTCTTAATCAGTAATCATTCTGAAATGGAAATTATTAATCCATGAGAAGAAAAACACACCAAAAACCCACCGTAATGGAAAAAAAAAAAAAAAACTTGAATAGAAATTATTTTCATTTTCAAGCAGTTGGTCTTCAATCCAAAGGCCAGCATGTAAAATCACATGTAATGTTATTCAGTAGCTATTTAAACAACCTGCTTGGGAGTGAGGATCTTAAATTGCTCATCTCACACTAGAACCACAGAATGGTTTGGGTTGGAACAGACTTTAAAGATCTTCTCATTTCAGACCACCTCCCATGGGCAGGGACACCTCCCACTAGACTGGGTTGCTCGAAGCCCCATCCAACCCAGCCTTAAACATTTCCAGAGATGGGGCATCCACAGCTTCTCTGGAAAACCTCTGCCACTGCCTCAACACTCTCACAGTTAAGAATTTCTTCCTAATACGGAATCTAAAACTGCCCTCTCGGAGTCTCTGTATCCATTAGACCAGCACTGCCCCATCATAAAGGTCAGAAAAGCTTATTCCCTCAAGCCCTCAGTTTAATTCCTCAATTATTATACAGTTTATTATCTACAATTTTGTAATGTTTTCTTTTCCTGTATTTTGGACATTCTTCAAGCTTTAGTTTGCACTTTGGTCTGTGCATTTGTTGGTCCACAACCCATTCTTAACCAGTAAATTCAACATGAAAGGACTACAGTAAAACTGAGTCTTGAATATTTTACCACATGCCTACCTAAAAGACAAAAATTTATCTTTCACTGCTTTTAATTGTTGTTTCCAAAAAACCTAATAATCCATTGAGTTTTCAGACTCTGTGCCATTTCATAAACAGAACCAAGGCAAGTTTATAGCAAAATAAAATAATAATTTTAGCAGCTGATGTCTCAAATTCCGTTCTGAGAAGGCCATTCAACTCTTGCTCAGGCATTTTAGCCATCAAGCTATTCCTGTATTTGCTGCTTATTTAAATAAAATCTCCATAATGATACACAAAGCAAAGTTTTGTTCAACACTGCAGGTTCCTTTCATTTCTGTGGTTGTTATCAGATTGCAAAACTCAACTAACTACATTTGGCTTTTCAAAGATCACAAATGCAGCTCTTCCTGCAGTACTGCAGTATTTTAGGACTAGCCTAAAACACAAGGTAACAGTCTGCACAGTATCTTAGTAGTCAAAGACAATTTGCAAAGTAACTATCTTTTACTACCATTTCTTCACATTAAAAAGAAAAAGCAAAACCAGTAACACTGCACCACTTCAAAGTGAGAAGTCATCACAGAATGCCAAGTTCCTATTCATTCTACTTCTTAGAACCATTCTCGTTCACCTTGGAAGGAACCTCAAGAGGACATCCAGCCCAGATTCCTATAAGCAGGCTCAACCATTAATTGCAGCTACGGCACTCTGTTTTGGCCAGTCAGGTTTGGCAGCCTGTCTGGGCAACCTCCTCCAGTGACAGACTGTGTTCACAGTGAGAGCTGTTTTCCTTACATGAAATCAGCACCACTTTAATTTGTGCTCCTATAAGAAATAGGATTTGCAAGCAAATTAAAATGGAGTTGGTATGGAGCTGGCACAAGGAAGATGCACATATGTGCCTTCAATGGACATGCTAATACTTCCAGCAAAATCCAGTGAACTAGGTAATCAGGTATTTCTAGAGATTTCAGGAAGAGGCATGCTAGAATATCCACAGAGGCTGTAAAGTAACCCTTTTAGACATCAGATAATATGTAGAGAAGCAAGATCTCCACATGTGTTCATAAGTTGGCCTTCAGTAGTCTGTTGCTCACAGAACTGTTCAGAGTAGGGAAATTATGAAAGGCTTATGGAACTTTGTCCTTTCATATTATCTGCCTTGGAAATTGAATCATTCTTAGTTTTTATTACTTTTATCTAGTAACTGTCATTATTAGTAACTGAGAAAGAGATTTTTATAAAGACTTTGGTCTTTATAAAAGGTTTGTACCTTTTATAGGACCTTTATAAAAATTTGTTGGTTTGGAACATTTGGGTCAGAGTACTTTCAAAGGTTTGTTTATCAACTTGTATTTCAGCAGTTATCAGAACTGACAAGCACCCATAAAGAAATATTTTCATTTTAGTAAACTCATCAGAAGTTGATCATTCATTATTAGTTGAGAAAACAGTAAAAACTGCTTCACTGCTGAAAGTGGAATGAAAGCATGTGATTTATTTCTAGGAATCTAAGGAACAAGAACACTGGATGGCAGCATCTAGGAGGACAGGCGCACTGAGAAACTGCCTAGAAGAATGCAAGTTTGGCTTGGCCATGCCAAATTTTACCCTTGTCAATTTTATTTTGTTTCTGATAAGCTTACAAGTCCTCTAAGAAGTCACACCTGGATATGTGCTCAACCACTCATTACATGGTCAGTTCCATTTCCTGGACTCTTATCTCTGCCTTCTGAAAGAGACCTAACCAGATTTACAAGTACATCAGCACCATCAAAGCTTATCCAGCCCATGGAGGGAGAGGGAAGAAAGCTTCCTAAAGAAAAAGAGTCAATTGATTAGAATGGATGCTATTCTTGCTCATTATTTAATCTGTTGTAATTAAATATATATTCCTATAAAACTTACAAAAAGCAGTTCTGGTCAACAAAGTAATTAATCTTTATCATCTTATATTCAAATTTCTATCCAAGTGCAACTTGATAAAAATCTCAGGTAAGAAAAAAAAAATTACCTCTTCTTTTTCCAACTATATCAGAAACCTCTGGGCATCTCAAATCATACATCTCTTAGAGTCACAATAATTTTGCTCTTTTCACAGCTACAAATCACACACCTGTTAAAAAGGTCATCCTGCCCAACACCAAGACAACCCTCATTCAACAGCTGCAAACACAATGATCACTAAGGTACGTGGTGATATAGATGGAGATGCAGCACAACAACCTGCATCTTACCTAACAAACCAAAACAAATTTAGATCACCAACTTCAGCTACTGTGGTTTAAATAACTATTGGGATGATTCATTAACACACAACCAAGTCCCTACTATCCAAGACTGGTGAGAAGACGTGAAGGGACACTACCATTTAAACTTAAGAGAGTCTTCCTAAAGCACTAACTCACACAATGCTTTGACTCTCTTGGGAGTCCCTTCTGGGCACTGGCCAGATTTTGAACCCAGCAGGATCCAAGTTCATCCTAGGTGATGTAAGCATCTGTGTGGAGCCCACTCAAATCCTGCAAGATCTGTCAGCCCCATGTGTATGTGAGCAGGAGAGTCACACCTCGAGCCACTGCATTTGTGCTGCACTTATCAGTTTGGTATGACCCCATGACTTGGCATTTTACAAATGC
The DNA here is from genome assembly GCA_020086605.1 of Lanius collurio. NCBI lineage: Eukaryota > Metazoa > Chordata > Aves > Passeriformes > Laniidae > Lanius > Lanius collurio. The sequence continues at coordinate 27,105,894 of JACBWW010000011.1, read as the reverse complement.
ACACAACAGTCCACAGCACAAATAATCCAATACCTTAACAAGTTGGCAAGGGGACCAAACTGAAAAAAAACAACCCAGGGCTCTGCAGCAGGTTTTAGAGATACGACTAAAGTATTCAAACACAAGCCAGCTCTACCAGCACTCAGTATGATGCAGCCCAAATCAAGGAGTTCCCAATAGAAAAACATAAGGCATAAGAACACTGTGTGCACTCTTCCTTGTTCCCAAAGATTTGCTGTAATTTGTGGAGGTTGTTTCTTCCATGAAAAGAACCACAGGAATCATTTCAGCTAATTTGTTAGAGTATACCTTGTAACAGGTCTTATTACAGCTCACCATATATCTAATTTCTTACCCAGTTTCTCTAAATATTGTGCTAAAGAAATCCCCTTCTCTTGATCAAAATTAAAGAGAAAGGTTATTAAAAGGGATACTAGGATTTCTAGAACATAGATTCAGTATTCCAAGAGTTTTTTAAAGTATTTCATTACAGTTCTTTACATTTGTTTTTTTACGAACACAGATTTTTGACGACAGAAAAACTATTAAGGGTAACAATCAACTCTTCTCCAGTAATATACCTGTCAGAACTTTATCAGCTGAAACTGAGTTGTTCATAACTCTGAGAGTACAGGACTCTGAACCGCTGCAGCAGGAGTCAAACACGTGTCTTTTATTCCGTTTACAAACCAGGACAACTGGAACTCCCCATTACCTGCTCTCGACCACAAAGCAAGCGCACTCAAATGTTTTCCATGGCTTGCACCGCGTAGGTTGTGTTTGTTTACGCTGTTCATAAACTTTTTTTCCGAATGTATGGTGCTGAGGCACCACAATATTATTTAACATAATTTTGCATCCCATTAACTGATTCCATTAACTGGTGATTTAGTGCTAGTTCTGCACGTATGCCATTACTGCCCACGCTACAGTTTGCCACAAACTGTTTCAAATTAAAGCAATTCATTGAACGCAATTTAAACTATTTATCCAGACTTCGAGGCAACCTATTAAGCTGGTTCCTTAGACACCTCATCGCTGAAATACGACCTGCAGTTAAACAACAAACACGCAAGAAATGCGGTGCTAACGAGCTGTCCACAGCCGGCAGCAGCGGCGAGGCGGCGGGAAAAGTTCCCCGCGCTAAAACGCCTCACACGACGGGGCCACGCCGCACCGGTCCCCTCCCTCCCCGCCCGTGCCCGGCGAGGCCGCTCCGAGCTCGCAGCGCCCGCCAAGCCGAAAGCGCGCAGCCACCGGGGCGTTCACCGCCCTCCGCCCCGCCCAGCCGCACGTACCCGGCCGGGCTGCAGGGGGAGCCCCCGCCGCCGCTGCTCCTCCTCCCGCTCTTGCTCCCGCTCCTCCTTCTCCTCCTGCGGCCGCCGCCGCCCGCCGCGATCCCGCGCCGCCGCCACCCGCCGCTCACGGCTCCGGCTCTGTCCCCGGCGATGCCCCCGGCGCTGCTGCCGATGC
>JACBWW010000011.1:26911263-27104021 GCA_020086605.1 Lanius collurio | reverse complement strand
ACCAGGCTTCAAATTCTTTCCCTTCTAAAAGAAAACCAAGAAGGATATCAACATGCAAAATCAATTCAAGAAGAGGACTTGGAAGAATAAAAATAGATCAGGTTAAGAGGGAAGAGTAATGTATGTTTTCACCTTTTCTGCAAGTCAACTTAAAAATAAATGGAATTGAAGACAACAGAGTGAAATCAGAAACACGCAATGTAAAGAAGAGTAAAAAGTTTAAAAATCAGGTTTTCTTAGATAAAAGTAATAGCTTTTTCTTACATAAAAGTAATAGCTTTGATCAATCAAATCCAATGGGTTAGTCATTTTCTTTGGGAATGTATTTGAAGATTGGTACTTCTCCAACTAGAGGACATCAAGAAATTTGGTGAATGTAACTTTTGCTGTCATATGAGAGTTAATATTTGTTTAGATACTTTAACAGGTTACATTTAACCATAACATATTAAGTAATATTGTTGTCTGTACTGTTAGGCAATTCAGGTCTGGAGGAAGGGACAACAGCAAAAGAGTGCTTTGGCAGGTCACAGTGACTTCTGAGTGCCTTAGCCCTATCCTCTCCTTCCTGTGGGTGAAATTCACAGCTTCAGCTCTTCCCATTTGCTGTCAGCAAGCAGAACAGAGGGTGCAAAGAGCACCTACCTGCAGGTGTACAGCCAACAGCTGGGTTGGCAAAAGGGACTGCTCAGAGTCTATAGGAAAGTCAGGAGAATTAACTTCTATAGCTGCCTTCCAGGTCCTGGAGTAAGATCCCAAACCAATACTGACCTAGATGACTCTTCTGAGGAAGTGCAAGAGGATAGAGGGGAGCGCTGTCTTTTTACAGGGATTTACAGCCAATATTTTTTCCCTTCAACCCTCCAGTACATTTTCTACATCAACTTACATTAATGTAATGTCCTCTTGATTTTGAAGAAGATACTGCAGCACATACCAATCTCAGTGATCATCTTTAAAACTGCCTGATGAACATTGGTCTGTTCTAGATGTTTAAGGATTAATGTAATTACTTTACACTTATTCTTCCCAATAAGCAGAAGTTGCAAGGTCTCCCTTTGCATAATCTGTGTGTTTAATTTGCCAGGAAAAGGTGTTTCATTGCTTGTTGTAGTGTTGCCATGATTCTGGAGAAACAGAAGACCTTGGAAGAGTTTCCAAAGGAGCCATATGCCAAGCCTCCCTTTGCAACCCCACTCTTCTGCTGCCTGCAGGAGACCTTCTCAAATTCCACTGAAGTCTAGATAGACTCCTACTGAATGTAATAGTTTTTCAAACAAGATTTCATCATGAAAGGAGGAGCTTCTCTTCTAGAAGAAGAAAAGGAAGCCAAGAAACAAAGCACAAAGAAAAGGCAAAGAACAGCACCAGGCAAGCAGAAGTTATGCAGAAAGTAACCATGTTAAAAAAGTTGTATTAGTTCAATATGAATATTTTTATATGAGCAAAATGTAAAGATTCCCAGAGAAAAAGTTTATCTCAAATATTTGTGATTCTGGCTGAAGCAACATCACTTTTTTTACTAAAGAAAACTATGTTTATCAAGATAGCTTTGCCTACAAAAAATTAGACTTAAAATTACTGTTAAACGATGTGATTATTTGGCTAAAGAAAGATGGATCTTAAAAATCCAGGTTATGTTGTAGAAAGGAACTAATTATTCAGACAAGCTAAGAAGGAAAGGTAAGTAGAAAACAATGAAGAGTCTTTTCAAGTGCATCCACTAATTAGGATCTCTGACACTAGTTGACACTCAAAATTATTCAAATTAATTTTTAGTATTTCTGAATTTCAAATATCACCAGGAAATTTTCAGTTTCAATTACATTAGAAGCATTTTAGCCAAATTTGAAGAGAGCAAATCTAGAAAGATTAAATGTCTCTGATTTTAAAAAAAAATCCTAAAATCTGTACAGTAATGCAGAAAATCTATTCCTCAGTAGGTGTAAATATTCTACTTCAAGAACTCATTTGGAAAATACAATTCAGTCTACTTTTCATAATTTCACAAGAAAATGTTTTACAAGAAAATGTTAGAAAAAAGCAATCACCAATGCTTTTGCCAACACTTTGCACATACAATTCTGATATTTTCTTTTCAGATGTTTTCTATTTTTAGAAGATGAATTAAAAAGCAGTTTTAACAAAATATTAGGTATTTTCAATCTTTGTCTTTTTAATGCCAGACATCCCTTCAAGTTTGATCCAATTTTCTCTAGGTTGTTGTGGAAGTACAGAGGTGTGTATCTACCAAAACCAAAGGCAGATGACTAACTGTAGGAGCACACATTTGGTTCACACAGTAGGGCTAATAAGGCTGAATAAATCCGCTAGAACTTCAGTATTTCTACAATGTTTTGAACTTTATTGAACTGGAGAAGATATCAAAAGAATAAGCTGTTTTTTTTTTTTCTCACCTCTATTTTCTCCTTGTTCAAGTTTTACCAGCAAATAACTTTCCTATAGTGCTAGATGTCACATGTAATTTGTGTAATAAAGAAGTACTTACCCATGCAGATTCCTACTCACTTACTCAGCCTTTCTCCTACATTCCCATCAGGCAGGCATTCTGAGAAAGCTATAAACCAGGATCATACAGCTTCTTTCTGAATTATGTACATATTACATATCAACTATTTTTCTTTATTCAGAAATACTGTTTATCAAGTTCTTAGAATAAATGCAATTCATGTACATATTCATTCATTTAACCACAGTGTTCAGATTGTAGTCTTTAAGGACAGGCAACATTAGATTACCCATCTTGGCTCAGATTCCTGTGCTGGGCATTTGATGGGAGATAAGATAAAACATAAAACTATTAATGTTTAACAGAGCTGCAGAGTAACCTATCATAGAAAAATTAGTGGCTTGTTGTCATTAGATTTAACATGAAGTGGAATTTTTTTTAAATTACCCAACCAAACAAATAACATGCCTTGTCATTGGCCAGGTGTAAAATCAATGTATTTCAGCTAATTCTGAGAAGGGCTGACTTTGGACAATCCCTGCCCAGTGGTTTTGGAGTTCTTTGAAATAAATTAAAGCCTTGTTTTTCCAATCAGCATGCTGCACACATACTTGAAATTAAGGAAATATTTAAATGTTTGACTTGTGCTATTCACATACAAAAAAAATTTTCCTATTAATTTGAAAGGTAACATCTTCAGCTTCAAAATAATTGACACTTTCATTAAATATGCTGTTCATGGTCATTCTCAAAAAGTTCTAAGTTCCTTTCTAAAAACAGAATAATGTCATTTGAGTATGTTTGGGGTTGAAGATCCTTTGCATAGAGAACAGACACTTAAATTTAGAATTAGAGTGCTTTAGCATGTAACATCGTGAAGAATCTCTTCTCTTGTGTGCATTCAGAGGTTTACTGAAATATTGCTAGGAAAAAAACAAACCAAACCCTGAGAATTAAGGATCACTTAGTGTGGAGTCACTGCAATCTCTCTGGACAGCTTGGCCAGTGCCCACCACTGATGACAGGCAGACTTGCTCTTGGAAATTAGATTCTTCAGCTGAGTAGGTGAAAAAAAATGGTTGTGGTGCTTCTCCCTCTTCTAAAGCTGACATATAAATCCAAGTCACAATATCAAAAAAGTTGAAGAGATTATTCCATTTTACAACCTTTCAGATGCCTTGTCTTGATATATTCCTAATGTGGACAGAAAGGTTTACCTTTTATCTTGTGAAAGTTTAAGTTTATATTGAGTATGAGAGGTACACATGTCAGCTGGTAGGACAGCAAAGAGATAACTTTTTGGTGTCTGGTCTTGGCTAAAAATATGTGGGTTGGAAAAACAATGGATTGATTTCATCAATATCTCAAAGCAAATTCTGAAAAATTTAAATGCAACAATTTCTTTTCTCCAAATTCTAAGTATTTCTTGAAAAGAAGATCGGTGAAGAGGCCGATTTAGATAATATTCCAAGACTGCCTTGTCAAGATTAGAATCCTCCTGTTACCTTACCCTGATAGTTTGCCACACAATGGTCTGGCTAGAGACATCCCAATGAAGGCTGCTGGAATCTCAGGAAAATTGTAAAGGTTGCAGGCAGTAGCAGATTCACAGCTGACAAAAAAACGTTCAAGAAAAGTGGGAAAAAATTGTTCGTTTTGTGAAATTTGGCTTAATATAGCTGAACGGATTCAATTGGATTCAGTGCCAGCAAAGGAGGAGCAGCGTGGTTATGATTAGGAAACATTACTTCAAAACACAGCACCTAGGGGTGATTGGGAATAGCCTTCTTCTGTTCCTGTTTTTCTGTTCCTGTGTTTGAAGCTGCTAATATGAAAGTCCTCCAGACATACAATTTGTTCAGCCTCCTCACAGTTCTCTGGAATTCTCATCCTACTTAGCTGCCTAGGGACTTCTCCTTTAAAGGAGCTATGCTTCACATCTAATTAGAAGACTCTGTATCTTTTTCTAAGATTAATCCAACTATCAAAGTCCTGTTTTCAAGCAGGTACCAAAACTGCCTGGCAACAAAGTGGCTGGTACAGTTGCTTGAACAGCCGATAATAGTGTCAGGGAAGTTCATGTTGAGGATATCTGGGCTAAAGGACTGTTCTTCCTGATTCCCAGTCAGAAGAAGGGATATCAGTAGCCTAAATTGAGAAAAAGCCTAGATGAGCATGAGACATAGTTAAAACAGGAGGGTTTCCTGTTGGGAATAGTTGGACTAATAAGATATACCTTTCTCATCAATAGTATTTTACCATTGGGTTTCAGTGTCTTTGATAACGTAAGAGCATCCCTCATGGCTTTCTCCACATCTGGGGCTTGTAGAACACCTTGCTCTTTGTCCCGGTTTCATCTGGGATTCATTTTCTTCTTGTAACTAGTACAGTACTGTGGGCTTGGATTCAGTATGAGACTGATGTTGAAAACACACTGATGGCTCAGCTGGTGCTCAGCAGTGCTGACCCTGAGCCAGGAGCTCTTCAGCCTCCTGTGCTCTGCCAGTGAGGAGCTGCACAAGGACATGGGAGGGAGCATGGACAGGACAGCTGACCTGAACTGGCCAAAGGGATATTCCAGACCATACGATGTCATGCCCAGTATAAAAACTGGGGGGAGATGTACTGGGAGGGCATGTTTTTGGACTTAGCTGCATGGGGAACTGGAAGGGAAGTGTGCTTTGTGGAGGAACTATCATGGTACCAGGTGTTTCCTGGCTGCAGCAGATCATTGGGGAAAATAAGCAAATTTTGAGGGGACACTTGTTATTTGTGACAGAGTTGCATCATTAGGCTAAGTATCAGAAGTTCTTCAAAATTAAGAATTGCCCAACCTATGGACAGAAACTCATGTTTTCAGGTTACTTGGGCTCTTTCCACAATTAGTTCAATATGCAAAATGTCGTTACGGATCTTAAATCTTTTTTGTGTTGTCACCTGGGTCATGAAACAAACAGGCTGTATCTATAAACTGTGTTTCAAATTTGTCTCTGCTAGCATGAACCCATTCAGAGAACAGTCCTGTGCAAACATATGTCCAGTCAGGCACACGTTTGGATGGTGTAATCAGTGGTACAGAAATAATCAGCTTGCCCAGAAGTATCACCTCTGCTAGCACCTTTCAGCAATAATGCAGCACTGTTATTCCAACCGATTAGGCAGCCAGACTGTTTCTTCACTGCTCTTGCTCATGGGGAAAAAAAAAGCATGTAAGTACTGTGTACCAAGACTGAGAAACGAAATTTTAGAAATTTGAATTACTTAGAAGCTGTATTTAACCCAGACCTTTTGAAGAGAAATAAAGAATAACTTTACTTTTCAGCTTTGTAAGCACTCTTGTAACTTGCCTGTCTCCCTTTCCAACATCTTTTCCTAAAGAAAAATCCCGAAGAATCCTGACAGATAATGTTTGTCCACAATCTTCCATGCTGGAATAACTACTCACTGTCTTGTGGTACAGCAGTCAGATAAGATAGGAAAGAGTGCAGAAAAATAAGTTGTTTTCTAGATAACACAAACGTGTTTACTGATGCTGCCTTATAAGTGTCTCTGCTTATAATCGTCTACTGTGCCAAGAGCAGCTTCTACATTTGCCCTACTAATGAGACACTTTGTGATTTCATGGAAGTAATTAGTTCAACATCCACTTTCCTGTGTTGAATTAGATTTTTGGAGTGTTTCTAGTAATCAGTTACAAAGTGCATAAACTCAACATACACACACATATATATATGTATATATATATATATATATTAAGTAGAATCACAGAATGGCTTGGGTTGAAAGGGACCTTAAAGATCATCTTGTTCCAAACCTCTCTCCCATGGGCAGGGTAATTGCTTAAAGCCCCATCCAACCCAGCCTTGAATATTTCCAGAGATGGGGCATCCACAGCTTCTCTGGAAAACCTCTGCCACTGCCTCATCACCCTCACAGTTAAGAATTTCTTCCTAATATGGAATCTAAAACTGCCCTCTTGGAGTCTGTGTATCCGTTAGACCAGCACTGCCCCATGAAAAAGGTCACAAAGTTTCAACCTTCTGAACTTATTCCCTGAAGCCCTCAGTTTAATTTCCTGATTACTATGCAGTTTATTATCCACATTCTTTTACTACTAATTTGTTTGTCTGTTATTTTGGACAGTCTTCAAGCCTTAAGTTGCTCTTTGTTTCTATGCATAGCTACCATTCGCAGGAATGGGGCATTCACAACATCCCTGGGAAACACGTCCTGCTGTCTCTCCACCCTCACAGTAAGGAATTTCACCCTAATATCTAATCTAAACCTACTCTCTGTCAGTTTTAAGCCATTTCCCCTTGTCCTTCCACTACATCCCCTTGTAGAAAGTTCCTCTCCATCTCTATTTAATCCCCTTTAGGCACCATTTATCAATTTTTAAAAACCCAGACAATAAGGTTCCTTTGCATATGAATAATATCATCAGTAATTTCATCATATTGACAGTCTCACATAATTTCAGGTGGACAGAAGAAAATCTCATTGCTTTTTGGCAGTTATCTTATAGGTGTGTAGGTACTCTTAAAAGAGAAGCAGTGGCCCTTTGGGGTTGGTTGGCCATCTGGCCAGCCACATCCTTACCCACACAAGCATGGTCAGCAACAATCTTCCTCTTCACCTTGTACCTGCAGGATTCGTTTAAAAAGTTAGTGACTTTTATTCACAGTCCTGGAGAGTAAAGCTTATCCCCACAGATTGCAGTGCCATAAACTGCATCCCATTGATCCACCAGTGTTTCACCTCTTGGAGCTTTCTCAGTGACTGGCACTTTCGCCAAGAAAACTTCTAAAATGGAAATTCAGTTAATTCTGGCTGTGGGTATTTCCTTTCCTAGGAGGAGGTATCCAGTGCTAGAGGGACTGGACATGGATTTCTGTTCCAGCCTGGAAATATAGGAGTAAGCAAATGTTGCTGGAGGCATGAACAGGTCACAGGGTGTAGAATAATTACTAGAATTACTGGGGAAAGATTATTGAGACTAAAGTTATATCCACATTCTAAGAGAGGATGCAATGGTAAGGCAACTTTCAGGGTGGAATGTGGTTGGCATGTAAGGAATCTGTTCCCTGAGCAAACATAGCCTGCACCTTTAGATGTTGGCAGCCCTGGGGGAGCTTTGTGAGCTTACCTTAGAAGAAACAGAGTGGAAGGTGGAGCAGGGTTGAGCAGACTGGAGACACTACAGGCAGGCTCAGTTATAAATCACCACCAGTATGGAACTAAATGATGCTCTATAGCTCATAAACCACAGAGCATCTGCCACACAAGAGATGTATTGGTTGCTGAACTTGCAATTGATTATTTTATGGTAAAATTGTGCCCTATGGATGACATTTGCTCATTATAATAACAAAAAACATCTCCGTCCCAGAAGCTACTTGCCTCCAAGGTGTGACCACTGCTTACTGAGCATGTGCTCTACGTTTTTTCCAACCTATACCTTTAAAATCAAAATAAGAAAATTCTACACCAAGTATAAGAGTGACAAGAGTCGCTCAAGCTCCAACTAAACATAAAATATAGTACAATGCCTTCATGTGTGTCAGGCAAGATATTTTTGTAGGAAAGGCACACATTGTGCAAAGCCCTGGGGAAAACTCACCTGTACCACTGTAGACATTTGTCATTCCTCAGGTTCAAGGAGGAGAAATTGCATGTGAGGTGAAGGCAAACAAAGACTTAGCAGCTGAGTAAGGGCATGGAGGACCTATGGAATAAGAAGGCAGGGCAAGACAAAGGCTGAGAGGCCTGTCACCACTTTCAAGAAAGATAGCAAGAATGAAGTCCAAGGAAGGAAAAGAGTTACTTAAGTGCAAGGAAAACGATGGTTAAGAACACGAACAAATTCATTACTTCTTTCCAAAAGGAAAACTTCACCATCAACAATACAGTAGCAAATGTCTCTTGGTGTATTGGGAAGAATGCTGAGGAAATCATGCATGCTCTCTATGCCTCTGCAAAGTTCATGCAGAGGAAACCAAAACTCTATCTTTCACCTCTGGCATCACCACAATCAGCTATGCCCTTATTTACATAGTCTGAATGTACATATCAATTTTGACACCAGCATAGAAAATTACAAGCATAATACATTCCTTCCTCCTTGAAGTCTCAAAATACTAAATCCTAAAGGAAGAAGAGACTTACCAGTCTTTTGTAGAGGTTCTGAACATTTCCACATGAATGGAGGTGAACAAATAACTTTCAGAAAGGTTTAAGTCACCAAGGAGCTGTGAAAGTTTTACTCTGTGGATGGAGCACATTCTGTATTCCATACAAACACAGCCAACTGGGCAGCTTAACTTCAGTGGGAAAAGGGGATGTGAGGGTGATAGCAACAATGGGCTGTTTTACAGTTTGGAAATTTGCCTGACTGTGCTTTGGGCATGGATTCTAGGTCTGAAAACAAATAGCCTTTTGACCACACCTCCTCCTCCTGGTTTTTCAAAGCCTGTATTATTTCCATAGTGGTCTCTTGATACTGTTCATTCCAGACAGTGGCATACATTTAGTTACATTTTGGCTTTTGAGCCAAAAGTGTAGTGATGGCTTCAGGTTGAGGGAGAACAAGGCTTGGGAATGTCCTGGGAGATGTGACTAGTCTGTGCATGGAAGAGGTCTTCCTCACATACTCAGGGAATTGCCAGTTGCTAGCACTGAGATCAGAAGGAGTTTTCCCCCAGTGCAGATCGGCACTGGTCCATGGGGTTTTTTGCCTTCCCCTGCAGCACCAAGCATAATCACTGGTCAGAGCTCCCCACTCCCTTTCTTCCAGGTTGCTCATGCACCTCAAAGAAGGCCTCTTGTGCCCTGCAGCTGAGAGGAGGAAGACTTTTTTTCCCCTCCATGGTGGGCTTGCAAGTGTCTCCAGCAGGTTTTTTTGCCTTCCTCTGCAGCACTGAGCACAGCCCCTTGCTCGGGCTCCTCTGGGCCCCTACAGCTCCGTTCCTGCCTGCTGCACTTGCACTTCCCAGGCACCACTGGTGCCCTGGCTCTCTCTGACTCTCCTGCCACTACAAGCTTGGAGCAAGAGTGAGCTCTGCTCTTCACTTCATTCCATTTTTCCAGTGATTCTTGCTTCTGGTGAGCAGCCTTGGACACCTTCCTTTCTTGCTTAGAAGGGCTCCAGCCTTGCTGTCCCATCCAGAGGCTTGCTGTTATTTTTCCACTCTTCCAGAGGACACAAGTGTGGGTCAGGCACAAGAGCACATTTAATTCATCTTTGGCCAAAAAGCACAGTGGAGCCCATTTTGGAAGGCAAAAAGTGTGCTTGACATTGATATGTGTCCTACTTTGGATAATATCCCATGGTACCACACACCTCTTTGCTCTCTTGTGTGTGGTCAGTACCAATCCTCACTCTTCTCATCCTCTCTGTTCAGGAAACAGAGACCGCTTGGGCTGTACTCCTGCTGCTGCTCTCTCTGCCTCTTTAGCTTTTCTTTGCCAAACTGCAAGGAATGTTTTTTCAATCTAAAGTGAAGAATGCACCAGCTTACTCCTGGCTACATGTGTATGTTGTGTTAATGCTTGCGAGCATCAGCTATGAAACAGACTCAGAAAAATAACAAAAAAATTACATAACATTCAGGTATAAAATTCAGATATAAAAATAAAATACTATTTCCCTTTGTAATCTCTCAGATTTGTGTTCTTGAACATGTTTTTGAAGATGAAAAAGACTTGATATTTCAGGCAAATAACAGTCTCATTGTTATTTGACTCATGGTGAGCATAGGGAATAAGGATAGGATAGGATAGGATAGGATAGGATAGGATAGGATAGGATAGGATAGGATAGGATAGGATAGGATAGGATAGGATAGGATAGGATAGGATAGGGCAGGGTAGGGTAGGGTAGAGTAGGGTAGGGTAGGATAGGGTAGGGTAGGGTGGGAGAGAACAGAATAGAATAGAAATAGAAATAGAATAGAATAGAATAGAATAGAATAGAATAGAATAGAATAGAATAGAATAGTTCTGCTATGTTATGCCCAGAATTTTGCATGACAAGCTATGACCCAGGTCCAAGTGTTCCATCCAAGAGAGCAGCTCTGCGCAGCTTAAGTCCCAGGCTCATCCAGGAGACAGGGCAGACACACCTACAGCATCACTCAGGCTGAACTGGAACATGCTCCTGGAGCCTTGGGCAGGAGTGGGAGGTGTAGAGGGGAGAGCAGCCTACAAGCACAACTAGGAGCCTGGCAGAAGATCTGCATTGCTCATGTTTTCTCCTGTAGACATGGATGATTGGCCACTTTGGAGACAGAGTTTTTGGCCAGATGAACCTCAGCTCTGATGGAGCACTGTTGTTCTCTGGGTCTTGTGTTTTAATGGTTTTTTCCAAGGGAAACAGCTCAGGTATTTCTACAGCTGAGTACAATGGGGGGAAAAAAATCCACAGGGAAATGAACATGTATTGCTCACATCAAATGGTTTGTAACCATTTAGGTCTGAAGCACCTCTTGGTCCAGACCAAGGGACTGATCTTAAAGCCCAGATCTTTGATCTGAGTGTCAGAGATGAGGGAGTTTGCCATCCTGTGGAAGCTCAGCTAAACTGGATGAACACAGAAGACTTTCAAAAATCACAGCTTCTGCGTGCTTTTTGCAAATGTCTTCAGGTGATCAAATGCTCTTGATGTTATCCACAGCTCTCACCCCCATCAGAAGGTACATGTCTCCTTCCTACACAGTGACAGAGCCAATGCCCAGGCTGGGATACAATTGCCCATTCCATCCCTTCTTCTAGTGAAGGGCCAGGAAGAAATGGCATCAAAGATATCCTGAGAATCTAGGAGTAAGGAAAGGAGAAGGAAGCAACAAGACCCAAACCAAATAAAATAAAATTCCATCAAGTCGAATTGGAAAGAGCTGAGTTGGAAGGGATTATCATTGAGTCCAATTGCCTGACATTGAGTCCAATTGGTCAGGGCTGACCAAAATCAAAAGCATGGGCATTGTCCAAATGTCTCTTAAACACTGACAGGCTTGGGGGATTGACCACCTCTCCAGGTTTTTTTCCAGGGTTTGATCACCCACTGGATAAAGAAATGCTTCCTCATGTCAAGTCTGAACCTCTTCTGAGGAGCACAGCTTTGAGCCATTCCCAAATGACCTGGCACTGGGTCCTAGGGAAAAGAGGGACCTTTTCCCCTTCCTCCCTTGAGAAAATTGTAGATACCAGTGAGGTTGCCCCTCAGCCACCTTCTGTCCAAACAAGAACACCCCAGTGTCCTGAGCTGCTCCTTAAGGACACCCTGCCAGCCCTTTCCACAGCTTCAGTGCCTTTCTTTGGACACATTCAGGGACCTTCAAACCCTTTTGGAATTGTGCACCCCAGAAGCACACACAGCACTCAGGGTGAGGCCAGGCCCACACCAAATACAGCAGGATAATTTCCTCTTTGGAGTGGCTGGTGAAGCTGTGTTTGATGCATTCCAGGGCATGGTTTGCCCCCTGGGCTGCCTGGGCACACACATCTGATTCCAGTGGAGCCTCCTGCCAGACACCACTCCCAGACCCCTTCCACAGCACTGCTCTCCAGCCACTCCTCCCCCAGTTTAGACTTGTGCCTGCCATTACTCCTTCCTAGGTGCAGAATCAGCAGTTACTCAATTTCATGCCATTGATGTTTGCCCAAATGCTCCAAGCTACCCAGATCCCCTTGCAAGCCATCTTGTCCCTCAGGAGAGTCAGCAGCACCTCCCAGTTTGGAATCATCAGTGAACTTGCTAATGGTGCATTCAAGCCTGCATCCAGATCACTGAGAAATATTGAGCAGAGCTGGTCCTAGGATTGATCCCTGAGGAACATCACTGGTGACCATCACCAGCCAGATGTGGTCCTGTTCACCACAACCCTTGAGCTCTGCCCTTCAGCCAGTTCTTCACCCAGCACACCATGAATCCACTCATCCCACAGCTGGAAAATTTGTACCAAAGGATGCTGTGAGGTACAGTACCAAAAGCCTTACAAAACCCCCGAAAAACTACATCCACCGCATTCCCTTCATCTGGTGGTCAGGTGACTTTGTTATAGGATACAAAATTATTTAAACTGGACTCTTTTTAATGACTCTGCATTGACTATGACTGATGATTGCAGTGTTAAGTGTAGTGATAGGCCAAGTCCTAAGTTTTAAATGAAAAGAGAGTAGATTTAGATGAGATATGAGGAAAAAATTATTCCATTAGGGTGGTAAGGCACTGGCACATATTGTCCAGAGAAGCTTGTCCATGATACCCCATCCCTGGAAGTGTTCAAGGTCAGGTTGGATGCGGCACTGAGCAACCTGCTCCAGTTAAAGGTGGCTCTGCCAATGGCAAGGAGCTTGGGTCTAGATGATCTTTAAGATCTCTTCCAACCTTTCTGTGATTCTGCTACATTGTAGAGCAACCTCCCCTGTGTTCACCTCCCCATTAACTATTGGAATTAAATTTTCTGCATTTCTGGTAGAATTCCCTTTTACTACCTTGTTCATCATAATTTCTTTGAAGCTTGCAGCCTTCAGACTTCAAACACTCATGCTATCATTTTTTATGTGCCTTGGGTCAGAAAGCTTTATTCTCACTTTTTATATGATTCCCTATTAATTTTCAAATCTCAGTTTATGGGACATTCTTCCCTGCTGCTCTTTCTCTGCTTTTCAAGTTGTTAACAAATTTTTAAGTCGCAGTCAATGCTTTGCCTGAGTCTACCCAATGGATCAGCAGGTCTCCATTTTTTTTCTGATTGCAGTTCCCCTTGCACAACTATAAATTTGTTTTCTTTCAGGGTTGTAATTTTATTGGCCATAATTTCAGTAAGTTTCATCTTCTTGTAGAAAGTGTTCCTCCATTAAATTGGTCCTCTAGAGAAGACACTGTCCTGGTCTTTGTTTGATGAAGCTGAACACCACTGTCATTATTTTGCTTCCCTCTTCCTTCCTGATATCAGAATAACAGACACCATCACCTTGTGACAATTTTTACACAGATCACTAAAATTAAAAAAAAAAAATCAAAATAATTAAAAAAAATATTGCAATATAGAAACCATAATTTTATTGGAAATAGTCAACACAACTGCAAGAAGTTTTAACTCAGTGTTGCAATGGGTATATTTTGTCATTACAAAACTGCTCTCCAGTTGGAAGTCCCTCAACTGCAGCAACTTCAAAGCTGCTTAGCAAAATGTCACTAATGGCAGCTTTTCTTACGTACTTAATACTAGCAAACCTCCTCACATGTGGCAAATCTATTAGTTTGACTGAGGAAGTGCTAAACATGTATAAAATGAATCTTTCAGTAACTATGGCAGTCTTTTTTTTGTTATTGGCAGCCTCCATTTTGAAGGGAGTGGCTTTTTCACTTCATTTCAGTTTACCAGGAGACTGACTTAAAGTTTTGTCACCATCCACCTCCAACTCATCCACCTCTTCCTGTAATTCATCCTGCAGCTCATAGTCTGAGGCTGATTCAGTGTTATTATCCCAGAAATCAGCTTCGTATCTGTCCAGTAGGTGTTTCTGTGGTGTAAAGTCGTCACTGTCAGGAGGATTCCTTGTTTTTCTCTTTTTCATTTTCTTTTGAATGTTCAAAAGCTGCTGCTCCTGCTTCTCTGTCCAGCCAATGCTTTCCATATGTCTTGACACTTTCATTTTTTTATACTCCATTATCTGTTTATTTAGCAGTTCATGATCAATACCAAAGAGATTAGGCCTCATGGGTGAATCTGAAGATTGAGTTGTTGAAGGGAAGAGTTTACTGTGGGAAAGAAAACAAGTATTGGTTTGGGTTTTTTCCCTGCATATATTTTGAGGAATAATGCTGTTTTTGACAACATGAGTAACACAGAAATAAACTGGACTTTTCAGTTTGATCTTATCAACACCCTGTGTTCCCTGCATTATGAAGGAAGAGATAGAACCATATGATGTGTCCAAGTGTCCTAGGTTACCATGTAAGATGTGCCCACAAGCATGTATTCTATCACCATCTTCACGAGCTGTTAAAACCAGGTGGGGCAGTCTCCCTGCCTCCTACCTCAAAACTATTGCCTGATTAATGACTCATCAGTGCCTTATCTCATGACTCATCATTCCATTTTGAGATGCTCCATCCAGAGGGAGAAAACAAGCATTCAATTCTAGATATAACTGGGACTTTTGAAGAGCACGGGCAGCCTTTCCCACTGGATTTTCCAGAGGACAAGAGGTACATAACCTACCACTGGACCTTCTGAGGAAGACCAGATCTTTCTACACAGGATCACCACTTCACCAGAACCACATCTGTTCACTTCAGGAGGACTGCAGCCACCACTTTTATCAGACTGCTACTGCTACCCTGACTAACAGGATTAACAGGTTTAAAATCAGTTTTGTTCTGTTTTTCCTGCCTTGTTATATTTATATACATATATATATATATATATATATATATATATATATATATATGTAAAGAACTGTTATTCCTATTTCCCATATCTTTGTGTGAAAGCCCCTTGATTTCAAATTATAATTCAGGGGGAAGGGGGGTTGTATCTTCCATTCCAAGGGGGCTCCCGCCTTCCTTGGCAGACACCTGTCTTTCAAACCAAGACACCAAGGACAGTCTGTGTCAATAAATTTAATGGGAGAAGGCAAATAAAGCAACAGCGTGCCAGATGAAACTGCTTGTCTCTGGAAAAAATGTACACAGGTGAGCACTGGACCTGGGAGCCCCAGGGAACTCAAAGACTTCTCCCAGCTCTTCCAAGAAGTGAGAAGCAGCAGCCTGTACCCAAAACACATCAGAGTGATGTGACACCTTGTGCTGGACTTGACCATTTCCCCAAGATACAGAGGAAGATGTTAGGTGCCCTTTGGGCAATCTGTCACAGCAGTGACTTCCCACAGGAAGCTATTTCTGATTCATACCTGATGAACCATCCTGTGAGACGCTGAGGCACAGAAAGCATTTCTACCAACAGACTGCAGCACACAAGTGCAAAGGCTGTTGGCTTTGAGAGCATCCAGAACCACCATTCTAACAGGTTGTTCAGCCCTCTCTCTCAGCAGCCAAAAATCTCTCACAGAAGAATGTTAAATTAACTTAAGGGGATCTATCAGTAAACTGGCAATCCATATATAACAAACCAAACTTGTATCAGAAGGAGGTGGACAAGTAGAGCAGTACTGGCAAGTGTGGTTTTCATTCTCATGATATAATTACTAGAAAGAAAATATTGCTCCTGCAGGACATTTTTTAAATTTTTATTATCATAAACACATCAATTCTTAAAATCTCAGAAATTCTACACATATTTCCCTAATAAAATTAAGATATTAGTATAATAACAAGTATCAGGTCCGCAAGTAACAATATATACATCTAATTAAAATATACTTTCTCTTATGCCAAATAATACCAAATTTAATTGGTCAACAGAGGTAAAAATGGACACTTGTACAATTCTGAATCAAAAAGACTCACCTTGAATCATTCTGAGATGTTTCTTCCTCTTCTGGAGGTCCAAAATCAGCAATTGCCAATAAGTCCTCGACCTGTAAACACATGAGGGCAACACATATTAAGGATCCTGTTTAAATCTACTTTGTTCACAGACAAGTATCTAACAGCAAATATGTTCTTTTCTATGTTTGGCATATTTAGCAAAACCACTTCAAAACAGCCTTTCCCTTGATTTACATGGAACTGCTTATACTTCTTGCCTGGGATGTTTTTGCCAAACAGTGTAATGGATCCAGAGATTCCTATGAAGTTTTTTGCCTTATGTGCATTACAAACCCTTGGCTAGGGATTGTCTGACATATATATTTTTTGGTTTATTCATTCTTACCTCATTATTGCAAATCCTTTTTCATAACATCCTGACACTGAGATTATTTTCACCTCTTCTCCCTTTCTGCAAGTTTGCATTTCTCTTATATTTAACTATGGAATTCCAAAATCCCTTTTAACATGGCATCTAACCAGTAAATGCTACAAATCTATGAGATGCAGTGCTCACAGACTATACATAATTGTGAAAATTTTCCCTCATTTGAAATTTTATTTCAGCTCTTCTTTACATTAATTCCTTTTGAATTCATTGTATTATTCCAGGAATTGAATTGGATGTTTTTTCCCTTACTTACAATACTTAAAAAGCAAGTTCAGCATGTTATTCCAATCTGTGATTGACATAAATCTCATGAACCATGAAGTGGGAGAAAATGATCCATCTATCTGCTTCCCAGTGTCATTCTCTGACAGAAATGATATAAAGAGGGTTTTTACTTGTCTTCTGCAAGTAGAAATTCTGAAATTCAAAATTTTTCTGACCACAGAAAGTTCAGGCAGTTCATTGCATTTCTAGAGAATCTGAAATTCTTTTTAGCCCTTCTAGGTCTGCTCATGCACACTGCAGGAGCCCGTAAGTCTCTAACAGTAATTGGCTGTAAAAGTAGCACTATTATAAATAATAAGGCACTTCGGGGCACAGAAACATGAACATGTTCTTTTCAATTTCTTTTCACATCAACAGCTTGAGGAGACATTTCTCATTAAATTTGTCATCTTTCTCTTCTGGAAATCTCACTGTTTTAGAGATCTATGCTTCACGGTCCCAATGACAGCAAATTCCTAGGAAACATCATTATTCTAGTAATATGTCGACTAGTTAAAACTATCAACACCTTGACAGGAAACATGAAATAGTAAAGACAATTTTAAAAATGAATGAAAAAATGTATTATGAATAAGCCTACATCCTCTACGCAGAGATCTGCACTTCCCTAGAAACATTTTAACAATTCACAGATGGAAAAAGATACAGAGAAAAAAATAAAAGTAAAAACATCACAAGTCACTCAACTGAATCTTAGGAACACATAACATTTAAAATGTGGAAAACAGCTCCTCCAACCTCATTTCTATAATCATATACACCAGGCAACCATATATTATTCCTTAAAATAGTAAGTCAATTTTTTCAAAATTCTTCACTGGCCTAATGATACAGCCTTCTTCCATATATTATATAGACATCAATCTTACTCAAGATTGTTTGTTAAACTGCTTTGCAACTATAGAGAAAGACTAATTTTTGATGTAAATTGGTAGAGTAACTAAACAATCAGCTCTCTCCTAAGTCACTATATTTGTACATTGAGTCAAAGATTAGAATTACCTCTTTTACAGCTGCAGCTTCTTTGTCTTTTATAAATACTACTGGGGGTATGTTTCCCACAATCTGCTGACTCTTCAGAAGATACCTGGCAAAAATACAGCGTTCACTGGCATGAGTATTGGTATAGTATCTCCAGGACAGGTAAAAGGTGTTAAATTAAATCGAGCAGTCCTGTACGTTTAAAGATATGGCTTGCAAAACTTCCAGTCTGATGGGAAGCTATTCAGGTTAGTGCTAAGCAATACATCACTGCAGAAACCCAACTTCGAATGCATAGCATACAAAAACTAGAGGCTGCAGGTCCAGCTGAGTATTGCTGATATTAGGTTTGTTTGTAACTATATGCCCAGGCTGGCACAGGTCTTTCCCCACTTCATTTGGTATCTTTATCCCCACTGTAGCGATAAGAGCAGTGGGAGATAGAGCCCTCAGAGCACGGCAGGACAACTTATTCTACATGCTAGCTCCAGGAAGGACTGACAGGGCTCCCCTTGTCTTCTTCCCAGCCAGAAACTTCACTTCTCAAAGAGTGGAAGCTGTGGAGTAGAAGAGAGCATTACCCTGGAGCAGAAATTATACAGCTGAGGGAAATGGGGAAAGGAAATGGCTTTGCAAGTATGCTTCTACACCACCTTCCACATGGGTGAGGTCCTGGACTTCCAACAGACTGGCTGGATAGCAGAGAGAAAGCCAAGGAAAGGGGGGAAGAGACAAAAATCTCAATGATACCCTGAAAACTCACTGGACTCTCTGTTGGAAAAATGGGCAAAGGCATCACAATACATGGCAGCATTCTGAATTTTGTGGGATTTTCTAGTATCAGTGCTATGAAGAATTTCTGTAATAACAGTCATCCCTTCTGGAGGCCCAAATCATCCCTAACAATCAGAATTGCCCAGTGAATCTGTAAGGAGATCTGTAACTTGTAGTTGCAAGTCCTTTGTGCAGCATCCCGTTCTGGGCTATTGTCCCACACAGCCTGTCCAGCCACCACCATCAGGACATGGGAGTGAAACCTCATCCACACTCCTCTTGCTTTCTGCTCAGTCCACTCCAGCCCTGGGAAAGCACAGAAGCCAAATAAGCCAGCTGTGCTCCAGAAAAAGATCACATAGCTGGTCTGACACAGCCGCCCTTCCCTGTGAGGTTCATCACAGGAGATGCTCTACTCCAAGTATGTAAAAACCTAAAGCATCCCAGTAGGTCAAGTCTAGATTGTCATACTTAAGAAATGGCTCAGGATTCAGGAAGTGGCCTGTCTATCCCACAGCAGTACCGTATACGTGGAGCACTCCTTCGCAGCACATTTTCAACATAACTTTCCTTCTCCGTAGTGGAAGCAGAGTTCCAGTACACACGGCACGCTGAGAAGTTGGATGACAGGGACACCTACAAAAAAGGCAAATCTGTCTTTAAAATGATATATACACACACTTCATATACAATGAAGTCTCTGATGAGTTGAAGAAAGCTTATTAGAAAATTTCATTTGATAACAGAAGAAATTATATCTGATCAGAATCAGTTCATGTGTAAATCAGGACAGACCTACACCCAGCCATGTCCCAGTGCAAAGATCTGTATTGTATTGGGAAGAAGGCTGTTTCTTTTCCTCTCTCATGTTGTAAGCTGTTTAATTTACAGCAATGCCTCCTGAAAGCGCTGTGTCTTGCCCACACCAGCCAGCAATTTTACATGCAGACACGTGATCTGAGACAAGCAATCCTCAAAGCTCTAGAGAGACAGAAATACTCTGTGAAGGATATTGCACATATAGAGCCAAAACTCATCCTGCTCATGTAATTTTGAACACTTATCTAACAGAATGAATTCAGCTGGCAAAATCACCTGTTGCAGCCATGAATGACAAACCTTTTGTCATAGACGCAGCTATGAGGTACAATTTTTTCCATGCTTCTAAATATCAAAGCTGAGTCCATCAAGCTTTTAAGACAAACACTGCTATAATTTAATCTTTACAGAACAGCAAAGGTAGAAGATAAAAACTACAGACAACAAACAAGAATGTGGAGAATGACTTAGTTCCTGTATCAGAGCCCTAACATCCTTTTCAAATCCACAAATTATGACACCACTAGCTACAATTACATACAAATGTCAATTCTTTCTCAGATCTTGCTTGACAATGACATTTTCTTAGGCTTGCCCTTTTTTTTTTTAACTAATCTCATGCATCACTTAGGTCTTCTGCCTGTAATGTTGCTGGTGAGTGACACAAGGAGCTGACAACTCCCACACAGCTGCAAGAAGAAAAGACTCTTGGAAAGATACACTTATGTTGGTAAAACCAAGCTCCTTCTGAAAGGGCAAGGCAAAGGGTTTATGTCTGAGTAACAAAAAAAAACCTCATACCAGGAGAATCACCATTTAATTGGCCTAAGCTGCATTTGCATTAGAGCGGCAAAGGTCTCCTAAGCCAGGTACTACAGTGGCAAAGCTCTCCTAGTGTGTACTCCAGAGCCTGATCTTGCTGCACTCTGCCTCGTTAGAAGCAATGCAGTAAAACTCATCTTGCACACATCACAGCACCCAGGGGAGCTCCTTTGGCACGTCCATGCCAACTTCACAATGTAATCAGAGTGGCCCAGCACAAGCTGCAGCTTTGGCACTCACCTTGCAGATTTCCAGCTTGAGATCATAAAATTCTTGACTGACTTCACAGGTAGTTGCCATCTCTAACACAGCTTTATGAATAAGACCATTCAAGACTCTGCAGCGCATGTTATCTTCTTTCCTCATTTCTGTCAGGTCATTTTTCATTAAAAAGTCCAACTTCGCTGGTTTATACAACTTTAAAAAGAAACAAATAACGCATTAAACATTAGTTACACGATTATATTAAGGCAACTATATGCAGTTTCGTGCACTTCACTTAGCATGCTCTTATTTCATTCTTGCAGCTGTTATGGCTTTATATAGGTCCTATGTATCAAGTGTTTCAATAAAGAATACTTCTGTTCCCAAAATCTTTGACATTCATGTACTAAAGTCAAAGTTTCTAAAGTTCCTTTTGTATTTCACAGCAAGTTATGAAGCTCCATAGATGTTTTCTCAAATACAGCATGTATTGACTGAAAAGCTTTGCTTGTTTGAAAAGACAAAACATTAAAAATAAAATTTCATTAAACTAAGCTCATAGAACTTTTAATCTGGATCAGTGCTCAGGAGTGTGCAAGAGAGCATTGATGCTGGCAAAGATGAAAGATCACTATAGAAGAGGAAACAGCCATGGGGAGCCAAATGGCAATCCTGTCACAGTCAAACTGGAGCCCTACTGCTTGTTCACAAAATCCTCCTGTTTCTCCATCAGAAAATGCTTGAAAGTTAGAATCAATGGCAGAAACACAAGTCTGTTCCTCCTGGCACAAATAAACACATTACCTTAAGAGCTTGCACTTACCGTTTGCGGTCCCAGGGTAGGGCTGTCATACCAGAACTTCTTTCTTTTGGGAAAAGGAAAGGAAATCAGCCTTATCTTTCAGCAGCTCAGAGAAACAAGGATTCCCTGTGTAATTAATATTCCACCCGCCTAAAAGCAAACCATGACACCCAGGTTTTCATGCAAGTAGCTCTCCCCACAGCAGAGGTGTGGAAAACAGTGCTTCCCATCCACACCTCAAGCTGCAGAGACAGCAAGGGGGTGGAAAAGAGCAAATCTGAGGTTTCTTTAGATTCATAGAAACATTAAGGTTGGAAAATATGGCCAAGATCTTCAAGTCCCACTGTCAAGCCAGCACTGCCAAGTCCATCACTAAACCATGTCTCTAAGCACCACTTCTACCTACATATTTTCTGAACAAGTCCAGGGACAGTGACTACACCACTTTCCTGGGGATCCTGTTCCATTACTTGACCGTTCTTCCCTTTCAGACAAGAAATTTCTCCCGATATCCAATCTAAATCTTCCTTAGTGCAACTTGAGGCCATTTCCTCTCGTTCTGTCACTTGTTACCTGTGAGAAGAGACCGACCCCCACTTGGCTACACCCTCCTTTCAGGCTGTTGTAGAGAGGGATAAAGTCTTCCCTGAGCCTCCTTTTCTCCAGGCTAAACATCCCCAGCTGCCTCAGCTGCTCCTCATGGGACTTGTGCTCCAGACCCTTCACCTGGACACGCTCCAGCACCTCAGTGTTTTTACTGTACCGAGAGAGCCCGTAATTGGACACAGAACTCGAGGTGTGCCCTCACCAGCGCCGAACAAGGAGGGACAATCCCTGCCCTGGTCCTGAAGGACATACTATTGCTGATAGAGGCCCAGGGCCATTGGCCTTCTTTGGCCACCTGGGCTCACGTTCAGCCGCTGCCGGCCGACCAGCTGAGACCGGCGGCTCGGGGTCGGTATCTCTCTCCCCTCCGCGCTACCGGGGCCGCGGAAGCTCCCGAGCTCCACAGGCCCCCTCACCCCAGGGCCCACAACCCACCCCGGGAGGGTCCCACACCCCGGGCGGGCCCCGCTCCTACTTATTCTTGCGGAGCATCTTCCGCAGCATGTTCCTGGAGCCGCCCAGGGCGGCGGAGCTGCGCAGGGCCCGGCACCACTGCGGCACCGCGGCTCCCCGGGCGACCCACATTGCTGCCCTGGCGCACGGCACAGCCCGGCACGGCACGGCCCGGCACGGCCCCGCACGGCACGGCGAGCTCCCGCCTCAGCTCCGGCTGTGGCTCCCCCTGTCGGCACGGAGGCCCGGGGCGGCGGCTGGGGACGTCCCGGCAGGTCCCGGAGAGAGGGAAGGAGGGAGAGAGGCCGAGCCGCCCTCAGGCTGGGCAGGGCTCGCACACACGCAGCGTCTGGGCGCGGGCTCAGCGCTTCGGGCCCGGGAGGGAACACGCACCCAAGGGCCAGGCTTGCTGCCGGAGCGGCGGGAGGAGCCGCTCCCACACGCCGGCTGCGCTTGCGGGTGTGCCAGGCCATTCCTCTAATGCACGGTTTGTATGGCCTTCAAGTCGCTGCTGCATCGGTGCACATTTGTAAGGGAGTGTGAGGAAAGTAAGTGGCACTGAGGCAAGACTCTGGGCTCTGGAGTTTTACATTGAAGAGCAAGACAAAACACCGTAGCCTTCCACACAGAATCTCTGTTGTGTATTTAAATAAATTAAACCTGTGCTTTATATTTTTTTTCTATATAATACTATGGGATAATTACATGAAAATTACTGTTTCTGCACTGATGGCATTAATCCTAAGTGCAAGGTGCTTTAGAGCAGCACCTCACGAGGGATAGGAAGACCCGCCAAGCCCGCCTCTATGCTTTCTGCCATTTCCTCCATCATAACCCAGCGTGTCTTCTTGGTGGCACTTCCGATGTGAGGAGTTATTATGACATTCTTCAGCTTTAACAAGGGGTGATCCCTGGAAGAGGAAAAAAAATGCTCAGCTAGTCACTCACAGCACATTCATCTCTTACTTCATCACCTGCAGGCAGCCAGGGAAATATGTAAAATAATAACTGAAAATAAAACAAGACCTAATTGCATGACCCAATGCATGTTCAGAGGAGTTCAACATGCTGCCTGGCTTGGTGGGGCTTTATGCAACAAATCCTCCAAATGAGTAAGTGTGAATTTTATTTGGCTGGGACAGAAGGATTAGGAACATGGTTTCAGCAGGACTAGTGCACATACCTCATGTAGTCCTACTAACAATATTATGCAACTTCTCACATGCTCACAAAATTTTACTCAGTTTGCACATCACACATACACCCTTTAATGTTTAACTTAAATACACGTCTTACCTTGGCAAAGGTTCAGGATACGTCACATCCAGAGCAGCTGCCCTAATAACTTTGTTTTGAAGGGCTTCCACCAAAGCATCCTGATCCACTACCAGACCTGGGTTACAGTAAGAAGGATATGTTTATTTTCACCTTCCTTACTGTCCTCTCAGCATTCTTTTGGGCATAGTGGTCAGGCAAACAGCAGGGCAGGCCATGGCTGCAGTGCAGAAGCAGCAGCAGTGTGTGGTGGATTGGGAGGGGGATGCTTGGCTTTGTGCATCAGGGAATTAGCAGCATGAAACAGAATGCCAGGCTTCCAAGTAGACTATGGCACCCTAATGCATGTTAGCAGCAACATTGCATTTAAGAAATAAAAGGCTTAAGTAGGAGATATATAAATATACAGGGGCTTCTAACACTCCAAGCTCACTAGCATTTCGGAGACCTACTTTCTCATTATTATGGGAACACTTAAAAATTTTACTGATATATGACCATGGCCGTTTAAATCAACTAGTAATCAGAAAATTAATGGAAAATTTCAGAGGGACAGAGTCTATATTAGAGGTTTTCCCAGGACTTGTCATGTCAGCAAACCTTAATGTAGTTTTGTTTATTCTGCACCTTACCTCTGCTGATATTAATAAGAGTAGCAGTGGGTTTCATCAGCTCCAGCTCCCTCTTCCCAATCAGTTTGCGTGTCTGTGGAGTTAGCTTCACAGCCAGCAGCACAAAATCTGACTGCTGGAGCAAATCATCTATCTTCTTACAGTAAACAGCTCCAATGGCACTTTCTTCTTCCTTTTTTCTGAGGGGAAAATCACAAAATTAAACTCCAGTAGCAAGAAACAAGGGAAAGATCAATTGACCAGCAGAGAAAATGTTTCTTTATTGTTATCTTGGCTGTGTAGTGCAAAGCAGTTAGCTGGTTGTCAGAAACGCAGTAAAGACAAAGGTCAAGCTATTTCCCACAATACCAGGTGAACTGTACACAAATGTGTAGTACTACACCTGTGGGGATGGAAAGTAAGAAAAGAGTATCACATAAATGCACTGAATAAATGATAAACCAAATGCATTGATGTCACAGTTTTGCTTGTAATGGGAATTCTTTTGCTACCCTAAAGCAAGACTGATGTCTTGTGAAAATCAAGTCATTTAAGTAAGTCATGTGAAAATTTCTGAGGAAACACACAAGACAGGGCAGGCGTTAAATCTTTCCAAATCTATGTCAGCAACAGCCTGATTGCTCTGTGTGTCAGTGCTGATTCACTGAAATCACACACTGCAGGACCTGCTGGTGCACTCGATCTGCATCAAGGTGAGTTTGCTGGGTTCTCATCAAATTCCCACAAAAGGAAAGAATGGAATGGGCCTGATGGGAGCACAGGGGCACAGGGCACATACACCTCAGCTAGAAGCCAGCCAACAGACTGGCAAGTCTGGCCCTTTATTGTCATGTGGTTTTGGAAGGGTGAGATATCTCGGCCTGAATCCCTGCCTCACCTAAGTCACAGGAGTTAAGTCCTCCCAGTTTTCTCCTTTCCTCAGTCCATTGCAATGT
This sequence comes from Lanius collurio, assembly GCA_020086605.1. Taxonomy (NCBI): domain Eukaryota; kingdom Metazoa; phylum Chordata; class Aves; order Passeriformes; family Laniidae; genus Lanius; species Lanius collurio. The sequence goes on along the minus strand of JACBWW010000011.1, from coordinate 27,079,077 downwards.
CATCACCATGACAAGAAGAACTCGAGAGCCCCAACTAACAGGAAGAACAGTGAGACATATCTCTCCCATTCCTTCCTGATTTTCTTTCTGTATAAATTGGGAAATTAATTACCATCTTGAAACAACTGTAGGTACTTTGCCACTTAAAATAAAGAGCTCTGTAAAAAGTGAAAGCGCAGTGAAAGGTACAAATAACGCACAAAAGCTGTAACAAAATAGACTTGCCATGGAGCTGCAACCAGCTTTACCTCTGATTTCGGTTGTGATACAAAATCTTCATTTCAAAGCCTTTAGCTCTTTCAGCCACTTTGTAACCAATGGTGCCCATTCCCACGATACCCAGGGTCGCTCCAGAAACCTCAAACCCCAGCCAGTCAGCAGGGAAATACTCGGTGTCAGGGGAGACTGCCATCTCATGGCCTTGAAAGAGGAAAGGAAGAATTATGTCATGTAAGGGATGTTCCACTATCTGGTTACTTCCCCCCCACCCCCTACTTTTTATCAAAGGACAAGGCAGAAGCACAGGAGCAGTAATACATTGTCATTGTGTTTCTGGACAAGAAGTGAGTAATGCTGCACTGTACACATGGCTGCTGACACTGATTTCTTGCTCAGGAGAGAAACATACTCAGCCTTTCTTTGGCAGGCAAGCAGGCAAGGAAGGTAAGGCCAAAACAGCAGTAAGGCCATTGAGTTCCCAGCTACCTAGCAGATACACTAAGGTTGGCAGGGAAAAGAAACATAGGGCATGGTGGGCAGATTTCTGGACAGCCTGTTCATAATGACTCAGATACATGGCAACTTGGCAAAGACAGGCTTCAAGCCTCCTTGAAAATACATTATTTAGTCCCCTTTTATTATAACTTGAAAAGTAAGACTGAAATGAAGAAGTACAATGAATAAGTGGCTGTGGGCTGAGGGAGAAGAGGCCTGAATTTAGAGCAGTCCAAAGAAGAAAAAGCTCTACCTTGCCGATATGCTGGTTTGGAAATGGAATGGAAGGTATTGTCAACAAGGCTGATTTGTCTTAACTTCTTCCTTTTCCCCTATTTTCCATAGTTTTAATTTTAAGCTTACTTTTGCATCAGCACACATTTTCTGCATGTTTTGATGTCACCTTTTCTATGAAAAGACTAAGACCATTTCAGTTATTACCTTCCACAAGTCTCTTGGAAGATGCCAGCATCAAAGCCATCCCCAAGTCTGCAGTGTCAGTGGAAACAATAAATGGAGTATTGGCCACCTTCACACCATGGCTGGAGAGGAGTTTCAGGTCCAAGTGATCTATTCCCACTCCAGCACTTGCAACTACCTTCAAGTTAGGCAAGCTCTGGAGAAGCTCTTCATTAATAGCTGGTTTGTGATACCATATATAGATAGCTTTGATCTTTTTGCTGAGAAAGGTCTTGTTTTCAAGATATTCTTTCATGGTGACAAGATGGAAACGTTTCTTCAGAAATCCAACATGGTCTTCATATACTCCATATCTCTCTCCTATACTGTCAACTAGCACATAAGGCAGTTCCTGACCCTCCATGTCCTACAAAAGCAAAGACAACCAAAGAACATGGTCTGAAATGGTCCATTACACCTTAATTTCTAAAAACCAGGAATTGATTGGCTCAATTACATGCTGTTTTCCCACTTGATGAAAGAGTCAGCTAAAGATAACCACTCCTACTGCAGAACTTTTTTGGGTTCTCCCAGTGTTATTCAGAAGGATGTTCAATTTCTATACAATCTTGTTAAGAGGAAATGAAAACATAATTTCTGGCATACCAACTATGCTAACACCTAAACAAAGGAGTGACTAGATGTTGCTCCTTTTCAGTGTTCAATATTCAGCATTGAGTGCCAAAGTCTTGATAATTTAAGAATGTGGCCATATGAGTGGAAGGGTATCTTTTAGCACTGCAAGTTCTGCCACTTCTGCAACTATATTAAGCAATTATCACTGATGAGGTTAATTCAGCAAAAATCTAATTTAATGTAACAGAGCTATAATTTGTCAACTATGAACTTTGAATTTACCCACGAACGTACATTTACCCTTTTTTCGGTCTCCTTCAGTGCTTTGCCAACTCTTCACTCTGCTGCCACTGCAAAGAGCCGAGGCTGTGATCTCAGGTTAAAGCCGAGAGTGCCGCACGCCGCCCCTCAGCCCGAGGCAATGCTCCCGCACCGCTCCGCACCGCCGACCCGGCCCACCTTTCTCTGCCCCGGCCGCCCCCGGAGCGCGGTGTCCCGGGGTGTCCTCCCTGCCCAGGGCGGGCTCAGCTCTGCCTGGAGGCGTTTGCCTCTGTGCCAGCGGGCCTACGCCTGCGACTGAAGACAGGAGGGAGCTGAAGCGGCGGCCAGAGGGCTCTGTCCGGCCCTGGCGGCCGTCTGGGAACGGGCGCGATCTCTCCCGCTCCCAGCCCGAGAGAGGAGCGCAGGACCGCGGGAGCCCCGTGTCCCGCACGCCCGGTGCTGCCCACTGTGCCACCCCTCCGTGGGGCTCGGGGCCTCGAGGCCGAGGCCCTGTCCCCGCCCGGCAGAGGCGGTCCCGGCCCCTGCGATGCCGCCCGCACTCACCTGGCCGCCCCGGCCGCCCCAGCCGCACGGCGGGGCGGAGCGCACCGGCCGCCGAGGCGGGCACGGCCCGGCCGCTCGCACCGCCCGGGCCGGCCGCGGGGCCAGTGGAGAGCAGAGGCCGTGCAGGGCACCCCGATCCTCCGGGGAGCCGAGAGCTCACGGGTGATTGTGTGTTTTTGTGGAAGTGTTTCTGTGTGGTTTCAGTACAATCGGGATTTTGCGTTAACGTCCTGCATGCTGTTTTTTCCATACTGTCTTGAAGACTGGAAGTGGCCTGGTCTTTCTGCTGGTCATTACACTATGTGCACACAAGTTAACGTAAGATGAAGACTTGTCTCTGACCGACAGACACCTGCACACATGAACGTCTTTTGAAACCTGTATGATTCTAGGAATACCCTCAAAAATTCTCTTTGAGACCTAAAAAACTGGGGCAGGCTCAGGCGCTTGGACACTTGAGAAGTTATCCCAGCTACCGGCAGTCCTGTGCCAATTTCAGCTGAGAAATGTGTGAGAATTTTTCTGATAAGGTTACTTGGTCTGTATCATAGAATCACAGAATGGTTTTGGTTGGAATGGAACTTGAAAGGCCATCTAATTCCAGCCCCTCTGCCATGGGCAGGGACACCTTTCACTAGACCGAGTTTCTCAGAGTCCTATCCAACCTCATCTTGAGCACTGGTAGGGATGGGGCATCCACAGCTTCTCTGGGCAGCCTGTTCAGTGCTTCATCATCCTCAAAGAGGATAATTGCTTCCTAATCTTCTCCATTCTACTACCTAATCTAAACCAATTCTTCTTCAATTAAAGGCCATTACCCTTGTCCCTCTCCAGCTCTCTTGTAGACCCCCTTTAGGTATTGTAAGGTTGCTATAAGATGTCCTCAGAGCCTTCTCTTCTCCAGACTGAACAACTCCAACTCTCCCATTCTGTCTTCATAGCAGAGGTGCTCCAGTTGTGTGATAACTTATTGGCCTTCATTGGACCCACTTCAATAGGTCCACATCTTTCTTGTGCTGAGGATTCCAAGGCTGGATGCAACATTCCAGGTCAGATTCCACAAGAGCAGAGGGGAGGAATCATCTCCCTCAAACTCCATACCCAGTGAGGAGGACTGGGAAGTACAGCTTCAGTTCTCAGTTCACAAAAGCTGTGCTAAAGTGGTTCCCCTTGCTGTGCAGGTGGTCATAATCCACTGGTGAGGATGCCTGGCTTCTGGGGTGAGAGCAGCTCAGGAGCCAGGACACACCACTGCTGCGGGCATCCAGGGATGTTTCTGCTTTCATGCTACGGAATAACCAGCCATAAGGTGCTGCTGTGTCTCTCCTGAGTACTGCAGTGCTTTTCAAAAGAATGGATTACAAAATCCCGTCTTCTTGAATTCTGTCAAATACATTTTGATATGCTGAACATGAAGACAGTCAAATTTAACATCAATCCTCTATAAAATTATTAATAAAAAGATAAAATATAATAACAATTCATATTAATTACACAAAACCATAAACTGTTCTTTTTACCTTGGTGATGATTTTCGAGTATCAGTTGCTTAGATGAATTTCAAGTTCAGACAGTTAAACTTTAAAGCAAAGATTTATTAACTAGCAAAATGGAGTTACAGCATTTTAACTGGATTCTTAGTTTACTTGCATTTTCTTTCTTAAAAAGAAACCCAACAAACATAAAATGATTACACATTACCACTTTCACATCAAAAGTTTCCAAAGTGCTTTGGTGATAAGATGTAATGAGTTAGCTTTTAACTTACTGCTCACCTGAGATCAAAGGACCATTGTAAAGTCCCTCTCATAGACACAAGTCATTCTCACTGTGAACTGAGGAAGGAGGCCTACCACATTTTAGTCTTGAAGGCAAAAAAAAAAACCTTTGGAAGGGTAACACAGTAATTTGTCCCTTTGTATATCAAATCCACAAATCTGAATTAACAAAATGAAGGAGGAATTAGTCAGAGAAGCCAAAAAAATAACACTCAAGGGAATGTTACTGTAAGCAAAAGTCCAGGATATACATAACAAATGCCAAGAAAGTAGGTGTGTTACATGGTTAGATGTGGAGAGAATCAGATGGTTTCAAAGCTGTTTTGTGCAACTTGAACATCCAGTTTTCAAGTTATAGTTCAGGAGCTGATATATCTCTACAGAAGATAGAGTATTGCATTGTATGTGACAGAAGCTGTCAATTGCATGAGTGCACTATCATGTTCTAAGTAGATTTAGTTTGTAGACTACTTTATAGTGTGTTAAGATGAATTACATTGTGTGTACACCATTGTTGTGTGCAAGTTGTTGCTTATAGAAAGGGATCTGATATACCAGCATTGCGCAGAGCACTCTGAAATGAGTAAGGTCTGTGGGTATGTAGAATAATCTGTGGACTTCAACCCCATCATTAAATATTGCCACTATTGTCTGTGTAATCCTGCAGGGTGAGCTGATGCCTGCAGTGTTAAGATACTTGCATAATAGTCATTTCTTAGGATTAGGCTTTTGAAGTATTGCTTTACCCTAAAAGACTTTAGTGTAATGTACTGTATACATTTCCCAGGTGGGTTGCACAGACTAGCTTAAGCATGAAGCTGGATAAAGACATACATTTCCTATGTCTGCATAATGTCTTATAAGGCAGTATTGTAGGTGAGGCAGGAAATCTGTATTCACGAGCTTATTGTTTCAGGCAAGGCCAAACCAAGCGATGCATTTGTTTTCAGTGACTATAAACCATCATAAAGTGTTATCACTTGCCCATCTGTAGATAAGGCCACCTTTCCCAGTAGACTTCTGCAGCAGCGCTTTATTCCAGATCGTGTACTTCTTGCACGTCAAAATATTTCAAAAAAACTGAATCAATGGAGTGAACTATAGTGGATTATCTCTCCTCTCTGTGTCCACTGCATTTTTGATCCACTTTCAATAATCATGAGATTGAAGGTATTGTGTGTGAATCAACTCATCACCCGAGTGACTGACAGGCAGCTGTGTTTTCCCCTCTAAAGCACCCCACTGGCAGGGAGCCCTTCTGAAACTTATCAGCTCAGACTCTTGAAATATCTGCAGAAGTAGCAGTAAAACTCCAAGCAAATGCCAAACATGGACAGTTTTTTAAGTAGAAGTGAAGTACTGTATCCGATTTTGTTTGCTTTTTCACCTCTTGAGAAAAGTTTGCATGTGCAAAAACCTTGTATGTTCTTTGCAGTTTTAGGATATTGATCTAAGAAAAGGTTATTTTTTTCTCTTTTCTATTTTATCGTAACCTTGTTTTTCAGCTTGGTAATTTATTGCTTAGCCTTTTATTTAAAAATAAATTTAACTTATTTTTTCAAGGTTATACAGGTGACAATGAAAGGTGTACTGGGCACCTGTATCTCAGAGAGCAGGGAGGTACCTGGGGCAGTCTTGAAATTCTTGACAGCCAACTTGCTGCACCTGAAAAGCTGCAATGACTTGTCTCCTGGAGCTTCGAGACTTGGTTACATCATCATACATTAAACTGGTGGGAGGAAGTGTATTTTGGCAAGCACCCATGACAACGATCTGCAAGACAAAAGCTCTCTAAAGATACATAAGGCTCCAGGCAAAATTCTGGCTGCACTTAACGGCAACTTTGCTATAAATTTTACTGATAAATAATCATACTATTCATAAAGTCACACTACATAACAAAAGGCATAGCACTGCCACGTTATGCGTTGGTTTATTTGTCTTGTGGACTTGTATTAGACAACAGAAAGTATATAAACAACTGAGAAGGTGGCGGCAAACGGTTTCCTTCCAAGCTTTAGTGAGGTGGATGGACATCCTTGTATTTAAAAAGATCTTTAGAGTTGACGTGGAGGGGAAAGAGAAGAATAAAAAGAGAGGGAAAGAGAAGAATAAAAGAGATGAGCTATTCTTTCACACATCAGCTAGGGAGCACTTCACTGGGTAGGGGGAGACCATTCAGGGCTGCTAGTATGTTTTCAACTGCTTCCTCTGTTATCATGTAGCTGGCCTTGTCGGTTTTAGTGCCGAGGTGAGGTGTTATAATAACATTCTTTAATTTTAACAATGGATGATCTCTGGAAGAAAAGAAAAAACAGTTAATTACTGTTGTTCATTTAAATAAAGAGGAGTCTTACTTTAGCTTTTGTTTTAGCTTTTTATTTAAAGTTAATTTGATACAACTTTACAAGTCCCACTTAGACCCAGAGAACCTGACCACCTATTTTGAAGTAATTTTGGACTGTAATAGGACACACGAAGATTTCATAGCTTCTCTTTTCTCCAGAAACACGCTTCCTCCATAAGGCAGCAATTTGAACTATCCAGAAGAGAGGATTAAACCCTCCTGACACATTCACCCTACACAATAGTCTGAGCTGTAGTTATTTGCACACAGTCACAAGACCAAACTTCCCCCAACCGAAAATGCAGCCAGCACAGTTAACTCCAAAAGGTACAATCCTGGTAAAGCGGTCTTTTTACAGAAGCTAAGCACTCTCTGGGTCCTAGAGGTTTGCAGTACTTCAGCCCTTTATTGTGGAAAGAAGCCTGTGGGACAGGACACCTCGAGGCTATGCAGCAGGTCTTATGCCTCAAGCAGCTTCCTCCCATTAAAATTGGCAAACTGTACTTTCTAATAAAGCAATTTGCAAGTGAAGCACTGCTGCAGCTTCATAGGGTAATTCTAAGCACTAGGTTTAATGCTTTCCCTGCCTCCTGCTGTTTCCTGCCTCCCAGGCTTCCCTTCGATCTGTTATCAGCCCTAACATCTGGGCTGCATCCCATTCGTATTCATGGCACTTTATGCCAGGGGCAGGGGGCCTGCCTCGGCCAGCTTCCTGCCTGCTGCAGGGATGCCTCTGGCTTCAGCAGGGCTCATCCACCCTTCCTGAGAAAAAAGCAGAGATGGCAACCTGGGCAGTGGTTCCGGGCAGGTGACATCCAAAGCGGCGGCCCCGATAACACCAGTCTGCAGAGCTTCCACCAGCGCCTCTTGGTCAACCACTGCCCCTGGTGGGGAATGAGAGCGTGTCCGAGTGCCCCTTGCAGGTAAAGAGCAGGGGGCGAAGAGAGAAGGGAAGGGGAGAGGGGAGAATTTCCGCCATGCCTGATCATCCTTGGCATGTGCACCAGCTGTGCTGGATGCAGCACGGTGCTTCGTGGAGCACAGCGGGAGCTAGACCACACTGTGAAGCCGGCCAATGGAACTGGATGGTACCTCGGCTGATGTTAATGAGGGTAGCTGTGGGTTTCATCAGCTCCAGCTCTCTTTTCCCGATCAGCTTGTGTGTCTGAGGTGTCAGGCTAACCACCACCATCACAAAATCTGCCTGCTGGAGCAAGCTGTCTATCTTTTTGCAGTAAGTGGCACCGACAGCTTGCTCCTCTTGAGCTTTCCTAGTGGGGAAAAAAGCGTTTCAGTCATGCAAGCATTTTCTTCAATGATGTCACCAGTACACAAACTAAAGGATATGATTATCACATCCATATAGCAAACAGGCGGCGAACAAAGGTGAATTTACTCTCAGCTGGGTGTTCAGATGCTTCTGGAAGGCTTCAAGCCCTACAGCATAGGATTGACTGAATGCCTGCCTCTCAGCCACTCCAGTGCAGGGTCCCAAGGGCTTCTTATGAAGTCTGCAAAAGAACTAAGGCTGAGCACTGAAGCAGACGGCAGCACACAGTCCATTCTTCGGGATCCCCCGTGCACCTCAAAGGATGCAGTCAGTGCTCAAACCAAAGGAAAGGTATTCACTAGAAATCACCCATGCAAGCTCTGGGCATGGCAGTGGTCCTCATCCTGCTGGCACTCCCAGTAAGGTTGTAATTTTTTATGAGTGAAATCAGCAAGGCAGCTTTTTGCCAGACTCCAGGCTGCCCCAGGACTTTCACAGAATGAAGTGTTCAGCAGAAGAAGTTACCACAGTAGAGAGAATTTTAGTTTCAACTTTTCACAGTGCAAAAGAATACTTGCCATTTCTCATGTTCTTTGTAAATTTAGCTGCCTGAACTTTGGGAAATAAAGAAGCAAAGATAGGGGATCATGTGTACAATCTTCTGCTTCTGATTGCAAGAGAAAGGCTTTAAGTTATCTCCTCCCTAATCTAGAAATAAAGAGGTCATACTAAGAAAATAACTTCAATGTAACTTTGACCCATGTGTCTCCTAACAAATGCACTTCACTGTTTTTTTTCAGACCAGTGACCAGAGAGTAAGCAGAAAAAGAACAGACTGGAACTGCAGCCAGTTTTGCAGCATGCAGAGTGCATCTTGATTCAACACACAAGCTGGAAGTGTAAATGTACTTTAAAATAAGTAGGTTTTTAAATTTCTGTTGTACTGTGCATTGATCATTCATCACAGCATTCTTACATAAATATTACTTTAAAGACTGAAAAATATTGAACAGAGGGAGTTAATGATGATACACATAAAAAAAGAGTAAAGATATTAGTTCCGTTTTAATCTTTTCTTTGTGGTTTGTGAAGAAATTTTGAAAGATCTTAAGGAGCACTTCTTTTGAATGTGAGTTTGCTCAGCTGTTTTTCTGAAGAAACAGAAATGCCAAGCATGCTAAAAATTTCTGGCCTCATTCACCATTGTGACTGACCTAGGGCTAGCTAAAGCAGTGACCCTCCCTCCTCTGCAGTCTGCTTATGGAGAAAAGCCCTGAAAGTCACATCCTAGCACTGCAGCTTCTCCCTTCAGTCACAGAGGAGTAAAGTTCTCTCAGGGTAGGTCATAGTTCACAGCAGTAAATATTTGTTCTGCTCATTATCTGCACCTTGCCTGATTGCAAAGGGCTCGAGTTGTACATGTGGGTCTTGCTCTCTAAATTGAAGAGCTCCTGTGCTGAATGTCTAACAAGGTTCAGATTCCCAGGTACACAGGCTAGGAGGGACTAGAAATAAAGGGTGAAATCTGGTTAAATACTTATGAAAATTCCTACTGGCTTGAGAAGAAACAAGGTTTTCTCAAGAACAGCTTCAATCATATGTAAGTATATGTTTCCGAATTTCCAGCCACTGTTTCAACAATATCCCTCCTGAACTTCAAAATATGTAGAAAAAATGAACAACAAATAGAGTTATGTTGTCACCACAGTATGATATGATAAGAATTAAAAAAGTATAAGCTTAATTTCCATTTTTCTGCAGGAAGCCTTGAAATTTCTAATATAAAACCTAAATTAGGTTTCCAAGTGTTTAATCACCGAGTAACTCTTTACAGGAATGATTTAAGGCAACCTTTTTTTTTTTTTTTTTTTTTGTTTTAATCTTGGCCCTATTTCCTCATTTTTTGCTATGTTTCTGACTTAATTCATTGAAAAGAAAATACTGTCTGGAAGAGTTTCTCCTGCAATTAGAGTCAAGACATACCTCTGTGTCCTGTTGTGGTACAAAATGTTCATTTCAAATGCTTTGGCTCTAAGAGCCACCTTATATCCAATGCTGCCCATACCAATGATCCCCAGAGTAGCTCCAGAAACTTTAACTCCCAGAATACTAGCTTCACAGAACTCCACACTTGGAGAAATCAAAATGTTATGGACTGCAATAAAAACACATAAATATGAGAAATGAATGGGGTCCAACACAGAGGAACAAGGTCAAAGAGTCTGGACTTGTTGTGCTAATATAGCACACTTTTAATGGTTACAAACACATGATTTTGTAATATCCAAGGTAACTCCCTAATGTATCATATTTCCCTGCTATATGTATATATGATATTCCAATTTATTCTCACCATATTACAAAAAGCCTTTTGATGTAGTATCTCCAAAAATTTATTACTGCTTTAGAGTCATGAAAATATTGCCCTGTTCCTCATCAACAATCAAAATAATTACTGCCAATAACAATGCAGAGTTTGAAAATGTCACATGGAGAACAACAACAGATATTTGTTTTCCTCTTCACATCTGCCACTCTCCTTGGAAAGACAAAGTGTGACCTCTTTAGAAATCACAACTTGATAATCTCTCTAAGAAAAGTCAAATTAATGGCAAGTAAATCTTGTATGAGTTTTAGAAGTCACAAAAGAATTGAGATGTTACCTTCCACTAGTCTTCTAGCAGATGCTAGCAGTAAAGCCATCCCAGTATCTGCTGTGCTGTTGGAAACAGCACGTGGAGCATTAGCCATCTTCACACCAAAGCTAGCTACAAGCTTCAGATCCAGGTGATCCATCCCCACTCCTGAATTCGCAATCACTTTCAAGTTTGGCAGGCTCTGGAGGAGCTCTTTGTCGATTACTGGTTTGTGCCACCACAAATAGATTGCTTGGACCTTTTTACCTACATCCTTTTTGTTTTCAAGAAATTCCTTCATGGTGATGAGGTGGAAATGTTTCTTCAGGAATGGCACATGGCTATGCAGTATCCCACGTATGCCACCAATTTCATTCACCAAAAGCCAAGGTAGTTTTCCTCCTTCCATGATCTGCACAAAGAAGAAAGACACAAAGTGTCAGGAGAAAGACATATTATTACTTCCAGACATTTTGAAAAATAATCACTGCCATGTCCTGTTTCATGACATTTATGACAAGAGATCCTATAAACCACATAGGAAGGTAAGAAAACCAAGACAAGCAAGCAGCTCTTTTAAATATACTACCAGCTACACTCATACACACAGGTGTCCATACACGCACACAGAGGTATTCAAATAACCAGTCTGAACAAGTTCTGTCTTTCATGATCTCTAAGATTTCCTATTACTGCTACCATGCTCAAAATACAACACTTACTTCTCAATAATTACTTAGTTTCAGACCATCAATAGTCTGCAGTAATAGTGCAATAAATCTCCTTTTCTACCCCAAAATCAGAAATTATCCTGTCTAAGTATTTTTAAAAAATGTTGGACCAAATCTACTTCATGAAAATAAATTGCATAGCTTCATCATGAACTTTGAGTTACCAGGTTAATTTTTAAATGCTTCATTGCAGACATTTTTGCAGCCTCCTGTCCTGAAGAGACCCCAGTGACTGCAGAGCCTTTTCCTGAGCCAATCCTAAGTTTACAAAATAACAGAGCAGTAGATGCTTAGCAAGTGTTTTCCTAGGATATATGCACTCTAAATTATTTGGTTTGTTTTTTTTCCAGAATCCCTAACCATCTGGTCCCAAGAGAGTCTGTGAACTAACAGTTATTTTAGGGGTTTTTGACAGACTATTTATAGCTACATTTGATTTTCTATAGCACTTTTGGGAAAGGCTGTGGGGACAGTGTTCAACAGCTTAAGGTCTCAGAATAGCAATCCGGTACCAATTCTGTTGCCTTGTCAGTATTATTTAAATATTTCCAACTGAATGTCTAATTCTTGACTTGTCTACACTTCCTGCACTAGACCTTCCTCTTACCATCCCTTCAGGGAGCCTGACCATATTGCAAAATAACAGAAAGGCTTCCTGACTTTATGGAGGTGACAACCACATCACTGAATTTTATAAATTTGTTGATTGCTAATAGGAAAGAGAATGTAAGAAAAAGCTTGGCTCTGGGCTGAAAGTCAGGACTGATCACTCATTTTGTTTTATGTTATGCCCTAACCCATGTAATTTCAATGGTAATTCTACCATTCTTTCATGGCCAGTCAAGATAAAAGCATATTTTTTTTTTCTGCATGGAGGAACCAAATCTCTTGGGATTTACTTTGGTTTTCAAAAGATCCCCTCATGAAAAATAAAGACACTTTTTCAACAATTGGCTTTGCTTTAACATGTAGGTGAAGCAGGGCTCTTCTTACCGTAGGAAACCTTAGGCCTAAGATCACTTCAAAGAATATTTCTTCAGTGTTTTCATATAAAAATAGAATATTGCAATATTGGTTGAGAAGTGTTTCAGGATACAGTCAAACCTCTGCAGGGAATCAATGCTCATTCATCTTCAACAGATTTGAGAGTGTTACAGAAACTGCCTGGTGCACTTGCTTACTGTAGCAGCAAGGACTAGGAACAGAGGATGGGTATTCATCGAAATAGACTGAAGGTATCAAAGCACATAATTGCTCAGTTAAAATCTTCTAACAAATCCCTTTTATTAATTTCACTTTATTTTTCAGAATTGTAAGTAGCAGAATAGATCAAGTCTAGTGAGGTGACAGTTTTGCAGCATCATGATGAGCAGTGCAGGAACAAGTTGCTTTACTTTAGCTTAACAGTGGTAAGAAATAGTGCGTTCCTGTACACGGAAGATTTAGTGGATCATCTGGCATTCCTCATTTGGGAAACACTTCACTTGGAATGGGTTGGCAGTTGAGAACAGCCAGTATGTTTGCTATTGCTTCTTCTGCCATCATAAAGATGGCTTGCACTGTTGCGGTTCCAATGTGCGGGGTTATGATGACATTATTCAAGTTTAATAAAGGATGATCTCTGGAAGAAACAGAAAGAACACAATGTATTACACAGGGAACTTACTTTGCTGCTACTCCATGATAGATGTGAAGAACTGAATGTCAAGAAATAGCAATGACACATTGAGACCAAAGCACAAAGCTGTGGGATGCTTGCTTACACGTTTCTTCTTCCTCTCCATCCATCTCACTTGTGGCCTGGCCCATGAGTCAAGCTGGCAAAGAACCGACAGATACGGGAAGGGGAATAACTTGCTGTTTATGATTGTGCAAGGCAGGTTGAGGTTTTGCCCTTACACAATTAGTCTCCCCATGGAGATCAAGATTATGAGCACACTTTGAACACAGTTTAAAACATTTCAGATTAACAGAATGTGAAACAAGTTTCTTTACCTTGGCAGAGGCTCAGGGTATGTCACGTCCAGAGCTGCAGCCCTAATAACCTTATTCTGGAGAGCTTCTACCAACGCATCTTGATCAATAACTGCACCTGCATTGAAATGAAATCCTGATATCCTGATGAATTAATGAACACGGTTTTACCTAGGAGGTGGGGAAGGTCTCCAGGGTCAAGTGAAAAAATTAGAAGATCTTCATCTTGTTAGAAAGTAGAATGCCTTTCTAATAATCATTAACCAAACAAACCAAAGATTTTATTTATTAATCTTTAATTATAGTATGTTTATGGTCCACTGCATAAGGCTTTTCCTGGGATGAGACCAGTTTTGGTCTTTTCCTTATTTTGACACTTCCTGTATTATTAGAGAGAAATTATTTAGTGTCTGTAGACTTTCCACTCTTTTTTCCCTGCTTTGTTAACTGAAACGATAATCTCTCTCATATGCTTGTTCAGTGCCAACAGATCTGTCATCCTATGTGAGGCTTCCTTTCTACATTGCTGCTCCAAATGTTACTTAATGTTTTTTCTTGCACCCCATTCTCCCTTGCTGATGATAAACCTTTCAGTTATTTCCACTAAAAACTGCTCTCTCTAGGATAAGGCTAAAGAGAACCAACCACCTGCTGAGCATCCCTAACTTCCATAGGACCTTTGAAGACATAGCACATGATCCACATAAGTCATCCATTTGTAGACTGCCAGCTACTTCATGACTCAAACAACAGAGAGATATCACAGACTGAGGCTGGAGAGAGAAATGTCAACACAATCAGACAAAACACAACCTTAAGCGTGGAGCCACTAACAGTGATTTCAGATCCTCCTACCTCTGCTGATGTTTATAAGAGCAGCTGTGGGTTTCATCAGCCTCAGCTCCTTTTTCCCAATCAGTTTGCGAGTCTCAGGAGTCAGGTTCACAACCAACATAACAAAATCAGATTGCTGCAGCAAGTCTTCCATCTTTGCACAGTAGTGGGCACCAACAGCCTCTTCCTCCTCCTTTCTTCTGAAGGAAAAATGCACGCACACACAAATTGGCACAACGATTTCTAACTGAGTTTAACAATCAATCAGCCCTAGAAGAGGTCCAGAACAGCACAGAAACTGAGAGTTTCGAGGCCAATGTAAAGGACAAATCATTGTCAGGCGCAATTGATAGGTGGTGCAATGGATGCAGCAAGGACGTGGGCTAGAGGGAACAAGAGGCTAAAGGAGTGGTGGGACACTGGAGGAGTGATGTATGTGTGAAAGCAAAGCACACAGGCAATATCAGGTTAGGAGACTGGGAACGCAGTCAGATCCCACTCTTTTCTCCTGTGTCCATGCCAATTCCTGTGGAATCTCTCCTTGCCTGACATCCAGTTAGGGCTTGTGATTGAAAAGAAATGAAGAGGAAGTGAAGTGTGAAATAAAGGGAACTACAAATCCATGAGAAATTAAGACCTTTGTCACTGGTACCAGTGTGATGAGTGATCTGGCTAGGCTGAGGAGACTGGCTGGGAGGAACAGGGATGCTGCCAGAAGCCTGAAGAGGAGCGTGATAGGACAGGGGACACCACGAAGGCACAAGACCTGGTTTGCTTGTTTCAAACTGGTAATGACTAACCAAGGCAGGGCAAGTGCAGGAGGTGAGGTGGAACTGCTTCCTGAGGGAAGCAGGAGGAAGCCAAAGTGAGGAAGTGGTGGCACGCTGGTGCTTGTCACACTGCTTACAACTGCCACAAGTGCATAGGAAGGATGGGGACAGAGCAGAGCTGTGGCTTCCATCACTGCCCCCAGGACAATCAAATGTAGATACCAGGGGTCTTTACCTCCGGTTTCTGTTATGGTAGAGGATCCTCATGTTGAAGGCTCTGGCTCTCTGAGCCACTTTGTATCCAATGCTGCCCATCCCAATGATCCCAAGTGTCGCTCTGGTTACTTCCACTCCCAGCCAGTCAACAGCAAAATCCTTCGTGTCTGGAGACATCGCAATCTGGCAGCCTGCGTGTAAATACATGCTGAATGGGTACAAATCACCCATAAATGTAGGCTTGGGAGAAAGAAAAGGTTTATCACCATCACAGCAGTGGGGCTCTGCAGCACCCCTTACAAAACACCTTTGTTGATTTTGACCAGATTACAGAAGGGCCTGGATGGTGCCAATTCCTGCACCAAGGCCTGAAGCCAGTAACACAGTGGGATCCTGGCTGGGGACTGTGCTGGAAGGAATGACTCCGTGGGGAATTCACTCTTCCATAACTGGTGTATTTTCTTGAAAGTTCAAAAATAGCTTCTTTGACACCACCCTGCAAGCATTGACTTAATTTTTTTTTTAGCTGGGGTAAATCTCACCATTTCTGTCCTGGATCACAACCTAAAGCAGCCTCACTGCTTGAGTAAGGGTGAATGTTTCAAATTCCAGCTCAGCCAGGGCTCTCTGTGAGCTTCTACAGCAAGAACTCGAGGTTCAACAAGCTTCAATAGTGAGAAAACATCATGGGGAAAGAGATGTTATTTCATGGTCAGGGGTGGAGTGGCAGTGACAAGTCCGCAAGCCCTGAAGACAGATGCAGCTTCTTGTGATAGTCTCTACTGACACCTTCCTTCCCCAGAAAGGCATTGCGTAGCAAGGACGTGGGGAAAGAACCTGCTTTTAGGACACAAACTAATGCTGGTGGTACAGTTTGAAATAGCTTTGTCAAAAGGATTATCATCTATTTCAAAAATAATGCTGATGCTCTTCAGGAAATACAACCCACTGGTTTAGACAAACTCATCACAGAGGCAGGAAAAAGAAGAATTTGCACTAATCACTGCTCTGGAGTTGGAGATGTGGCCACTAATACTTTGTATCTTCCTGTAGCTCCTAATGCTTCTTTCAAGAGGAAATGGAAAATGGTGATATTCAGTTTGGATACACTTTGTATTCAGTTTTTATATCTATAAACAACCCACCCAGTGAACAGCCAGAGAAGAAATAAGCCGCAGGCATTATTCCAAACAGGATATCACAAGACTTCAAGTGCATAATTTAGACAAAAGCCTTACTCTTGTCACTGTTGCCCTAAAAAGAAGTAGGACATAGGAAAAGTAGATGTCTCTGAAAATTTTTCCCTGTAAGAGCATCCCAAATGTTGATTCAGACATATCATTCATCTCTCTATCACAGCAAAGAAGCAGCTAGGAAGAAACAGTAGGACCAGGAAAATGCAGAACATTACCTTCAACTAGTCTTCTGGCAGAGGCCAGCATCAAGGTCATTCCCATGTCTGCTGTTGGGTCTGCCACGGCATGTGGGGTGTTGGTCACTTTTACACCAAAGCTCGAGATCAATTTCAAGTCTAAGTGATCCACTCCAACCCCAGAGTTTCCAATTACCTTTAAATTAGGCAAGCTTTCTAGAAGCTCACGGTCAATAGTTGGCCTGCACTCAAACACAAAAATAGATTGGATTTTTTTGCTCATTTCTTCTTTGTTTCCAAGAAATTCCTTCATGGTGATAAGGTTAAAGTGTTTCTTCAGAAGTGCTGCAAGATTTTCTAGCACACCATGAGTTCCTCCTATATCCAGAATCAAAACACCCGGCAACTCTTCTTCTGCCATGACCTGTGACAGGGGAATAGAAGAAATACTCCTTTATTTATGAGAACACCCTGAAAGGAGCAATGATGTTCCTTTAAAAGTTATCATTTAAATTCACATGTGTAAATCAGGAAACTGATGGAACTCAATAGTGCTCTAAATCCAGTCACTTGATACTAGTGTGGTACATCACACAACTTCCAAGTACTTTTACCAAGTGCTGATTTAGACTATAATACCAAGGAATATCCACACTCTTACATCAAAATCCAGTTCTAGAAGGTGTTCTTCTCAAAGAGTTTCATTTTAGTCCTGAATCAATATTGATTTCAAATAACTCTAGTAGCTTTTCTGGTAGCTTACTCACCAATGCCTTTCTATAAGCAGTGCTATGAAACAGAGGCTGCTAGAAATTTACTCAAAGTTTATTGCCTGCTGGTCATGGTTGGTGAAGCCACAGGCAGTTTGAGGCCTAGATGGGTCTGACAAACATCTGCCAGGGATGGTTTAGGTCTAACCAATTTGCATGATGAATGGCCACCTTTGCATAGCTGTTAGACTGCTTGCCTTCAATGTTTTAAACATTCAGATCTGTACCTGAACTTACCTCATGCAAAATTTAGCACACCCATGCCTAGATGAACCAGTGAGGAAGAGCACTAGAGGTGATACCACTGACAACAGTCCTTCATGCTAGAACTTTCCTCTGCCCTTAGAGTTTTGAGCCCAGTCCTCTCTACAACACTCCAGCAAATGCATTGCACTCTGCAATAAGATAGGGGCTCCACAGATAACCAAACACTTAATTTAACCTTTTATTGGCAAAAATGGCAGTTGAAGATTTGCTGCATATCTTAATAGGTGTGCCTAATTTCCTACAATTCCTTTTGCTGTGCTCCACTGACGTTTTGTCTCCATCCCATTCTACGTCCTAGACTTGTGTCCAGAAACCTGATGTTGTTCTAACTGAATCAGAACAATTTTCCACAGTAACATGCTGATTTATTCTGGGCACACAGTGCTGGCCAGAGGTGTCCTGCTGCTTCACTCCTTTCACAAAAGCCTTCTGTGAGTAACCAGAACTCAAACCTGTAACAAAAAGGTGCCAATGTAGATTGGAAGTTTTTGTCAGCCATATTTACCCTCGTCCTAAGCAAACTCAGACTTATCCCAGCTGCGTCTATTAAATGCTTACAATCTTGACACCAGTGCTGCTGCTTTATCCTGGCCTTGATGTGCATTTCTGCCTCAGTTTCAGTCAACTGCTGTACATGGGCTTGAAGGGTCCTCCATACTAGAACACACCTGCAGTTCACCACAATGGCTCTGATAATACTATGTGGTTCTCAACAGCAGCAAACAAAGCAATGAGATGAATGGTGAAACCAAATTGCAAAGGAAGACCATGTTTTTGTATACATTTCATCTATTTTTTGCCAGGTGGAGTTGTCAGTCCCATAGGGTTGTAAAAACTGTGCAAATTTCCCCAGGTGTAGTCTGCATTTCTTAAGAGTATCACACAATATCACTAGGATAAACTAGGTTTGAGTACCAGAATGAATGATGCATAGAATAAAGGAGGAGTTGATGTCATATTGTGATAGCATTGTCCAGCTTCAATAGTGATCAGAACCTGATAATCCTGGATGACAGCTAAACCTTATGCTGTTAAGCAAGGAAAACTGGGCACCAGACATGACCAAGTGACAGGCAGATGCCAGTGAGGCAGTGCTGTATTATTCCATTTGCTTTCACCACCACCTCCTCCCCCATTACAATACACTACTCATGATGGGCAGAGCCACACTTTCTTTCATTTTGGAAGCACATTCTACAATTTGCAAGCAGAAAGGTGACCCATGAGGAACCCTCTAGCTATAAACAAACCAGCTGGCACACTAGAAGTAGGCTAGTGGCATGGGATGGATCTTTTCATGAGTGCAGGCATGCTGAGCCTGCCACCATTCCAGCTGTGTTTGATGCACACATGACCATTCTTCCCCTGCAGTGCTGTGTTCAAGAATTGGCGCTCTGCTCATCCCAGGTACAATATTAAAAAAATCACACTGATAGCAGGAAACTAAAAACACTTAAAGGAACCTTGCAGAAGGAAGGGGGCTCTCCAAATACCAACCTTTGTCTCAGCATTTATTGTTCGTCTTCCAGCACTACATGGGTGTGTCCTGTACCTCTGTTTGTATATCACACTTCTGTGACAGCGATGTCCATGAGAAGCAATAACTGGATGAATAAATTTGTAAGCCAAATTTGACTGGCCAGACATCAAGGGAATCAGTTTCAACAGACCGAATGCTTTGCTCCTGAACATAATTATTCAGTTATCAGATGTCTTGTCCAGTGTGCTAAATGTAACACCTGTCAAGGATATGACAATTTTGGTTTTGGACTAGTATCATCTGCAGCATCACAAAGTTGTTGTTGCTTTTGTTTGTTTGTTTGTTTGTTTTAATTGTCTCTACTCCTTTTTTATTTACATAAGGCTAGGTGCTACCATGTAGGTCAACAGTCATAATCATATGTAACTCATTGATATAAAGTAAGTGTACTAAGTTCTGGTCCTGGCATTGCACAGAAAACTTTGAAAATATTAATTAGATTAAAACGATGGGGCAAATAAGATGGACTACGTTCAAGTATTAACTTCAGTGCAATTAAAGCTGGCCTTATTTGATCTGTGGAGCTTGACTCACTCCCTACCCGCAGATTTGTTGGCTGGCACTGCTGTATCACTTTGGACTTACCCAAATCACAGCAAAACAAACCTACGTAATTTTTCCCAGCTCAGTTTTCAGCTAAAGTTAACAGCCTGCGTTACCCAGGATAAATTCTTCCCACTACTTCTAAAGAAGAAGACCGATTACCTGAAGAACAGGCAGAGCACTAACCAGGGCTGGTTTCCTTCTGACGACGTGCCCTTCCCAGCTCGATCCCGCGGCAGCTGGGGGAGCCGGGCGCTCACAGCTCCTGCTCCGGGCACAGCCGCGGCTGCCCAGCCCCTCTCGCTTAACTCCGCCGTGCCCGGGCTCCGCGGCTGGCGGCTCCAGGGCAGCTCCAGGGGGATCACCGCCCCCGCTGCCTCTGTCCTGTCTGCAGCCGGACCGGGCTGCCTCTCCTCTCCCTCTCCTGCCGCCGGACGTCCTAAAAAGACGATAAAGCAAAACGAGGTCTTGGATAGTTTTTGGAGACCTCAGCAATTGTGGGGAAAAGTTATTTGCCACAAATTCACTTTGTTTCCTTTCAGCCCAAGCTGCAGCTTGTGTGCAATTTTCATAGTGGAAACTATGCTTTTCTCCCTGCCTGCTGCAAGCTAGCCTTTTAAATGAGTGTCTACTGTGGAATTAAGGAACCAGGTCGGTCTGGGATGGCCCATGCCAATGGCCAGCTCGATTCTGGAACCCAGTGCTGAAAAGTGCTGGTTTCGCTGCTGACCACTTCCACTGGAAGGTTTGCCCGGTGCGCTCCCGTAGAGCCTTTTGGTCGCCAGAGCGACGGGAGAGCTCATGGCACCCAAGTGCCAGTCTGCGAAGGGCTGGGCAGTGCAGCTGCCACGGCACGGGTGGGTCTGCGGTGGGGTGTCAAATTTGTCATTGCTCTGGGTGAATGCACCGACAAAAACCTTCCACAGCCAGGAGATGCAATAGCACAGACCCACAGAACTGGGTTGGAAGGGACCTTAAAGATCATCTAGATCCAACCCCTCTGCCATGGGCAGGGACGCCTTTCGTTATACCAGGCTGCTCAGAGCCCGTCCAACCCGGCCTTGAACTTTTCCAGAAATGGGACATCTACAGATCTCTGAGCATGTCTTTGACCAAATCCCATGATGGTACGGGGAATGTATTAACATCATAGGGTGGCCAGCAGCAGAGAATAGGAGATCTGGGCTCTTATGACCTCTGCTTCGTCCTCCCCGTGCTACCCGGCATCACCGATCCTCACGGCATAGCTCCCCATCCCACCTGCGAGGGGAGACGCGGGTGTCCTTGGCCAGCGGCACCCGGGGCCCTCCTGCTGGGGCGCGCCCTGGGCAGCGGGGTCTCCTCCCGCCAGGCACCGGCGCTGCCCCGGAAGCGCTCCCGGACCCTCCCTTCCGCTTCCCGCCCGCCCCGGCTTCCACCGCCCCGTGTCTCTGAGGGAAGGGCGCCCGTGGGTGCGCTGGGGACGCGCCGGGCCGGGCGGGCCTCGCTGCTGGCGGTCGCTGCCCGCCGGCGGCCCGGGAGGGTCCGGGGAGGGGGCGGGCGCAAGGCGGCACGGGGGGAGGGCAGGCAGAGCGGGCTGTCAGCTCCAGGGCATTCCTGTCGTCCCGCAGGCCTGCCAGCCAGCCGCCAGGATGTCGTACATGCTGCCGCACTTGCACAATGGGTGGCAGGTGGACCAGGCCATCCTGTCGGAGGAGGACCGGGTCGTAGTCATCCGCTTCGGGCACGACTGGGACCCCACGTGCATGAAGATGGATGAGGTCCTGTACAGCATCGCCGAGAAGGTAAACGGGAGCTTTCGGCTCGTTCTGCGCTCAGTGTTCCCCGTGGCTGGCTTGGAGCCTGGGGCGGGTTATGACTGGGGTTCTACACAGGTGTCCTAGCTTTAGGAGGCAGCGGGAAAGCTGTGTGGTTTGCTTTCGCGAGCGTCTCCTAAAGTCACTGACTGCCCTGATGTTTGCAGTGCTCTGGGGAGCGAAAAGAGCATCGCAGATGTTCAGAAATCGAGGTTGCTGCCTGTTGATCACTGAATGAGCTCCGCTATTCAGGCAGAAACAATGTTCGGTGGTAGGGCAGCTGTAGCTCCATGTAATGCAGGACTCTCACAATGGAAATGTGTAGTACCTTCAGGCTTCCATTTGAATAACTTGGAAAGTTACTTTCATTTTGTCTCTTGAAAATGGTGAAGTGCTAAAAATGTGCAGGATAGTGTTGAATAATCTGCCATTGACATTGTTCTGATTAATTTGTCAGTGATATTAATCTGTCACTGATGTTATGCGTGGAGACCAATAGCATTCCACTGATTTGTATGGACTGAATTAAATTTTAAGAGGCAGACTCCAAAGCTGTTTTCAGATGGAAATAGAATGATTACCAACAGCTTGCCACTTGCTGAAGAAAGATACATATGCAGGAAAAATTAGACTGTTAAAGTACACAATCAACTATAATTGACCTTTTCATATATTTGCTAAAAGTTTTGCGTAGTTACAGATGTAGAATATTGACAGCTCTTTAACTGAACCACATGAAGAAAGAAGCAAAAAAATCTGAATCAGAAGTGGTAACTTGGGTAGGAAAAGGTGCCAGCTATCACAGAAATCACAGAATGGTTTGGGTTGGAAGGGACCTTAAAGACCACCTCATTCCAACTCTCCTGCTCTCTCTTACACTAGACCAGAGCCCCATCCAACCTGGCCTTGAACACTGCCAGGAATGGAGCATCCACAACTTTGCCGCCTTCATATAAAATTCTGTGCACGCTGCATAGCTTGACATGAAGTTGTTTTTGTGGTGTGCTCCTTTGTCTTGTGCGTTTTTTTTAAATTAAATTAACTTGTGTCTTGAAAATCCCCACAATGAGAGATCTCCACCCACAGCCAAATGTTAAGACATATTAGAATGCAGTAAAGAGTTGTGACATGTTTTAATTCAGTTGTTTTGTATTCAGCCTGGTGAGAGTGTTATGCTCAGATACTGTTAGTATGGACTTGTGGCAGGATGCTTGGCAGTTTGGTAGACCTGCTGGCAGCTAGGGGTGACTGGGGGAAGAAAGAACAAAGTAACTTCTTATTTAAAAATCTCCCTCTGCAGAAATGGCAAATTAAAGGGGGAGATCCTACCTCATCCTCTTGCTTACAAGCCATGTTTGGATCTCTGCTGTTTTAAAGAGTGAGTAAAAGTTCCAATTGTACTGGTGTTTATACTAGAGAATAATACAGAATGTTAACTTGCTCTGATTGCAGGCTACATTTGAAGACAATGTAGCCATATTTTACATTTTGTTATCCTGGAGCAATACTCTTTTAGACTGCAGCATATTTTTGGGAGGTACATTTTTGAGTTTCCTGTACCTTATGACAGGAAAACAGGTTTGTTTCTGCTTGAATCCTTTTGGGGAAAAAGAAACTAGAATGCTGTATGAAAGTACAAAGTTGATTATTTTCACTGAAGTGTACTCCACTTGCAGTTTACTGGTTTTTTTCCCCAGTGCTGCATGAAAAAGAAGGAAGGTTTCACTGAATATCAAAACAAATCATAATTGTAAGATGTTAGGGTTTTTTGCTTTGTCAGGGTTTAAATCAAACATTGATTGAAACAAGAATTGAGTTTCGCAAATTTTGTCTTAAAGACCTTTTCTGAAAGTACACTTCTTTCTTTTCTTTAAAGGAATCTCATAAAAACCTATCCCCTGAAATACAGGGAATGGTTTGCTAAATTAATAAACCTTGTTTAAGAAATGTTTTATCTAAGATTGAATAGTGTAAATCAGATACCTGTTCTTCTGGATGAATGTGAATTAGGGAGAATTGTTCAAATGTTGTGCATTTTTTTAACCATAATCAGAAGTGTGAATAGTTTGTGGCCTTCTGTCAAACATTAGTTGTGCCTCTGCATTTCTGCTACAGTTACGTGAAAAGTGAGAGAGGAAAAGAAGGTGGGACAGGGAGAAGAGGTACCTATAAAAAAAAGCATATTGCTATTTTAGCTACTGGTGTTTGTAATTAAAAGTTGAGCAAATTTAAGTTTGCTCAAAGTTAATCCATTTACTGATGTCTGTAATTTTCAAAATTATTAGCTGTAAGTATTGCTCTTGACAGTATAATGTTCTCTTTTGTCCTAGAAATTTATCACCTAAACTTACAACATAATTAGCAAGAAAAAAAAATTCAAATAAATATTGCCAGTACAGACTTTCAAGTTTGTACTTGTCTGTTCAGTTCAGTAATGCAAGTCTGCCAGCCACCCTCAACTTGGGTGAATTGTTGCAAAAGCTAGTCTTGGTTTCTATATTTTTTTCCTGTGAGTTTCTTGTCCATAAAGAACTGTTCTGTTCTTCTAAACAGAAAAAAACATTGTCTACAAACTGGTTAGGAAGATAAGAAGATGGAATCTTATTGGACGGAATTCTTGTTTCAGATTTCCTTAGATATTTGGGCTGTAAGGTTTGCTTTTCAAAGGCAGCTGAAATCTTAACAACTCAAAAAAAAAAAGAGAGTATTACTTACCTCTGACAGAAATTTCAAGAAACTTCATGATTTTTGTCATTCATCCTAGTCATGAATCATATTTCTGTGTCAATCTCATGTTGTAGGAATGCATTTATTTATTTTTTGGAAGAATATTGTTAATGTAGAAAGTTGGGGGGGAACTTTAGAGGACAAATGAGTCCTATGCCATATGATTTTTCCTACATCTGTGTTTCCTGTTTATTAGCAAAGTGTGTGATCTTCATGAAGATCACACACTTCAGTCTTTATCTGATGTTAAAAGTCCTATAGATTCCTCTGCTTTATAGTCTTGAGCCATTCAGTTTAAAGATACCATAGTAGTCCTCAGGCAGATACAGTTCTGTGAAGTATTAAAACAGCCTGTAACTGTGGCTAGGCAGTAGTGTACTTCTGGGTTTTCTACATGTGTGGTCAGTAATGCAGATTATTAGACTGATTTTTGAAGCAACCATCATTGGGGAAAAGGGGGAAAACAACCACAAAAATTGAAGCCCAACCTGTGAAAGCAAGTCATAAAATTTTGAATCCATGCTGCTGTTTGACTTAAATTTCCTACTCTACCCTGTCCCCACAAACAGCAATTCCAATGGCCTGGTAAAGCAGAGAAAGTTTTGAATTGAAAGATAGATAAAGGAAGTCAGGAGTGTCAGAAATAGTTAATACCTGTCTCTGAAAATTCTTTGGTCTTCAGTTGTTGCAAAAGTGAGGTGCTGTCCAAAATGAAGTCTCTCACTAGTGTTTTTGTTTTTCTTCAGAAAGCAGTTGACTTACTGCAACAAATTTACTGTATTTAGTGTATGTTATGAGGTTAAGCACTTTCAGAATAAACTTGTATTATTATATGTTCAACTTCTAAAATACCACGAGGTTTTTCTCATATTGTCTTTACAGTAAAATTTTGGTTTTTATTAACAAACTCAGCATAGTCTCCCTTGTAACAACTGCAACTGCTTGTATTTAGTGGGGTTTGCTTGCTCAGAGTTGCATTTTATTCTTCTTCTGAGGTCTCCATACTGTATCCTCAGTTAGAACTCACAAGTCAGAAAGAAAACTTGCTAGCAACCACTGCTTTGACAGGGTAGCAGAGCTTGTTTTGTATAGGAATATAGATTTTGATCTGCCAGCTCTGTCTGAGCAATGGATTCATGTTCCAGTGGGGAGAGGTCAACCTTTGGTTTGTCTCCACAAACCATGCACATTGACAGCAGTCTGAATCCATAAATACTTCAATTGCTTTTGCTTAGATTGAAGCCAAAGATCAAGCTTTGTGAATTAGAGCTGGCTGTGTGTGAAGCCGGCTCAGATGCTGCTCTCTACTGCTGCTGTCTTGGCTCCAATATTGTGTCTGAGACTGGAACTGTTTCTTCAGGCTCTAAAACTGGTCAATACTGTGCAAAAAGAGACATTTGAGTAATTCTGCAAAGCTTGTCTCATGTTGAAATAAAATGTCTCTTGGTGACAAGCTTGCCCAGCCTGGCACAGCCCCTTAACATTAAATAAGCCACTGCAGTTCTTCTGCATCACCCTCTCCATGTGTTTACCTAGTCCCTCCTTAGGGACTAAGAATCCCAATCTCCTGCTGCTGTCCTTGGCAGCCAGTGTCCAAACTCAACAAAGCACACTCTCATTCAGTGTGCTTGCACACTAACTCATTTTGGAGCAGTGATCTTGTCAGATTTGAAATTAGGAAAGTGAGGTGTAAAGAATAGAGTCTCTTAAAATTTTGAATTCAAACTTGAGTCCAGCTTTAAGGTCTGATTTAGATTTCCTAGGAGCTTTTCAGCAGGTGACTGTCATCAGTTTCACTTCTAGAAAAGTAGGTCAGAGAAAAAGAAGATTAATTAATGTCTTGGATGCTTGGATGATGGCGATAACTTGCACATGTGCTCTGCAAAGGTGGTTTGAGTGATCCAGTCCTTTTTAGTAAGATTTATATAACAAGGCTTGTATAGTGTGTTTCTCTTGTATGAAGTTCTAGGCGGTTGATGATCACTGCTAGTACAAGCATTTCTGGTTCTGCAACAGCTGAACTAAATAAAATGCATATAATGTCAAACTAACTTTAAAAGTTTTTTTTTTGTGTCAGTACTACCTGGAGTACAGGGTTCTTGGAAGTACAATTTTGGTTTAGGAGTGCTTTTGGAGTGGTATTCTGGTGCAACATCCAAATCTCCTTGGACTAATCTTTCATAGAACAAAACGGGTCCTCAGAATGTTTTATTAATGCTAGGTTTACCTTAAAATATTTTTCCAGGCTCCAGATTAAGTAATTGTTCAAAGATTGTGTGCTCTGTCAAAATTGCTGAACATGTTGTAGAAATTTCCCCACGTGGTGAAGGTGTGCTGCTGATGCTAAAAATGCCAGCAGGGTGGAAGAAGTAATGGTGGAATAAAATGAAAAGGGCTCCTCAGGTGTTTAGTTTTCTAAAAAAAAGGAGACCAAAACCCCCACAACTGTCTTTTGCCTGCCAGGGCTCACCAGGAAGTAACTTCAGTCACTTCTCAGCTAAATGATGTTGACTCTGAACATCCCATTAAGCTTCTTAGAAGTCTTTAATGTAAAATTGAAATGGGTTTGAAGGGTCCCTTCAGAAGGTTTGATACTATAACTAATTTTGTTTACAAGGCTTTTACCTCTGGGCTGATTTAGAACATGGCTTAAATGAGATGTTTTCATTAGAATATTTACTGAATCTAGAACAACAACTGGCTCCATAAAAGCACAGTGAAAACTTTAAATGCTGTTTCACTGCAGACGAGATTTTACTTTCTTTGATAGTAATACTTACTTACTTTCTTGAAGTGTGATTATTTTTTATAATCATGAAACTGTCTTGAAGCAGAAGTCCATAAAAATTTAATTACTCTGCGCTTCTGAAGGTTTTTTTGTAAATAAACATCTCCATATTTTCTCAGTTGAAATGCCTGCTAGGATGTCTACATACAGGCTACACAATATATCATATTTTTCCTCATACAAACTAATCCTGCTCTATGGACTAAAATAAAAAATTGTTCCATCAGTCAGACATTATACTCATCACAGCATTTCCAGACTTTTGATAGCAAAATTAACAAGTAGGCAGTACTGTCATGAACAGAGAGTGTGTCACAGATCTTAGACCACAAGTGTTAACCTCAGGCTAATAATTCTGGGCAGTCAAATGGGAGGGACCAAAATTGTGTTAGCATGCAACTAAGGATGGGGAGGCACAATTGTGAACTCGTGGTGTAGTCATGAACATTTGATAATATACCTTACAGTTAAAGGTCTGTGCAATTTGGGTGAGTTCTGACTTAGAACTTAATCTGTGTGTGTTAATTTCTACTGTGCATGTCTGAGCTAAGTTTAGAAACCAAAACTTCCCCTAATTCCACTTAATGACAAGTATGCTATGTCTAGGAAACAAAAATTCGAGGTGGTTTTCTTGCAGGAATGAAGGCATTGACTGTGACACTAGAGGGGAGGGATTCTTGTGCATCTAACTGAGTAATTCTGCAAAATGAAAGCTGGTTTTACCAGAAGTGTCCAGACAATAGCTTCTCATCAAGGTCTTACTTCTTTAGCAATTACACTTTTAAGTTTTAGCTTTGCACCTCTCAAAAAAAGCTACCCGTTTTTAATTTAAATTATAAGTTTCACTGCCATTTAATGAGTCTTGTTAGACAAATTGGATGTTATAGAGGGGGGAAAAAATGCTTGGAGGCAGGCTCCAGAACATTGTAGATCATTAATTTTCTGAAGTCTGTAAGCAGCTGATGACAGAGGAAAAATGTGTCAGCTTGGCTTGCAAAAGCAGTTACTCTACTTGTTTAGAGCTGTTCACGTCACTGTGAGTTCTCAGTTCTATACAAAGGGCATTTGTTTCTCTGGATGTTGATTTAGTATAGTATCTTTCCAGTTGACACTGGATGTGAAATGAGCTTTTTGGCTATATTTACAAATATTTTCCATGTTAACTGGTTGTTGTGGTTAAAAATAAAAGCAAGACTGATTATTGTGATTTTATGACTTAATAATTTGGAAAATAAATGTTACAGTAATGAAAGCCTATGGCTTTTAATCAGTAATATATATCACTTTTGTATTTCCTGGTTTTTTTTTTTTTTGTTTAGGTTAAAAACTTTGCTGTTATTTATCTGGTGGACATCACTGAAGTACCAGACTTCAACAAGATGTACGAGTTGTATGATCCCTGTACTGTCATGTTTTTCTTCAGGTATGTGATGGTTCTAGAATGTAACTAATTTAAACTTTCTGTTTGTCAAATACAGTGTTTCAGCAGATCATTTCCAAATGCACAGTAGGACACTGATGCCTATGTTTTCATTGCTCTACAAAAGAGAAAACTGATTAAATAGGAAAATGGCTTGTTTTCCAATTAGCCTGGTAACAGTGTTTGATAATAGAGTGCAAATTAGTGATAGAGAAAACTGGGTTTATTATCCATTCTTAGTTTTAAATCTCAAACTTCCTGTAGAGAATACTGTAGTAATACAGCAGTCAAGCTTGCCAAACTTGCTTTTGAGATAAATCAGAAGTAATAAGGTTTTTTTGGAGTTAAGGTTTCTACATTGATGAGATAAAATGTTCTACTGACAAGCATGGAAGTCTCTCTGGAGATAGACAGTAGTGGGAAAGAAATACAAACAATAAGGAATATGCTGAAGGATATTCCTTATCCTTTTATTGCACTGAGTAGCCATTTTGGAGACATGCTTGGAGTCCTTATTCTTGCTTTAAAAATTGGCAGTAAAATATCAGCTTGAGTGAGAGGAGTGGATACTCTAATGCTTGTTTTGCAAGCCTCCCTATGTTATAAGGGCCTCCTTTGATCCTACAAAGCATTTTGGGGGAGAAAGGAGATTTCTTTCTGAAACCATATAAATTCTGAATACCATAGTAACTTGTTTTTTTTTGTTCTTTCTCCTTAAAGGAACAAACACATCATGATTGATTTAGGTACAGGTAATAACAACAAGATCAACTGGGCAATGGAAGATAAGCAGGAGATGATTGACATTATAGAAACTGTTTATAGAGGAGCTCGCAAAGGTCGAGGTTTGGTGGTATCACCAAAAGATTATTCCACTAAATACAGATATTGATGTTTCTTTGGGCTGCCTTTTTTCCTAATCCTATGTCCACTTAAATTTATTTCTGTGTATGTGTGTACATATATGTATATTAAAAGGAAAAAAGCCTACAAGTCCTTGACTTTTGAGCATAATTTGAATTACTTAAAAGATTTGAATTCTGTTTGAAAAGTGAAAGACTCAAAGCCTGGAGCTGTCTTGACTGCATTAATATTGTAGCTGAATTTTGGGGTTTTGTTTTTTAAAGACTTTATCCTTTGTTGTCCTTTTGGTATTATGTATTTTGGTACACAGAAAGCCTGTTTGCAGAAAAACATTTTAACTGGTTTTGTTTGCTTTTATTACACAAATATCTGGGAAAACTATACTACACCTTTTTTAAAAAAATACAGTGAGTTCCACTTACCTTATTTTTTTTCAGCAAATTAAATTTGAGAATGAAGACAGGTGTCATTGGATGCAAATTGTAATTTTGAAGATGAAGACTTCTTAACTTTTTTCAGGATTTCCTTGTGTATCACATTAGTCCCCTGTATCCACTAAAAATGTGAATAAAACAAGGTACATTTATTAATACTTAGCAAAGCTCAGAGAAAACATCTCCCATGACTTTCCACATCACCATGCCCCCATCAGCTTAATGGACTTGTGGTGCCAGGCTCCTTTTCCATGGTGGTTGTGTACTCACACATTGAAGCACTTAGTAACTTCTGCAGTGCCAAAGCATAATTGCAGTTCTGGAGCTGGTTGCAGACAGCAGCTGAGGAAACCACAAGCTGTGCTGTCACTTGACCTGCAGTTTGTCTAATGGTACACCAAAATGCACATGTATGTGGGAGACTTGGATTGGATTCCACTGTGGCATAGCTTTTGAAATTTCCATTTCCATTTCTGACAACTTCTATGGTAATGGAGTTTGTTTTATGTGGGGGTTTGTTTGTTTTTTAAACTGATACGTGCATAATTACAGGATTAATTAAAACCAAGCCAGGCGAGCTCCTTTCTCCAGAAAGGAGAAATCCAGTTTGTTACAAGACAATGTAGAATTTACCTCTACTACCAAGTATTTTAGAGGATTTAGAAAGCGTCAAGGAAGTAAAAGGGTCTGAATTTCTGCTGAAGTTAATCTGGTTTAGAGTGGTTATTAATTTTGGAATAATTTATGTTAGAAGGGACCATCAGCCTCCCAGTCATAGTCAGTTCCAGATGGTCAGGTTGTCCAGGATTTGTCCGGTGTTGGGTATCTTGGCTGGATGAGATTATCTTCAAGGTGTCTTCCAACCTTGATGATTCCATGTTCTGTAAGGATGGAGATTCCTCAGCCTTTCTGGAAGGCCTGTTCTGCTGTTTGAGCACCTTCATAGTTGAAAAAGGCATTCCTTGCATCTAACTGGAATTTTCTGTGTTTCAGCTTGTCTCAAGTAACTCTGGTGTACAACACCATCAACAAGTGTCTGTTCCCCGTGCTCTGCCCTGGGGTCGTGGTTGGCAGCATGAAGCCACGGTTGTTCCTTAAGGCTGAACTAACAGATTTCTCTCAAACCCTGTATCTGCTGTACTCCACCATATCTTGGTGGCTCTGTTTTACCTCCCTCACACCACTGTCTCTCTTGAACTGTCCCCAAATTGACAGAATATTGCAGGTGTGGTCTCCTAGTCGGGTGAATGGACTTGCTGGCTCTGCTTGTGCTAATACTGACCAGTGAGTTGTTGCAGCCCTTGCTGCCCAGGCACCCTGCTCAGTCAGTCAGCCTTTCCACCAGACCCCATTCCTGCAAAGCAGTGCCAGCCAGCCCCTCACACCCGCCCAGCTTGGCATTTGCTTTTGAACTTCATCAAGATCCTGCTGGCCCATTTTTCCAGCCTGTCCTCCAGCATACCAACCTCTGCCCCCAGTCTGACAGTGCGTGCAAGTCTACACTGACTAAAGCATTAATTGGAATGATTTCTTGATATTAATGAAGGCTGTAACAGAAGCATTTCTCCCTCATTAGCTGAGGTATTCTGTTAACCTGGCAGTGCTTCAGTTTCTGCATTTACAGTAAAAGGTTCCCATTACATTTCAAACTAAATCTTTCCTGTAAAGAGTGCCAATGTTTTGGTGTACAACCACCTTAAAGTTAGTGCAGATGTCCTGTTCTCCTGACTATCAATTTCTTCTTCTGGACAGACTTGGTAACTAGAATTCCTTATCTATCTCCAGGTTTTTAAAATAAACTCCTTTCATCAAAACAACTAACATTAAAGAACTGAAATTGTCACAATATAAATACCTGGGTGATGTTACATGCACCGGTGTGCACAGCTTTGGGTGGGCTTGTGAAAAGAGCAACAACCAAGCAGTTGTAGTCTACTAAGACTTGCCATTTTTTTTTCAGAATGGTTTATTCTAAGAACATTTAAGTTAAAAAGGAAATAATTCTTATTATTTTAAAATTGAAAAAAATACATTTTCATACATTCAAAAGGCTTGTGATTGAGAAAGTTCACTATATAGGATATAGTTTTCTATCCAAAATAGTGGCTTTGCCTTCTCTGAAACTAACAGTTCTTTCTCAGCTCCAGGAAATGCAGTGCCCAGCTTTTTACTTTTTTCCTGGGGCAATAATTAAAAAAATTCAAGATTCTGTGATGACATGGTGCAAACATGTTTGTTTTCCCTTAACATTTTTTGTCAGTGTGACACTTGATTGTAAAATTTTGGAGTCAGTGCAGTGCTGTTCTGCTTTTAATCTTCCTTGAACACATCCTCATTTCAGTGCTGCAAAGATACAGTGAATAAGTAGGTTAGTGATTTATTCATGAATGTGATTCAGCATGGAGACAGGAAGATCTCTGTACAGTTAAGCAAATCTGTTTGGATTGTCTCTGTATTTCTGAAAATTATTGCGTAGCTTATGCAAAAGGCATCAGAATGAATAGATACCTAATTACTTCAGAATATTTACAGACATTCCCATCTTTCACTGGCTAAGTAGTTTCAATGACAAGAATAATTGATGTGTCTCAATTTGAATCAGGAAAGTGTGCAACAACAGGAAGACAACATCGCTTGCATCCACAGAACACGGAAGCAGTGCTGCCTCATAAATACTAAGAGCACAGACTCAGGCATCCATCAGGGAGGGGGTTGGCATCTGCAACAGGCTGTTATAAAATCCAGCACACAATCCTGAAATGTAGCATGATTTTATATTATAAATTGACGGACTATAATTTACTGCTGTGTTTGGGATGAGTGCATGTGAGAGGTGTGCTCCCAGCCACACTGCAAAACTGTAGCAGGTTTAAGAGCAGATGTACATAAATTTGTACCATCGAGAATCTTCAGCTAGGTTAGCATTACCTGAGGGATAGGAATGGTGGGCCAGGAGCACTTTAAGCCACACACATTTCACTATGAATGGACAGCCTCATTTTACACACTTGGGGTGAGTTAGCACTACCCTCCCCCCCTTGTATGTGGCACTCAGCTGGAACAAAGGCAGCAAGATACAGGTTTTTTTTTAGTGAAAAAAAAATCCAAGGTTAATTTAAAATATGTTTTTAAAAAGTACACTTTCAAGTCCAAGAAAATGCAGGTATAATAAATATGTAAACACCATTTGCATGCAGTTGCTGCCCATCACTCAGAGCTAAGTGGAAATACATAAAATACAGCAAAACTTAAGTAAATGTCTTTACTCTCAACTCTTCATCGCTGTTTTCTACCCCAGCCTCTGTCA
Organism: Lanius collurio; assembly: GCA_020086605.1. Classification (NCBI taxonomy): domain Eukaryota; kingdom Metazoa; phylum Chordata; class Aves; order Passeriformes; family Laniidae; genus Lanius; species Lanius collurio. Next base: position 27,046,119 of record JACBWW010000011.1, on the reverse strand, counting down.
TCAGATCAGCAACACACTTCTCAAGGTCATTGATGCGCTCGCCCATTTCTTCCAGTAAAAAGTTAAAGATAACTTATTTATAAATAAGAGTTCTATAATTTTACAGGCTTTTTCTTCTGTAAGAAGAACAAGCAGCTTTCTTCCAGATGTATCAGCCTCTTACTTGTTCACATTTAATGCAAGATGAAGCATGCATAAGGTGGTATTGTTGGAACACAATCCCACATTCTCTTGTAACAGTTAAGCATTCAAATTCTTAGTATCAAAAGCCTTTGCAAATAACCGTGAGGGAACTGTATAAGAGGTTGTTTTCTTTCTGAGAAACTATTTTAGGGCATACCATGCAGTCAACCTAAACAATCACAATATGAGTGCTGCTAAAACGTTATTCAGGAAGCAGCTGCTTCCTGAAAGGTCAAGTTTCTGAATAATATAAATGCTTCAGAAAGCAGAGGTAGTTTCTGTAAGTACGTGTAATGAGAAAGCTCAGAGCCCTTTCAGGTCTCATTTTCTCCTTTTGAGGGCTCACCTTGTCACGCTCAGGCCAACAGCTGCTTTTAAACCGTGGCTGGTTTGAGTTGCATTTTTGAAGATGGATGGTTTTTTTAATGCACTTTCAGAACTTTACACATAATTCGCTGCTTATTTTGCTTGAAAGCCAGAATTGCTGCACAGAGCCTACCTTGGTACTTGTAATGAAACATTTTTTAGGATTTCCTTCTTAGAAAATGGGGTATATAAACAGGCGAGGGGGGAAGTCAGGTGTCTTTACGTCATAGGTGTTTAGCCACATCACTCGTTATCGCCAATTTGATGTTTAAGAGAGAAGCCCATCCCGCTGTTAGAAGCAAAGACCCCGCCCGCACCCATCAGCGCGCAGGGGGCCCCAGCCACGGGATCCGAAATCTCTGCGGCGGGGTGGGTACCCCACATTCCAAAGAGGATATTTCTCAGCGTTAACTTCTCCGTCAGAGCCTGAAAATTCTCCTGCAGCCGGCAGAGCAGATTTTCCGCCTGCGGGGGGGGGAAAAGACACGGGAAGCAGAAGGCAGAGGCCCCGGCCAGGAGCCCCGCAGCCAGGGCACCCAGCCCGGCCCCGGCCCCGCTCCCGCCCCGGAGCCAGCCCCGCTCACCAGCTGCGGCAGCTCCACAGCTCCCGGCGGGTCGGCGGCCGCCATCGGCTCCGGCTGCGGCTCCCACCCTCCGCACGCCTGCGCGGGCGCGCCGGGGCGGGCAGCGAGCACGGCCCCGCCCGCACCGCGCTCCGCAGGGAGCCGGGGAGTCCTGATCCTTGATTTGCCGAAGAAATCGTCATTCCTCACAGCGGTTAACTAAATAAGGATGTCGAGGTTTGATCTTCAGAGATCTTATTTTTATTTATTTTTTTATAAGGTTTGCTTCCTTTCCCCCGTGTAATTAGTTTTGCGACATGTAGTGGTAGACATTCCTTGCACTGCAGTGTCGAGCGAGACAACACCAAAGGCATCAGCAAGAGTCATACAGTGCCTCTTGCAGCCGTGCTAGCATCTAGGTCATCCCTGTCTTTTGGGCTGCACAGCGTAAAAAGCTCCTGGTGCAGCTGTCACAGAAATGTCTTCTTGTTTGTGCAGATGACCTGGATGCTGCGACTGTTGCCTGATGTAAATGAGGAGCTTTTCAGTTTACTGTGTCTGTATGGTTAGGAGCATATCACTGTTGGGCAATAAATTACCTTAGTCAATTACTTTGCATAATTACTTATGCTAGATATGCCAAATATGTGTCTTCATCCACAAAAAAATTCTGAGTTAGGAATAACTTCAGTTGGCATAAGCCTACCACTTAGAATATTTCTTAATAAACTTAATTGCTTTCCTTCTTGACCTTCCCCACCTCATTTGGGAGGGTGTCTTAATCTCAGAGGTGAAACTCTGGCATCAAAGCCAACCTGTACACTGCTACCTGCTTCCCATAATTGTGGCTTCTCTGTACAGCCTTGTCTTCCCACTCTTACAGGTTGTCCTTGTATAAAGAAAAATCAAGCAAGTGCTGCAAAGCTTGAGTGTTGTAACAGTGTTACTGCTCTAGGAAGCTTCTAGATAAAACAATTTGAACAATTCTATACATGTAGATAGGGTTTACTTTTGTATGTAGCCACTAGCTTCAAACCTAGACCTTTCGTTCTGTTGCATAATAAGGAACAATTGGTGCTTCCTACCTGTTTATTTGTCAGAAATAAATCTTTCCTTTAGGGCTAGGTAGTAGAGCTGTAGTGTCTTTGCATTTTTACTATTGTAAACAGTCAAACAGTCTTTGCATTTTTACTATTGATAACAGCCAAACAGTCTTCCTGGTTTTCCCTCCTTCCAGAAGAGCTATGAAAGCTTCTCTCTCACACAGCAGTATTTTCCCCCAGAGGCAGTCGAAGCGTCTCTGTCTGCTTGTGCCCAGTTACCTTGAACAAAGCCATAGAGTCCTGTTTGTAGTGAAGAGCTTGCAAGGATAAAGAACCAGCTGGAAATGCAGAGGAGCAAGCATTTACAGAGCCGACCAATTCGCAGGAATTTCACTACATCTTTGTAGCGCCACATTTTAGCAATGGCCAGGTTAGAGTTCAACTGAAAACAAGCATAACTTGATAAAGGCTTTCTGTAATTAGCTCCTCATTTTTGTGAGGTAGGCCAGTCGGTCAGAACAAAAATATATAGTATCCAGCTGGCATAGCAATGAAGGACAGGCAATTAAAAGTGTTAAAGAGACGGAAGGAAATATTTCACGGTGCATTTCCCCCTTCAGAGGTCTGGTTCTTTTACTTTGTGGGCTCAGCAGCTGATGTAAACGGCCCTCTTAGTTCAGATCTGGAGCTGAATTAGCCCAATAGTGCACAATTGGGTTTATGAAATAAAAATGGAAGCGTCTTTAAAGCTAAAAGTGGTCATGGAAAAGTTCCAAAGTTCAAAAAGCCTAAGAACAGAAGAGACAAATGGCAAGACCAAACAGAGTTTGCTTAACAATGAATTTATTTACAACAGAACTAGCATGCTTGGTTTTGCTCTGCTGTCCTCTAGTCTCTCCCTTCTCAGAGGGTTTAGAAGTTCAGAGCTGAGCTGTTGCATACATTTCCAGGTTCTGAAATCTGGGGATGTAAGATGAGCCATATTTTAAAAGCATAGTCCATGCTGGGCATGCACTCATGGGCTAAGGGAAGCTGAGCAATGACCCTTTTGTTTTGTTTCAAAAGCAGAGGGTTAGCTGAGAACCAGTAAACCACCAGTGCTCATAAGAGTATTTATTGCAATAAGAATGCTTAATTTACTAAAAGGATAACAGGAAGTTCATTTTGGCAATGAGTACAAAAACAGGTCCTGAGGGGGTTGAGAAAGGAGCAAAAGAGAAGATTTGGCAACATAAATTATTTTTCCATGCCAAAATATGCTCTATGCTACTTTCTTTCTGTAAAAAGCTTAGACTTTAGAAACTTTCAGTCTAAATCTGTCTTCTTGGTATGAAGAACATGAAGTAAAAGTAAAAAACAGGGTGACCTTGAGGCTGAGGTGCCGTCTGCTTCCATCCTATTTCAGTATTGCAGGTCTGTGCTGTGAACTCTTCACAGTGTGCGCTGAAGTGGTATCCAAAGCATGTTTCCCTTGCTCTTTCCTAGGGAAATTCCAGTCCCCCCATGGCTGGAAGGAGAAGTCAGGGTGGCAGGATAGGAAATAAAAGCATGTTTAAACATTTGTAAGACCTAAGCTCCAAGTTCACTGCCATGCTATAAAAGCCTGTGGTGCGGAGAGATGGAAGAATTGTTGTAGAAATGCATTACTCTTGCTGTTTGGATGTTACATAGAGTCTCTTTCCCTCCTCTTTGCTGACAAATAAAATTTTATATACCAGGGGTAAGGAATCCTCTGGTCACGTACTCCAAGCGCATCTGGCTCAGGGTTGCTTTGGAATAGAGGTGAGGTCAGAGAAAGCATGTCTCAAAGAGAAGCCTAATACTACCTGTGTGGTAAGAAAGAAAACAGGAAATTTTCTCCTGGAAGGAGACAATGAGGCAAGTGTTCCTGGGCCAACATGGCAGCTTGTTTGGCTGCAGATCAGAGGGCAGGATGCAAATGGCACTGCAAATTTTGTGGGTTCGCGCTTTTTTCTTCCTGGCAAAGGCATGGTCAATATTAAAAGTTTTCTCTGAAGAGAAAAGGGCTAGGTACAAGTTAGTGCCTGCACCACAATCATAGTGTTTTTGCTAACAAATTATTGGGCTGGGTCTTTGAGTCATGCTTGGCTTGGTCCTTCCCTCTCAGGTAGCTTCTCTTGTGTCATTTTGCAGTCGTGATTCAGAAGGACACAATATGCAGAAACAACTGTCTGGCTTTGCTAGGTCATCAGCTTTTATATGCAGCAATGGTAATGGTGCTGATGGTTCTTGCAGCAAACTTTGACATTTACCCCATCTCTTGACTCAGCATAATGCAGTTCACCGAAAGTTTGTTCCACTGAAGTACTTCTTGGGGAAGACATCACTTTTCTTTCATATGGTAACATCAGTAGAAGTAACAAGTTGTTATTTAAAAGCATGGAAAGATGTGGTGAGTGAAATGCAAATGCCTCATGCCCGGGAAAAGGCATTCGGGTCAGTGGTGTCTGACAGCTGGTGCTTCTTTGAAAGACAAAGTCATTTGAGGTGAATATTAAAAGCTTGGGTGTTTGCTCGTGGCTCAGATTTCAGGTTCTGTATCTTTGAAGAGAAAAGAGTAATTCCAGCCGTTGGGAAACCTGATTCCTGATGGAAGTGCTCTGCCTTTAATAAAAGTGTTCTGTTTTGGGACTGCTGCTCACCAATCTCCTTATTGTGAAATTTTCCAGTCAGCCCCTTTTTGCAAGATTCTTCAGAAAGAAAACTGACAGGGTTAAGGATAATCTTGATCAGAAATTCAGTGTATGTCTTGCTAAATAGCTGTAACAGAACACAAGGTGTAGTTTTCCCTTTAAGTGTTTTGACACGGGGATATAAATGCAGGAGCAGCAGAAAGGTGACTACAGAGGCTGGCGTGGGTGGCATCCCTTGGCTCTGTGAAGAGCTGCATGTAACTCATGGCTCTGTGAAATCACCCACCGAGCTGCTGTTGACTGAATTATTATGTGGTGATCCAGAAATCTCCAGCTGTGTTCCCCAGACTTGGCTGGTAAGAGATGTTGCTTCCCATGCTTTTTTGTGCTCCAGCCTTGTTCCATTGTCTTTGGATAGCGAGGGTGAAGGAGCATTCACCACACAGTTCCCCTCCTGAAAGGCTGCAGGAGGGAGCTGGAGGTGTTTGTCCCTGGTGGTAGAGGGAGCTGTCTGTTTCTCTGGCCTGGTGGCCCGCTGCTGGCGCCTGACATCTGGGGGCTGTGTTCAAACCACCCCATGGCCTTGCTCCTCACCGCTGCACACAGGAGCTTTCTCGAAGAAAACGCAGTGTGTAACAGGCGAGGCTGTGCTATGAGGGCAGGGCGGGCAGCCCCCGCGGCACAGGGACAGGGAGCTGACCTCTTGTGTTCAGATCCCACAGCCTGGTGTGGCTCTCTTCCAGGGACCTCATGGCCAGACCAGAATGTGCATTTTGTGCACAAAAATAAACACGACGTGTGGTGCCATGTGTGATGGAAAGAGCATTTTTCTAAAATATTTGATAAAGACAACCTGTGCTGAAGAGGTTGGAAGCTGGGCAAAGGAGGGAGTGGTTCACTGGAAAATGCCCATTTTGCATTTCCAGAAGGTGTAAAGAGCTGTGGGTAAAGTTTCCTGTGACCAAACTGAATTTATGCTAATGTTTCCTTGCAGCTTCAGAGACAGTTTTTCCCAGAGAAGGCAACTGGAGTACTTTCTGGTACAGGCAGTTTAAATTCACCTTGAATTAGTGGAAAGCACTTAATATGGTTGCATAAAACATGAATGGATTTGGGCAAATATGGGTAATAACACTGGGGAACATCAGGTGTAGGACACATGCCCTGACAGAGAGATGTGGGTCAGTGAGCAATGACAGTAGTAAAAAAAAGCCAAGAGAGTGGTAACCTGATTCTTTGGGTTTTTTTGTTGGGAGAAAAAGCTTGCCCTTTCTCATCTGAAACAAAAATCTTTTGCAAATATGCTCTTAAGACTGAAACCTTGACTGGCAGTGGCCTGCCTGCTTCTTCTGTGAGGTATTTGTGGCAGAGGGGAGGTGCTCAGAGTTATGACGGGTATTTTATGCAGCTTGGGTGCTGTAGGAGGCTCCGTTTAGTGTTCCACATGGTGTTTGCCAGTAGGGAGACATGTGGGTGCATATTCCAAGCATGCCTGGCAAAAGGCATCTGAAATTACAAGGACATAGAGGGGCCAGAGGGTGCCAAGGAACACTGCCAGCATAGGTAGCATAAGTGTCAGCTGAGCAGAGGAGTGCTGGAGACTTGGCCTTCCACAACTGGGGAAGAGGTGCAGTGGCATGGGCCCCAAGGCTGCTCTCACTTTTGGGGCTGGTCAGAGGGCCTCAGAGGACACATGAGGATGTTAATTTTCTCTCTGGGATAGATGCTGTATTAATGAAAAACACCTATAACTGCAGCTCCTTGGGGTTTCAGAAAAATCAGTCTGCAGTGTTTGTGTCTGTCTCATCTAAAGTATCTTCTATTCAAATATTACTCTTGCAATAAAGTTGGTCTTTGGGGCTTTTTCCTCCATTCTGCACTCATTGCTCATGGTAAGGAGAGCATGAATTTAGTTTTGTTCTGTTCTTAAGTGTACCAGAGATGCTGAGCTTATCTAACATAAACAAGCCAGGTATGTGCTACAATGTGTAAATGCCACCAGAAGCACTTTGTCCTTGTCCTAGAACAGAGAAAGAAAAAACAGTTTACAGGGTGCTGTAATGCTACTGACTCCAGGTCACCTGGTGGTATTTTGAATCATGATGAAGCTGTAGTTTCTTTGTCATTTTTCTTTTCTCTGCTTATTTACTCCACAGCTTCATCAAAAGTGAGAGAAAATGAGTCAGAACAGGCTAGGGATAGTTCTCTTGACACTTTAGACACTGCATGTGCACCCTCACTTGTTCAGCGATAAAGCCAGCTTAAGGATTTCCCAAATTGCATTTCATGCCTTGTATTGGCTCTGGCTAAGATGGAGCTAGCTTTTTCTGCAGTGGCCTGTATGGTGCTGTGTTTGATTTGTGACCAAAACAGCACTGGCAGCACACCAGCGTTTTAGCTGTCACTGAACTGTGGTTGCACAGCATCAAGGCTGCCTCTGTTTCTCACCCTGCCCTCCCCCACGAGCAAACAGGCTGGAGGTGCACAAGAGGGTGAGAGGGGAAGCATCCAGGACAGCTGACCCAGCTGATAAAAGGGACACACTGGATCCACAGCATCACACTCAGCAATAATACCAGGAAGTTTCTTCCAAAGTAGCTGTTGCTCGGAGACTGGCTGGGCATCAGACTGTTAGTGGGAGGTGGTGAGTGGTTGCCTTTGCATCACTTATTTTTGTTCTTGTTATTCGCTACTAGACTTTTATGTCAAGCCATAAGTTTTCACCCATGATTTCACCCTGCCAATTCTCTCCCTCTTCCTGCAGGAAGAAGTGAGTGAGCAAGTGGCAGTGGGGTCTTCACTGCTGCCTAGGATCAACCCACCACACTACACTCCCTCTTTCCCAGCTCACTCTCTGGTATCAGTAGCTTCTTTTGGAACACAATTGATCCTGTAATTAGTGAGCATTTTGCCCCAGGAAGGGATGAAGTCCCTGAGAGAGGGAGATGTTGCAGAGCTCTTTCTACACCACTTCGAGAAAGGTCCAACAAAAAATGGCTTAATAAAATAGCCATTTTAATAAGATGGAATAAAGAGAGGAATCAGGATGTTTAATAGACCTTTTATCCCTTCTGATGCTAAGCACCATGCATTGGCTCAGCAATGAATGGAGCCTGCATGGTATTTTCCCATGGCACACTGTGCAGATCCTATCTGTGGAGACATTCCTCTATTACATATTTTCTTAAGAGAAAGCAGCTCTGCTCCTGCAGGTTGTGGAGGTGAGAACTTCTGACTGCATTGTTGGACATGGGCAGTGATATGCAGGTGGATTGGGAGCTGCCTCTGGACTTCTCTGCTGCACCCAACTGCTGAGGTGACCTTGAGGCCATGGGACACACCAAAGGCATCCCAAGAGCAGGTGGGGAAGAAATGATTGTAGCCAGCTGGACCTGTTTGACAGAAGAGTAGGCTGTGGGTTAAGTAGTCCTGGTTCAACTTCTTACTCCGGTAAAAAGTTGAACCAGGACTGCTGTTTATTTCCCCACTCTGAACTTTGCCCATTGTTTACAAAGCTGTAATGGTTTGAAGAAGGATCCATGTACCTATGCCAGCTGTCAGGCTGATTCCTGCTCTGGCATGTTTGCTTTAGTGCTTTTTCTCCATTTGTCTGTGGAGATGGTAGCAGTGCAAGTACAGAGATGAGTCCAGCCATCAGCCTGCATGGTCCTGGTTCCTGCTCCTCAGTGCAAAGCATGTGACTACTGCCCAGGGATGGGCTTGTAGGCTTGGGCATGTTTGTCAGAACTCCTCCTTGGAAGTGCAGAGGGTGTTCCACTCATGTTGATATTCACTGTTAGGTTTGCAAAGACTGGCACAGAAGGAGAAAGGAAGAGTGGTGAAGGTGTGCAATAAAACTGCATCTCCTATTAACACTAGCTTGATTCTGTCCATCACCTGCCAAAACAGGGGCTCACCAGTGCTAGAAGGGGCCTGGAGGTAGCTTCTGTCACCAGCTGCAGTGGAGAAAAATAAAAAAATGGAGACAAGAGGACAGCTCATTTCATGATAATACATTATAGTAGGAATGGCCAATTTCACAACACTTAAGACCCACTTACTTGTTTTATGAACAGTACAGTGAATATTTTGTTTTAATCTCCCCATGGCTGTAGTTGTAGAATGAGATTTATAATGTGATAATTGAAGGGAATTTGGCTACCATAGGGATTCACTTTATCCTTATGACAACATTTATTGTGCAATGTGTTCAGGGGGTGACTTAGAGCTTATCTGCAGTTTGGCCTATGTCTTACAGGGCCTTGCTTCTGTGCAACAGCAGTTCTCTAATGTAGAATATAAAATAATTTTAATACTCATCTTTCAAAATCAACTGACAGAACAACAGTTGGGAGACTTGCAGCAATCTGCTATTTTTGCTACTGCAGTAACTACAAGTGAAGCACCAACAGCTGTCTTCCTCTTTCTCCTCCTCTTCCTCCTCCTCCTGTAAAAAACTGTAGAGGTAGTTTAGGCTTGTCATGAAACTAGTCCATTGGATGGTTCATTCTTGTGTCCTGCTGGCCCCAGTGTCATCCTGATAGGAATATGGCCATATGGAGTAACTTGTAGAAATGGGGCTCTGCTTACTTTTATAAGTCAGTGGACCTATTTGCAAAAACTAAACCTTATATAATAATTTTTACTACCTGCACCAACATTAAAGTTAAAAGCCCTTTGAAAACATCCCATGTCTGTTCACCATTTTCAGCTTACTTAAACCATATCCAAAGATACTACAGGAACATTTCTTAACAGATTTCTTAATCTAAAATAAAAAAAGCTCTCATTATGTTTGGAGGTTTAAGGACTACCTTGTCACCAAAATATTAACTTCTAGAAACTAGTTCATAACTAGATGACTAGAGCTGCTCACATAATCAATTTCAATTCTCCTACAGCAGATATCCTAAAAAGATTAATTTAGTCTTCAAAGATCTGGTGTGAAACTTTGCTTCTCTTTTCTGAATGGATAATGTAGTTCTAGCAAATAGAGGTTTGTGGTTTTTTTAAATGAGGGAGTTTTGCCAGTCTGTGTGGAAAAATAAATGCACCTGTTCTTTTTCTCCTCACTTGAAATAGAGGATTGCTGTCTGGCAATGAAGCAGTACTGTTTCTAGGGTAGGCTCTGCTTTTACACCAAGAGAACAGTCCTTCTGAGCTCCCTCTCAGTTACTGTCTCCCAGTTACTTTATCTCCCAGATAAAGAAATCTACTTTGATATGAAGCCTCACAAGGCTCATTCTTATGTGACTGCAACATGTGGTACAGAACTTTTCCTTGATTCTTTAATCACCTCTTATCACCCCAGGTTTAGATAAATTTCCTCCAGGGCACTCTCCTGCTGGAGTCTTTCTGGGTCTGCTGTGGTTAGATGTTCATGTGCCAGGCGGGGTGCTATGCTGGAGGCAGCAAGCACCTCATGATGGTACCACTACCAAAAAACCTGCCCCTGGCTTTTTAGAATATCCTGAGACCTGAAGGGTCCCTCCCTGACACTGGCACAAGATTTTGGGCAGCTGCTCAGCCCGAAGAGTTCAGCCAACCTGTCATTCCTCCTCCTACCCAGTGTCTGGTGTCACTGGTCAGTTTAGCTTACACCCACGGATTAACTCCTGAACAACTATGTTGTTTTTCAGTGACCAAAACTGGATTGTGTTCACACAGAAACGTGCTGTAATTCAGAGTTTTTACCCCTACAGTTTCAAGTAAGGGAGAACAACCTAAGTTAAGGCAATTGTCTGTTTCCAGTTGAGTATTTTAGAATCTTAATATTGTATATGTTGTAAATATATTGGTGTTTGCTTTGTCGCATATTAGAAAACTGTACCTAGGTTTTATAATGATATAGAATGTCTATAGTTTAAGTAGTCAATTTAGAAAAGGTAAGCAGGAAAAGTCCTCATATTCCTAGATTATCTTATCAGAGAAGAAGAAAAACCAGAAACCAGAGAGAAGAATTTATGGTGGAAAAGCAGACACCAAGGAGCCGAAGAAGACTGTAAATCTGATGGAATGATACACAGAAACTTCAAGGAATTGATGAATAATGTCTGACTGTGACGAATATGCAATCAGAGATGTATTCTTAAAGGCTATCCTTTGGATGTAGAGGTGTGCTTGTGGTTCTTCACCAAAAGCACCTGGCCACATAATAACTTTTTGTGGTTGTCTACCCATTTGTCCTATTTTATTTTATTAAACTTTTCTTAAATTTTATAAGTGAACCTCGTTTTTCACATATACAATTTGTTATTGCATAGACTTAAGAACATCCTGGAATTATTCAGAAAGCTAAACTGGAGACCTGGTGCCAGCCTGGGCTGTTTCTTCTACACAGGTAACCAATACTTCAAAATATCTATCTTCTCAAGATAATTTCTCCATGATTTCTCAAAATACTTGTATTTACATGAAGAAAAATTGGCTTCCTAATCTGGGCTACTCTTATTTAAAGCTTGAGGTTTGTTTCCACTTTTGTGCTTAAGGAAAAATAATGTGCTAAGGGCTCCAAGGTAAGTATGGAAAGAAGGTGGCATAACTGCCTGATGATAACAATGCACAAATGATGTATGAAATATGAGCCATTAAATAATAAAATATATTTTAAACAAGGCAGTTTATACATAATTGGATTATTATACTCTCTCTGAATGAGTCAGATGCGATGAAATCAGGAACTTCAGAATTGTCATCCAAAAATCAGAATTCAAAATATCCGCAATGTATTTTTAACTTTGGCAATCACACTATCAGGCCTGTGTAATGGAACAGAGCTTTGTTCAAGTAGCAGAGCTGCTACTTCCTTGTCGGAAAGGTAAGTCCCAACGTTATCACTGGTCACTTGATCTGCATAGGAGGGGCTGTTTTGGATGTTGATGTGATGGTACTCCAAGAAAGTCTTTGACAAATGCATTCTGCAGTAATGTGCAGGTTCCTGTGCTGCAAGAACTTGCCCAGTGGAAGAAATGGTTGCAGCTGAGCAAGGTGCTGCTACGCAGGAAGTAAACAAAAGGCTTCTGAAGCCCTGAAACAAACATTTCTGTTTTTAATTCAGCTCCTTTTCTCCTTTAAGACTCACAAAAAAACATTTGCAGTTGCTGCTATAGAACACAAAATAATACATTACTCAGATGCAGGAAAACCCATCCCATTTCCTACCTGTCGGATGAGCAGCAGGGGCACTTAAAAGGTAGAAGGAAGCATGTCTGGGGTAGTATTATGGGGAGCCTAAGGAACAGCTTTGAGGACAGCTGTACAGCCACTTAGATGCATGGTGGATGATCCATCCTTTTCAGTGTGGCTGAATGAGGTGGATGCAGTGTCCATGCTGTCATTCTCCATACATCTGTGTGCAGCATTTGTCCTCTGCTGCCCTGTGCAACCAGCAGTACAGACTCCCTCGTCACTTTGGGTCTCCCCTGCTTTGGGTAGAAGATGCACGTTTTCCATCCCCAGCCACTGCAGTTCTGAGAGCCAAAGAAATCACAGAATCACAGAATGGTTTGGGTTGGAAGGGACCTTAAAGGCCATCTAGTTCCAACCTCCCTGCCATGGACACCTTTCATTAGACCAGGCTGCCTAAAGTCCCATCCAGGCTGGCCTTGAACACTTCCAGAGATGGGACATACACAGCTTCTCTGGGCAACCTGTTCCAGTGCCTCACCACCCTCACAGTAAATAATTTGTTCCTAATACCTAATCCAAATCTACTCCCTTTCAATTTAATGCCATTCCTCCATGTCCATGAGGCGTGACGGAATTTCCCGTAACTCCTACGGAGCAGGACCCGGGGCGGCAGCCAGCGCGGCCCGCGGAGGGGAAGGCGCCCAGGTGCGTCTGGGGGAGCCGAGTATCCTCCAGGGCCGAGCCGCCCGCCGTGTGCGGTACCGCCCGCGGGCGACAGCCGGGACGAAAGGGCCCGGGCCCGCTGCGGCGCCCGCCGCCGCCGTTCTCCGCTGGAGGAAGGGGCGGCCCCCGCGCCCATTGGCGGAGGTGCGGCCGCTCGCGGTGCGTCACGGGCCGCCCCGGCCACCGCTGCCCGCCCGCGGAGCGTCGCCGGCGGATGGAGGCGAAGGCGGTGGCCGAGGCTCGGGGAGCAGGTGCGGGGCGGGCGGCCGTGAGTCTCCGCGGGGCGGGCAGAGCGCGGGTGGGCGAGGGAGGCGGAGAAGCCCCCTCGGAGACACTACCCGGGGGCCGGGCGGAGGTGGTGGCGGAGCCGCGTGTCCACGCCCTGTCCGGCCCCTGGTCGCTCTCCTCAGCGATGGAGTGGCGTGGCTGCCGTGCCGGGGCTGGGCTTCCCCTGCGAAGCGCCGGGCTGGGGCTGGGGCTGGGGCTGGGGCGCCCCCGACCCGCCCGCGGTAGGGTGGTGGTCCGGGCTCGCCAGCGCCGGGCTGGCAGCGGCCGGAGGCGCCCTCGGCAGAGGCAGGCTCACGCTCCGTCCCTCTCCCCAGGTCCGGACCCCGCGGGAGAGGGCGCAGCCATGGTGCCGCATCCCGGCCAGGAGCTCGCCCGCGGCTAGAGCCGGCCCCGGCCGGAGAGCTGCGGCGGGGCACCCTGAGCCTGAGGGCATCCCTCAGCCTGAGCGCCTCCCCGCGCGCCCCCGGCATGGAGCCGGGCGGCCTGGAGTGGCTGCTGGTGCCCATGCAGCAGCTGGTGTCGTGGGGCGCCGCGGGGGCCATGGTGTTCGGCGGCGTCGTGCCCTACATCCCCCAGTACCGGGACATTCGGCGGACCCAGAACGCGGAGGGCTTCTCCACCTACGTCTGCCTGGTGTTGCTTGTCGCAAACATTCTGCGGATACTTTTTTGGTAAGTTGGCTTTGTTTCTGCTCAGTTCTAAAGGTGCTTGCTTGCTAGCTGTAGAGCTTTGTTTGGAATATTTGAGGAAATAATGTTTTACGTACATTTTCCCTTCTCTTGACGATTTAAATGCCATCTTTCCATCAGTGTGTGAGTCTATTCTAAGTAGAATGAAGTGAGCTCATGAGCATGGTCTATTCCCCTTGCCAGATCTGATTATCGTGATTTCCAAGATGGAACTTTTTAACTTGTTGGTAAAGAGGTTTATGCTAAGTCAGCTCTTTTTTCTTGCTGACTGTATTTTACATTTCTCATGCCCCTCTAGCTCCATATTCAGAGTGAAAGCCTTGGTCCCACACACTTATTCGGGTGTCTAGTTGACATTAACGTCACTGGAACACTTGCCATATATTCTTGCGTTTTCTCAGGATGCCAGCTGTTTTCAGAGTGGGTTCACTTGTGGATCTTCATACAGAAGTACAGAGGAAAGTACTCATTCATGGATAAGCACGCAAAAGATGCGCTGCCTTTCAAAAGCAAATTTCTTTTGGTTTCAATACCACTTTGAATACTTACGAGCAAGCTTGTTTCCATATTTAGATCTTGTGCTGCTGGACAAAGAAAATGTTATTAAGGGCATGATTTCTGTGAATCAAGGCTATTAACGGCTTGCTCATAACTTCTAATTGTATAGATGCTACACCAGTGAGAATGTATGTGGGAAACCAAAGATGAAATGGTCTGGGCAGTTACTGCATCTAAGGACAGTTATTCTGTGATTCTGTTTTCACTACAAAATAATGCTTTGTAATCCATAAAGATCTGATAGGTAACGGGCTGCATCCTTTTGTTGGTTTCCCGTTTCTTTTTAAAGAAACCTCCTCTGACTCTGTGTAATGGCTTCCTGGATTCTTCTACAGCAAAGTGCAATATGTAAGTGCTGTGCTGAAGTGGCAAAACAGGACACCCTTTCAGGCACCACAAGCTGGCAATCAAGCAGAGCAATCATCACTAGATCAGAGCTACTTGTTGCATTGGAACTGTATTTTCCTGAGGAGAAGTGTCTAGAGAAAGCAGAGGGCAGAAGGAAAGTAGAGGAACTGGCAGGAGGAGGAGGAGTGAACAGCCTGAGCTGACAGTTTGAGAAATAGTCATACTTTTGGGTTTACTGGAGGTAGTCAAAATATACAAATGACTTACATCGAATGGAGATGCTGTCAGTTTCTAGGTAACTCAGGTGAGTGCATCTGTTAAGTGAGACTGAGACTATGGAAAAACTGAAAGATCTTTAATTTGAGTTGATTTTAAGTATATCTAGTTAAAAATGTGCAAAAGTATAAATACTGCAAGTAGTGAAAAGTTATAATTTATGTCAATGTTGAAAAATTTGTCAGTACCTCAAAAGAGTGAGAATGCAGTTCTCTTGCTAGGAGTATGTAATTTTTTTACTGTGAGTATTTAAGCCACGTAATGGTATCACTCCCTGACACGTGTGAGCACTGTGTAGGCTCTGGTCACCGTGGAGCTTGGCATGGAATGGCTTCCCAGAGCACGGGCACTGGTGTTTGTGGCTGCAGGGGTAGTGCAAGGCTTGCTGCTGGCCAGTGGTACAGCCACTCTGGGGAAATACTGCAGGCAGGAGCCTGCAGAGACCTTTCTGTCTGTACTTGCAATGAATTGTCTCATTCTAGTTCTGCTGAACTAAAAGACAGAACAGTACTTGCATAATGATAATTCAGTGTTCCCTGGGAGAGAATATTTTGCTTGTCTGCCTAAAACATTAGGCATCCTTGGTAGTTAGTTATAAGCACCAGTAAGTCATGAAAACAGGATCGAGGGTAGATGTTATCCTTGCCCATCTGGATGATTAAAGGAAGATTGTAGAGCAAGAGCCTATGATTTCTGTGAACATGGTTAAAGTGCACCAACAGAGCATCTTGGCAGCTCAATTTTTGCATTATTTGGTTAATGTCACCTATGGCCAAGGCATTATCTGGGACACAACGCTCTCGATAATGACATAAACACCAGAATTATTTTAATTGTTAGTGTAATATTCTTTGGAGGGAATTAGAAGGTTTTTATTTATTTTGTTTAAAATTTATTAAATAATTTAATCCATTCTGGTGCCAGGATAGAACTGTTCCGACAAGTCATTTTGTTCTGTATATGATAATTTTTTTCCCCAAGTACCAGCTGACATCTCCTTCCCTTTAGCAAACCCGGTATTACTCTAAGTCTCTCTTCTGAAAACTTTACTACCATATAGCTGCTGGTTTCATTTGGTTTCTCTTCATTTACGGCTAGTTATTAAGCACATGATTTGAGCCAGAGTAATTTTTCCTAACTTCCTCTCCACCCTGATCCAAAAATAAGTACTTAAATTGTTAGGCCTTAAAAAATTTCAAGTTTTAATAGTGTTGCTTTTCAGGACTTAATTATTTCCTAGGGTGGCTGATGTTTCCACTGTTTTTTGTTTGTTTGTTTTGTTTTTAACTGCAAAGACATTTCTATAATTTGTTTCATTTATCACTTCCAGGTTTTTCTTGAAATTTCATGTATTGAATTTGAGGCTCACAAGGACAGACTGTTCAAGCCTTTTATGCCATGTTGCTTCTGTATTTTTGCTCTTGAGTAGTGCTGGTCTTTCTGTATTTGTGTTACTCGTAACAGACCCAGTCCTCCCACCTTTCCCCTATGGCTTTACTATACTTTGTTTGCCTCAGCTATGGGGACAATTCCATCGCATTCTCTTTGTGGAATGACAGCTTCCACAGGTTCTTATAACTGTACTTGTTTATTTTGGGGGCTATCCTTTTTTGTTTTAATGTCTGGTTTTGCAGTGGATTAAGTCTGACCTTTCATCTCCCCTCCAAAAAGAGTATTTGCTTCCTAATCTTCTTGGCATGCTTTATGTGTCAATAGAGTTTCCAGCTGGTGGATTGCACTGTGACAATAGCCAGTGAACAAAGTACTACTGAGATCAAGGGTGACAGTCCTGTTTCGAGTTACCTGTTTTCACAAATTCTGTTTCTCTAATTAGACTGTCTCCAATGGCAAACCATCTTTTCAAGACAAGGGGGCTCCGTGCAATGCCTCTCCTCCTCGTCTTTCTTACATCTAATCACTTAATTTCAGGGTGTGCTCAAAGAACTTTTTGTTTGCTAAGTGATGACAATAACACAACATCCATTTTTCATGCTTCTCTTTCACATAATATCTCAAAATGTCGTCTTTAAAGATTTGTTTCTGCTTTTGGTTATGTGTGTTTGGCGTTGCTGAATGTGCCAGAGCTTTGTGTAAAAACTTTGGGAGTGGATTGGTCTGGAAGAATGAAGACTGGGTATGGATAGCTATGGACATGATTCTACTTCAGTTTGTTTATGCACACATGGCTTTTGTTTAGGAAAAAGAAATTAGAGGTTTGGCCATTTTTAAGTCTTTTGACCTATTAAAGAGAATGCTTTGAAAAAATGGAAAAGAAGGCAGTTTGTGCTTACAACATCACACATGGCAATCTCTGTTTACCAGTGTGAAAAGTAGATTTTGTTCTGTACTAGATTTGATACCAAGTTAACTTTATTTTTAGTAGTAATCTATTATTACAATTTTATCTAACATGTCAAAGCAATATTTATTTTGGGGTGCCAGTATAGGTGCTGGATATGATTTATGACTGCATCAGCTGCCCCTTTGTTTGTACTGCCACTGTCAGTACTGCTTCTCCTGTCTTCTCCAGCCCCACAGGTCATTGCTTCTCTGGATGGCTAGCCTGGGGAAAGTCTGCACTGTGCACAGACATCAAGAGGCAGTGCAGAACTCCAGCCTTTGTAATTCTGGTGCATATGAAGGTATATGACCTGCTCCAAAAAATCTGATAGCAGTTTTCTTCCCTCTACATTTTTAATTAAACACTTCATTACCATTTTTTGATAGCCTGTGCCTTATGTCTTATTACACATTCTTGAGTTAGCTCTGTTTTCTTGCTCAAGGGATACCCTGAGCTTTGAGGTGATTAATTATCTGTTTAAGCTATCCTAGGCTGTTTGGAAGTTGTGAGATGGCTTGAGTGCCCCATGGCACTAGTAATCAGCTGGGACCAAGGTGCACACATGTTCTGGGTTTGTGTGGCCTGCAGGCTGCCAGCTGAGTAGCTTTGCATTGTCATGGCGGAGAACAGGAGGAGAACAGAAACCTGAAGGCGGGTGAGAGTTGTGTAATCACTTGGGGGTGGAGGATGCAGAAAAACTTAACTTGTGAGTTCTCTCTCTCTTCCCCCTCTCTCTCTTAGCCCTTTCTTTTTAAAAACAGAGTTCATGATGAGATAAATCGCAGTTTCTTCTAATATTAAAATCAGAATAAATAGCTAGAGGAAAAAGAGCTATAGATTTATTAGAAATCAGTCATAGACATTTTTACATGTATCGTGCAGCCGAAAGTGCTTATGTTACCCCAGAAGTAACTTCTGCTATCCCTGGAAGTTTTTTGACTTTTTTTTTCAGTTTTATATTTTGTAAAATGGATGTCATCCTCTAATATGGTTTGTTTATTTTCCAAGAAGACAATGTTCTTTCCAAAGGTTTTGAGCTGCAATTCCATGGGACACTGTCCTAAAACTCATACAGCAGTGCCACAGAAATCCAAACCCAGAAAACAGAACCATCCAGTTTTGTAGTTGCTCTTACAAAATAGTTGCTTTAAGACAAACTGTGGGAGCAAGTTCTGACACCCAGGGACAGGATGGAGACTATGGAGTGTGTTATTTTTGAGCAAAGGTAATCCTCTACCCATTCCACATCAGTTGACCTGAAACAAAAAGTCTTCTCAAAACAGCAGTATCAGTAGAACTGGGAGCTCTCTGTGCTTCAGTCAATGGAATAAGCTCCCTGTTTAAGAATAGAGGTATAAAGACTCAAGTATGGAGCTGGAGGTAATTTATAGAGATGGTGAATGCTCTTGTTAGGGGTAGATTCCTATGTATTTATTATGCTGTAGCACCTACAGTGCCACTTGTGGACCAGATCCCTGCTGTCTGGTGTTGCTCTTGCTTCAGAAAGCAGAGCAGTGATGTCTCTTTGAAGGACTTTCTGTGAGAACAAGAAACTTGTGCTTTTAAGGCTTCTGTTACTAAAATGGATCTTGCCAGCTTTTACCATGTGTGGAAAGTGGGATGATGCTATAAATCAAGCTGACAGAATGACTACAACTTTGAAAGATTGCCTTACGTATGGCCTGCTGGTGGAATCTTGCTCAGATATTGAGAGCAAAAGTGTTATGCAATTCCTCCTCATTTGTATGAGTGCCAGAGAGCAGGGATAAGATGCGCTACTCTTTGGTGCAGAAAGTAAAGTAGAATTTTGTATACCCAAATGAGGAGCTTGGTTTGAGATGTTCCATAAAGTCTTGGAAGTTTACATGTCAAGAGGAACCTCATATCAAGACTAATTTGTTTCTTCTTCTTGCTTAAATCCTACAGGTTAAGTCCTGTAATTGCGTGAGATGACTTTCAGAACAGCTGCCATGCTGCTACCCTGGGCTATCTGTCATGATTCTGGTGGTGTGGTATATCCTCTGTGCTTTCCGTGTTGCCTAGGGAGCTGTAACTTCCCAAAGAGCTGAAAAAATTTATAGCAGCCAGCGGACAAAAGCTGGAACAGCATCCAGGAGTGTAGGAGGAAACAGAGTAGTCAGGATGATGGTGATCGGGCTGCACCAGCAGCAGTCAGTTTCTCTTCAAAGATGTCTTAGGAAAAGTGATAAGAAAACCTTGTATGTTTGGTCTAGTTTAGGCTTCTTTTCCACAGTTGGCATTTGCTGTTCCAAGTAGGCCCAGGACTGGAATAGCAGGATTATTGCAACAGAATTGAATTGTACCAATGGAATGACATAGTCTTCTCAATGACTATTTAGTCTCTGCTCTGGCTTGAATGTGCACTTCTCTTGTCTTCATCACCCTGAACATGCATTAGTCATTTGAAGGCTGTGGAAACACTAATAAAATGTATGCCACTCCCTCCCTTTATTTGTGTATTTGACTAGTACAGGAAATAAAGACTTGTTTTGTTTTTACAAATGAAGTAAACAGTAGAAAAATTCTTTGTCTCTTTGTAGTCTGGCATACGAAGTCTGAATTCCTTGAATACCACAAATGTCACTGTTCATTTTATTACACAACATTGTAGTTATGGGATGAAAATGCAGAATAACAGGGGTGACCCCTCACTCCCAGGACTTCAAAGCTGGTCTTTTCCACAAGTCTGTTCTAGTATCCTAAGGCTCTTCGTCTTTCTCTCATAAGGTGCTTTAATTACCTTAATGTTCCTTCGCTCCTGCTTAAGCAAAGACAGGAATAATGTCTGCGAGGCAGAAAGGAAACAGAGCACAGAATGGCACGCTCTCCCTGCAGGGCTTACATCCCACAGTGCTCCTGGCTCAAGCTGGCCTGAGGAGTCTTAAACTGGATTAGTGTTTGCCAGGCCCTGATATCAGTGCAAAGTAGGGTAAGCAGCTCGGAGTGGTGTTTGTGTCTATGATCCTGAGAAAAATGAGTGTTCTGGCTTTACTTTTACATCTCCAAGAACCTGAGAGTGGTCCTTGATACTGGTATTCCCTTCAGTCTTGCTGCCCAGGTAGTGTGGTGTAGTCCATGTGATGTAGTTTGCTCTGCCTATTGGTCTCCATGGCAGCTGTTTGTTTTCCTGTATATGTGATCTAGTTAAGAGGGTTGTGTTGCCTGCAAGCCTCATTCTGGGGTTTGGTATTTGGAGAGATACATTTCACATGAGTATGTTTTGTTGTATAACCTTTGTTGTCTTTGACTGGATGGTTGTAAAAAACCCTACGTGTGGTGGTGTGCATTGTTTGAAGTTCCCATAAGAATTTTTGAATTTCCATTTTTACTCTCCTGTATGTTGTGAGTTTTGTTTTATATTTTCCCCCCAAGTGTTTAAGGGGAGAGGGTCTGCAGCAATACTTGAATCTCATGATAAATTGTGACAGCAGGTGGCTATGCTTATTTGTGTTTGTAGTGAGTGGGTATTTATACTGCAAGCAGTATTTGTAAGATACCCATTAGTGAATGACCAATAATCTCATCAGCAGGGAGAAACTAACCTTGCAGTGACCTGTGGCTGGATTTACTGTCATCACAGCTTCTAACTTGTACTGCTAGCTCAGCCCTCTCTTAAATGCATTACTATATTTTTACATGCAAATACATTTGTAATTGGAGATGGTTTTTCTATACCTGATGTAAACTGGTTTACAGTTAACTGCTCCACAATTCTCAGTAAGTCTTTCCCATATTCTTCTTTATTACCTGAGTAAGAGACAAATATAATAGTATTGAATTCCAGTAGATTAGGGGAACTTTGCCACAGTCAGCAATACAGGCTGAATGAGCTCTGGAATCATGAGCCTGGGACATAGGCTAGGCCAAACTTTTGTTCTTTTCCCCTGCATTTTTAACAAGTGCAGTGACAGCCTTATCCAGAGCACACACTGCCTATGATTATGCTTATCAGCTGTGTTCTTTATTTCCTTCTTCATAGTGTCCTCCAAATTTGTTATACTAATGGCTCCATGGACAGTAGGAAGAAGTGGAGGACTAAGGTCACAGAACTACAATTCCTGCCATAGTTACTGGTGGGCCCCCAGCAGTGGTCTGGAGGCTCAAGGTGTTGTACTTTTCCTCAGCCGTACACCATTAGGCAGGAAATGCTTGGCCATTTTCACTGATGTGGGCTGCTTGGCTCTTCTGAACAGGAAGGTTTCCAAGGAAGCTAGTAAAAGACTTTCTGGTCTCTCTCCTGTTCCTTATTAGTTGACTCATAACAAAAAAAATATCTCTCTGGTGAAATAGCTGCAGTGGAAACACAGTAGTGTGAGAGAGCATGATGGTGAACCTAGCTGGTTTATACTAGCATGGAGCTCTGCCATGAAAATAGCCCAGGCATAACAAATTACATTTTGCCATGGTGCTATAAAACAGGAACTGTCAAGAAGAGGGCAATAATTGCCTGTGAGCGTGGCAGTTATTGAGCATGAGGACTCTGTCAGCATGGTGTGGTCAAAGACCTTAGTAACTGTGCCGTTAGGAAATTTAGAAAGCCTGTGTGCCTCACAGTGCAGGCAAGGGAGCTGGAGAGCCCAGCAATGTGTTCTGACCAAATCACTTCCTCAGCATCTCTGTCTTCAAGGCATAAAACCTGGCGGAACTGAGCACAGAGAAGCAGCTCACTGTGATGTGTGTGTAACCCTCCTGTTGTAAATGCAATGTGCTTCGAGGGCTGCGTGTGGTAAGCTTCCACCCTTTACCTCTAATGCACTTACTGAGCGTGTGGTGGGGATTGCTGAGCTTTCATCAAGTAATGTAGGAAGAGGAGTTTGGAGCATTACCGATCTCCACTGGAGGGTTCTTCTTTTCCTATGGCAGAATCTTGTGCAATCACTTAAGAGTAAGATCTTCAGTCAAGACTGGCCATAATCCAAGTTCACACTCTGTTGTGTGAAGGAAGTGCTCAGAAGCTCCTATCACATATCATCTATACTTCCTTACTTCCCCAGTCTTTGTCCAAATAAGACAACAAATGATGAAATAGTTGGGCTGTTCTGCAGACCTGGCTTTTCCACTCGGATGTCTAGACAAGGCTGTGGGTATTTATTTCTTTGTAGGACAAGTGCTGTTGTTTTTATGACTTAATTTAAAATTGAAAAATTGAGAAAGAGAAGTTTTGCACAGAAGTCCATGTGAAATCTTTGGAGTGCATGTGTGGAGAGCACACATAACTGGTGTTAACATGGCATAACTCTCTGGTCTCTCTGTACTGACATACTGTTAAAGAATGTGCTTCTCCTTTTAAAATAATAGATTTTCCTCTGGCTTTTGAAGCAAAGACTTAAGCTTCTCGCTTCAGCATCTCTAGGGTCAGTCCACTGGGATGTTGAAATAAAGTTCTCAGATACTAGATATTCCTGCTCTAAGCTACTGTATGTGCAGCTAGGTTTGTCTGGTGACTCTGACTTCCTCAGCCTTCCATAATTGCTATTTTAACATTTGCTTTTCCAGGTGTTTAGATGTTTTACATATTTTCTTTTTGTTTTTTAGGTTTGGAAGGCATTTTGAATCCCCTCTTTTGTGGCAGAGCATTATCATGATCATTACAATGTTACTGATGCTGAAACTGTGCACTGAAGTTCGTGTGTCCAATGAGCTTAATGTGAAACGCCGCTCTTTTGCAGGTCAGTGATGGGAAATGGCTTTTGCAGGATAAATATTTTTGAAAGTATGGTGGGCTGTACTTAGTACAAAAGTTGTCTTAATTGCAGTCCGCTCTCCCCACTGTAGCACTTTCTGAAAGTTGTTTTTTTTTTTTTTGAAATTGCTTATTTTCCAGATAAAAATGTACAACTGAAATTTTATTTCTGACAGGTCTTGATTGAGTCTAGAAATTGGAGTTCTCCATAATATTTCATACCACATTTGCATATAGAGCTGGTTGTTATGATATTGGATTATCTTGGATTTTTTTTATAATCTTGGCTGGAATAAGAAGTTATTTTCTTCAGCTGTACTTTCTACCAAGTTCTTAGTTATGATCGTACACGATTATCTACATGTTGCAATCGCTAACATTGGCTTTTGTTGATAGTAATTTTCTACTTACCTGAGTTACTGTCAAAAAAACAGGTGCTTCTTATCATAGTTGTAAAACTATCTCTTTTTGTGTACCATTTCCTTTGGCTTTAGTATGGGATTAGTTGGGATTTATGGGAATTTTCCCATATTTTTTATTTTGGTTAATTTTGTTAATTTTTAGGCACTGATAATTTCACTTGGGTGAGACTATTATTCTCTGTTAAATAAAATGTTCAGTCTTTGTGCAAAGTCCCTGCTTTTTTCCCTGCAGATAAGAAATGTGAAAGGAGTAGGTTTTTGTTTCTCTGTGTTGACTTTGACTTAAAACATTCTATGTAACAGCTTATTACCAACAAGAACAGAATTAACACTGTCAGCTTTCTGTCAGTTGTTTTGCCATTAAGGGTATATAATTTATTCTCTCCATCTGTTCTCTTCCACACTCCCTAATAATTGAGGGTCTGATCCAATTCCAGATACCCACAGCCATCATTAAAAGGCAGCAGCTCCTGGCTGTGCAGTAGGGTAATTTATCTAATAACTAAGGAAGCTACTTCCATTCCTGCTCATTGTGGAGTGTAGTGTGAAACTATTCAGGTAACTGAATTCATGTGGAAGAGGAGCTGCAGTCCAGCTTCCAAACACAAGCTGCTGTGTTCACGGGGGTCATCAGTCTGGCAGGATGAATGACTTAAAAGCTATTTTCAGCCAGATTTAGCAGCAGTTAAAATCCAGGAAGCATTTGGGAGGGGTATGTATGCTTTCCTCCTCCTCTGTTGTTTGTGCTAACATTTTGTGGAGTGACAGAGAGATTTCTCTGTTTGCCCTTTCTGAGAGGAAATTGTTCTTGTGTACAGTTACACATGCTTGCAAGCTCCTTCAGTGACCTTTGGACAAGAAAAATAGGCTCTTCAGTTTAGTATATAGCACTTGTTTAGCAGCTCTCCCTGAAAGACATACAGTCTCCTAAGGGGTATTCAGTCCTTCCCTTGACAGATGATAGAAACTCCTTAAGTTGCATTGTGTTATTTGATCCTTTTTCCTAAAACTCAATTTGTCAATGTGGAATTTGCTAGAGAGCTACTTGTGGTCTTTAATTATTTGTTCTCATCAAAAGGCTTGCGTCCTCTCACAGACTTTGAGAATAGTTGGAATATTTTTCTTCCATGGGATTGATTTTTAGCAAGGACAGCTGCATGATGGCTCAGAAAAAACATACGTGCATACAAAGCTCCTTTCAAGCTGGACAGAAAGATAGGTTTCAAGCACAGTATGAGTAGGAGTGAGAACTGTTTCTAATCATACACTTAATCTTATCTCTAAAGTTTTATGGTGATCTAGGCAAGCTGATTATTCTGTGTACTTACTTTCTGTCCTTGTAGCTTACTGAGGCAGTCAAGGGCTAGGTTTGAAGTCACTGTTTTTTGTTAACCTTGCATAATTCTGAGGGAAGGTACACCGTTTCTGTATGATAATATAGGTTATTATTTCTCACATGGCTGGTCTTAATTTAAATTTTTTTTCTTTCCAATCTTCCCTTTGATTGTTTCTGCAAAATAATCCAAAATATTTAGAAAGAACTGAATATTTCAGTGGAAGGGAGTTTGCTGTTTTCTTATATTATTGTTAAAGGTGGTATTTCTTCCACGGTATATGTTTACCAGTGTGTTTTCAGCTATGTGGGAGTTGCCTTTTTTCTTTTTTTTTTTATTTTTCTCACAAATTAGGTCCCTTAAGTAATAACTAGTTCAGAAGGAATCTGCTTCCTATCTTGAAGCATTAAGAAGCAATCTCTTCAAATCCTGACAAACTTGTTCTGTATTCTTTAGGTTGTTTGGTGGTGTTACTGGCTTAAAATACCCAAAATATCAACAACTGTTCAGAACATGAAAAGCCATTCAGTCAATTTGCTTGTACTTTGATTTGTAGGGTAACTATCACAGCATGAAAAATGCAGTCTCCCTAGACTTTCTAGTAATGATTGATATTATTTTTAAGACTCTATATAAAGAACTTAAAAGATTATATGAGTTTTCTTAAATTTTTGCCTTCTCACAGTTACTTCTCAATTATGGGATTTTGCTCCCTGCTCCCTTTTTGTATTGCAAAATGAAATTAAGTTGAAAGTAGTGGAACCCGTCTTGTACTAGGTTCCTGCCTTGTCTAATTTTTTCTTTTGGATACATAAACTTTATCCTTCAGTACATAGTGGTTGAAAATAGAGCAAGTTCTCTTCATATATCCAACTGTTACTTTTTCTCTATTACTTTTTTCTTGAACTTGGACTGTGTAGCCTATTTTTAACAATTCAGATTGAGAAAAGCCAGCACCCAAACCAGGCAAAATACGAAAACAGCAAATATCCCCAATTTGATTTTAAAACCTCCAGTGATAGGACAGTTCTGTTCCCTGCATATAAGTGCTCTGAAGGCTACATGAAAGAGTCTTCAGGTGAAATCAGCAGGCAAGAACAATAGCTTCTCATCTTTTATCCCGTATTTAACCTCACTGCATCTTAACTCTTCTAATGCAGATCTCCTGGTGCCATTGTTGTGGTAACAGTATCTTTCCTTATTTGTTCCCAAGCTTTAAAGTTGTATCTGTGCAGCCATACCTATGTGGTGGTGTTTGCTCAGTGCAGAAGGGGCCGGGGCTCTTGTTAACTTTGTTGTCTTTGTTTTTGTTGAAAGTATTGTGGTATTGTGGGACATGATAGTGCTACCATGCTAAAGAGTTGAATATTCAAGTGCAAAATGTGCATGCGCTATGTCTTGACTCGAGAACTTCTAGGTGGCTGAAGCAATGTGGTCACAGATAGAGGTTTACTTTTGGGAATGTTGGCAGGCCAGAGCAGTCTCTTCATATTGTTGGAGAGACAGACACTTTATGAAGAACTTTCTTTTTCTTTCCCCAAATCAGCCTCCCACCTCTCTCCAACAAAGGTTCAGTTCTAGTTATGCCCAAGACATTGTGACAGATTTTGAGCCCCCTGAATATATGAACTATACTGAAAACCAGTGGACAGCATTTGTTAAAAGGAGACTCTTGGGCATCTCTCCTTACTTGGGCAGCCCAGGCTCCACAAGTAGAACATGGACTCGTGTTTTTACATGAAGATGATTTCCTCTTGTCATTCATCCAGTTTTGCTGGTTGACTTAATCTGTTTTATAACTTGTATCTTATTATAGTACTGTGATCCTTTGAAGAGCTTTGGTTTTGGCACTGGAAAACACTCTTGTGTAACACATAGTTTTTGACTGGCAGTGGAAGGGTAGAGTGAAAAAAGTTTAGCATGTAGCATGGTTGCAGATGAGGTCTGTTCTCTCCTTCTTGATGTTGGGCTTTGTGACAGGATTTTTGAACAGCATTTTCCACTGGAGGCAAGGCATCTACTTTCTCAGCTGTTTATACATACATATCTACAGACCCAGTGTTGCTGAGATAACAGCTTGTTTTCTCTGATCATGAAAAGATAGAGTTTATGTAGTCTAAAGTAAGAATCAAGCTGTCTGTTTCGTTGGTTTTTTTAAGCCTTTATTTCCCCCTCATAGATACACTACTATTGGGTTGTGTACTGAGACTGTTCTGGGACTTCCTACTGCTCAATCCTATCTTAACATCACGGTGTGGGAGCCTTATAGAAAGCATGGGGACTAAAATTTCTGGCATGTTTTTGTCTAGATATTATTTTTTGAGTGAATAGAATGTACTAACTGACTAAATGGTAACTCAAATAACCACTGTTGCATTTAATCATAAAAGTCTGTCTTTCCTTTCTTTTTTATTTCCCTTCAACTCTTTTTTTATGTAGCTGCAGATAGTAAGGATGAAGAAATCAAAGCACCTCCCAGGAGATCCTATCTGGGTATGTACTGTACAAACCCATTCTGCATGAAGTTGTCCCCTTAACTACATATTTCATAATTTCCTACTTTTTATGATCATTTTTGGAAATGATTGCATGATCATTTCTATAGAGAATGTTTGCATTACCTTTTCTTGACATACTAAAACCTGGTGTCCGATTTTTTTTAATTTTTCATCTGCCCACTTCTAACTTTCATAGAGGAAAAGATGCTTTCAGCTCTATTTCAGAAACCAGTTCTTTGAAGGCAGTTGAATTGACAACATTGTGTATCTCAAGGATATCTTCCTTACTCCTTCCCCAAGCTGGACAAACAAAATATTACATGATACACAGATCCACCTCTTCAGACTCAGTTGTCCTCTTTCAGCTCTAACACTGGAGGAAAGTATGAAGGATACAGAAGTATCTTTCAGCAGTGTTCAGAACACTAGATAAGAAATTTCACGCAACATTTGATACTCAAGCAAAGTGCCCGCATCCTTGCGAATATTGCTCTCTTTTTCATTATAGAGTAGCCTCAAAATTGTTATTTGGGAATTAGTAATGCCCAAGGTGAGAGCTTCCAGTCTTCAGTTTCAGAGTTGGAATCTATGTTGTTTAATTTTTCAAAGGAATAGGAAATACTGGGTGCAAACCAGCCTCACAGTATTTTTTTCTACTCTTAATAGTTTGGAATGGCAATTTTAGTCAAGTAATTGTAATTTTGTTTAGATTAGTTGGGGTATTGCATCAAAGAAGTTATGCTGACACAGAAGTTCCCCAAAGTCAACTGGTTTTAGGCTGGTTTTAACTGAACTGATTCAGAATCTCCCATTGGTACCAGTTGTGCTCTGTTGTAGTTCTTGAGTTAGTGAGGGATCAAGTGGAAATGTCCAGGGCACAGAAGAACATTACTATGGCAAAAGGAGAGTCTCTGTATTTCTCAACACACAGTTAATTAAACTGGAGTTAGCTCTGAGAAACACTGCCCAAGAGTGGTATTAACCTGAGTGCTTTCTTGAAGCCATAAGGCCATCCCTGTTTGGGTTACATAAGGCTGTCTTCTAGTGGTTTCATCTTCTGCATCTCCCCTTTCAGATTTAGGGGCAAAATCCATGTGTTGGGTAATTATCTTTTTTTTTTGTCTGATAACAGTATTTTTGCAAAGCACCTTTTCCTTTCGTATTTTTAAAACTTTATTTTTTCTGGATTTGGTATCAAACTATTTTATCTTTAACTCTAGTTTGTGTGGTCATTCTCACTGGCTTGCAACACTAACTATTGGAATGTAATGTTTAAGCAGTTCTGTGTGTCTTGTGCTTGCATTCCTATTGTCTTTTACTAGTTTTCAGCAATGCTTTATTTACAGTGTCAGA
This sequence comes from Lanius collurio, assembly GCA_020086605.1. Classification (NCBI taxonomy): domain Eukaryota; kingdom Metazoa; phylum Chordata; class Aves; order Passeriformes; family Laniidae; genus Lanius; species Lanius collurio. Next base: position 27,017,648 of record JACBWW010000011.1, on the reverse strand, counting down.
GCTAGAAACAGTTGTCAGCTTCAAGTGGTTAAAACTAAAGAGAAATAAGTAACTTAATGTGACCTTTTACTTATTTCAGTCAAGTTTTTTTTCTTGTCCTTTTGGTTAAAAAGTCATTTGTTAGTAGTTCAATATCTTAAAAAGATGTAGAATAAAGCACCACACATCTTAATCCAGCTGATCTAAGTCTCAACATTTGGTTAATAGGTGTTACTTGACATTTGTTTTGGAATTGCTTAGCAAAATGGGATGAATTGAATTATCACTAAGGAACAAGACAGCCTTACACTACTGCTCAGAAGTTTGAAGACTGGGTGGGCAAATTTGAAATGTTCTCACTCCTATAAAGAAATTAGAAATGTTTTGAGCTGTTTGTGTATAATGTACGCACAGAAGTATATGCTGGTGGTTTAAAGAGTGGGGTGGACAGGGCTTTATGTCACAGCATATGTCATATTCAGATGGCTTAACTGAGCTGTGCCCTGCAGTGCTGCTGTGTTTTGCTACAGCTCTGGGGAAGCTCACTTAGGGATTAGCTGAGGGGAATATTTGCCATATTTTCATGTGCTAGTGCATTCTCATTATGTTCTTTAATGAGTTTTAATTAAACTTCTGTTCAAGAAAAATGAATTGGATTTTTAATTTCCTTTGAATATTTAAGTGGTGTAAAAACTGCTTTTCAATATATTCTTAGGCTTCAGAAATGATTATATTGCTCTCTTTTTCTGGTCATTTAGTAAATCATGTTTGTAATTGAAGATGATCTATGAAAGCTGTTTTGTTATAGAGCTGTTGAACAATTAATCTGAAAATGTACTGGGCTACCAGTGAATTTTAGGTGAACTTGTTAGATAAATATAGAGGCATTTCTTGGTGCCTCTCTTTGAATAGAAACTGAACTCCTGCTGAGCTCCACAAGATTGCTTTTAGGTTTGTTTTATTGTCAGTACTTCAAGAAACCACTTAATGACAGTATTTTTTCACATGTTGTTTGAAAAAGCCTTTATCTCTGTTACATGACTCTGAAAAGTGACTTTCCAGCATCAGTACTGAGAGAGAATTGAGGGCATGGGGGAAGGCTGCTGTAGTTCAAGTGACCTAAAAAATTTGCAGTATGGTTAGCCCCGGGGTGTAGGGTTTTCTGATTCCATACAGAAATAAAATTATTTCCCTTGTTTTTCTTGGCAAAGGGAAGATTAAAAAGAAGTAGTTCTAGTTCTGAAGGATTAATGCTTTATTTCCTTTGTTTTCTAATGCAGGTATCTAGTTCTACCTAGTGCCTGCTAGCATGGCAACTGCTGAGGCTGAGCAAGCTGCAGTTGGGTGAAATTTGGGTTTTTGCTTGTTTCTTGTTTCATGATGAGATGTTTTAGAACAAATGTGAATAAGTGTATTCATCTGTTTCACTAAAATACAAATTCCATAGATAGATTTTGAGCCCTGTGAGTGTTGGAGACTGTTGGGGTAACAAAATCAGTAAAGATGTAACAAAACACTACTATTGCTCCAAAGAACCTGTATTGTTTGATCAGAGTGGTTTCAGTGGTGTGGCAGGTGAGTGTCAAAGTGGATGGGACTTCTTGGTTTGATTTTTTTTTTGTTCCCTTCTAAGTAGACAGTCAAACATTTTGAAATACATTTCTGGGATTTCCTTCCCTCTCTGAAGATAATATTAAAACTTGCTGTATTACTGAATCCTGAACCTTGGTTTTAACACAACAAAATCTCATTAAATAATATTACATTTTAAAACAGGAGCAATAAAAAGGAGTGGTAATGAAACAACAAAAACTTAGATTCACCAAATATCTGTTGCAAAATATTTTAAACCAGGATTTTAAGAGGGGAAAAAATGTAAACTATGTGTGTAGTTGTCGTTGCACACTTCCACCTCTCCTTTGTCTGTGCTCTTTAGTTAACTCAGGGCATCAGCTGCCATGTATTGTTCAACAGCACCACCACAGTGTTAACATATTCTAAAACAGCACTACTACATTACATGTGCCACGGAGGATGTAGAGTTTATTTAATCAGCTCTCTGGTGTCTTCTGTTCAGAGTGTTTGGTCTGTTTGGGTTCATCAGGGCATTCTGCACAGCTTGCAGGTGCGCACTATGCGTTTCTAGGGGTAAGTAACATTCACAGTGTGCTTCTCTGTCCAGCCCTGACTCCCTGAGCAGAGCTGGGGACACAGCAGAGGCACAGCTTTCCTCGCTGGTTGCAGGCAGAACTTGGGTTTCCTTGCAAGTGCGTGACTTCTGCACTGAGCTGCCCAGCAGTTGAATTCCCTTTACAGCTGGAACAAGAAGAGCAGAGTTGTTGCTGGACTGTCACTACCTCTGTGCACAACTGAACGTGGAAGTGCTCTTGGAAGGATTTTGATCCCTTCTCCGCAGGATTATATGAATCCTTGTTAGACTTATTCCAGAGTGCTTTTGTTAGTATTTTGGGGAGGGGATCTCCAAATAATGCCTCCAGGAGAAAGGATTGTAATGGCATGTCTGTGAGAAAATAGGATGCCAAAAGGATATATTCTTTTGTTTATTTTGCTTTGTTTAGTTTTGTGGTTTGTTTGTTGTTGTCTTTGGGTTTTTTTTTTTTTTTATTTTTTTTTTTTAAATTTTTATTTTTTATTTTTTATTAATGGAGTTCTATTTGCTGGACAATTCACGTCTACTTTGTCTGAGAAAATGGCACCTGTCTGCACTGACACTTTGGTTGTAGTTCTGTGTATGGTGGGAACAGTTATTTCCCCTTGTCTTTCTCTGCATCAATTTTTAGACCTTTCAGGAAACAAAAGAGAGTAAGAAATTGAGATTATGAGGATGTAGGGACAATTTTAAATTTGTTTTAATAAATACTTAAATGGTAAACATTGGTGTCTTTTTTAATACATATTTTTGGTTTCTTTTTAGTTGAGGTTGCAAATCAGACCAACACTAGTCTGGAAAATAATTTGTCTTTACAGTTATGGGTTTGTGCTGGAGGTTTAAGCTAATTACTATTCAGGCATTCCAGAATAATTCAGTCCAAATAGAACACTATTGATTTTTTTTAAAGGAGCTTAGAAGGTGTTTGCATACTGAACAGATAACCTTTTTTTTTTTTTTTAAACTATAGACACAGAGAGAGGGAATAGTTTAATTTACAAAGTTGTTCTTATTTTCATGGGGAATTTGTCCTGAACCCATTGCAAGATCAACATTAAAATAATATCCTTTCAGAAAACATGAGAAAAATGGGTTTGGATCAGTCTTTTTTCTGGGGCCAGTTTTATGTTTCCCAGTAGCTAATCTCCTTCAGGCTTTGAAGTTCCATACAGCATAAATCTTTCTTCATGCCCTCAGGCTAATGGGCCTCAATAAAAAAGTACTGTGGCCTTTTCTCTCCCGTTGAAAATGTTGGAAGTGGTTCTGTAGGAGGGCATACCTTTTTGCAGGCTTATCTGATATTATTCAGAAGGTATAAAAGGGAAGGATAAGTTAAAATTCTGTATTCCAGACAGACCTTTTCCTTTCGGAAAAGACAGCTGGGAAGGGAGAAACCCAAAGAATGATTGTTGAGGCCTCTGAGCAGCTATGATCCTTGCCTCTGGCAGTTTGCAGTTTCCTTAAGGTGAGAGATCCAGAAATACACACACACACCCTCTGCGGCAGGGTGGTGGCATGAGGCCAGTCTGTTTCCTGCATGCCTGTGGGCTGTGAAAGCACATTCCTGACCACTTTATTCTCTCATTTCCCTATGCTGGAGGCAACTGGGCCATGTGGCTCTCTGGAGGGTGCAGCAAGGGGAGAGGGAGAATTAGAGTAAATCCACAGACTTATTAAAGATGAAGTGGTGAGTGATCCAGGTGGACAAGTAAGTCATGGAATGCATGGCATGTAGCAAGTTTAGGCCTGAGAGACAGGTGGTGGTTTGCATGGGAGTAAAGGTGGTTTTCTACCCCTTTAGAAAACGTAGGGGTATTTCTTTTCATGGGTGCATGGATGAACTGGGCATTAGAAGTGGAAGAGACTGACATTACCTGCACGACTGATAGGGAAAGTATGAGGCAATAGGTACCAAGTCTTAAACTGATCTCAGATGTGTTGTTTCATTCATGTACTGCAGATTTAACATCAGTAGTTGTAGTTAAGCCTTAGGGTATAATCCTGGGTTGTGGGCTCACCCTGGCAGGCAGCTCAGCCCACCACAGCCACACACTGGCTCCCCTGCGGTGAGTGGGAGGGTAAAAGTGAGAAAACTCCTGGGTTGAGGTAAAGATACTTTAACAGGTGAAGCCAAAGCTGTGCATACAGGCAAAGCAAAATAAGAATTTATTATTTACTTTCTATCAGCAGGCAAATGCTTGAACATTTCCGGGGAAGTAGGAATTCATGGGAAGACAAACTCCATAATTACAGACATCCCTGCTTCCTCTTCTTGAGCATGCTTCTTATACTTTCTGTGATCGCTTCATGAATGTGTGAGCCAGCACAGGCAGGCTCTGCTGTGATTTGATTATCTGCAGAGCAGGGCAGGAATCTCAGGTATGTTTGGTAGGGTGCCTCCTATCACAGGCCTATGTTACCTAAACACAGATACTTGAGTTGCCTCTTAAAGAAATGTGATGAAATGTGGTTTATATTTTTTTTAAAAAAAAAGCAAGTTTTTTTTCAGAGTCCAGGAAATGCCAAGGATACCTATCTTAAATCTGCTTTCTGGTTTATTATTGTATGAGATCTGTGGAGCACCTGTTACTTCATGCTAGCACATGGGTCCTTCTTCCCCAGTTGAAGTCTTACGTTCTTAGCATGCTTCATAGTGGATTCTTACTGGGTCTGCCAGTTATCTGAATATGGAATGACATGTCTGCCAGGTAATGGATTTTTGGCTGCTGACCTGCTGTTTTCTTTATGTAGGTAGCATAACTCAGAGGAGAGTGGTGTTTTTTTGGGTGGTAACACTTAATAATTTTTTCCAGAATTTTGTTTAGCACAGTGACGGTTGAACAGGTTCCTACTGATTTTGGGCTTTGTTTTGGAACTTAGGTATTTTACCTTCATTTAAGATGAAACTAGAATTGGTAGGCAGAGTGGTAATAGCCTTTAACAAACAACTTGGGGAAGAAATGTTTTCAGCTTTGCAAGTTTTTGTGCAGGTCTGAAATAGAAGCAGTGAGCTTCAAGCTCCATTCAGTTTGGAAGGTGCTTTTCTCCAAGTTTAACTTGTTTATGAGTTAGAACAGTTAAGCAAGAATAGTTGCCACCTGTCATGTCGTTGTTGCCTGTGGGATGGAGAATGGAATGAACACCTACCATGGAATGTGGATGCATGAGTTACATTTCAGGTTGTATTTTTAGCAGGCAATGAAGCCAACAGTTCTGTAATTTTTGATAATCATTGATGAATTTTAGTTTCCAGACTTCTTGTTTGGCAGCTTGACAAAAAAATTTCATCTTTGGGACTTCTCTCAGAGATCAGATTTAAGGCAAAAAGGCACCTTTGACAATAAAAACCCTATCTGGCCAGTCATGTTTATCTCCTTAGTTTGTATGTGGGAGTTGGTGACTAGTGGTTGTTTCATATTAACCACATGTTAATGAAGTATTTTGCATTCAGTGATAAATGAAGTAGTATTCCTGTGCTTTGAGAGCTGTATTGTAAAAAGTACTCTTTGAAAACACTTGAGAAATTGGAACTTCCACCTGCAACTTCTTTTGGTTATTAAACTGAATCTTTTGAAATCTTAAGGATTGAAGGGGTTATTCTGATCTCATGTAATGTGAACAATAACATTTTACCTATATTTTATTGTAGTGCATGCAGTAGCTTGTAGTCAAACTGGTTCTTCATCACAGTTTAAAAATTTACCCATTCTTAATCAGCAAGGTTCAAAGTACCACTTGGTAAAGTGAAATATCCTCCGTTTTTATATTTTTAACAGGTTACCATTGAACAGAGTGGACTAAATGTCCTGCAGAAGGCTTTTCAATCTAAACTACTTTGGGATTATAAATAAAATATTTGTAATTTCCTCTGTCAACCATATTAGCTTTGTAATGTTTTGTATAACATGTTAATTCATTTGGCTTCTGTCACTGATGGTAATCGAACAAGATACATCTTCTCTATCCCTAAAACAGGGAGTTGAGAAGGTTTTACCTGTGTTTACTTGTTATCAGAGCAGGGAACCTGGAGGACAGTGTTCTGTTTTTGCTGCTCTGCTGCATTTTAAAATTATTATTTAGCTCCCTTTAAGTTTTCAGCTTACCGGCAGTAGGGAAATAGCCAGCCACAGACTTGTAAAATCTTTTCTGAGTTAGAATCGTTTCAATAAGATGTTACTTGGTGGTAGAGCAATATGTTTGGGCCTAAGCCTTTTGACCTCTTCTTTGCACCAGCCTTGCTGATGCTTTTGAATGGCTTTGACATGAAAATGTGGGTAGGCTGTTGTTTTATGAGCTTTTAATGCAGTATACAGTGCTTGTGTTTAGTTTAAGAGGATCTGCCAGACTAAATGTAGCATGTGAAGCACCCATACCTGTTCCAAAAGCCTTACTTGGTGCGAGGAGAAAGGAGATGGATAGGCAGGCACAGGTTAGGTGGAATGAGGGAGGTGTGTGCAGTGTCAAGGCCTTTCCTTTGCCATGCAGCACGAGGAGCACACTGCAGTGTTTAGGAGAGGTGGAAAGACGCAGTGCAGCTGTTGTTCTCCCAGCCTGTCTTTATTAAAAAAAAAAAAAAAGGTGAGCAGGGAAAAGAAAAAGTCTTTATCTTCTACCAAGAAATTTCAGTATTACCTTAAGTTGAGGGGAAACTGTTGTTTAGTCTGGGGAGAAAAGAGAGATGTGGTGAAGGTTGCTCCCCACCCTGGCGTGAGCAGTAGAAGCTTCACAGGAGGCAGGGCTCAGCACTGTGTTTTTGGAGTGTGCTGCTCAGGGTGCCCGCTCTGGCTGCTGGTGCCCCTTTGAGCCCGCCGGCAGGCCTGTCATCCAGCTGTAGGTACTCTGGTGGGAAGAAGAGACTTGAAACAGGGACTGTTGGAAGAGCTGTGTGGCAGCAGAAATATTATTTGTGGCATAAGAACCATGCTCAGTTGGTGGTATGGTGGGGAGATAAACCTGTGAATAAAATGTGGATTTTGCTTTGTGCCTCACGCAATCCATACGTTGGAAGGAGAGTTCCTAGCGACATCTAGCCACATGAGGGTGCTCTGGGGTTTCCAAAATTTGTCTGCTGAGCCATTCAACTGGAACCTCGGAGAGGAGGCTGAGCTCGCTTCCAGGGCTGTGGAAGTAGTGAATAAATAGAGATGTTGCAAAAATCTTTTCCTTCTTGGTGAGAGCCAGAATAATTAGGTGCTTTAATAACATCAGCGATCAAACATCTAAATGTTCAAACAGAACTGGTTTGTCTGCTCACCCTGCACATCAGAGAGCTGTGGATCTGCTGCTTTAATTTGATAGAGTTGGGTTTGCAGTTGCCTACTTCTGGAGCTTGTCACATGCTGTTGTATACTTGGTCACGTCTAAATCTGAATGGTGAGCATCATTCTTTAAATTTGGCTTGGAAGGGACTTCTGAAGTCATTTGGTCCAGTTCCCTGCTTAAAGCAGATCCAGTTAGATGAAGTTGCTCAGGGCCTTGTCTGGGTGAGTTGTGAGTAACTACTTCCTTCCAGGTAGTTATAGAGAGTGATTGGGCCTCCCCTGAGCCTCCTTTTCTCCAGGCTAAACACTCTCAACTCCCTCACTGTTCCTCATCAAACTTGTGTTCCAGGCCCTTCTCTAGCTCAATTGGTGGACATGCTCCAGCCCCTCAATATCTTTCTTGCAGTGAGGGGCCCAGAACTGGACACAGCACTTGAGGTGTGGCCTGAGCAGTACCAAGTACAGGGTCAAACACTGCCTTGCTCCTGCTGGCCACACTATTGCTGATACAGGCCAGGGCCATTGCCTTTCTTGGCTACCTGGGCGCACACACTGGCTCATGTTCAGCCACTGCCAACCAGCACCCCCGGGTCCTTTTGCACCGGGCAACTTTCCAGCTACTCTGCCACAGCCTGTGGCTCTGCATGGGGTTGTTGTGACTGAAGGCACTTGGTCTTGCTGACCCTCATAGAGTTGGCCTTAGACTATTGATCCAGTCTGTGCAGATCCTTCTGCAGAGGCTTCCTACCCTCCAGCATGTCAACACTCCCACCCAACTTGGTGTCATCTGTGAACTTACTGAGAGTGCACTCTAGTAGGTAACTCCGGTAGGCCAATGTCTTTCTTGTAAGCCCTGAACACATTACTCCAGATAATGTGTCTTGTGGCCATTGAGTAGAGAGGAATAAACACGTCCATCCTTCTGCTTGCCACACATTTGCTCAACTGTCCAGCTGGAAAATGATTGATTGCCTTTACTATGGGTGTATGTTCTTTGACTCATGCTCAAATTGCCTGCCATTCTGCTCTTCTGTTCTCTAGTGAGTCAGCCCTGTGCAGTGTGCTGTGTGGTTACTCCTTCCCAGCTGCACAGTAACCCTGAACTTCATGGTATTCCTGTCAGCTCATATCTTCAGACTAAGATCCCTTTGAGTAGCTGGGCTGTCTTCAGTTCATAGAATCAGACAATATCCTGGGTTGGAAGGGATCCACAAGGATCACTGAAGTCCAGCTCCTAACCCTGTAGAGGACAGCCCCAAGAATCACAATGTGACCCTGAGGGTGTTATCCAGACACTTCTTGTACTCTATCAGGCTTTGTGCTGTGACCACTTTTCAGGGGACCCTGTTCAAGTGCCCAGCCACCCTTTGGGTGAAGAACCTTTTCCTAATATCCAGCGTAAACCTCTCCTGACACAACTTCATGCCATTTCCTCAGGTCCTGTCACTGGTCAGCAGAAAGAAGAGATCAGCACATGCCATTCTGCTTCCCATTGTGATGAAGTTGTTTATTGCTCACTCTTCCTAATTTGGTATTCATGAACTCACCATCATCCAGGTTGTTAATGAAAGATATTAAAGAGCACTGTCCCTAGTATTAATCACTGTGGACTGCGTTTTAACTGGTCATAAATTGTATGTTTTTCCTTTGAGAGGAGAAATTCTTTGAGTCTGATGATCCAGCCAATTTTCTGCCTTTTTTGTTGTCCATTTACCAATCAGTAATTTGTTAAAAAAGATACTGCAGGCGACTGTTAGCAGCCTTGTTAAAGGCACTGTAAACAGCGCTCACTGCTCTCTTCTTGCTCTTAAAACCATAAATTCATAGAATGTTAAGGGGTTGGAATGGTCCTCAACGACCATCTAGTCCCAATCCCCCTTCCATGGGCAGAATATGTCCCACTCAACCAGGTTGCTCAAGGCCTTATCCAGCCTGGCCTTGAACCCTTTCAAGGGTTGGGGCATCCACAGTCTCCCTGGGCAACCTGTTCAGTGTCTCACCACTCTCACAGTCAAAAATTTCTTCCTAATACCTAATCTAAATTTCCCCTCTTTCGATTTGTACTCATTACTCCTTGTCCTATGACTACAGCTGCTGAAGAGTCCCTCTCCGTTTCTTGATCAGCTCCCTTGAGATACTGGAAGGTTGCCACCTCATGGGTCAGGTTGGTCAGTTGCAGTTTGTGCTTGGCAAAGCCATGCAGGCTGTACTCATCACCTTCTTATCCTTCCTGTGTTTTGAAGTGACTTCCATGAGGTCTTCTTCCATAACCATGAGGTTATTGTGACTTGCCTGTAGTTCTCTGGCCTCCTCCTTGCCAATAGGTATGATTTTTTTAGCTTTCTTTCCCTCTGTCCGCAGTAATAAAAAATCTCTCCCAATACTGTGATCTTTCAGAGATGGTGGACTAGCCTTGCAAAGGCATCAGCCTGCATTGTCAACATCCCCACATGCATCCTATCTGTGTCACATGCATAAATTTAGGTACAACCAAACACCTGGTTTCCTGTTCCTAGGTACTGCTTCACTCAATCAGCTTTGCTAGCAGGGCTGAGGAGCTGTAGGGGGCAGACCTCACCAGTGAAAGCACATTAAAGCATTATTAATTCAAGAAGGCAAGAGGTGAGTTTAGAGCCATGCTGACAATTAGTTATCTGTCTTTCATGGTGATGTCCTGCTTTGCTGCCTGCCAGCTGTCTTTCAATTTCTGTGAGCAAAAGGATGAGAAGAGAAACGATGATTTTCTTGGTGATGGCCAAGTTGCCAGTTCAGTGCAAAAGATTTAAGTGAAGAAATACTTAAAGTGTGACTCAACTCCCTGAAAGTTAAGAATAAACTTTCAGGCTGAGGAGGTTTTAATTGTTAGTAGAGATACACTGATAGCTTGCTTTTTTAGTTTCCTAAGTGGCTTGTAGCACTGGCTGGCATGGTGTGTGCTTAAAGAAGCAATGTTGCCCAGTGCTGTCTGTTCAGACATAATGGATTGTCTAGACAGCTTGCTAGGGAGGAAACTTCTGGTTACAGCACATTCTTACAATCTTTTTATAGATTCTGGAACATCCAGATTTTGTAGCTTTCATGAATCTTTAAAGAACCTTATCTTTGCATTTAGGTAAGTGGTATGGAATCAACAGTTCAACACATGAGCACGTCATCATAGTCAACATCTGCCAATGTTCTCTCCTGTACAGGAGATGAGGCATAGCTTGCACTTACTTTCTGCTGCTCACTCTGGAAAGCTGCTCATTTGATATGTTAGGGCCTTGAGGGCACTATTTACTCAGGAATTTTGCTTCTGTTGGAAATGAGCCTGCTGAGATAACCATACCCACTGCTGTGTGGAGTGGGAGGAATGGACAGTAAGGTGACCTGAAGTGCTGAGCTGGTGGCAGCACTCACTTGGTCCCAGTTAAAATGCTGCAAGGGGCAGGTGTGTTGTTGGTTGTCTAAACTGTCATAATTTGCTCTGTGAACCGTATGGGGAGGTCATGCTCAAGGTACAATGTGAGCGTTGTACACAGCCTGATTTATTTTTTCACTACATTTCATGTCCTATATGTTTTATTAGCTTTATTTAATTACTTAAAAATTACTGGGAATAGGAAGTTACTTGTTTCTACTAAGCTAGAAATAGGGAATATATTTAATAAATCAATGCTTCTGAAGCTCTTGTAAATAAATCCATTTTAACAAGACATTTCCTTATGCTGGAGATTGAAAGGCACTTATGACTGGAATGTCAGTGTTTTGCCATTTTCTTTGCTGTATCAAGGTGAAACAAAATAAACCCTTTTCTGTCTCAACACAGATGTCATGCTTTTAGCCTGTAATGCAGGACAGTGACCATCCTGGACTGAGAACAATTGGTGATAGCTTCATTTTATGAAAAGATTCCCATTTTCTCCCCACTCCACGCTCATACTTACAATCAGTAATTCATTGGAAAAGGGTTTTCAAAGTCTAGGAGGGTATTTCAAGTGAGAGAGAGAAGAGAGATCTTAGCCAGTCTCCCTTGGCTGTTTGCTTTTGAGAGATGATACAGGAAGTTCTGTCTTGTGTCCCATCTCTGAAGCAGGAAAATGAAGCAGTAGAACCTAGGTACCATGTATCCCATGGGAGTGCTGAGCAAGGACGAATTAGGGCAGGGGGCTTAGGTGCTCCTGCTTTCCTGTTCTTGATCCCCTGTAGCCACCACAAGAAGGTGCATACAGTTGGCTCTGTTTAGCCCTCATTGTCCATTTAGTTTGTATCTTTCTCTGCCCTTTAGTGCTTTTAGCCTTGTAAAGACTCGAGCTGGGCACTCCAGTTACGCAGGCTGCAAAGCAGCGTCCTGGCTTGTGGATGGGATGTGAGAGACGGAGCTGGAGGCTCCTGCTTGCACAGACAACTCCCAGTGTATTAGTGTCACCAAAGTGGCTCTGATGTTTTCCTGGTAAGTCAGACTACAAACAGGACAGAGTGCGCCCTCGGTGAGAGCCTGAAGCCAGCATCCTAACCCTTGGGCTGTTTAGGCACTGCTGGTTTCCCATCTTTTAATATTAGTGTGATTTTTTTCCTGAGTTGGGATGTAGAAACATCTGAAATCTCACTGTTTTCCATAACAGGAAAAGGCCTCCTGTCTGATTCTATGTGACTTGCTGACTGGCCTGCAGAAGCTGAAGGCAAGCCAGCCTCTCCCCATGCATTGCAAAGGGCCTGACTCTGAGGCTCAGTCTGGTGGGTTGGACTCCAGATCTCACGTCTGATGAGATGAATACTGCCTTCTGTGGTGCTGAGATCAGCCCTGCATCAGGGAATACTGCCTGCCTCATGAAGTTTTACTTACTTACTGATTTTCTTTTGAAACAGTAAGTTCACAGTTGGCTTTATCTATTTTTATTTTTGACTACTTTTTTTACGAGCCTGCTTGCCCAAGGTGTGCTGAAGAACAAACATTAAACCAAACACCCTTCTGGTGTGGATGCCAAATTGTCACTTCTGATGTTTGGCAGTTAACGGGTGCCCAAAGAGTGACTTACAAATGCTGAAGAGAAGAAACTTGTTTACAAATTATTTGTCAGTTCTGTTCCCGTGTGTTGGGGAGGTGGGTGTTGTTATGGAAAATGGTGTAGACCTTGGCAGTAAGTGTGAAGGCTGTTTGATGGGAATGCTGCAGTGGAGCAGGTTTGGCCTAGTTATCAACTACATTCATCTGCACTGAGATGTGACGGTCAGTTTTCAAAGACAGGCAGTACATCATATTCTCCCTTGCCTTCCAGCTTGATACTTTTTACTGTTGCATGCATCTGATATAGATTATTTCAGGTTGAATTAGGTATTGGGGCAAATTATTTAGACATTTAGTGGTGTGACAGCACAGTGTTGAGCAGTGCTGGCTTACAGCCACATTCCAGATTGCAGCCAGGACTGCTGGAGGGTTGTACAGGACATTGTGTCAAGGAACAGACAGAATTAAGGTGGAAGGATTATTTTTTAGTGATACCAGTTCCTGAATTCACGTCAGAGTCTTGTCCCACCAACAGTTATTCCCGTTTCAAGGCCCAAACCATCCCCTTTTCACTTCCAAACACTCTACTTCATTAAAGCTGTCAAGAGGAAATCCTACATTGTAAAAGGTTTTTTTCTCTTTGTGCAAAGAAAGGTTAGTTGGAGCTGCCTTTGCAAATCATGATTTAAATTACCAAGCAAGAAATATGGGAATAAAATAAATTATTTTGTGTCTTTACTAAAGAAAGTTTGGTTCATGTGGTGATTATATATAAATGGAATAACTATATTTTAGTAATGATCCATTTAAATTACATTTTTTATCATCTTAAAAGATTAATTTAATGGTCAAATATTTCATTTCTTTTACTTGTAACTTATAGCAAGCTGTTTGGGTTGAAAATTGGTTTAAAATACAAGTGCAAAATGACTTAATTTATATTACGAAAAAGTAAATGAACTGCAGTATTTCTTCTGAAGGTTCATTATGTGGAAATGAAGGGGATATTATTTTCAGATAGTTTTTAAATAAAATTAATTTACTCTTTTATTCTCATTCTTTTATACTCTCAGTCACTCGGCAAAGACATAAAAACAAAGCAGATGTTAGTCAGCTCCAGTCAGTTTCTTGTTGTTAGACTAAATGAGATATTTTCACTAAGCAAAACTGAAAAAGTAAAAAAATTGTTCTTGCAGAAGCAGACAAAGCCTTCTAAGCTGTGGTTCCACTGTACCAGCTAGTAATTCTTCAGATGTAGAATTTGACTCGTTAAAGCTGTGCTGTAGTTGATTTAAATGATGTTAATAAGTTGGCAGATATAGGCCTTATTAGAAGGGTGCATAATCACATTTCAAAATCTGATTTTGTTTTATGCTTCAGAGCAAATGTTTTTAGCTTCAGAATGTTGTCTTGTAACTGAGAGAATGGTGTGCAGTGTCTGTCTGTAGGAGGAGGTGACATAGCACTGAGTGAGGCTGGGAAGAAAGAATGCAACTTAGCTCTTCATGAGAAGCTGATTCCCGTATCATCTCGAATCAGCAGCAGAAAGGTGTCATTTTTTGGTGAATCGTGAGTTTACGGTGGGGGCAGGGCATACACAGTCTCCCTCCAAACACTTGGATTGCAAGTCATCAGCGTGTTTCCTTCCACGTGGAGGGAACTATACCACCATTATTCCTGAGGTTATGAAGGCCTCCTTTCAGATGCATTTATTATGTGCCCTACTTTCTCTTTGCTGTGCTCTGTGATCAGTATGCATTACATCTACTGCATTGGGATCCCATGTCCCCTCCCAGGGGTAGGGGAAAAAAATCCAAACCCCAGAATTCAGTTCTGACAGATTTATTTTTGCTTGCGTGGTACATTTACAAAAAAGGGTCTTGTTCATCCTGGTTCCATGGAGCAGTAGAGATCTGTGAAAGGAAGACAGATCCTGAGTATTTCGGGGAAACATTTTTTATTTTTAAAAACTGATTAAAGCTGTCTCTGTTACTATTACCCATTGCAACTCAGAAGTCTGAAGAGAATTTGGGAGATGGAACATTTTAAATATTCAGAACATCTCTGTTTCTTTGCTTAAGGTATGAGTGTCAGGATTTTTTCACATCAAAATCAGGACTAGTGCTGCTGCTTCTAAAATACATAGACTGCTTTGGTGTTACACACACTTCAGTAGCCTTTGCAAGCTTGCTGCATTTTTTTTGTGTGCATGTGTGCATAGGTAATCTTTAAAACTTGACATTTATCTCTATGATAATAAAAATTATGCCATCCTCTCCTTCCTTGAAGTGGCTTTTTAGTAGGTTGCTTTGTAAATGTCACAAACTCTGCAGTTGTTGCTAGGTAAATTTTTTCCGCTCCTTATCTCCAGTTTGTATAGCCTTTGGAAAAAAACAGTTGCTGGTCTTGAAATTCTCTGCTTCCCATCACCCCCGTTTATTTTGTGCTTTTATACAAACCATGACAAACTTGCAGCGACTCCTTGTTTATATCAGTGTTTTCCACTTTGTCTGCCCTTTGTCTTTGCACCCCTTGGCATGTAGAAATCAGGAGCAGTTATTTTAAGAGAATGTCTTTTACCTTAGATTTTTTTATTGTGTCTTCAGAGATGCTATTTACTCCCTAATGCCTTTCTTCGCCCCCTGTTGGGAGTAGGTGGTAGTAGAAAAAGTAACTATACTTAGGGAATTGATCAAACTTAATATGGAAATAGCTTAAAATAGTCTTGTACACAAGTTCCCCTTTTAGTTTTTATGTACAGTAGATGTAAAGAACTGATCACTCTTTAAAGAAATTCACTATTTCTACAGAGGGGAACTCAGAAATGTGATGAGGATTTTGTGGCTAGGATTGTTGCTTGCAGCTCACTGTTTACGGTTCACCTGTCATCATTCTCCACATCCCCTGCACTCCTGCGTACATGATGTGAAAGGAGCACAGCAGTGGAGGGCAAATCTCAGGATCACTTGGTCAGGAATAAAAGGATGGTGCCCTATGGTGGCAAGGTCATCTCTTTGGTGAACACTTCCAGTGCACTCTCTTTTGCTTCTTTTGGTTTGGAGGCTTTTTGTTGTCCTTTTTACGAGTAAAAATGTTTATAAAGGGGCATAACAGCCAAAGTCTTTTGCCTCCAGCGGTGGCTGTGTGCCAGGATGCTTAGCAGTAATGCTGAAGATATTCTTGATCCTCTTTTTCCCTCCACTCATTCTTGCCCCCTCACTTGTACTGACAGTGGGGTTATGTTTTGAACCAAATAAGTGAACCAATCTTGCTTAAAATGCAGGCTTGTTCTTTTTTTGTCTGTGTAAAATCTTAAAAAAAGAAAGAGAAAAGCCCACATTTTGTGGCTTCAGTGGGAAATGCTTCAGGGAGCTAAAGAGTTATCCTGTTATAGATTGAGAGGAATGAGAGGGGCTTAAACTTCTGCTGTGAAATGTGAACAATTTGTGAATGCACACCTGTGTCACCATCAAACTCTTCATGACAAGCGCCACTTACTTAAATCAACTACCTTTTGTTCTGTGTCTTGAAGGCTTATTAGCTTCGGAGCATTGAACTGCAGGCACATGGTGTTCAGAAATTGTGGTATTCAGAAGTGCACCTTACACAAAAACCACTGCTCTTGTCAAAACAGGGATTTATCTGTGGCCAAACTAAACAGCTGGGAAGTTAAAGGGGAAATTCTCTTTCAGGGAAGCTCTGTCTCGCTTGGCTCCTCCAGTTACAAGTGCTGTAATCAGTAAGGCAGTCTGCAAGCACTCAAGTGAAACTCTCTACTTGTCTTCTGTCCTATAAATTCCTTTTGCTAATGCAGTGGAAATTCCTGCTGCATGGTGTCTGTATACAGTAATTTAGATCTGTGCAGACTTGCTGTAAATAGAATGAGTTTTGGTTTCATGGTTGTGAGGGGACATTGGAACATGGAGGTTCTGGAAAACCTTCTGCTACCTGAACTCCTTTTATTCCTTTTTCCCTAGAAAGTTGCATGGAGATTGGAATTATTGCCAACTTTATCTACTATATATATATATATTTTTTTTTTTTTTAAATAACAGATGAATTTCTGTAGCTACCTTTACTTTTTTAAGTTTCAATATACTTAAATGATGTTTATAGTAGCAAATGAGAAGTTGTAAACTGAGATTTTTTGCTACTGCTGGCCAGAAATTTGTGAATTGATTGTTGGTTATAAAGGTTGTCACCGGTGAATGGTCACATCTTCACAAACACACATACACAAATTATTTTAATGATTTTTGGTCAAAATTGGTCAGAATGTAGGAGATGCTTCCAGATCTGAGTGGATAATAGTTTCATGACCTGGTGCCATAGGACATGGAAGAACCCAAATGGAAAGTCCTTAATTCAGATCAGAGACATGAAAAGTTTAAACTGATTTCCCAAATCCCATCTGTATGTTTGCCTCTCTCTTCATCCTCCCTCACATTTCCCAAAGTCTTCCTTTTTATTCCAGCATAGAACAAAAATCCAGAAATACAATTTTTTTTTGAAAACAGGGTTCTTGTTCACCAGCCTACACTACTATTATTAACTCTAATAGATATTTGAAAGGAAGCTCTATGAAATGGAGTAGGCTATGCCATCATTTTGAGATAGTAGCATCTTTGTAATGTAGTTCAGGTAATTAAAGAAAACACGTCTGACATTTTTGTGTGAGTAGCTGGGACTGGACAGAGGAGAGCGGCAAAAAGAGATGGAAGCCAAAAGCTTCCTACAATTTCCTACATGCTTGTGATGGCTTTGAAGCATTCAGCTATTGATACTAAAATGGGTTATTCTGAGGTTAACTGAGGTAATTGCCAAGAGATGTTTAGCAGGCCACATCCCATTGTTTTAGCAAAGGAGGCAGCTGCCCAAGGCATTCTTCCCTTTGGATGCTGAATTAGTAGGGCCAGTTTGGGGGCTAGGATTTGTCTTGGTTGTTGGTGAGTTACCTAGGAAACAAGGATTAAACTTGCCCCCAAAAATCCTAAATGAGGAGATGAGTTTAGATTTTTATGAAGAGTGTTTAGCTTTGTGTTGTATACGTACTTATACATGCATTTATGCATGTCTGACTTTGGTGTCTGAAAAAAATGTCACAAACACCTTCTTTTTGTGATGTCATCACAACAGAGGAGATAGGGTCTCAGGCAAGTCAAGCTCAGACAAGGCTGAAAAAGAGAGGGATCACTTATCAGCATTTTTCTCAGAGATGTGCAGTTCAGAAGGTGGTAAAGTATTACCTGGCAGTTACTTCCAGAGTTTCTGGGAGTAACTTGCTGCATTATACACGCAACATGGCATTGTAATCTCTGGCATGGTGGAATCTGAGTCAGACTGCATCCCGTCTAGTGCACAGCTTGGTTTTGTAATGTTTAGAAGAACTTTTATTCATCTCTTTAATTACAGTCTTTAAATGAGAAAGGGCATATTGTTTCTAAAACTACAGTAGTCTTGATATCTTCTGAGACGTAAGCTGCAAAGAATAAGTTTCAGTACTATTCAAAATAAATTAAACTGTTTTCACAGTTTATAACTCCCAACTACAAGAATTTTATAGTCAAGGCTGCATGTTCTGCAATACTTAACTTACTCCATTTTAGTCTTTTTTGGAGGCCTTTGTGTACTGCCTGGTAGGGCTGTGGGTGATATCTTCGATAAACAATGCTGATGATAATGTAAAATATTGTTAAAATTATTGTAAAAATAGAAACTTGGTACTACATGTTCTTCTTGCTGTGACATTCTCATCATCCCTGCTTATCTTGCTGTCAGAAAAAGAAGTCTCTGTCTATAGTTAGCATAGGAAGGCGTATCTGGCCAAAAGAAGAGTGCGCTTATCTCTTATCTGCCGCCTCCATCATTGGCACAGTTGGGAGCAGAGGCCTGACTTCACAGCTCTGCTTGCCAGTGAAGGGTTGGGGCACTTCTTGGGTTTTTATGCTCCTGGTGTAGGAGGTGAGCAGAATCAGGCATATTTGTAGTGAGAGCTAAGGCTGCCCAGAGCCATCAAAACTCTGCTGTGGCATCCTCTGGGCTTCCCATTTCACTGTCGCTGTTGCAGCTTTAGAGAAGGACTTCCTCCTGAGGTCCATGCTCACTCTGAGTCCTGTGGCTTCCAAAGCTGTTCATGCTGCTTTCACTCCACCTTTCAGATACAGAGCTTCTTTCTGTAGCACTAAATCCTTTGGCCCACAGCTGTCTTATTCCAGTGGCTTTCCAAGTCCCATGATCTGCCTAGTTATTAGGCTGGTTTTCTTCATTGGTCATAAGTCAGCTAATTGCTGCTTTTGCCTGCTGCTGACACAATCTCATGGACACAGTGACTAAGAACAATCAATACATTGGAATAGAGAGGAGAGAGACTTCTATGGAGAACAGGGAAAAGTAGCAGTAATACAGTAGGGGAGTTTCAGGAGTGATGCTACTGGTGAAGCCCATCTTTACAGGGGCAATACAGTGCTCCAAGTACGTTGATTTAGATCTATGTAGCCTTACATTAACTGCCTTGCCCTAGTAGCAATATTGGCATGTGTGCAGTGCTGGTTATCTTTTCTTCTTCTCCTAATCTTAATGGCCTACTACTACACCAGGAATGGAGAACTGGTGTTTTTTCTCAGCTGGATTTGGGAAGCAAACAGTTTGGTTAACATATGTTGCACAAGGTACATTGGTAGGGGACTTGCATGTGTACCTGCTGCAAGATTGCCTCAAAAGCATCTTCCATCTGGAGAACTCCAAGAAATGGCCTTGCTTTGGAAGAGACTAGTCCAGAGTGCTCTTCTTCACGGTTTTTGTGGGAGGGACTAGGGTGGGAGTTTGCTTCTGGCTGCCCACAGGTTGGTTACTCTCATTCTGCAGTGATGTGTGGGGATGACTGGGCTGACCTGTACTGCTCCATGTGGATTTCCCAGCTCAGCTGGCATTCATCAGTGGTTTCTGAGCCCAGCAGTTGGAACCTTGTTCACAGATGCTTGCTAAAAATTCTTCTGTATTAGAATAAAAAAATCTTTGTTCTCCCCTGCTTGCTTTTATAATTTTGCTTTTTTTTTAATGCTTGTAACATCAACAGTACTATGAGGAAGAAGCACGTATGTGTATGCAGGCATATTTAGGTATAAATACACAAAATGTTGGCAGGGCTGAAATCTGTGCAGCACAACTGATATAAACAGTTCTGCATCCTTTTGTAAGACAGTGGAAATTCTTAAAGATGAGGTGAACGTCAGTCTAATTCTGTGGGTTTATATAACTGCATTTTTCTCTAAATTTTTTTTTTCACTGTGAGACTCCCATAAACTGAAGCTATACACAAAGCAAATTACACTGCAGGTAGCACAGCAAAGGCTATCAGCTGCACAGAAGATGCCCAGGGTACAAATATTTTGATTTAGGTTTCATTCCTATTGTCCTGTGTGTTGTTAGCAGCAGGGGTAAAACTTTCAGAATAAATTGTAACTTTTAAATTGCTGCTCTTCAAGGGTCGCAAAATGATCAAGATAGGCGTTATTGCTAACTGTCTCTGGTAAGGACCACTGTGCTAAGTGGTATTCAAAGGTTTCTCTTAAACCAAAGGCTGTAAAATCAGGGAAGTAGCACATTAATGGGAAAGGCAGGGTGTTAAGAAACAGAGTGTGGATTGTTTGACTTTTTCATATGTACTAGTGCATTTGTGTCAGACTTTTCTGAAGTAGTTGTAACTCATGCCGTTAATTGATTCTTAACCATGCAATCGCTAATTGCCATTGGTGAGGAGGTAGAGTGGACCCTGCAGAACTCAAAGAGGAAGAATAGAGCAGTTGCTGATGCTTGTAGGTGTGTGCTGAGAGACAGTAGGGAATATGAGTGAAAAGCCCCTGGATAGGCATGATAGTGCTATAGGCATGATAGCCTATTTATATGTAGGTTTTTGAGAGGGAGGAAGAAGAGTGGGTAATAAACCTGGTGGGAGGGAAAAAACATGAACTTGATGTGGCAAAATAAGAGACCCAGCATAGAATATTTTAGAAGGTTGTGACACTGCATAAAATGAGGCAAAGAAAACCAAGGCAAGTACTTGCCTTCAAACTAGAGAAGATGAATGAGGGGAGATTGGGATAATGTTGACGTAGAGGAGGTTTCCTCAGACTTGAACTTCTAATCTCAGGTGTTCTGTCCCCCAGCAAATACTGAAAGCTCCACTGAGCTTTTAAAAACAGAAGTTCTTTGTGTGTATCTTCAAGGTTTGTGTGTGTCAGGCTTTCAGCCTTTTTCTCTGCAGTTAAGTTTTGACATTTCCTCCCCCTCACATGAAAATCTGCTGGTTACTTTTTGTTGACTAAAGGACTCATGCTGGGCTTTTAAGGAGAGTCAAATACTAAGAGGACTGGCTTCAATGAGCTGACATTAGATGTGGCCAAGAGAAGGCACTGTATGAGCCAAGGGATATCAAAAATGGATTTCATTGAAGGAGAGTAATTTGTTTGGTATAGGATGGGGTGATCTTTTCCAAAGAGGTTCAAGACCCTCCAGAATGTTATGCTCCCATCTTGGGCTGGAGAGGAGCAAGTGACAATGTTTGGGTACAAGTCAGTGTGAAGACCAGATAGAAGGGAATGTTTGAGAGATGCTGAAGTACTGCAGTGACAGGGTTGAGCAGATACATAAAAATAACTAAAGAGTTTGCGGAATTCCTAGGTCATGGGCCTGAAGGAATGGAGATGAAAAGCATTGTCTCTTTATAGACAATGTCCTTTCAAAAAGACAGTGGTTTGGATCAGAGCCAAAAGTTTTTCATGCTAAGCTCTCATTTCTTCTCTTTTGTATCATGAGTGAAAGATAACAAGTTCCTTCTTAGTCCATGTGAGTGTAGAAGAAATGCTGGCTTCAGAGAGTATTTGCAGGTTTCTATCACTTCTTGAAAAAAGGAGGAAGAAAATCTAAGTGTATCAGTTCTCACTGTCTGTCTGTAATGCTGCTTCCTTCCTTCTTTCTGTGAGGAAAGAGGACAGTGCCTAGCTGGATATGTGGATGACTGAGAGTGAGAGGAAAAGTTTTGGATCACCCAGTAACAGTCATGCAGAGCCTTGCTGCGCTTGTCACACCCCAGTTATTTCCAGGGTGTCCTGTGGGGTACTCGAGAATTTCAGAACAGAGCATCAGAGAAACCCAGGTTCTGACTGGGAGCTGCTCAGAATGAGCAAGGTGAGGAGTGCTAGCCAGCGTGCTTCTGTGCAATCCTGTTGCTGTTTTTAGATGAGACAGCTGAAATCAGGATTGCCAGGGAGACAGATAATGCCTGAGGCAAATGTCTGAGGATTTGCTGCAGCTGAAGAACTGTTAGTGTAAAAGTCTCCTTTTCAGAATCCACTGCCTGGGCCCAACCTCCTGTGGCAGGTGCCTCACAAGTCCGCTTCAGAGTGGCAAAATTTATTTTTAAGGTGCCACTGCTTAGTGCACGACCTCTGCTTAGCTTAGAGCACTCATTGGAAGTGTGAGAGGTCTGAGTTAAGCTTCTCTTGTCAGCCTGGGGATACAAGTCTGCATTTTCCAACTGTCCAAAGAGTTGCCCTCGTTGCCAGGCTGGGATGAGGAGCAGCATCATATTTGCTTGCAGCTCAGAGCTGAACCCTTTTTGCAGCAGAGAGCATGAGTTCTGGAGACAAGCAGAAGAGCAAATGAGGGGGAGAGTGTTGTACCGTAGCCCAGTGGCTGAGACCCAGAGGCAGCACAGTTATAGGCTGCAGCTCCTGCATCTTCAAAGTGTGTACATTTTACAGTAAACAGACCATGGATAATAACCTGAAATAATTCCCAGCCATGACTACATTTTGTAACTGTTCCAGGTTGGATATATTACTGTTATCGGGCTCTTTCACAGCATCTAAGCCCTCAGGTTTTGGATTGCAGTGTTGTTAAGGAAGGCATTGGACATCTGACTGCACGGGCTGGACTCCTTTGATCGTGTGACAGGAACAGGTCAGGTGGGCAGGCACTGTGGTCCATAGTCAGATGATGGAAATTGGATGTCCTTTGAACAGCACCACAGTCCCACAAAACATAAGAATTAGCTGTGTACCAAGGGGTAGGACGATTAACTGCCCAGTCATCTGTTTAGAAGGGCACTCGGGGGTAGAGACTGTCTGTCCAGCATGCTCTTAGAAGGAGTTAGTGAGCAGTGTTTTTCATACAGCAGGTCAAGAGTTTTATTACAGGAGGCAGTTTTGGTGAGTGACTGTGATGTAATGGCGTTCATAAGGAGTGGGAGAGAGAGTAAAACCAGTAGCCTTCATAAGAAGAAAATACTTATTTCCTTATCAGAGGTATACAGATGGCTCAAATGCAAACTCTCCCACCTTGCAAAGACAGGTAGTGGAAATCACAAGCTTTTCCTTGACCTCAAAACTAGGAAGTAACCAACCAAAAAGGAGGAGCTGGGTCAAGTGTCTAAGGACAAGTGTAAGTGAACTTAGTGCAAGGGATGTAGGTACAGAATTAGAAAGGTCAAGGCACAGAGTAAGATACAACTAGTAAGAGAAATTGAGAGCTACAGTAAATAATTTTTAGGATGTCAAAGTCTTTGCTTCACTTTCCCAAAAGGAACTAGCATGGTAGCTGACTTGGTATAAAATGCTTCTTGACTAAAAATAATGTAACTGTTTGGACTCTTTGTCATCCTCAAGTGGAAGTTGATACTGTGGACTCTTCTTTGTGTCACTTGGCATCTATCCCACACCAGAATCTTGAATTTACTACTTTCATTTTGGCACAACTGATAATAACTATTGTTATTTACAATGCAGTCTCTGTCTGCTTTACATTTTTCATATCTGACATGCAAAGTGCCTCCCAGAGGAGGCCTTTTAATCTCATCCTTCTTCACCCCCAAGCTGCTTAGAGTTTTCTCCAGCCAATGCACAAAAAACCTACTGAGCTGCTTCTTCCCCCAGCATGAATAGGATTTTCCAACATAAATCTCTCATCTATCAATGGATTAACATACTTAAAATTCAACTCACTGAGGGGTTTAAAGAGCTCAGCCATGGGTAATAAAGTACAGTACCTTTCACCGCAGTAATACCAATTCTGATCCACACCAGGATGTTAGTGACTGGGGGTTACTGCTTGAACTGAATCAACTGAATGTGCTTACAAACCCATGTCAGGGATTTCTGTCTGGGCAGAATGGAGTGAGCTGTGCAGGCAGTGCCTTCCCATGTCAGGGAGTAGAAAGATATGCACCCACATTTAATTTAGACAGTTTTTAAGACGTTTGCTAGAAATAAATGGTAGGATTTCTTGTTTTGTCCTTTTAAAGAAAAAAGATGATGAGGGGGCAAAAATCCCAATATCATATTCATTTTCATACTTTTCTTCAACCATGAATAATGTTTGCAATTGTATTTGTAACTTTGTTCAATTCTCAGATGACATGGTCTGGGGCACTGATTGGTGTCCTCTGACTATCTTGGGATAGGACTGGTTTGCATACACATTAATTTTGTTCTGTTTTTAAAACTAATTTCTTGGTTCTTTAAGAATTTAAAAGATGGGGTTTCTTGCACATACCTGTCACTGTAATCAGCAGAATCAACATTTTTTTTCTTTAAAAAAATATCACTCCCATTACAGAACTAATGTGTTTGGACCCTCTTGAGAAGGGAGCTGCTTGAAAAAAATGACTCACAGTTTATTTCCAGACCTTGAAGTGATGGGTATGTGATTTTTTTCCCTCTGAATTTTTTAAACCATTTGTCAAAGAAAATAAACTTTAGCCTTGGTTTAAAAGAAGCAATCATGTGGCAAAACATTTTAGCAGTTCAAATAAGGGCTAGAGAAGCTACAGCCCTTGTGGAAAGTCAGGTATGTAATTGTCTGCATGGGTTTTTTTTGGTTTTTTTTTTTTTTTGGCAATGCAGGGTGTGGTGATGTATAGTGTCCTAAAATAGACTTTTGCAGCTGGAGAATGCATCTGTTAAGTAGAGCAATTAATAATTATATATTGGGTTGTTTTTACAATAACTCAGAGGTTTTTCTGCAAAATTATTACCAAAGTTATGATTGCTCTTACCTCTTTTTTGTCTTCCCTTCTTCCCTTCTTTCTTGAATACATTAGTAAGCAAAATTTATAGCAGAAACTAGAACTTATAAACTACTACACTGAAATGGAGATTGTCTAGCATCATGATAGTTTTGAGCAAGAGACCCTCTGTGATAGTAATTAGTTCTCCTGCTTCTGATGAAGTCCTGTTTCACACAGTGTTTTTCTCCTCTGTACTCAAGTGTTTGCATGGATACATGTATTTTGTAGCTTGCCTCACGGTAGCTGCAGAAACATTGATATTTTTGGTTTCATGAACTTCCTGAATTTCTGCTCCTTCAATGTAATTTTAGTTCTTTGATTTCTATTATGAGAATGAACTGGGGAAATTAGGATTCGGTGTCCAGGCATGGGTGTTTTAAAAAGGATCATTGAGCATGTGGAGAATGCAGGAGGAAAAACACGGTTTATGCAGGGCAGATCTGACAGCTGGTAGGAAGGTTTAATGAGTAAAGGGCCATGGGCCCTTCATCTCCAAAAAAGAAAAGCTCCAGAAATGCATGATGCTCATGTGCTTTGGACTGTGCCAGCACTGGGTCTCACTTTTTTTTTAGTCTTGTGTCCCTGAATTTTGAGGCTGAGGAGCCACTACCGTGAAATACTGAAAGTCAACATTTACATTGACAGTGGTTTTGCCCCAGATAATTTCATTCAATTCTGGTCGATGGCTGCCAATGCTGCAGGTTGGGTATGGCTCCTGGCCAGTTTTGCCTTCCTCTTTAGGTGGCAAAATAAAATGTTACAGCTGGGTGCAGTTGATGCCTTTTCCTGGTCTTAAAATCAGGAATCAAACGTGGTTAGAAGGGAAAAAGGGATTTTACCTTGGTATTTATTTTAAGTATCCTTAGGTGCACCACGTCCAGGTCGAGGAAGTGGTCGTCTCAGTCAGAAGGTGTCCTGAGGTGTGGATTTGCCATGTACTATAAAGAGAATAGTTAGTAAGGGGTGTCTGAGAGCCAGACTGATACTGATGTGAACGTATAAAGAGATGCAGAAATTGAAACTATTACTTGTCTTGCATGTCTGTCCTTAGGCAGCTAAGTGCCTGTATTCCCATCTCACTGAATTTGCTGTTAGCGTTAGTGGAGGTTGATGTCTTCCTTGCTTGAGTCAGCAGTGGGACTTTTTCTTTAGCTTTCTCTACTACTTCTGAAGTGTCAGCAACAGAAATCTTCTAGTGATATGCTGTCTGTTGCACAGCTTTGGGCTGGTTGTAATAATCCTGCTAGGACAGTAGTTCATCACCTTGGTAGTTAACAGAGTCCAGGTGGTCTGAAGTAGGTATTTTTAACTTTAAATGCTTCTAAGAAAGGAAGGCAAGAACAGCACCTGCTAATGAGCAGTTATTGTAACATTTTAGTTAAAAATAAAGTTGATATTTTGCTATACAGTCAATGGCTATGGGGTTGTGTGTTTTATTATTCATCAGTAAGACTGCTACATATCTTCCGGTGATATGCTGTGAATGTGCCAAGCAAATGCCTTGGTTGATTTCTTCCTTCTCTCCTTCCCTCAAGAGAGGTATTGTTTTTTGTGGCTCAGCATTTTGTTGTGACAGATGCAGAAATGGGTGCTCATCCTGCACTCCTTGGTGCTGGCAAAGGCAAGAGCAAAGTATGTTCTGTCCTTGGAGTGAAAGCAGTGACGTCTGTGGGGGGCTTTTTTCCAGGGAAAATCTTGCCACAGTCTTGTACCTATCTCAGTAAAACTGTAACAGCTGCACTGGCATCTTCCCCTTCACCACAGGCAGCTGCACTGCACCAGGGAACAGAGATGTGGACTTCAGGTGACCTTCTAAGCAGCTTGGATTGAGGCACTTGGAAGATAGAGATAATGACCTAGGAGAAGGAATGCTTGCACTGCTGTGCTTGGGGCCTGTTATTAGTTTTGAGAAGGCTTTTGTGAAACATTTCTTATGCCATTTCTGCTCCACTAGAGCAGTATCCAGATTGCTTCAAGTTTGATACAGGAAGGTATTTTTGAAATGCTTTCTTTTAAAAAGTTATCTTTATAAACAGTTTGTTGCCTTGCAAACCTTTGTTTTATTGTTTCTTTATTGAATACAGCTCAAAAATGTTTTTGAAATCAGGACTGTTATTCTTTATTTTTCTTGTTTTTGTGGGGATTTTTTGCAGGGGGTGGTGGTGGTTGAGAGTGTGTTGGATTGTTTTGTTTTTTTTTTTTTTTTTCAATCCTATCCCTCATTTTCTACTGGCCCCTACCACCAAAGACTGTGGCTGCCTCATGCTTCCCAGTTCTCACTTCCACCCCAATTAACTTTGAGTTGGTTGGGAAAGCATATTTGATTCTTCTTGCATCCTGTTCTGTTGCAGATTTTGACTTGAACTATTTTTGGCATTGGAGCAAGTTTACAGACTACGTGCAGTGTGTCCTCACCTTCACTGGTGTGACTGGTTACATCACTTACCTGTGGCTGGACTCCTCCCTCTTTGTGGAAACACTGGGCTTCCTTGCTGTGTTCACTGAGGCCATGCTGGGTGTCCCCCAGCTGTACCGCAACTACCAGAACAGATCGACAGAAGGAATGAGGTACGGTGCTTGTCCTACATCAAACACATGCATGGCCCTCCGTGTGGGTTGTCTGTGCACTGTGGGAATGCTTTGCCAGGAAGGGCAATGTCATCTCTGCAATTGTTACTTGAAAATACAGCAGTGGTCGGAGTAGATTCGCTGTCAGTAGGAGCTGGTGCAGCACTGCTGAGGGCAGCGGGAGTTCCGTGACACCCCTGAAGTCTGACCCATTATCCAAGTCCAGCTGGACAGTTCTGAGGTGAAACATGTTGTAGTGAAATAAACATGTGAAAGCACTGCTGTTGCCATTAGCAACTTGTTGCATTTCAACTCAAGCTGTGCTACACTGGTAATTAGAAATGGTCTAAAGAAATCTTGCATATTAAAAGTAATAAAGAGAATTAAAGTATTTTGAGCCTGCAGCCTGTAACTATCAGTGTAACTCATATAATTAGCTTTTTCTCATGTCTTCTCATCACTTCTTCATAATCTATTATTACATTTGTAGCAAATGACATCACTATTTTTGTGTCAAAGCTTGAAACTGACATTTAAGAAAGCTCAGATGTGACTTTTACAGTAAGGACTAGGAAACCCTCTGTAAAATCATGTGGGACAGAAAACTTTAATCTTGTGCCCACTCTTGAGTCAGTAAATCAGATTATCTTTTCACACTGTTTATTGGATAACTCCAATGGTACCACTAAGATTACAAAGGCAATTTGTGATGCGTTTTGAGAGAGGAAATCTTCACTGTGATGTATCAGTGCATTGGTCTGTAGAAGCAGTACAGCAGCAAATTCAGTTCACAGAGTACTATGGTAATTTATGATTCTGTCTTCTCTTTCATTGCTTTGTTATGACTTCTCAGCATTGCTTTTAAATTTGCTGGGATAATTTTTACTTTGGTCAAAACAAATAATCATGCCCCCCCCCCAAACCAATGCAATTTTGTCCTCTGTTCACGTTGTTTCCTTTATTTGCTTGGCTTGCATGTGCTTATACTAGCTACTCTGAGATCTTTTCCAAATTGAAATGTTGAAATGTTCAGAAATTTGCTTTGATGCTTCAGACATTTTCTGATTGAGAGCCCCTTTGGTACAGAATGAGTCAGGATTTGTTTCCAAAATATTTTTTCAGGCATGTACAGTTTTCCTATTTCCTGTATATGGTATTAGCAAAAGGATTTTAAAAACTCTCTTTGTTCTTTGTAAACTGCTAAGCATAGAATTGCAAAATTCTCATCTAAGACTGCTTGGCAAAAATTGCTGCATTTAGTCAAGAGAAACTAGCATAAAAGCTCATGTTTCCTTGCGATGGAACAGAACTAGGTCAAGGATAGCCACACTCTGTATTGCTTGTGTCTACATTGCAGAATGCATTCCCCTCTCTGGTTCCACTCTTGAAGCAGTTCTTTGTGTGACATTGGACATTGATGTGTCTGAGGACTGATGAGGTAATGCACAACTTTGTGCTGCTGTACTGCAGTGGGAGGCTGTTCATGCACATGCTGGTGCTCTTTCATTTTTTTCAGGTTGAATTGCAGTTTTGTGTATGTTGCAGGTACCACACACACTTTCTAGTACCATGCAATCCTAAATTGACTGGATGTTCTCTAAGCATTAGTGGGCTGTTCCTCCTGTGAGAGTGAGTGACTTCTTCCAATATATTGCATATATATTGCCTTCTGTTGAAGGAGCTGTTAGAAATATTTCCTCTGAACTTGCCTTCTTATGCCCACTTCTCTAAAAGCATATTAGAGAGGAGACTCCAGTCATGGGAACTGTGAAGGGAGCATGTAACAGTGCAGCCAGCCTACTTGCATGGGTATTTACCAGGTGGGGGCTGGCTGATGCCCAGGATAGCTGATGCCCACTGCTCTGTGCAGTTCTGTACAGCTCAGGGCAGAAATAACCACATGTGTGGATGGTTACACTGTCGGAAGCAATCACACTGGGGATCTGGGCCAAAATGGCTGGCTGCCAGCCATGCTCTTAGCAAGCCTCAGTGGCAAAGTGAAAGAAGTGAGCTTCAAGTGTCTCTGTGACTTTAAGCTTAATGAGGAGAGTAATGAGTATTAAGCTGTTCTGTATAGTGACTTTTTGGTCAATCATTACATCCTGGTTGGAGGTGGTAACTTCTTAAACCACAGTAATTCTGTCACCCCATGCAGGAGTGCAGTCTGTGTCCCTGATAAAGATCCCAGCCTTTACTACTGCCAGAGAAGGGGTTGTTCACAGGTCCTCATGGCTTGGCTGAGAAAAGCAGTAACATGCATCTGTCTCTGAACTGGGACAGAGCAGCTGATACAGTCTATTTAGCAAACAAGTCCTTTCATAAAGGTTAACTGTTGAAAAAGAAATGGAGAATAAGGTTACAGTATGTGGCCCCATCTGATCAGGGTATCCTGCCAGACTCCTCTGATACTTGTTTCTGAAAAAAGGCCAGAACTCTTCCCCCCCAGTAACACCTGTTTAAGTGAGAAGTTGAGGACATCTTATAGTTTAGGTAGCACTCATTTCCTGATAAACAAACTTGGAGACCAGGGGCCATGAGAGAGGTAAATGGGAGAGGTGGCAGTGGCAGGCAGGATATCGTTTAGGAGTCTGCTATGGAAAGGGTCCTATCATCTCACCTCTGTATTTCCATCTGCTACTGCCTGAAAAGTCCCCTACTTGAAAATGTCCTCTGTGTCTGAGGTAAATGTCCAGAGGGCATCTGCAGGTTAATCAATTATTACAATGTTTATTGTAATAGAGCATGGCTGGAATGAAGGAATCACAGTTACGTGCTTTGTGGTGCTCTTGAGAATGAGTCTGCTGGTTCTTTGGTATCTGTTCTGCTGGATAGAGCTCTTCACAACTTATTTTTAAGTTTTCATTTTTCCGTTCCTCTCCCATTTTTCTTCTTTTCGTAGGAGTATTACTACTAGGTCCTCTAGCTTCCTCCTCTGTTCAGAGAGGGTGGAGACCAAAGGAGAAGTTGGGAAGAAATGAAAACAATAAAAGTAGAAAGGAGATGCATGCTGAGTAACAGCTTTTGTGGAGTGAAGGTAGTGTAGTATGTCCTGGTGGGCTGATGATTGATGAGTGGAAATTTTCTTATGATTAAGTAAACAACTAAACTAGGCAAAGGAACAGAAATTTTCATCATGTTCTCTTTGACAATTCACGTGATTACTTTATGGAAATGAGTACTTTATGGAAACTTGGAGCTCTGTTCAAGTGTTTTGAGTACTTTTGAATGGTTGCAAACCTAAATAGTACAGTAGTAGTTACATAAATTGTGGTACTAAACTTGACAGAAGTGCTTTGTAATGAATTGTGTTAATACCTATCAAAGAAATAATCACTTAATCTCCATTCTTTTCAAGAACTAAACTAGTTCTGTTGGGTTACCTAGTAAAAGAGTAATTTAATTACTTTAATTATTGGGGTGGATTAGACTTATAAGTGATTATGTTAGAAAAAGGACAAAAGCTACCTCAAAGTTAAAGAGCTTTAGAGTATTTGAGAAAAAAAGGCACTATGACATTAAAAGATTGATCATCACTTGTAAATTTTCTTTATATTATGTGATAACATATTTCAAGATTTGACATCCAGAACACCTCCCCTTTATCACCTTTTAGGATGCAGAGCTGCTGAGTGCTACAGTTGGGATCTGATGCTCCTTGTATTATTCGCTGCTTTTGTTTTGTGACAAAAACCATGGAGACAGGAACTTACTCTGTCATTTATCTTTGCGTCCTCACTCCTTCTAGGATAGTTGCCTCCCAGTCACTTTCTAATAAACTGCATTAATGAGAGAAGGTGGTGTTTAACAGGAGGCAGTGGAAAGGGCAGGAAGGTTGGCTCTGGATCTGCACACAGAAGTCAGGGCATTGGGAGAATCACATCCTTGTGTGGACAACAGCTTTTGCGGAGTTCCTGTAGGAGGGGGGCACTGTGTACTTTTGTGCGGGTGTGGGGAGAGCCTCTGAGGGAGGCACTGCTGTTATTATGCACTCCTCATAATCCCATCTGACCTCCCTCCACCAGGGGAGGAGGATGGAGGGTGTGCCTCTATAAAGTCTGCGACCAAGTTGTAGGTGTGTGGTTCTACCCAAGAACCATGTTAATCTGGGGACTGAATGAGGGTTGATTTTCTCCAGGACAGTAATGTGTTCCTGTCTGCTGCCCTCCTCCAGGAAGAAGTAACTGCCCTTCATGGAAAGTTTTTTGCAAAAGCTTTTCAAAATCACCTGGCAGTAACCCTTTTGACTGCCAGCTGCTGCTCCAACCCCATGGAGAAGCAGTTTCTTTTCAGTCAGAGCTGCTGCGTGGCACAATCTTCGCAGGTCCAAGAAAGAGATCTGGAAGAGGACAGAGCTGGGCTGCATATCCTGAATTCTCAGAAGCCGCAATCCGTTGTATACCCAAATGTGCCCATCAGTTGTTGGCTTGGAAACATGTGGGTTCAATAAAGCAAGGTCTTTTTGCAGCAGTAGTTGAGGTCCTGATACACTGCTGTCTCTTCCCTGGCTGCACCCTGGGCACAGAATGGCCCTTGCTGTGCCTGGCTCAGGGCTGCAGCTGCAAGGTCAAAAGGACACAACCAGGGAAAGTCTGTGTCGTCCCTCTGCAAGCAGAGTCCCAGGTCTCTCTTCTTGCTCATGGACAGGTTTCAGTCTGCTTGGAAGGAACCTCGTTACTGCAAGACTTTTGACTGTCATGTTTGGCTGACACTGGGTCAGAAACTCAGAATTTCACTGCCTGGAGACAGTCAACGCAATCAGTGACTCTGCTTATATGTTGACAGGAGACTGTCTTGAGAAATCTAGCCTGGAAAGGCTGAATGAGGATAATCTCAGGGTTTAATTCAATCAGGTTATTGTGCTATGAAAGAAAATATTAATTTCGTCCCTCCCGTGGCAGTGCTGGGTCAGTCACAGTGATTATTCTTTTTTAAGAAGCATAAATCACTGAAGGAGAAGCAATTGGCATTTATTTTCTCAGAAGCTGCTGAAGTCAAGAGCTGCAAATTCTAAGAAGCTTTTTCATTCAGAAGTGTTTTATAAGGTGTGCTTCAGCTGTGAGCTAGTTATGAACAAGTATTTATGTGAAATGTATCCGATGAAATGAGTGTGGTGTAAAGAGGTATGAAAGAAATAAATTCTATTAAATTATTCTAATATGTATATATATTTTATATATTCTTTACTTTTCTCCTCTATAGATAATATTAAAAGTAGCAGAAGACAGCATTTCTTTGGGAGATAAAATTTTGTTGTTGGGTGCGTTTATTAAATACTGCTCTATAGCTTTTTCCTTTATGAGACGTGCAGCTCTTTATATCAGTTTTCATAAGAAAATGTTGACTTCTGAGAGCAATGTTTGTCCCAGAGACAAATCCTGGGTTTATTCAAACACTGCAAAGATTAATTAAAGCTGATGTATTTTTTCTGCCTGTATTGGATTAACCAGGTGCTATGATGAACAGATGTAGAAGGCTTTATTCAGGACTGGCTAACCAATGTCTGGCCACCTCATTTAGTGAGATTTTAGATTTAAGGAGATTGGGTAAGTGCTCTAAAAATGCCACTGCTGTGGTTTGCTGGGATTTTTTAGCCTAAGAAATTTTTTTATTTGTAAGTAAAACAGCTTCAGTGACTTACTTCCTTTAGAGTAACTTTTGAGTTTATGCTGTTTAAAAGTAAACAAAGCGCTATGCTAGAGGGAGGTAGCAAGAGTTGTGGATCTTGCTGCTCAGGCACCAACTATGTATTAGCTTCTCAGGAATAATTTAGTTCCGTGAAAAAGAGAGGCAATTCACATCTGTTGTGGCAACTATGTTACTTACATATCTGTGCTTCTTTGGGGAGGCTCAGTAAAGGAATGAGAGGAGTTAACTGGAAAAGAACTTACAAAGTGCTAAAAAGAAGGGAAGTTAAAAGAGAATGATGTGGGCAATGGCAATATTGAATGTTATGGGGTTTTTTTCTCTTCAGCTCTGTTTCTCACTGTCAGATATTGCATGGATGAGAGCAAAATCAAAGAAATAGGAGTAGGGATAATGGATGCCTATGTGAAAGATTTCCTTTACTGAGTATACCACATACACAAAGCAGACACTGGCCAGTACAGTGGAGACCTGAGTTAGGAGTACATTGTGTCCAGTCCAGAACTAACACAGAGGAAGATGCTGAACAG
Organism: Lanius collurio; assembly: GCA_020086605.1. Lineage (NCBI taxonomy): Eukaryota > Metazoa > Chordata > Aves > Passeriformes > Laniidae > Lanius > Lanius collurio. The sequence continues at coordinate 26,984,446 of JACBWW010000011.1, read as the reverse complement.
AGAGAGAATAGTTTCCCTCAGGCATTGGCATTGTACCCTCCAGGTGCTGATTAAGCAGTGTCTTCTGTTATTCTTAAAATTGCAGCTGCTTTATATATTAAACAGACAAAACAGAGAACATGGAAGAGGGGTATGAGAGGTGAGGGCAATTTAATTAAAAACAAGCAAATAAAACCCCCCCAATATAGCTTTGTGGATTCAAATCATCTGACCCAACTAAGAAGCATGTTTTCATTGCATAAAGCATTATGCAGACAATCATAGGGACTAAGTTATGAAAGAGAAAGTAGTTCTCAAGGGACTAGTTAGGACCTAAAAGTTAAGTCTGGGACCCTGGCAAACAGAGAAATCAGGGTCTTAAGCATGAGCCAGAACTACATTGAGTAAATGTAAAATTACTAGCTCTACTTAAAAGTGGTTTGTACTTAAGGTTGTGTAGCCCATTCCTTACTTTCACTGCCTTTCCTATTGCACTAATCAGAACTGTTACTGTGCTTACAAATTGCCTATTTTAAACTATACATGTAATTTACTGTAGTTCTGTGATTGTATTATTTTGTCTTCCTAAGTGTTCTTCCTACTCAGATCCTTAGTTTTCTTTGTGGGTCTACAGAAATCGTTGTTGTTGCTGCTATGGCTCTAGCCAGCCTTCATAGTTTTCTGGGGAAGTTCTACTTATTTGTTTGCTTTGCTGATCTTTCGTCTTCTGCTCCTGGCACTGATCAGCTGGTTGTTATTTTCCTTTATGGTGGCTTTTATATAAAATATTCCAAGATTTTTCATTTCTGGACTTTGCATACACATCTAGGTTTGCATAGTAGTCAGTGAACAATTTTCATGACTGGATGGACCAGGTTTTTGTATAATTGTAAGGCTTACTACAAACAGCTTGTCTTCTCTCTTATTTGTGGTTCTAATAGGCAACAGGAACATCAGATTCCTTTTCTGAATCTGCCTGTTAAGGCCAAGAGATTAAAGAAAGTTGTCTCTAGTCCTCAGAAGATTTCTAGTTTCTTCTCCCCTGGAAGTGTTACTACATCAGGAAAATAAACAAGCTTGGTCTCAGTCCACTCAGATTGAGGGCAGAGTCCTATCAGCATGTGAACAGATAGACTGAAACTATTTTGTTCTGGTCCTAGGAACTAAGTGGATTCTCTCCTCTTCTCCAGACCCTCCTTTCACTTGGAGCACACCTGTGATTAATGCCCCAGGTTCAAGGGCCTGGACTTTCTGCATGACTCTGCAGATCTGTGCCCTGTGGGTTGTTGTGCTGGGGTCACCACTGCAGTCACCTCTGTGCTCGCCTGCTGTGTCTCCTCAGAGCTGTTCTCTCAAAATTTGCAGCAGCATAGTATGAGGCTCCAAAGACAGTTCTTTGTGCCCTGTGCACTCAACATACCTGAAAATTTCAGGAACTGAAGGAAGAGGCAAGTGGAAAAATCCAGGAGGGGGACCTTCCTTCTCTCAGCCTCCCAGCACTTCTCACAGTGTGAGCAGCAGTATCCACTTGCCTTAAGCATCTCTAGGGTTGTGGCACAGTGTGGACTGCTAAAGCTCTTGCATATATTGAACCTCTTTCTCATTTCTCTTCCCCTGGCACCTCATCCCCTCAGTTCAAAAAGTAAATTCAAAGCAAATGACTTCAAACCAAAAGCATTCATTTCTTACTAATAGTTCAAGGCTTCTGGACAGTAATAGGAATAAAGCTCTGCTGGCATGTTTAATAAGTGCTCTCTCAGTTGGTGCTTTTCTGTGTGCCCTGAAAATTTGAATTACAAGAGAAAATTTATTGTACTTCTGTTACAAAAGCATTCCATTAAGTTCAGGTGCTCCATCTTCCTCTGGCAAGGAAATGTCATGCAAGGTATTTTGCATTGTTAAGGTCAGGTCAAGGCACAAAAGGAGAGAATTGAGCTTGTCATGAACACACCTGAGAGATGAAAGGTTTCTTAAAATGTTTTCTTCCTCTGTTACCTATCAAATTTGAGAACAAAAGTGCCTCAGTTCTTGAAATTCCAGCACCTATATTGTTTTGTCAGAGTTCACCACAGCCAGTTGTGTAAGTGGGGTAAGTTACCTGCTCATGTGGTTGCAGGGCTGTCTCCCTCAGTTAAGTAGGACTGAGTGAGATTAAAAATACAGAATGGAAATAAACTGAGATTTGAGTTGGAAGAAACGTAGGTTGAGATGCAAGGATGCAAATATCCATAATGGTAATACTGACTTTGATGAAGATCTGTAAAGTCAGCAGAGTAGTGAGTAATTTAAGTAGTTAATAGATGAACCAGAAGAGCAGAAAAAAGAGCTCAAAGAACCTCAGGCCAGGAAGTGACTTTGCAGGGTGGTCCAGAAAGGCAACCTAGAAGAATTGAGTAGAGAATGGGAGTTGGGCAGATCCAAGTGGGTCAACTACAGAGATTTTTCTGTTTCAGCTTTGACCTGTAATGATGCATTTGATCCTCTGCTCCTCGCATACAGAGGGACAAGCAAACAGAAGAAGAATGGGAAGTGCAGAGACTGACATACTGAATGATCTGCCCAAAAACTGAGACAGGGGAGGAAGTGCTCATAGTATTCTTGAGTGGAAAGTAGAAAGAAAAAATCTTGATGTCAGAAAAACCTGTTTCAATAAGGCTGAAAGGTGGGGTTTTAATTTATTCTGGGGAGGATGGCTAGGAATGATATCTCTCTACATCACATAAGGGAGTTATATGCCAAGCCAGATGTCCTGGCCTTGTCAGGCAAGCTTTCAGGGTAGTTGTGGAAGTGTTGTTACTTCAGATACTAAGTCTTGTATAAGAGAATTTCCTAAAACAGGATTAATAGTGTACAAGGCAGCAGATGGCAGGAGTTTGGGAATGAAGATAGGCTAGGGGATGTCTATCCTTGTTGAACTGCAAAGACCCTACTTGGGCTGAAATTTTGTTGCATTCTACTGTGAGTGGGATGCGATCTTGATGCTTTTATTTCCTCCCTACAGCATTCAATTCTGCCTACAGCAGGGCTTCAAAGCTCTGCAACCCCTATGGGTCTGTGGCAATGCTGCATGTGGGAAGTGGCTCAGAAGGGGTTGGTTTGTGGTGGCACCTGCTGACAAAGCACAGCCTTCCCACTGGGCTTTGCTTTGAGAAGCACCACACAGGTGTATGGTGTGTCACTGTCACCAGTAACTTCACTTCTGCACCTCTGTGTGCCTATGAGCATGTGAAAGGAAAGGTAGAAACCTGGCATTTCAAATGAAGAATCAGGTGGTGACATACTTTCATATAGAGCTTGCAAAGGGTTATTTCATAGAATCAGTAAGGTTGGAAGAAACCTCTAAGATCACTGAGTCCAACCATTGACCTAATACTGCCACGTCCACCATTATTTCTGTACTGTGCTAAGATGTTTTGGAGAGGAATGCAAGCTTTGTTCTTGCAAATATCTGTAACTTCTTTCTGGACAGTAATCTGGACTTTGTCCCTGAGTGATCACTCTTATTTTACCCACTAATGTGTTTGGGATTTTCATTTCCCCAGTGTTTTCCTAGAATGTGAGAAGCATTTTTACTGAAGGCTGTGATTATTATTTATGAAAAGCAATGACTGCGACATCATTAGATTTTGTCCTTGTGAATGCTGGCTTTGAAGACAGCTGAACTTCAGTCATCTAGAACAAGGAAAGCACTAGGGCTGGGACTGTTTCCTGGTGTGTGTTGACCAAGAGGTAATTGTCGTTATTGAAGTGGAATACTAGAAGTGTGCTCAGGCTATGTACTCATTACTACATGAAGTTGAAGAGAAAATGTGCTCAAATTACCTCAGGTTGAGTTGGATGAAGAGTCTGATGATCTCTTGGTTGTCTAGGGCAGGAAGAAAGGAAAATTCAAAAGCATTGCTTTGAGCCTTGGGATACACAGCTGGGCTGAAGCAAAGCTCAATTCCCTCACGTCTTTTTGTTACCTTTCAAACTGAATTTGTCCCATATTATTTAGAACCAGAGCAGGAAATACACTGAATGGTGTTGCACAGGGACATTAATTGTTGCCACCTCTGGCATTGGCCTTGCAGGACATAGCAGTGATGTCCTTCCTGGAAGGGGGCAGGCTGCAGCAACTGGGATGTGGCAGGCCAATTCATCCTGTAGGGAAGCGAGCCTGGGCAGGAATGTTGCTTCCTGAGATTTGTTTCCCTGTGCCCTTGCATGGTAGCAAGTCCTTTTATCACTCATCTTTCAGTGCATGATGTGGGGCCCCAGGGTGGGCTGTGCCAAGTGGCTGGAGAGAAGATGGGCAGCATGAGAACATCTAGAGTAGCTTGAGCCAGCAGCTGTGCCTGCAGCTCCACCAATTGCAATGCCATGAGTGGGAGGTGAGAGACAGGGAAGCAGGGACAGACCCTCAAGAACAACTTCACGAGTGAGATGTTGAAGGATGGTGTGATTTAGGTGTACTCTGCACCATTCTCATTAAGTTGACAGTACCATGTGTGTTGGCAGCTGACTGTGGTTATTGCAAGAAGTGCAGGACGTGATTTTCTGCTCTGGCACCAGAGGAAATCAGCTCCCTGCCATGGCAGCAGGTCTCAAGCTTCCCAGTTCACCAGCAGCAGAAGCAGAGCCTGTGTGATGTGTGTTCATACCACATGTCTCAGCAGACCTGAGCTTTGCAGTCTGGCTGACATCCATCTGTGTCTCCTCTTATATACAGAAGAGATTTATTTTCACACCTGCTTCACAGAACTTGGGGTGTTTTAGGCTGTTTGAGACCTGCTGCCCTTCTTTCTGCAGCACAAGTTGTGGAGTACTAGAAGTACTTTGTAGCTGTTAAGGGTTACCAGTTTCTGGAACCCTACAGACAAAACTTCAGGTACAGCTGCTTGGCATACCCGGAGGCCATATTAGTGATCCTGGACTATCCACCGGCCCTGTGTGGCATGTCTTGTAGTTTTCCCTTGACTGTCCTTTCAAATGCCTGACACTCTGCCATTCTTGAGAGTTTATAATAAACAGATACTCACGAAAAAAATTGACAAATAGCCATTTAACCTGTTTTTCCATGAAACTGCACCTTTTTGGGTTTGTTTGGCTGATGGTGTTTCAGAGTGAAATCCTGCATCTTTCACTTGCAGAGTGAAATCATCTTTCCTCAGTGATGAGTACAGTCCCTGAAAATCACAGGAACTTTCAGATAGTTTGCTCTTGGATTGCAGCTGACTGTGGTATCATTTGCTTGTGGATATGGCTTTAACTCAACTGCTTCAGCTTAGTTACAGAGGTCCAAAATAAATGCTGGATCTCTTGCTGTATGCTCCTCTTAACTCCTGCTAGTATTGTGGGGCGGGACAGATGTCTTGCTCTGGAGATGGTCAGTGCTGCTCCAGCCTCAGAGGAATTGTTGAGAAGTGAGGTAAGGCACCAGCACCAAGCAGGGCATGTAGGACTGGTGAACAGTTTCATGCTTGGATTCCCAGCTGGCTGTGCAATATTTAAAACAAGATCTTTGCTTGTTCACACAGAATGACCTGTCTTAGGGGTATGCACATTTAGTTTCCATGTTTTCAAACTTCAGACACTTTCGATATCTGATCCCTGTGTTTTCTTTTTCTTCTTTTCCTTTTAATAGTTTTTGGCAGGCTAAGCAATTTGCTTAGTACAGAGAGAACTCCTTTTTTTTGTTAAGCCATATGGCATTTTGTTAGAAACAAATGTTCTGTTTATTAATTTTTGTTTGTTTTGTGCAGCGTTAAAAATAACATGGCATTCGTGTTTCGTGTTTTCTGGTCCATATTTCACTGCTGAAGGCAGGCCAGCCTCTGATTGAAGTGCAGTGTTACAGATGCTTGCTGTCTTTTCTAAGTAGACTATTTTGGAGCTGCTAATGGGAGCTGCATGTTTTCCAAAGTCAGGATGTTACAACTGAATCTGCTTTCTCTTCCAGACATTCCTATGCAAATGTCTTGTGGGAGGTAGCAGCTTAAAAGGTTGCAGGAGAGATACCTTCTGTACCTTTCTTCCTCACTTCCCAAAATCAAATGCAGTGTTGGGCTGTTACCATGTGGACTTTATTTCTGAATGAAATACTATATTGTCAGCTTTTAAATTATTTTATTCTTCTTTTATATCCCATCATTCAAAGAATTGTCACTATGTTTTAACATGTATGGGAGTCAAGTGCTAATATATGAAGAAATGTCTGAAACTCTGGCAGTCTAACCACATTTTCAGATTTGGCAAAACCTGTGTCATGGCCAAGGTGTGGGGAAGTTGGCCATGATGTGGGGCCATGATGTGTGGAAGTTGTGGACAGCTTCCACTGATTCTTGAACAAAGAGTCTAGATTAATTCTCCTCTTTAAGTAGGTAAAGGTCAATACATTACATTTTTTTCTTCTATTATCGAAAATAACTTAGAAGTTTTGAGTTCATCGAGTGTCTGAGCACAGTTACCCTCAAGTTTTTGACTGTAGCAGGATGTAATTACATCAGGGCAACACGTACCTCTTGTTGCTATTTGTGCTGAAACGTCTGCTCAAACCACTACAGGATTTTTCAATGGAAGTCACCATCTAATGTCTGATTCTCTTTGTGCCTTCCAGCGCACAGGGTATTTTGGGGTTTGTGTGTTAAGCTGCAAACATGCAGAGTCATAACATCAGTGTGAGAAAATCTGCGGTGCAAATGGGGAGCGAGGACTGCTGTGTCTTTTTTCTTCTCCATGTTTTGTGCTCAGTCCCAGCCTGTGTTCTGCAAACTGCTGCTCTGCAGCCCTACTGCTGTTTGTAAGCTTTTTGAATGGAAGGGTGCAACAGTCTTAAGACAGACTGGTTCACCAGAGAAGTGGAAGAGGGAGCCTCACATCTCGTACTTTTTTACAAGATCCTTCTTTTTGGTAGTTTTTGTTCTTTCAGATGAAGGAAGAAGAATGGTGTAATGACCCACAAGTGACTAATGTTGAGCAGAGTCTGCAAAGACTCCAAGGGAAAATCAAGAGACTGGAGACTGTTCCAGTCAGGTTTTGTGCAGAAGGAATGAAGATGGTGAAAAGCTGTGATTAGAATAGTGTTAGTCCTGGATAAGGCAGATTGAGCCTAAATATCTGGCTGGCGTAATTGTTTTTTAAATTACTTAGCCTCTAGTATAGTTCCACAAAAAGAAGCAAAAGAAAATGTTCTGGTTTTTTTTTTCTCTCTTTTGAATGCACTTTACAAGCTCTTTCTACATCTAAATAATTCCAGAAATAATTCTGTAAAAATTAAAGTTTGTTGGCTGACTGCAGATACTGTGTTACTGATATCTGGTTTTTACCTCTAGTTGCTGTCATTCCATGATTAATATACAATATACAAGGAACGTGAATGAAGCAAGTTGTTCCATGAGAAAAGTGAATGCTGTTTTCCAGCATGTCATTTATTTATTTAGCAAATGAAGATGAGTACAGCTTGTTTATGAAATCTGCTATCAGTGATAGAGAACAGCAGCATTATAGGGCATTTTCATATTACCATATTAAAAAACAGCATTTAGTAACCCACTCCTAGTCTAGTGTCTGATCAGAAGGGCTGGTGTCTTTCTGAGAATTAATTCCAGCAGCAGAATAAGTAAGTGCTCTTTCAGATTTTAAAAACAGTTGAAAAAATACCAGCTTTTCCTCTTTGTGGTCATTTGCAATTTACGCAGACTTGGCACTGGCTGTTACTACTTTAACAACTCCTTCTATTGAGCTCAGCTGTGAGGAAGGCACTTGCTTTTTAGGAGGTTTGTTGTCATTGGATACTGCGCTGCTGATGTACATTACTGGGAAGTGCTATTTTTACCGCAAGTCTGCCTCAGCCTCTGGCAATACCATCTATTTGAATGCAGTTCCTGCCTCCTACCTCTCCAGTTGGCATCTCTGTTGTCACACAGACAAATGCTACCATTTGTTTATTTCTGCATCCCCAGGTTGCTCTCTGGCACTGCTCACCCCTAACCTGCTTGCTCATTTGTGCTAAGAGCAGTTGTGCTGTCCTACTAGAGCTTATCCTCCATATTGACAAGGTGAGCATTTCCTGCCTTCCACATCACCCCAGCTTAGCTTTGGGCTATTTCAGGAAAGAAATATTTACTCCTAAGTCCTGCTTTGCTGTGTAGCCAGTGCTGCACAGAACAGCTTGGCTTGTGTGACTTTGCAGATGTCAGGAAGATGGAGCATGAAGTTGGTATTTGTGAGATAGGTTGGGAAATTTTTGGTGCATGCAGCCTCTGTGCCGTGCTCTCCAATCTCAGGCAATGTTGATGGTGGGCCCTGACTGCCTATTATAGCAAAGCCTCCTCTGCATTAGCAGTGCAGCATTTTCTCTTGCACTGTGAAGCCAGGGGTCAGACTCTGGTGTGCCAGTGGGCTGTGATCTGCCAGCCCATGACACCTGGCACATGGCAAAGGGGCAGATCCATGGGCTGAGGTTGGTTGTATGAGCATCACCAAGACCAAATGCCAGGTCCTGCACTTGGGTTGCAACAAGCCCAAGCTACAGGCTTGGGAAAGTATGGCTGGAGAGGTCCCCAGTAGAAAAGGACAGGGGGTGCTGGTTGACATCCACCTAAATATGGAGTTATTAAAAGGTTGTGCAGATGGATCACTTTAGGGTGTGGTTTAGAGGTGGACTTGGCAGGGTTAGGTGAGTTTAGGTTAATGGTTGAACTCAGTGATCTTAGAGGTCTTTTCCAACCTAATGGTTCTATGATTCACTCAGCAAATACAGGGTTACAATAGAGTAGTGGAGCAAGAACTTGGATGTGCTCTCCCCTTTTTATTCTTTCTTCTCCACAACCAGTTGAATATTCTCATTTCTTTTGAGCTATAAAACACTCCCTTTCTCACAGACTGCTCTTTTCTCCACCAGGGCAGGTAAGGGGCAGCTATCTGCCCAAGCTAGATTGGTGTCTTTCTTGTCTACCCCAGAAGTAAGAAAATATATAAGAATTACCTCTCTTCTCTAGGTGACTGAGTGAAGTTGAGAAGCTGCAGACAAAACCTGTCTTTTCTGTGCAATGTGGCATCCTGAAGTGACACAATAGCTGGAACTATGAGAACAGTGATGGTGTATCCATGCCATCCATTACTCATAGTCATATACACAACATTGCATCATTGCAAGTGACATCTGCATATGCAGCAAGGACAGAGCAATTGTAAATCCCCAATCAGGGGGAGGACCATTACTATTGCACTGAGCATTTGGAAACTAGGACTTGACAGGAGGTATGTTGGTGCTGTAAGCTTCATCCAGCCCATCTCCCAGCCCCCTGGAGCATGGGCCTGTGATGTGGTAGTGGGGGCAGGGCCAGCTCTGTTTCTCCCAAGGTTGCCACATGGACACTTGACACGTTTCTCAGCAAGCTGAAACTTTGAGGCTCTGTGTGCAAATGGGTGCTGGTTGAGATGGGAGAGAGCCAACAGCAGCTGTAGCTTTTCCCCTCCCTGCAGTGGGCACTGGAGGAGTGAGACACATACTGAATTGGAGAGGGTGCTGGGGGCATTCTGGGGTGCTTGGAGTGATGATGTGGGGGTTGTGGGCCAGCACACACCTCTTCCCTATCTTTACCCCCATAGTGGATTGCTGTTGGCTGGATGCCAGGTGCTCACCAAGCCATTCATACTGCTCCTGCTCCTCAGCTGGACAGGGGGAAAGAAAAACAAAAGGCTCATGGGTCGAGATAAGACTGGGAGATCACTCACCAGTTACCATCACAGACAAAACAGACTCCACTCAAGAAAATTAATTTAATTTATTGCCAATCAAAATCAGAGTACAATAATGAGAAATAAACCCAAATCTTAAAACTGCTTCCCCAGACCTCTTCCTTCTTCCCAGGCTCAATTTTACCTTCTCTACATCCTTCCCACAAATGGCACAGAGGGACAGGGAGTGGGGGTTGCAGTCCATTCATCACATGTTGTTTTTGCTGCTCTACCCACTTCATGGTCTTTCCCTACTCCATCCTTGGTTCCTCCCAGGGAGACAGTGCTTCTTCAGCATCGGTCCTTCCCATGGTATGCAGTTCCTCAGGAACTGCTCCATTGTGGGTCCTTTCCATGTGTCCTTTCCATGGGGTGCAGTCCTTCAGGAGTGGATTGCTCTATCGTGAGTCTTCCCTGAGGTCACAGGTCCTGACGGAAACCTGCTCCAGCACAGACTTCCGATGGGGTCACAACTTCCTTTGGGCATCTACCTACTCCAGAGTGGGTTCCTCCACATACTACAGGTGGATCTCTGCTCTCCCATGGACCCCCATGGGCTGCAGGGACACAGCTGCTTCACCATGGTCTTTACCATGGCCTGTAGGAGAATCTCTGCTCCAGTGCCTGGAGCACTTCCTCACTCTCCTTCTGCACTGACCTTGGTGTCTGCAGGGCTGTTCCACTCACGTGTTCTCACTTCCTCTCACTTGGCTGCTGTGTAGTGCAGCAGTTTTTTCCCCCTTCCTAAATATGTTATCCCAGAGGTGCTACCACTGTCACCGATGGGCTCAGCCTTTGTCAACAGCAGGTCCATCTTGGAGCCAGTTGGCATTGGCTCTCCTGGACTTAGGGGAAGCTTCTGGCAGCTTCTTATAGAAGTCACTTTGTAGCCTGCCTCCCTGGCCCCTGCTACCAAAACCTTGCCACACAAACTGTCCACCCCAAATTCAGGGCATTTTCAAGGACTTGTGTACCAAGTTTCCAGTTCTCTTCCATTCCTGTCATTCCCTGTCCTGCTCCAGTCTCTTTTTTCTATTGTCTTCTCATCTGACCAATCTCTTGGCTCCTCTGCTGTCTCCTTTGCTTTCCTCTGTGGCCCTTCAGTGCCTTTTCTCACCTCCTGCATGACACTGTCCCCATTTCCGTGCTAAGCTCTTTGTGATTACCCCATGCACCTTTTGGTCTATGCTGGACACGCTCCTTTTGTCCAGTCCCAGGCTCTCCTCTGGGAGAGCAGCCAGCAAGTTCTGGCTCCCACAGTCACTACTTTGCATCAGTCCTGAGAACTTCACTGCAGCTGCAGTACTAAGTTTTGTGGGATGTCTAATGTTTTCTATATTGTGTTTTTATTGTACCTTGGTGATTTGCAGGTTTTCTCTGCTGTTTTGTCCAAGCTACTGGACAGAGAAGGCTGTATGTTTTTTTGTATACAGATAGACCAGTGTCACTGGCTTCTTAAATTATCTGTAGCATTTTTTTAAGATCAATTTTTGTCAAGGACAAGTTGAGATTTTCGTGTGTGTGTAGCATTGTCATGTCCTAGTGAGAACTCCAGGCATGATGATGATGTCCTTGAATGTCAGGTGTATGAGCTGAAGTGCGGGCTCTGGAACATGCAGAGGCTGTCAGAACATGCACCAAGTTTTCCAGCCGGTATTGCAGACTGTTGAGTTCACAGGTGGCTTCCTAGCAAAACACAGACTTGCTTTGGCAAACTTGGCACAGCATGTGACACAGCTAGAGGTGTGCTTGGCTCCTGTGGAGCTGCTGAACTGCAGGTGTCCTTAAGTTTTCCCTCAGTGATTGATCATTCTTTCATTGAGGGGGTTAACTCTTTTGTAGGCTGTACATCTTCTGACTGTGTGTCTTCTCCACACCTGCACTGCCCTGTAAGGTCACTTAAAAAACCCAGCTAGCTTTCTCCATAGGGAATGTGTGGCAAATATCCTTTGCATTAAGGATATTTGTTAAATTCCTACTCAGCTATCTCATGGTATCCCTGAATTGCCCTTCTGTCAACAGTGAGCAGTTAGTTTGATTGGCCTGGTTCAACATGTGCTTTTAGTGAGGATGCCTAGCCATGCCAAGACAGATTCACAATTAAATTGTGATCAGTTGCCCAGCAAACACTAATAGGCTTAAAATCAAAGGAGGAGGTGCCAGTTTTATTACCCTCAGAGTTTATTGTCCTCCTGGAGGAGGTTTCAGCTGGTGCTCAGAGCTTGTTACTGCACACAAAGCAGCAACAGGCTACAGAGTAACACACAAACCACATGCAGGGCTAATGCCGGGAGACAGCGCCCACCGGGACACCCCCAAATATCTCAGAAATGGAGGTTCTGAGACCGCATGTTGGGCGCCATTTCTGGTGGTTGACTAGCTTGTCCACTGCTTAATTTTGTGGTGAGCTTGCCTCTTTATGTCTTGGAATATCTTTAGACCATTTACAAACAGCCTTAATACTCTTTGACCGTGCAGCTCCACTTCAAGCGAGTGTTAGTGACAGCTATTCACCAGAAGCAGAAGTTGAGAAGAGAAATAAAGCTCAAACCTCCTTTATGATGTTAAGTCATTTATTCCCTCTGTCCCGGGGGGAACAGAGCACTGACCTGGGCAGAGTAAGCGAGGTAAGAGGGCGGGGCTTTCCGTCCTGCTGGTTTTATCACAGACAGAGGGGAAAGGGGATACCAGGGGCGGAGCTGGGACAAACAACCAACCAGATCAGAGCCCGGGCGGCTTGAACATTGGACAGACCCGACTCAGTCACATTGCAGGGACCCGGCCGGGGGGGGGCCCAGGGGGGTGCACTGCAACACCCTCCTAATTAAAATCTCAATCAATCCTGACCACCACCTGCATCTATAAACGTCCTGTAAGTGTGATGTAAGGTAACTTGGTGTGACTGGGAACATGCACAGGGCAGGTGGTGCAGGCTGTTTGCACCAGGCACAAATGATGTTTAGAATTCAGCCGTTGTTTTCTTTTTCTGATTATTTATTTATGTTTTCAGAATGACCTTGGGTGGGGAATGACTGCTCACTCAACCCCATATCCTTTCTTGCACTTCCACACAGGTTCTGTGGAAGATCCTGATTGTAGACCTGTTTTGTGCTCTGGGCCATGTGACACGAGTTACAAAAGGCTCGTGTTTCCATAGTGAAACACGAAGAACATTAAGTCCTGCCCTGCTGCATGGGTTTGACTGTGTGTGATGAATTGGAGTCTGTGCTGGCAAAATGTAAATTGCTTGTAATTATGACAAATCATGTGCAATGCTCATACTGTGAACTACATAGCTTTTGTCCACTGCCGCTTATCCAGCTGCTTAAAAAGCTCTCCTGATAAACTGCATGAAGCTCAGAAATAGCCTTCGAGGTTTGGTTGTTCACATTTTGTTGAGGACACTGAAAATAATTTGGTCTGTTTGAAGAACTTGGTTCTATTCCCCAGAGTTTCTCCTGATGTGGGGGAGCAGGAGCTGGACTACAGGACAGGGAATGCTTAGCAGAAGAGCAAGATGAAAGCAAGTTAAAAGGAACTCTGAGCATTGCTCTTGATCTGTGTCCTTGATAAAAATCCCTAATGCTGTTCATCCTTCCAGTAACAGCTGCAGGCATGTAGTTTCTCCTCTTTCTGTATAACTGAACAATCTGTCTTTCTGCTTTTTTTGGTTATGGATTTTCTGCAGTAAGGAGTGGTTTCGTCTATCTATTTTGTTTGTTTCAGCAAATGCTAAAAGTGTGTATGCATGAGAGAGCAATCTGTGGGTTACTTTACTTTGCATGAGCACAGAATGGCACGCACAGGAGGTAACTGCTGGGATGAATCGCTGTACCTTTCTGTGCGCTGTTTTACTTCGGTTTATGGTCAACGCTGTCAGCATGTGGCAGTCATGTTTACGGAGCACCACTGAGTCAAATATCCTAGCTGGATATTTTAAAATGTTGGATACCTTCATAGCCACAGGTGTTTGGAGCTGTAATTGCTGAGATAAGAGTGCTGCAGTTTGTGGAGCAGAGAATTTGATCCTCCATTCCAAGTACTGTGCTGCCTGTCTCGGTTAGGCACACTGCCCATGTCAAGGGGTATCCCAACCCACTGTTGGGTATCAGCCCTAGCTGAAGTAAGTGGGTGGCACAGCACGTCTAATCCAAAGCCAAACTCTTCTCAGTTAACACTCTTCTCTTTTCTCTGTCTCTTAGCATCAAGATGGTGCTGATGTGGACCAGTGGGGACACGTTCAAGACTGTTTACTTCATCCTGAACCAGGCCCCTTTCCAGTTCTCCATCTGTGGACTCCTGCAGGTTTTTGTGGACATCGCTATCCTGTTGCAGGTTTACTTGTACAGCCACTACCCACAGAAGCCCGTGTCCCACACTGCACACCCAGCCAGCACCAAGGCCCTGTGAGGAACTTGGCTGGACAGGTTGAAGGTCAGCAGAGTCAGCCATGGCATCTTCTTCCACTTGTAAATACTCCTGTGTTGCTGAGTTGAAAGCAGAAATGAGAACAAGGATGGAAAATACACCTGCACTTGCAGCTCAGGAGGTTCTCTGTTAAATAACTTGCTCGCTCTGTTTTCAGACTTAGCTGTACAGAACTGTTTCTTGGTGGGGGGAGGGGCACTTTATTTTTGCATACCTACCTATGAGCCTTATCAATTCACAAATGTTTGTATATTTAATCACAAGGGCTGGATGGTTTGTGGTTTTAATGCTATTTAAAAATGTTACACCACAGAAATTATAGGATATTTTGTCTGAAACTTCTACCTATTTGTATATAATATAAAGTCTGTATATTGGTGGGAAGTTTTTGTGGCATATACTAGCATTCAGTATCTCCACGATGGAGGAAGAAGTATTGAAGAGCAATCCAGGAGCTTTCACTTTCCTCTTTAAGGGTGTCCAGTGAGCAGAGAAGGTGGAGGTGGGAGGCCCTGCAAAGAGGTGAGTGGCCAGAAATGAGCTGGCCACAGCAGGTATAAAGCTAAAGAGTGAGCAGGTGTTCACCCTCCCTGCAGGAGGACATATGGAGGAGATGATGGAGCATGTCTGATGGTGCTGGAGCCATGTCTAGAGCTGGCACAGCCATTCAAGCATCCAGGCAAAAGGAGGAGTCGGCAGGGGACTGTAGGGAACTTAGGCAGTTGTGCTTTGAAACTGGGGTGTATGAATAGCCTGCCCTACACTTGGGGGGCAGCCCTTGCAGCTGTGCACAGGACAGAGCTGGCCTGTGGGGTGTCTTTCCCAAACCAAGGGGCCAGCAGATGGGTGTTGCCAGTATTGCCAAGCAAGTATTTTTAGGTGATGACTGAGCCACAAAGACAGAAGCAGGTCCACTTTCGTTGGCTCAAAAATGAAAAAGTTTGTGACAAAGAAAAAGCTGTATCCCCTGGAGTACGACCAGCATCTGACAGCTTGATTTGTTAAGGCTGAGATTTCGTGTTCATGTTGTTCAATGCCAAGCAAGAACCAGGTTATGTTTTGGGGTGTTTCCTGCATTGGCCCAACAAGGAAGGAGACCATGTTTTCCTTTTACTGTTGTGAACTTTTAGGCTCTTAAAGGAGAGATTATTCTCATTTAGAAGAATCAGCAGCCTGTACTCAGAGGGACTGAGAAAGCTGAAAGAGCAGAGTTTATGTAGATGTTGTCTCTAAAGGCTGTTTGCCAGCATGGGTCACCGTGCTCTGTCCGTGATGTGCAGCTGCTGGTGGTGTGGATCCGAGGGGGCTGTGACCAAACACCTGGGCTCCTGGTGTGATGCTACTGTCATGAAACTGCCTTGGGTGATGTGAGGAGGCCATAGCAAGGCCCTTGGTCCAGGAACAGCTATGTCTGTGCTGCTTCCTTCATGAGGCTTCCTTCCTCGGCTGGGTGAGTCCCGTCTGACCACAGGCAAAGTGTTGGACAGATTTTTCAGAATCATTTTTTCTCTAAGAATAGCGCAAGAGCTTATGTTTTCTTATCAGTGGCAGCAAGTCTGAGGTTTGATAACTTCAGTGTGTAAGTCAGATACTTCCCCTACTGTGCTTTCTTTGGGAACCTCATGATTTGCATCTTGACTGTCTTCATTGGTGGCAAACTGTCCAGCGGAGGGGAATCACACTGTGCCCAGGCACTGACTCCATGCTCTTTGTTCGATACCATACTCTTCTAGGCCTGAAGTGACCTTACAAAGACACTGTACTCAGCATGGCAGACTATGAATGTTCTGTTCCCCTCTTTTCTCCAGTGTTCTGGTTGTGTTACAGGAACATCTGGGCTTTTGTCTTTTTTAATTGAAAACGTAATAACTGGCTTCTCCGGTATGCTGCTTTAATGAGGATTGTATTTCTACTGTTTGAAAACAAACACTTTCTTGTGCATTTTAAGGGTCTGAAGGGTTTTTTTAATAACTTGTAATGGTAAGATTTTTATATTTGGTGGTCTTTTTCTAATATTCTGCAAAACAGGGATGTAAGAAATTAATGGTTTGTAAGAAACATACTTCTGTATGTTATAGCTTCACCTAGGAGTGCACACTTTTGGCCACCTCTTTGGCTTTGAACTACAGATATTACTGAGGATAAAACAATTTCTGTTTTTTCCACTTGGGATTCTTCCCTGTGCGGATTCTTGAGTCTGTCATCAGTACCCAAACCAGCAAGCTCTGCAGACCAGTCTCACGTACACTAGAGCAGCAAATTTTGGAAGAGAAGCCAGTGAAACCATGTCAAGTCATCTTCTGTTTGTGGCATTTAGCAAGTAGGACTCTTGGCCAGGAACTCTTGCAAGGTACTTTAAGGACAAAGTGTTACAGAACTTTTGTTTTGTTCTCTGCTTGTCGGGAAGTATCTGTTTCAATGATCACCTCAGAGAATAAGAACTTGATTACTTTAAATTCATCTCTTTGAATGTATGGCACATTTCACGGACTTTATTTTTTTCTGTCAGTTGCAATGTTTTTTTAAATAAAAATTACCTATTATATATAACTTGCAGTATTGCTTTGTTTTGTTCAGATACAAAATGTGTGCTTCTTAGCTCTTACTATAATTCATCTTGTCAGGAGCATTGTTGATAGAAATGACTAGTGTGCTTTTTCCTTCTGATGAGTGAGTAAGCACAAGGCATAAATTGTTCTGAAGTCATGATGCACAACAGGGATTCTGGATTTCTGTCCCCTGCTCTTCCATACATACTAGGGTAAACTTAACCCTTGTGACCACATAACTTGTGTTTGCAGTGCTCACAGTAAAAACCAAATTACTAACAGATTTAAACATGGCTTTTAAAGAACCCCGTGTCCTGCAAACTACAGAATGAGGTTGAAGATAGGCGCAGAGGAGGGATGTGCTCCTGGCAGCCTCTGCGCAGAAGATGAGGACACTGAGTCTGTCATCTCATAGCCAACTGCTGCCCCAGGAGAAGTCTTGGCCACCCTCCCTGTTCCTTCTGGATGGGAAAACAAGCCAAGACTGTCAGTAGCAGCCTTGCAGCTGCTGCGCATTTCCTGGATCCTGCCAGGCTGCTGATCCAGGATGCTGGGCTGCTCTAGCATGGGGAGGTGGTTTATAACTGCTGCATGCAGTGGCTGCAGGAGCTGGAGAAGGGGAGATAGGGAGAAGAGAGGGCCGGAGGCACAAAAGAGAAGATTGGGAAGTGTGGGAGGAGAGATACGGGAGAGCCTGAGCTCGCTCAAGTAAGGGGCTGAAGGGAGATACTCCTGAAGGGAAGGGAAAGAAGGAAAACCAAAATCCAAAGGGTGAAGGTAGGTAAATCAGCAAAGTGGGGGGGAAAGGAGGAGGAATGTGTGGGTGGGGAGTTAAACCCTGCCTGCTCTGTTACAGGCTGCTGGCAGTGGAGACCCAAGCAGTTCTCACAGCAGCCGAGCGTGTTCAGCACTCACAGTGCTACCTTCTCTCCCAGGTAGTGCTGGTGTTACTGGGTGCTGCTTTGGCATTCAGTGTGGGGAAGCCAATGGTGAAGCTGGCCCTAAAGGAAACAATGGGGAATCCCATCTCTGGATGCTGCAGCTGCCAGGGCAGCAGCCCAGCCTGTGTCCTGCTGGCTGGTGCAGTGCTACCCCAGGCTTCCCTCAGGGCAAATCTCTCCCTCTGCTGTGCATGGCAGGCAGTGGTCTGCACTGTGGTGCCACGGAGGGAGAAATGTCATGGTGAGATGTTTAAGATGCATGCATTTAGGTGTGATTAAAAACACTTTAAGACATAAAATAAAGCTCACATTCGGTACTGGGTATTAAAGCTAAAGTTGGCCCACAGGTTCTGTTAAATCTGTGATCCTTATCTTAGGCTTGAGAGCCAAGCAGGCTTCAAGGACCTGACTGACGACTGTATCTTTGTTGGAGGCTTTCTGTAAGAAAGAAAACATCAATATGTAAGTCAACAGTGTGCCAATAAATAAACACTGCCTGGATGGATACCTGTGCCAACAGCAGTAAATATGAGATGGGGACTAGAACACAATGTGAGATTCACCCTGGAGCAGGGGCAGGTCTTCCTGAAAGCAGCCTTGTATATCAGCCAGTCCCAAGTGGAAGTCAGCATCTAGAAATGCACTGACAGCAAACACAGCATTTCAGACCCCTGTTCCTGCCCTTCTGTGTCAGGTTTGTGTGCATTTGGCTCTGGTAGGTGCTGGCTGGGAGACTGAGGGGCTTTGCTCAGCCTCGGGCCAGCAGAACCATGCTGGATTTCTCTACCTGTCAGCCCTTCCATGTGCCTCTGTCCTCTTCCATGCCAAGGCTTCACAGTCCTCAAAGCTCTGGCTAGTAGGTGCCAAGGGGAAGGCCAAAGATACTTTGCCTCTGAAACATCTGCTGTGATGCTGCCATAGCCTGCACCTGCTCTGGCCTCAGCAGCATGGGACAGCAGCCCCACTCTGGCTTACAGTTGAGGAAATGACACCAGTGTCACATTTGTCTTACCATTACTGCTTTTTCTTAACTGAGGCTGCTGTGAGGTAGGAGGTGGCTGCGCACATGTGCTGTATGAGCTGTTTGACCTTGTGCCATTCCCTTTAACTCTGTCCCTTTACCAGGTAAGACAACCTTCATTCTCCTAAGTGATGGTTTTCATGACTATTGCTGCCAGCTGCCAGAATTTGTAGGTCCAGGTCCAAGCATGCTTCCACCAAGGTGGACATGTAGAAGAGGGGGCTTTGCTCACGTTTTGAGTATTTGTCCCATTTCAGAGAGAAATATTTTTCCCCCCCTTTTTTTTTCCTTGAGGCAAAACTAGTGTGCTACAATCGTGAAGCACTAAGTTGTTCAAAGAAACAGGTGTAACTACCAGCTGGCACTGGTGTGCCTACATTCAGCAGTGTGGCATTTATTCCAGTGAGAGATAAATGGCCTTAAAATGATCTGTGTGCTGTGGCAAAGAAAACCAACCACCATACACAACAAAACCAACATTCTCCAGCAGCTGATCAAAAGTAATAAGCATCACCCATAACAACAGCTGCCCTGGGTGAAATTCATTCTCATCTGAGTGTCTTTTATGTCTGGCAATGTGTGCATCACAACTTTATACAGCTTCTAAAAATAATTTGTTTAAAAGGTTCCTGGTTTATATTTGTTTCCTCATTTGTCATCCCAGTAGATGAAATGAAACTTTATTAAAAGCCAGGCTTTGACTAGGAGACATAATGAGTGGGTTTTGTCACTTTATTAAAACTCTGTGCATGCTGGAATTAATTATGTGCCTTTTGAAAAATACAAAGAACTCACTATTGTAGGACAATAGCAACTTGATGGAGAACAGTAATAATCTGGTGTATGTCATCAGTCTGTTTTTCTACACAGCTGCTGAGCTGCAGTTTGCTATCCCAGTGCTGGGGTTTTTTTATGCTGCAAGGCCAAAAGCTGCATTGATTCATGGTTATTTGCTAGCACTGCAAGTGTGAAACTCTTCGTTCTGCAAGGATGTCTACTCCAATGTGGCTTTTCTAGTAGTAAGGTAAGAGTGCTTGCAGTTTGTGGGCTTCACCACCTTGAGGAGATGCATTCTGCACCCTCCATACGCACTAGCCATGGTCACTTCATTCATATTGGAGATGGAGCATGAAACACACCTGGTGTGCGTGAACCAAATCACCATGAGGAGTGAACTTGTGAGTCCACCTAATGAATCTGCCAGGTGCCACCTTAAGACTGAGCACCTGAATGCCACCAGAAGAGGCAGTGCTGCCCCTCTGCACCAGCCACACTGTCCCCCTGCCACTGCTCCCTTTGCTGGTTTGCAGTCAGCCAGCTGCAAAGCTGTATCTGATGTCAGACCTTAATAACCCTTAATGAAAGAAATGCCTGCATCAGGAATATAAAAACAGTAAAACTAAAATCTTTCATGAGTCACAGCAACCCAGTGCTGGCTTTGCTTTGCCAGGAGTCTGAGTCAGCCCAGGCATGAGCCACCAGCCCTTGGCCCTCCTCTCCAGCACAAGGAGCGCATGTGTTCCCAGTGCTGCTGGGCTGTGAAGGATGGGCAGAGCCCTAGCCTGTGTGGTTTGCCTGCAGTTCGGTACAGCTGGGCTTTGCTGACCCAGGTGCATCCTGCAGGGCAGGGGGGCTCAGTTTTGCTGCCTGCAGCTCCTGCAGTCTCAGCAGCAAGTAACATGCGTTACTTCACATCAGCACAGCAAAACACCACCTGCCCCCACACCCAAATCACTAGACACAAACAGTCAGCAACAAAGCTTTTCATTTTTATTTTAATAAAGTGTAACCTTTCCATTTCCCTTGCTTCATTCCTATAAGGAATGGCTTAATATGAGAGTTTGCTAATGTGAGAATTGGTTTTACGACATATGCTGAGGCAAAAAATCCCCAAACAACAGACCAAGACAAATCCCATCTTCAACATATCAGGTTTTGTTCCTTTCCTGGCAGGAGGAGAATATGGAGGGTGACACTGCATGGCTTTAGTACAAATAGGGGTATAGGTACAAGAGACTGTTGGATTACATCTCCCTCCATTCCCTGATCACATCTCACCTGTAGGACCACTGAAAGACCCACAGAGCATCCTGACTTGGACCAGCTGCACAGCTCCTCCAGGGTGGGGGCTGGAAAACTCATGCATGGGGCTGGCATCAGTAAGCAAGATGCAGATGCCACCATATGATTCATTTTCCCTTTAAACTGACTTAAATTCTTTGAGAAGGGCCAGAACACTTGTTCTAATGACAGGATTGTCTTTTTCTTAGTAGGAGGGCAAAACCAAAAGGCTACTCCTAACACAGAGCAAAACTACTGCACTGCAGCTCAGGCCAGTGCCCACTGAAGGTGTCTCGCTGGCTTCACTGGGTTTGGACTACTCCTCTACTCCTGTTTGCACACAACTGCATTCAGTGCAGCCACCACCACTAAGGAAGACTATGCAGAGCTGGGAGTCACTGTTGGTTTAACATCACCCTCCCCTTCTTGGGCTACATATAGTTCAGACTGGTTCAG
Source organism: Lanius collurio (assembly GCA_020086605.1). NCBI lineage: Eukaryota > Metazoa > Chordata > Aves > Passeriformes > Laniidae > Lanius > Lanius collurio. Next base: position 26,963,288 of record JACBWW010000011.1, on the reverse strand, counting down.
TTGCCTGCTAAACACATTTCTTCATACATGAGAGATGGAAATAGTTAACAGAAAGTGGAGAAACATCATCATTTTCAATGGTATTTGTTATATTTGACTGTCAGCAAAGGAAAAAAACCAAGTTAACATTCAGTACCACAGTCAGAAAGATTTTTCTGTATGTATATTTCTGTCATGGGGCTAAGATACAAAGCTTAGGATGGCAAATATGCATCTCTACTAAATAATGCAAACTGTGCTCACACACAGTTCAGAGCTGGCAGCTCTGGCTGCGCTGCCTCATCTATAGAAGACAGAACCAAGCCCCTGGTAAAGCTGAAGGGATGCTTCTGCCCTTCTCTTGCCCTCTCCCCTTGGCTTGTCTGAGGTTTGTGTTCCTTGCTGGGGCTGCCAAAACAAATGTGCTATGGGGTGTCACAGCACGGGGAGCCCCTGGCTCAGCCCCTTGCACAGGGTGTGCCACCGAGCAGGGTAGAGAGGAGGTGGCACACTGGTTGCCATATGGCACCTGGCACAGGCTGTGCTTCAATTACATTCTGCTGGCTGCTCCTTGGGTGTACCCAACACCACTTGCTCAATAGAAAAGAAAAGCCCTAAGAAAAGCAATGGAGCAGAGCTGTACTTGGTAGAATTTCTAGGGGTACTTTTAAGAGGTCCCTTAAGATCAGAAGTTGGTCTTTAGAGAAACCCTGTGTGTATCTGCCCCTCATTTATGCAGTTCACGGGGTTCTTCTTGGAGAACTGACCTCCCTTGTCCGCTGCTTCTTGTGCTACCAACACGTCCTCAGCTGTTCAGGGTCAAGAACTTCTCTTGGCTTACTGGTCCACCAAAGGCAGACCCTCCTGCCCGCCAGCACTTGGTGGGAATGTGGCACTGAACCTCCTTGTACTGTCACCACCTGGGAGCTCAGTGTTCTCTTGCCGCTGGCGCACCTGCCTGCTGGCTACTCGCTGCTGCTGCTCCTTCAGCTCACTGTAGGAACGGGAAAAGGTATGAAAGATGGACGTGACGGGGAAAGCCATCAGCAAAATCCCACTCAAGATGCTACTCAGAGCTACCACCTGTCCAGGGATGCTACGAGGCACCATGTCCCCGTAGCCAACAGTTGTCATGGAGATCACAGCCCACCAGTAACTGGAGGGGACGCTGGTGAACTCTTGCTTGGCTCCCAGTTCGCTCTCAGCCAAGTACACCAGCGGCGAGAAGAGGGCCATGGCGACGCAGAGGAAGAGCAGGAGCAGCCCGAACTCGCGGGTGCAGCGGCGCACGGTGAGCCCCAGTGTCTGCAGCCCCAGTGAGTGCCGCGCCAGCCGCATCACGTACAGGATGCGCAGCGCCCGGAGGAAGCGCAGCACCAGCCCCACTCGCTCCAGGTACTTGTTCCCAGCTCCCCCGCCAGGCTTGCTGCTGTTTTTTGTGGAAACCACATCCACAATGAGAGAGATGTAGAAAGGCAGAATGGCCAGGATGTCGATGATGTTGAGCGGGGTTTTCAGGAAAGCACACTTGTTTTCTGCCTGGATGGATCGCAGCAGGAACTCAAATGAAAACCATGCCACACACACCGTCTCCAGCACAAAGATGTCATAGCACTTTTGTGAGCACTCACCCTGGGGAGAAGAGGAGCAGGAAACACAGAAAAGGGGGAAGAAACAGATTTAGCCAGGGCATGAAACAAAGAAATAGAGAGTGTCACTTCTTAAATAAAAACACCATGTGAAATTGATATGAATTGCGATGTACTGAAGTAAAATCATGGCTGCTGAGAGGTATTAAAACCAGAGGCTACATGTTTGGCTCCAGGACAGGTTAGGCTATATGTTTGACTACAGGACAAGTCAACAATGCTTTGGAGGGTCCTAAAGCTGTCAAGAACTTGGTGTGGTCTTATCAGCTGTTGGCCAGAGACGCTACTGTTAAAAGGCCAGGGGCTCACACTTCATTTCTAACCAAGACTTTAACACCTTTTAAAAAGGATTAATACAGAATTCATGGATTGTAAGAAATGTGTGAACCTTCCTTCCCTTCCTGATCAATAATAAATTGCTTACTAATGGCTCATAAACACCTACAGCATTTTATGTGATATGCTTGGAGTTATCTATAATCTATTATTCACTAAATACAGTACATATTTTATATTCCAGTGAAGATTTATTAACACTCTACCCCCACAGTCAAAAGCTTATATAAAGTACTGACAAATAAAGGCATTTCTAAAAAAAAAATACCACAGGACAGAGTGGAGTATGGAGAGGTAAGTGTTTTTAGTTACCTCACATGTAACAACTAGTGACCGATATGCCTTCCCCAAGCTTTCTGAGGCACTGGAAGCAGTGCTCTTCCCTGCAGGTGTATTTGGTGGCAAATAAAGAGAGCTCTGGCTCTTTGGTTAAGATGATTGTAAACAAGTCAGCTTCAGTGCACTGGAAAGGCAATAAACAGTAATGCTGGTGATGGCCACTCTTCAGTTGTTAATACTGTGGCAATTCTCTGCTACAGCACTGTTGGTACGTCCAGCTGAATAATAAACAACTTCTCTAAATAAACAGATTTTGATGCAGACAGTTATAGGGCTAGTGCTGTTTCCTCTGTAAATGCTCATATAAAAGTGTGAGTGCTCTGGGGGCTTTGTGTGGAAGGCAAGTGTATATTTATTTAAGGGAAGTGTACTTTTCTTCAGTGTGCCAGTTTGAACAGTTTGTGAAAACTCTTTCAAGGAGTCCATCCATGCCAGTGGGGTGTGTGACTCCCACTGGCTGCAACAGGTGTTAGTCCCAATGCCCAACCTTGTTTTACTTGCCTATGCCAAATTATAACAATAAAACATCAGCTGGGAATCACAGCAAGGCTGTGTCAAGCTGGTCCCCATTTCATCACTGGAGAAGCTGAGAACCTGGCACACCTATTAACAGTTCTGCCCACATACTCAGCCACAGGAGTCTTTTGCTCCAGAGAGCCAAGGAAATTCTTACTGCACAGCACCACATCCTAACTTCATCCCTCTCCAAGTGTGTATGCACAGGCTTTTTCCGTGTTGGGAAAGAAAGCAGCAAAACACTGATGAGCCTTTATCCCTCTTCACTAACTGCAGCCTTCCCCAAAATGTTGTGGAGGGACTGGATAATTTCAAGGGTTGTCGCACTGCTAGCAGTGAGAGCAGTGTCACCACATTGAATACAAAGCCTTGGGTTAGTTACCTTAATATGTTAACTAAAATGCTGAGGTATCCTGCACCTATTACACTTAGGAAGAGATTGAGACAATAACTAGACAGATGTCAACAGGAAAAATAGACGTGAAAAGGAATTTATGGTCCTTGTAGTAACCACAATAAGAAGTTATAATGCCTTGTGTTTATGGATTTTTGTTTTGTATTCCACTTTCAACTGGCGCATGATGTAACTCCCACTGTTTCCCAGGGGGGTCATGCTGATATAGAGAGAAAAATTACTTATCCAGTTGAAATTACTGTCAAGATTTTAAGCATATTGCAGGGAGGAATGATAATCTTATTTTACCATTATAGTAGCTTAGATACCCTGTCTTTAAATTCCTAATTTTGATATGTGTGAACACCAGAAGGAGCCCCACCAAACAAATTTGGTCATAAGTAAGTATTTTTATCCCAATCACAATACATTGGATATAAGATTTTGTTTCTAGGAGCTTCCTTCCTATCATAACATAACTAAGCTGTCAGGCTCTCCTATCAAATACAGAATCAAGATGCTTTCACACACAAATCTGGCTCTGTGAGCCAGAGTCAAAGCTCACAGAGTCAGTGGAAGGACTCTGCCTGTACCACTGTAACTTCTCTCCTTATGACCCAGAAACTAGCCAGCAGACCAGCATTGTCCCAGAGCTCTGCTTCCCGGGAATCTCTCATCAGGATATGCTTGATCTCACACCTAAGGGCCATCCATGGCTGAAGGTGATTTGCAGCTCCTCATCCTATCCTTGCAGCTGCTCAAAAGGATCACTTTGAGGTGTTAGGATGACAACTCAGAGAAGAACAGCTATGGCTTGAGCAAAACAACAGCAGTGACAAGATAAATACCCAAATGTGCAAATTTGCTTTCTCTGACAGGTGCACCATTACTTGGACCACCATCTATGGAAACTCAGGTACATCTTGCCTTAAGAGTCCTATCTGATAGGAAGTATTCTGTATTCTGATGTACATGTATACACTTTTCATACCACTAAAAGTTTTAGGAAAGTCAGTGAAGCCGATGGAGAATTTAGCCTAAAAATAAACCTACAAAGTTGCTAAGGTGATTAATAGCTAATTTGGCACCTAATTCCCCCAGCACTTTCTATTAGCTGCATATGGAGAGGAGACTCTCTGAAGTGCTTTTGTGTGTGAGTTTTGGTGTTGGAGAAAACAGGAATGAAGACTGTTCCTCACTAATGGGATACCAGTGAAGATGACTTTCGGAAGACTCTATATGCTCTCCCACACTCTGACATGTTTATCCTGTGTAGGTTCACAGACCTAAAGCATTGCTATTTCTGTCTTCAATCTTCCTGCAGAACTGCATCCCAAACACAAGTGTGGGAGAAGCCTGGCAACCTTTGTTCAGCCAAGCTCAAGAAGCTTGGTGGAATCTGAAGCTCAGATAATCCAATGCTGCAGGACCAAGCTGCATCTTTGCCCATCAAGATAATGAGCTGAAATTTCCTCCATCCAGAGTCAATGCTGGGCCCTGGCTTTTTTCCACTCTTCCCACTCTCTACAGCTGACAACTAATGTGAAAGTCAAAATGTTTACTTTCAGCAGAGTGGAGTGATAATGCTCTGCTAAAGAGTTCACTTCAACGGAATGAAACAATCCTCCCTTCCAGCTAATGCATAATTATCTCCAGCAAAGTGCTGGTCTTGCTCAATATCCTTATTAACCTATCACAATCTGACCAAGCCAGGCTCTGTCCAAAGGCTGTCCTGAGAATAAGAGGGTCTGAACAGGCTTTTAGAAAATAGATCTGTGTGTCAATCAACCTGCCAGAGGTCTCTTTTTTTCTCAAATTAAATGTCTTCCTGTCCCTTGAACCATGTTTCAATATCATCTAGATGTGGCCTATTTTTATCCTCACATGATATCAAAAACAGCAACAGCAAAAATGTATTTCATGCTCTTTGTTCTTTGTTTCTTTCAGCTGCAGCTGCTTTTCCTTGCAGGTTGTTTCCTGCTTGACTACAGCATTAGTCAAGAAAAATAAGGCACTTCTTTGCTTTCTAAAACTTCCAACTATGTGTTCCAGTCCAACTGGATGCTGTAACTCTGCTAAGGCTTTTGAGGTTTTTCCATTCAAGAAAACAAAGCAAAAATTCTCAGAAAGGAACACACACAGATGGAAAAAAAACCCCCAGGAATTAATCAGCCATTGAAATACAAGAAAAACAAGTCCTAACAGAATAGGGCATCCTGCCCAAAATAGGTCTCCATCAAATCTGTATGTTCTCAAAGAAGATTGTTATACCAACTTGTGGCCATAAACATTTCCATTAACAACTACACACTGCTTTTTTATTTTTTTATAAGCAAACCAGCTCTCCCTCATAGCAATGAACCAAATTTCTTCACCCTGTAATCTAATGGATACATTTTTATCACTACTTTTCCATATTTAGATTGATGAAATTGATCCACAGGGTAAACAGTTGTTCTTTACAAGGTGTATACATTTATTTATCTGTGTAAATTTGTTTCTTTCAAACAGTGAGTAGATTTTTTTTTTCCCTGCAGAAATGACTTGAGTATGGGAAAATACCTGCAGTTGCACAGGATTTGGGGGCTATCTGCTAATGACAACACAGGGCACAAGGAAACAAAGTAAGAAAGGCTTCAGTGAGTAATTCTGTGCAGTCAAATTAAAGCGAGTCTCCTTCATTAGGACCTATAGAAATTTGCTGTCAAAAAGCCAAACACAGCATCCTTCTTCTGGAGAAACATTTTCTTTGCCAAAAGTTCCTTTGGCAAAAGGAAAATTACAAAATGAAAAAACAGTGACACTGGAGTTCAAATCCATCTGTATTCACTGTTATGTATGGCCAGTCTAAAAGTTGCAGATGTCTTTCAGAAACATTTTGGTTTGGCTTGCAGGGTCCATTTCACTTGTACTTCCCTGTACTGAACCTCAGAAAAATTCTCCACTGTGTGTTGTGTGACTTCTTGGCCCTGCTTTTGTCCTTTGGTCTCCTGACAAGAAATTGTGATTCTTCCTTAGATTCTCACAGGCTTTGACACCATCTTCTAACCCCTCTGCATTAGAAGATGTCAAAAGCCAGATCACCTCTAACTGCCCCAGTTCTTGTGTTGCTTTCCATGCACTTTTTTGTAAGGTCAGCAGCTCCACAGCACTTTCAAGGAAGAAGTTTCAATGCTGCCCACTTTGACCCTGTAGTGAGATTTCCCTTGCTGTCAAATCTATATGTAAAGAAAAAAAGAAACCCCAACATGAGAGACAGGGCATACCAAAGTACTTACATAAGCTTGAAAATCATGACATTTCTAAAATGATGTTTCTGTTCACGTCCACTTGCCCCTTGTTGCTGGAGCCTCTCGGGTCACATATTTCAAGTGTTTCTCTGCGCACATCAGATCAAACTCTTTTTTAATAACAATGCAGAACTTGAAACTGTCATGCAACTGAGATCTTGGCATCAGAGATTCATGTTAAGGGACCTGCAGACAAAGTCCCTGAGGCTGCTGGCAAGTCTGCCTACAGTCCCCAGTCCAGAGGCTTAGGGTGTTCCCCACGGATTTGGGAGGGAGGCTGAGCTGCCTGTCTCAATGAACATCTGCAGGGTGACTCAGAGGACAGGCACTCCTCCACTACCAATTATTCACCAGCCCAACACTTGGAGCCCTGCTGGGCTTCGGAAAGACCCAGCTCCTGCTCCTGTGAGAGCAAGGTGAAGCTTGCACTTGGCTTATCCCACTGTGTGGGAGCACCTGGAACACTGGGTGCTGGGTCATTTGCCTTCTCTTGTTATTGTAAAATGAAGAAGCGTTCCTCAAGAAAAATTCCAGCAAAAGAGCAACATTCCCAGAAACATGCCTCACCAACGAAACCCAAAGGTATTGCTCACGCTGGCACTTTCTGATGAAAGGCAATTTTCTGATGAAATGTGATTTTCTGGTGAAAGCATCCAGATAATTTTTGCAGCAGGGATGAGTGCATGACTCCTGCGATGTGACCTACCTTGGAAGGGCAGCATCCCACCCTGCCCTTGGCACAGGCATGCTCCCCCTCCTCTGACCACCCACAGACACAGTGATTGTAGCTCAGTGCCTCTGCCAGTAATGCCAGGGTCAGGCTGAACTTGCAGTCAGCCTGCTCCGAATATTTCCTTGTGCTCCTGAACAAAGATGATTCAGATAACTGCACAGCCTGTCCTCAAAGCCGGCTGGCTGTGAAGTCAAAGTAACAGTTTCTGTTCTTAAAGTCACCAAAGGGCCATAAAAGAGTCCTCTGCTTCTTGCTATCCACACTTTGATCTGTAATTCGAGCTTAGTTCGCGCTTCATCTTCAGCCCATCTGCCAGCAAAGGCAACCTGTGCCTTCTGAGGGGAGGGCTGTTGCTAACTTTGTGCAGCTGTTATGGACACAAGGTAGCTCTTGCACAACTTGTCTTTGTTGAGGAGAAAGGGAAAAGAGGTGGGCAGGAGCTACACCCGCCTACCTCTCTGGATTTCCCTTAATCCTGAGACAGCACAGCCCCAAATCACCACTTCTCAAAACTCCTCAGCCTGACATTTTTATCCTGCCAGCAAAGCTGCAAATATGCATGGAACACCAAACAAACAAGGGAGATGCCAAAAGACTGTGGCAACTGCTAGAAGGTAACTGCGGGGTGTGCTAAAATACCCAGCCAGAGTCTAATCAGCTTGTGGAATTGCAAGCTGCGCTATTCACTTGCAGTCACGCAGCCAAGGGGTTACTGAGGCACCTGCATGTGCCTCTCATTTGTCTCAGATTGCTCCTCTGACCTGCAACTGTGAAGCCAGATGGCTGTGCTCATGGAAAGCTTGGAAAAGGGTCTGGGAGTCAATGAGAGAGAAGACTACATGAGGACTTTACCTATGACTACCCTTGCAGACTAAAGAGACAGGAGACAAGAGGCACTCCTGATCCAGGAGGCTGCAGAGGGAACCAGATGTGTTTCCTTGAGCTACTCTCCCCAATCCACAAGCAGCTGCTGCTTTGGGCCATCTCAGCCCCAAACTGTACAACCAAAATTAGACACTATAAGCAGGCCTCAGGTTCCTAAGCCATAAATACTGAGCCTTGAGACCTATTTAACTGACACCTTTTTCCCTGGAAATGCTACAGATGTCTTAACAGCTGACTGCATGGATTTGGCATATGCATCTGAACTGCAGAGAAAGACACAGACACAAGGGATTCAATCACCTACCTACCTACCAGGCAAGACTGTGACCCTGAGGCTTTCTTCCATTTCCTTGCCTCCTTCACATACTGTCACATGCAGATATATTCTTTGGTCCACTATCCTGCCTCTTTTTGCCCCAGTAGAGTTGTTGGGAAGAATGGAAAGCACCCGAGTAGTACTACAGATGCACAAAATGCCATCTCATTAATATCTTCTTCTGAACTAGCTCTCCTCATGCCTGGGCCCATTTCTAGCACACACTTCTCCAAAAGCAACACTATTTGTAAGAGGGAAAAAAATGCTATCTGGCTCTGCTTTATGGAAAGCAACCAAAACCTAAAATCAGCAAGAAGCAGGAAACACAGAAAGAATAAAACAGACCATAAAATACCTATGAAACAGAACACCATCAACTTGCCTGATTTTCAGATGCCTATCAGGAACAGCACAGCACCTCATCCAGAGAGGCTGGGGGATGTGTCAAGATGTCCAGTGTCTTAAAACTCCTCAGACTCTGTGACTGTGGCTGGGAGCAGCTTGAGGAAACAGTATGAGCTCCAGTGGCCAGCTGTCCCTCTCTCACTCTGATCACACCACACCCAGGAGAGAGGGGCTATACTGTAACATAAGGAGGAGTGATATACCCTGGGTAACATTTTCTGCATTCTGCAGATGTGGTCCAGGAGTGGCTGGGAAGGGCAACACCATCAGCTGAATAACTACAATCAGCAAGAAAGGTAGGAGGGTGAAGGGCAGAGACATGCTCAGTCTGCAGTGGCTGTGTGCAAAGGGAACCTGTCGCTAATTGACAGGACAGTGTTGCCCAGAGAAGAAAAAGCTACACCATCTTTCAGAACCTGGACTCTAGAAGACAGACGAGGTTCCAAAAATGAACCCCTGCAAGAACAGGGAAGACGGAAGAGCTTTTAAGATGAAGCTTTCCAGTTTCTAGGGTTGGTGGAGTGATGTAGCTCCCATGAGAACAGGGGTTTGCGCTCACCTCAGAGGAGACCCCTCTGAGTCCTGCCCATATGGTTCAGTTGGCAAAGGAAATTATCTCCTGGTGCTGCTGGAGTTGGCCCTCGGGGTCTGGGATCCCCACCTGGCTGGTCCACAGCTTTTGTCTGTGCATGAGTGTAAGACATAACCAGGCTGTTACCAATATTTAGAGAACTACTGCCATTTGCTTGAACAAATATTCTAAATCAAAATACTGCTTTTGTACCTGTGGTCTGCTTTGTCAATTTTACAACCACTCAGTGCTACTGGGAAATTGTCTGAAGACAAATAGCTACACAGGAAGACACAGGTCCAGGGGAACATGGTATTGTATTTGAAACTCACCAACTCCCATGGCATTCGAGGCAGGATTTCACAGACCGCAGCCCCTATGACTCGCTTGCCTTTGCCCTGCAGCTGACCCCTCTGTGGGAAACACCCGTGGGTGACACAGGGGTCCGGTGTGCCCACAATTCCTGCACAGCCTGCTGTGCTTGGACCAGACACAACCTGCCCAGCCTGGCCTCAGGGACAGCTCAGCACAGAGGATTTGTTAATCAGTCACTGCCACTGACGGAGGCAGGAAGGCAGGAAAAAGAATGATGATTTCACCAAGTCAAGGTGTTCTCCAAAGAACAGCTTCAATTTAGAAACACCGATGTTCTTAGTATTTCTGACTAAAATTAACTTGGAATTTTCTATTTCCAGGTTCACAGAATGTTTTTCTTGTGCTTGGCCAATTTTTTCACTGAAATTTTAAGTAAAAATCCCCAAGAGAATAATGAAGCACCAGGAGTCTCCTTGCTGACAAGTTGATGCCTTGAGAGGCCACCTAAAAACAGAGACTAGACAGGAATAAGGGAATAAAGGCAGGTATTTATTTGAAGAGCCTTCAAAGGTACCCCTGGGGAGCCAGAGGCTACTGCCAAGATGGACCCAAAAATGGACAACAGATCATGAGTTCTTCACACTTTTATAGGTTTGGTTCATTTGCCTATCAGGGTTAATTCTCCAATTAAAGCTTCAATTAATGGTGTAGTTTCCCCAAGCTTGCCCCCCATTTCAGAGGCTTTGGTTCACATTTTGGGCCTGGGACAGTCTGGATGTCCTTGGAGAGCAGGGCTGGAGAGGCTTTGTTATGTCTGCCTAGCACAAGAGAGCAGAAGTTAACAGGCTACAAGAAACCTCAGGGTTACACACTAGGCAGAACAGGATTTGAAAAATACAAAAGTTAAAACCCAAGGCATCAAGTGTCCCCCTCTTCCCCTGATTTTACATGAGTAGAAAACTTCCTCCTCAGCCCCCTCTATTTTCTAGCTCTGATAGAGGCATCAGAATCTTGGAAGTTTATAATGCTTTAAAAAAAAAAAAAAAATCCAGTATGTCTAAATCTAAGAAAATGCTTGATTTTGAGGTTTCGCGTGAAAAAGCCCAGTTACATTGCAAGTTAGCAAATCTGATTTCTGAAGAATTGTAGTTTCTTTCCTAGTGCTCTGAAAACAAGGCAGACTCCGTTGTCACTTGGAAAAGCTTGGGCAATGGCACTTGGCACTTGCAGCACACTTGCTCCTCACAGACAGGGCAGGATTGCAGAAACAAAGATGAGGGATATCTCCCTTGAACCAAACCAGCATAAATCTGCAGAACAGAGCAGGGCTGAGTTCTCGCCAAGAGCGGGAATGGGAACACCTGCACACCCCTCCAAAAGGACCAGCCCAAGAGAGATAGGGCTGTGTGACAAAGCAGTGGCATTCCCAACGCTTTCACACCTACACAATACCTGGGAAAAGATGATGTGGTGGCACCTGGTTGTGCTCACAGATATCCGCAGATATACATTGCCTAGAACTATGGTCTTCCTAAACAATCCTCTTTCCATCTTCTCCTCCTCAAGCTTGTCTCACGCGAAAAAAGAATCTCAGTCTGTTCTCCCTCTCTCTCACACTTGCTAATTATACTAAAAGAACAACTGATTCTTAATAGCATTTTAAAGTGTATTTCCCCTCTTATTTACACCAGTTTCTCCCTTCTTTCAATCAATTTTTGAAGCACTTCTCTTCCTGCCTCCCACTCATTGCTAGTTCTGTTTTACTGACCCATATTAATTTTACTGGTTCCTGCAACCCTGTAACCTGCTATAAGATCTGAGGGTGTCTGTTTCTTTTCTTGGAGGAAAGGAGGACAGAGTCAAGCTTACTGTTTTCCTTTTACATTTTTTTTCCACACCTGTATTTCTCCCCCCTCAGTTTTCCTTTATCCTCTTATCTGAGAGCAAGGGAAGGATTTGTGTGTGCTGCCCGTGGGAAGATTTGCCTTCCTGCTGGAAGCTGCTCAGGCGCAGCTGGCAGCGAGCTCCTGCAGTGCCCTTGCACTGAAATGCTCTAAGTTGTGATGGGTTTTTACGAGGTGGATGTGACCACAGTGAAATCACACACACTTTCACATTCTCTCCGCTCAAGACAACAGTAAAAACAGAGCTCTCTGTGACAGCAGTGCAGCATACAAGAACTTACCTTAAAACACCCAGCATTCCTACTGTGTATGAAGGCAATGAGCTGCAGACTGGGAGAAAATCTCAGCAGCATCTGCTCACAGTCAGTCAGTGCAGGGCCTTCTCGGGAGAGTGCTGCAATTTCTCGTCATCATCTCTACCCCATGTACCAGATGCCAAACTCCCAGCACAGCTCAGGATGTATTGGATGGCTGGGACCTTCACACTATTCTCTGTACTTCCTATTTGAATCCTGGCTCAGGAACTGAGGTGGGGCAGAGGGAAAGGGATTGTTTGTGTGTGTGTGACTTATGGAAGGGTGAGGGTAGAGTGAATGAATAGCCAGAAGGGTGGGCTGGCACATGTCCAGCCTGTTCTGGCTGTGGAGAAGCCCCACCAGTAGCATGTCCCAGGCCCTGTGGCACCCCCTACAAGCATAGTCAGCATTGGACAAGACACCCGGGTTAGGACGCTGCCTTCATGGGACCAGACTCACGGCACGTCACTCTTCAGAGAGCTTCCAGGCTACCGAGCTTTTTCTGGCTGCCCTTGCCTTTAATCACAATTATGAACTGTCACTGCTCATTTCATCTTACTGATGCCTGCAGGTCTGAATATTCACGAAGGCCAAGGAAGCCCCAGACAGCAAGAAGATGTACAGCATCCTTGCTGGCACCTCCTGTGCCAGCGAGTCAGGGACAGGATGGCAATGGCTCCCTGCCCTGGAGGTTCAGAAGAGTCTCCTGAGCTGATCCCCTGTGGAGCAGAGGATCTTGCCAAGTGGCTCATGAATCATATGCACAGCTTCAACTGAGCTGAGAAGGACTGACAGAATGTATTTAAAAACTCTGTGAGATGCACGCAGCCATGTCTAGATAAATGGTTTCCATTGTTAATTATCCACCCTGTAACACACTCTAATTCAGAGCTTGAGTTTGTCCAGCTGCAGCTTTCATTTATTTCAGTTCACTGCTGCCCTCAGACATTTCTTATTATGATTCTCACTGCATTTAAAGCACTTCTAGTGTCTCATTACAAAGCAGAACTTTCAGATTTTAAACCATTTTTAAAGCTTTTTTTTCAATTTGCCTGCCAAATGAATATCAATCAGGATCTCAGTATCTCAAGCCTCACATCATGTCTGATGTTGGCTTTCTGCTATTATGAGATCTAAGACAATTTTTTTAAATAATAAGGAAGCTAATTTTTGAAAAAATCCTTTTTATTAAGGAAGAATGTTGTGTGGCACTAATTCAAATGTCTTACAGAAGTACCTACATCAGAAGTTACTTTCTTCTGGAAACTTTATAACCTCAAAAAATTATATGAAATCTGATTAATGAGTGGTGTTCTACACAGACTAGAATTAAATATGCTAGTGTGCTCAAAAATGTGACTGATTGTACCCATTACTATCTTTTTGATATTTTTATTTTGAACTAATATCATGCTTACTGTTAGAAAATACAACACCTTTATAGTTTTCTCCTGGTCCTTTTTCAAGCCTTTGTTTACAAACTTTTGCAAAAAATCTAATAACAATTTTTTTTTTCCATCTGTATACCACTTAATTTGTCTTGAATCTAAATGTCTCTGTGGACACTGCAAAATCCTCCACTTTCAAAATCTTTTATATTTCACCTCCATTGTCCCACTCCAGGCAATGAAAATGTAAGCATTTATAATTCTGAATGATTTAATGCAATTCTTCTAAGTGCTGTACACATGAATCAGCTCATTACCTCAGCCTAGCTATATGAGGTGTAGCCAAATGTAAATCTGCCTGCTTGCTCTCATTCCAAACCTCCAGAACGGATAGCAACATATCCTGGAGCTCTGAAATGAATTTTCCAGAGGGTATTTTCTTTTCACATAAACGAAGACTTCTCTCTTTCAGAACACTGGGACAATACTCAATAAGCCCACAGCACCCAAGCTCTCCTGCAAAAGGCAGTGGAGCAATTTATGGAACAGAGGAGCTGTGCTGTACCTCCAGGATATCAGGCTGTGATGAGTACCTGTAGTAATTTTACAAACATGTCTGAAGGCCAAGCAACTATTATTGTGAGATTGGTTCAGAAACTCCCTGGACGATTTACCTGGAAGTCTGGAGAGCAAACCCACTGGTAGGCATAGTTACTTATGGTCTACTTATGGTGGAACCAGAGAGATATTAAAAGAAATTAAACACGGAGCATACTTTGCTGGGGGACCCACACTGCACCAAATGTAAACCAGTTAACAATGTGACAAAGTTTTATGAAATAGTTTTAGCTGTTTAATTATTTAGCACTAATGTTACACTGCAGCATATTTATATAATATTTAAAAGAAGACCTAAGCTTGCTATTTATTCATGAGAAGATATCCTGCAGACTGAAAGAGTTCATTGGCACAGAATAAAGTTATTAACAAGTCAAAAATAATTTTATCTTAGTCAACTCTTGCCTTGTTCGCAAGCAGTGCAGAGAAACTCTCTCAATATTTTTACTTTTAAGCCTAAAACACTGCAGAGAATCTCAGGTGGCTCCCAAAGTCTATATTGTAACCTACTTTCCTCAAAATCTTCCTGGGCAGCTCCTTGACCCATAAGGATTTCTCTCTTTACTTGGGAAAAGCAGCCCAATAAAAGGTGCTGCAGTGAGACCCATGGTTGGGAAGAGACAGGCATGGACAGCTCAGGTGGTGACGCTGCTGAAAGGGGGGGTTTTGAGCAGAAAGTCTGCAGGGTCCCTAAGGGACTCATGTAAACCTGTTACACAGTGCTATGTCCCCACCCCCAGTCTAAGGACAATTCTTAGTGAAAGAAAACACACCATTCTTCCTAGCCCTCCTGATATAACACAGAATGATTTTCTTACTGGGACCAAGCTTCCTTTATCTTCTCTTGAAGCAGTTGCCATGATGGAACAAGCAGGTCTGCTAAAGTTTAGACACATTCAGTGAAGCAGGAAGGCTGGATTTTTGGGGTGGGAGGACTGCAGAAAGGAATTTCTTTTTTCCCCTAGAGGAGCAAGCAAGTCAAGGAGAAGAAAAGGTGAGAACTCTCCAAATGTAGTCATGACTAAATACAGCCAGTTGTTGTCCAGCACTCTGTCCACACAACCAATACCAAGAACAACCAATCATTCCTTGAAATGTTTTGTATTTGTTAGCAGCGTAAGGCAGCCTTGCAAAGGGGAATGGCTGTCTCGTAAAAGAGCTGGCAAAGCTGGAACATGGTGTGCTGTTTGACCAAGGGGGTTGCAAGCAGCGGGGTCCTGGGCAGTGGTGGGCAGTCCTGGTGCAGAGGGCAGTGAGTTGTGCAGCAGCAATGCTGGGACTCGCAGTGCCCAATGTGTCTCCTCAGTGTGCGAATACAGCAATCTGAACTCGGCAAAACAAACTGATACCAAGATATTCTCCATATAATAGCTGGATTTGGACAGCCAGGAAAGGATTTAGATTCAGATCCACAAAGCAAAAAAAGAAAAAAAAAAAGTATTCTTTCACATTAGGGATTGTATCAATCAGATGGCTCACAGACAGTTCCCAGGAATATGATCAAAGCAGATGATCACCATTTCCTGATATTTGTGAAGAATGTTTTGCCATTGGTCACACACTTACAAAACCCATGGGAGTCAGATAAAAGATGCACACCACTCAGAAAGTCCCACAGAACTTGACATTTAAGGTTTAGATTGAGCAGGTTCTCGGCTCCGTGATTTTTACACTGTCTGTGTGACACACAGAAGCAACATCCCTGATCAAAACCAAACCTCATCGCTTCCCACTGCTTTCAACAAACCTGAGCTGTCTGACAGACAACTTGCATAGCAAATGTCTCTGACCATCAGAGAGGAGCTGGAAGACCATGTTAGTATGACTCAGCCTTGAAAACTTTGCAGTTACTCCTCAGTTTGGATACGGCATGAACTAACTTGCAAAAAGAATTTCCTTGCCTAGAAACATATCTCATAGGTGAGGCATGAGGAAGGTGCCCATGTACCCAAACAGCAGGTAGATGTAGTTTTTATTTCTGTTACTATGATGGCCATAGACATTGTGTTTAAGACATTCTGTCCCAAAGCACTCACAATCTAAGGGCAGGACTACACAGAACAGGTGGTGGAACTACATGAGGCCAATTGAGAACTTCAACAAGAAAGCAAACATTTGCTTATTGCTGATAACTGAAGCTGTGAGTAAAGGATGCCATCAAAGCTTGTAATTTGGAGTGTGTGTTACCCTTTCCATTTAAGTACTATCTGAGGAGAAAACCTACTTTAAGCTTATGAAAGGAAAAAAAAAAAACCAGAAACACTTTACTTTCAGTTAAAATAGAGTTCTGCAGTTCTCTGAGTCCTACATCCCTTAAGCAAGGACATGGGAATGTGAAACCGAATATGAATCTCATGTGCCTACAGGAACTTCCTTATGCATAATGTAGAAAACGCAGGTGACCATTGATACTGAGTCATTTGGTCTTTCCCTGGCCTCCAGCCAGCTGTGGCCCGAAGAGTCACAAAATGAAAATTAGCAATATAGGGTACAAGTACAGTAGATCAGATGCCAAAACTCGTGATACTGTTACAGCTTATGATTTTTGCATTTAAACAGCAGAGCTGAGAGCAATATAACAAATTCTCCGATGATCCCCAGGGAAATTAGTTAGTCCAATTCCCCAAGATTCTTTTTATAAAAAGTCACCCTCAGTGCCTATACACTATAAATAGTTATCTGTAACATCAGCAGGGAGATTTTTTTAAAATACATGTTTTTTTTGTTGACTGCGCTGTAATTTCTAGAACAGTTTATTCCACAAAGAAAGCAAAAACACAAGGCTGCAATTTTATTAATATTTCATTCATGAAAACAAACCATCTATGCATCACACGTTGCACTAAGTTAACATCAAGGTCTCAGTATCACATGCAGAGTAACAACTGAACAGTCAGAAAAGAGATCAAGTCATAAAAATGAGCTCTCCGGTAATTCCAGAGTCTCAAGCAGAGTGCCATCTTAGGACAGCAAGCACCACTGGACTTTATCCAGCATGTCTGTATCTCTCTTGCACTGAGGAGCTCAGCACTGAGTGTTCCAGGTGTGGCCTCCCTGGTGCTGAGCGGAGGGGAAGGATCTCCTCCCTTCATGTGCTGGCAGCACTTTGCCTGATGCAGCCCAGGACACTGGTAGCTTGCTTTGCAGGGAGGCCACAGTGCTGGCTTATGGTCAACTTGGTGCTCACCAGGACCCCCAGGTCCTTTCCTACCAATCTCCTTTCCATCTGGGTGGATGCCAACACGTACTGATACGAGGGGCTGTTCCTCACCAGGAATGCAGGACTCTGCGTTTCCTCTGCTGAGGTCCACAGGCTTCCTGAGCCTGTTTCTCCAGCCTGTCAAGGCTATTCAGGACAGCAGCACAACTGTCTGGCCTAGCAGTCACTTGTCCAAAGTTTGTCATCAGCAAACTCGCTGCAGGTACACTTTGCTTCATCCTCTAGGCCACTAATAAAGAAGTCTGACAAGACTGGACCCAGTATAGGCCCCTGGGCACAGCGTTTGTTACTCGCCTCCAACAAAACTTTATGTTACTGACCACCATGCTCAGGGCATTACCATTCAGTTTTCAGTCAACCTCACTGTCTGCTCATCCAGCCTCTTACAGATCAGCTTGTCTATGAAAAGCTATTGAAAATCATTATACAAGACTCTCTTAACCTTGTTTGAGATTACTTTTGTGTGTACCTTTGTGAAATGAAACCTTTAGTCACAAGATTGTTTAAAATGCACATTCACAATTTACCTATTCCCCATCCTCACCATTATGGAAGTTGAAGCACAGTGTGCAAATTGAGCTTAGAAGGTTAAATAGTTTTGGCTTCTTTATGAGCTATTATTAGCTTCATTATTTTTAAGTCTCTCTCTTTGTTGTAATGTTCTTCAGCTGAAGGTTATTGAACTGTAACTTCCTATCACAGCATCTTTAATTAGGCTAGCTTTTCCCAACCCGTCAGGAAGCATGGTGAAGAATGAACTCTCTGATCTGCTTCTCCTGTTTTGCACTGTGCTGCTACAAACTACTGAGCTCAGGGGGACTCAGGCCTATAGATGCTTTTGTGAATCAGGACAGAATGTTTGATATTATTCTCTAAATTCTACCTTTTCTTCTGTGATGACAAAGGATGCTGTCCAATAAAAAAGAGAAGATTCTTCTTCAGATAGAAATGGTTGACACTTCTGTTTTCATCAAGAAAAAAATGAAGAGTTTAGTATGATGACCATCTGGCTTTCAGCTGAATCTCTCAATGTCTTTTGGTTGCTTAGCTCTTACTGTGTGTTTAAAGCTTTTGCTGTAATGTATCCCTAACTGGTTTAAGACTTCTCTGATGTATTAGCTGCATTCTTTGAGTCACTCGATGCCTGCCATTTGCTTAGAGCGGTGAGAAGTCCACTGAAAGGTAGCATATGCCTAAAATGCCTTGAGGATACTCTGTGCCTCTGGCTATTTTTATGTCTTGGAGATGACTTTTGAGGTGGTCTTGAAAGAGTTTGGTGCCTGAAGGCTCCTGCTATGATTTTGTCTCAGCAGATTTTGCCTTTACAGGAGACTTCACCATTAAATCTAAATCCTGCATTGAAATCTCCCATTCTGCAAATTTTTAAATGTTTATCATTGTCTTGTTACTTTACATGAAAAACCTGACCGTCGTCACATGTTTGTTTTCTTCACATACTTGGAATGTCCCTTTCCTGAAATTTCCAGGAGGAGCTATTATACACATGGCTGGATTGGTGGATTTTACTGAATTTAATCAGTAAATAAAAGCTAAATGAGAAAAAAATTTACTAAATATATATTCTACTTTGGTAAGTGAAAAGGAGTTCAGGATCTGATTCTGTTAACTCTACTGACAATTGGGCAGCATCTGAAATACACAATACTACTTCCAAAAAGGAGTAACACTCAAGGTGAATCAAGGTGACCTTTATGAAGAGGAAGACATCTACAGTAGAGGGGAGCATGAGCCTTCCCACTCTTGTTAAACCACTAGGGATTGCCACTGTCATCCAGAATACCTGGAGCAGCTAATAAAGTTAACAGAGTGTATGATTGAGTCTTCTGCTCTA
Organism: Lanius collurio; assembly: GCA_020086605.1. Lineage (NCBI taxonomy): Eukaryota > Metazoa > Chordata > Aves > Passeriformes > Laniidae > Lanius > Lanius collurio. The sequence goes on along the minus strand of JACBWW010000011.1, from coordinate 26,944,282 downwards.
TTTTAAAAGAGATAGGCAAGCACCTAAAATAATTTCCTCACCCACATGGTAATTACTTCTAACTTTTAAGGTCCCACACTTACATCTTGTGTGAGGTTGTTAACACCTCTGCAGGACATCACTGGGTGTAACAGCTGGTCCATTCAGATGGCATTAAAGGATCAGGACATGGAAAATTGCTCCCCAGCATGTTTTTTTTCATGATTGACTTCTCTGTCTTTTCCTGAAGCAATAACAGGACAAATAGATGGCACATAGAGCTTTTGTTTTCTGTAGTAACGCCAGATGAAGGAAAGGCCTCTGTTTGTTAGCCAGAGCACCTATGACAGCCCTAACACAGAACCATAACAACAGGAATGCCAGACAGAAAGCCTGGAAAATGTGCACACTGAGTACAGTGTGTCTTTGAAATAGCATTTACTATTTATTTGTTCCTCAGTCAGGAGGGATGCACATCCTTTTTCTGCTTGTTAGGAGACTGCAAAGCCAGATCTAAGAGCTGTCTATCCCTGGGCACAAATTTTAATCCAGACACCGGGGATACAGCTCAGGATGACTACCATGGATTTGAACTCACATAAGCTCTCTTCTCTCCACACCTGTTACTTGAAGAGCTAGCTAAGCCCCAGAGAGAGTACAGGCAGGGGAGTCTGCAGCCATAGTCCCAGACCCTACAAGTGATTCCATGTGGGCAGGTGCCTACTCCTTGCCTTGCAGAAGTGATCCTTCCCCAGTCCCCTGTGCACAAGAGCCACCTTTGTCTCAAACAAAATAACCATTTCCAGTCTGTCCACAGACCTTCCCTGTGCAAAGAGCAGAACAAAGATTATTTGCAGGAGGTCTGTGCTTTTAGATTTTAAGGGCACAGAAGGATGTTGGATAATTTATTCTGATCTTCTCTGTATTGCAAGAATTCCGCTTTTGTAACTTGATCTACAACTGATGTTTTTGTTTTGATTGAAGTAGAGTCTGTTTAGCTGAATGCTAAACAAAAGGGCACTGAGCTTTTAACTGAAAATGTCTAGAAGTACAAAATCCACTAATTCTCTTCCTAGTCTGTCCCAGTAATTAATCACCTTGGCATTAAATACTGGCATATAGTTTCCCATATGAATTTATAAGGATTCAATTTTTATGCCTCGGCTTAATTTAAAGGTCTTTTAGATGATACAGTTCTCCTCCCCTCATAAAAAACCCACTTATGTGCCTAATCCACTCACTTTCCTTCCAATAATCTAAATCAGCTGAAATGTTCAAGTTTCTTATTGTATGGCATTTTCTACAGGTGCCTAGGATTTACAGGTTTTTAACTGTCTCCCAATTTTTCAAAACACCGTTAAAAACATGAATGTGAGAACCAACTGCAGTATTCTAGTGTCAGTCTCACCAGTGCTGCATACAGGCACAAAAAATCTTCCAGCTTCTAATACTCCCCAGCTTAGATATTCAAGGATGGTATTAACCCTTCTGACTTTATGCTGCAATAGGAATCAATGGTGGATTGTACCCTAAATGTTATTTAGAGCCTTGTTTTGGGAACCAGAATCCTTGCTTTTACAAGTGCAAGACTGCATTCATTTTTATTGCAAAATTTTGCATTTGACTATGAACATGTGCCCCGTCTAATGGCTCCAGCTTATCAAGAAATCCACACTTATCTCGTATGCTTGCTCTATCCTCATTACTACCCCGAGCCACCCAAAAAACATTATTAGCCTATTATTATGAGTCCCTATTTATGTTCAGCCCATTAGTAAAAACATAAAGTTTCTAAACTGTCATAATTCTAAAAGCAATTGTTCAGCTCTCACTTAGACCTAGGAACAATTAAATACTAAATACATCTCAGTTTTCTATAGTAAAATATCCCTTGTGCTTAGAATTCAGGATACTGGAGCCCTGATGGTTAATTTCAGATAAAGGCATGTGTTTTGGAAATGATATTTAAAAAAAAAAAATTATTAGGACAACATAGTGTTAACTTGTACCCAATACTACTGTCCTCAAATTTTAAATCAGAAAAAGCCCTTAAAATAAAGATCTGATAATAAATACTTTAGTCAACATACCAAATGTTTCCTTTTTTCCTGGCTGCTCCCAAATAAGTCTGATTTCAAATCAAACTACTCAGCTGAGATGTAACCTGAGCAGTTCTCCCAAGCAAAGGGTGGGTATGCAGGGTGCTGTCAGACACAGGGGTCTCTGGAGTGGCTGGATCCATTTTCCATCAGCGTGCATTTTACTTTCAAGGTGACTTAACAATAAATGCCTTTGGTCTGAGGATGATCATCCTCTTTTCTGCTAGTGGCAGTGGGGCACAAACCATCCAGCCCCTAGGTGACAGCACATGGGAAGAGCTGCTTCCAGGAGAGCTCAGCCTTCAGCACAGAGGCAGCACTTCATGGGATGAAGTACTGTCTTAGTAGCTGAAGTTCACAACCACATTTAATGACCACAGGGCTGGGAAATAAGCCCAAACATTTAGTGTCAAGCTTGGACTTGGGTAAAACTAGAGAGGGCATGAATTCTTCAAAACATCCCCAGCCCCTTAGATTGCATTTCATCACATACGTGAAGAAAATGTGAATCTCCTCCTCTACCATTTTTCAGATGAGCTCTCACTCACATACAATTAATCCTAGGAAAATGAACTGCTTGCACAAAAAAGGGACTAAACCCTTAGGAAATTGATGAACTAAAGAATAAACAAAATATCTGTAATACTTGATTTTCAAGGGCATGAGTCATCCACAGCTTACACTTGAGAATACTAAGCAGGTCTGAAAATTGGGACAATTGCTCTGTTTCTGCTGTTAAGTTGCTGCCTCAGCTTCCCTGGCCTTTACATCACCCTGTAGCATCAAAATACTTTAGATGTGGTTTTTATATTGGCGCACTGAGAATTCATTCAAACTGTTAAAGTATATTTAGGGAAAATTGATCTGTTAGCTCTAAACCTAACCTCAAAACATTAAGCCACAAGAAAGGCTGGTTTTTATCCCTGGAGTAGCTAGTTTCTCACCTGGTCAGACATGTCAGAAAACAAATCTGTTGGGTAAGGCTGTCTGCTGGTGTGAACTGGCTAAGCTGGGCAGGCAGGGCAGAATTTGGCCCAATCTTCCCTCAGTTTGAAGTGACAATATGTGCTCTACCCAGCCAGCCCTCCACTTCATATATACTGAACATAACCCCTGCATATCTGCTGGAGTGCTTTTGCCTGTCACCTTCCCTGAGGAGACAACAATGCAAAACACACTTTACCCTGAGAAAAGCTGCACTCACCCGATCCTCTTCTTCTCTGACATCTGGCATGGTGCTGATGCAGAGGCTGACAGCAGTGATGGCAACAAAAGAGATTGAAATACAAGCAAAGATCTTTCCTGGGATCCCTGAGTGGGGGTTCTCCACCATATCCCTGAGCTTCCGCATGCACAAACTCAGTCGGCTGCTGTCCTGGAAGGCACATTGCGTAGCTTCATTAAATACCATCTCCCTTTCAAACAGCCTGGCCTCAGCTGCCTCTTCCTCTTTCTGTCGCAACCTCTTTTTGCAGCACCACTCCAGGTGGTCCTCTTCTATCCCCCAGTACACAAGCTCCTCCTGGAATGAAAGAGCGCACATCTCCCTGAGAAGCCTCAGCTTCCCAGCTGTCAGGAATGTCATGATTGTTCTGAAGGCACTAGGATTACGGTCAAAAAAAAATTCATTGCAGCTAACATCATAATCATCGCAGATGTCCATGATCTCATCATAATTGTTGCACGATTTTAGCTTCCCAAGCCTGGTCAAGGGGCAGTTCTCCAAGGTGGTCCAGGGAATTCTGTACTTAATACCACCCACATTGATGATCACAAACCTGGACCGGTCATCCAAGCGGGCTAAGCAGCACAAGTCTTCTCCAGGATGCAGAAGTTTGGCCTTTTTGTAGAAGAACCCTTTCTTGGTTTGCACTTCACACAGGTTTTCCAAGTTGTTGAAGGAGCGGGAGCTGAACTCAGGATCTGCATTCCCAGTGAGCAATGCCATTTCGTGGTACATCTGTTGAGTCCATAGGGAGGTTGAGGCTACTCAAACAAAAGCATCTGGAGCTTGACCACAAAGTCCCTCTGTAAAACAGAATTTTAAAATTACAAGAAAAGTAGGGCACTCTTAGATGATAATAATCCTATCCTCTCACTCCCAAGAAACTCTTCTCTACACCATTACATTTTGCCCCATTATTTTAAGACTATCTTTGCTTGATAGTTGCTTGGGGAAAGATCTTATGCTACAATCAGGTCAGAAGCCATGCTGTTACTTCTAGAGGGTTTAGTAACTGATTGAATGGAAACAAAACCAGTGTATTACCATTTTCAGAAATTTCTAGAGGTTCAAGCTATATCCTGGATATCAATGCATATGAGAAGAGAAATCTAGTCACTTGGATAAAAGGCAATTTACAATTTAGCAACTTAATAAAAAGACTTAGTTGCAAATAGTTTTTTGATTATTTCGGCCCACCTATATTATGTTCCTATTACAAAAAGCCTAAAAGCGTGAGGATAAAATGGACACTTACAGTACAGTCAGAAATGTGATGGCAGAAATGTGGGTAATTCCCAACCTAAATTCACCAAGCCTAGGGTAGCAATAGCAGTGAATATGTCTGAGCTGAGGGCATACTGAGTCTGAGCTGAAACCAGAGCTTGCCTGCGACCCTGGAAGTGCTGGAAGCTCTGCTGTGGGCTTGGCTGCAGTTGTGGACAAGGTTCCAAGCAGCCTGTCAGTAGCTCTGAAACAGGACACCAAACCTCAGAATGAAGCTGAGCTGGAAGTGACCTGGTTGCTGCTCTTACTTCTGAACAGTGCAGAACCCAACTGGTCACATTTAGAAGAAATTATGTATAATTCCAGGATTTAATTTGTGCCTCCTGCTTATCCCTCCTTTACCACACCACAATCCACACTGCTTCCTTACGGTCTCTAAAGCTCATTGCATGCATTCTTCAAAGCTGTCTCTCCAAAGCAATACTGGGATGCCTTGAAATTCTACCATGTAATCACATTTGTGAATCACCCTAAACTTCCCGAATTGCTCAAATATGAAGCAGGAAACAAGAAATCAGTGTAGGATGACTGGGTCTCCACTCAAAGACCTGGGCTGGGAATGGATGCAGTGATGGGGAACAATTTTAAGAAGAGGATGGAGAAACTGAGAAAGATGTGACTGGTGAAGGATAAACTCACATTTTTGATGACAGAATGGTAACCATGAGGCAGTAACTCTGTAATTTATAAGCAACATTCTCCAATTCCCTCTGAATTTCATGCCTCAGGCAGGAAAGAACAACAAATGGGTGCTAGGAAAAACTGGAGAGGACACACATTCAAACACATTCCAAGAGGAGCATCTTCCTTTATCTTTAATCAGCTCACTAACTCTTAGCTCATTAGACTTAGTTAAAAGGATCTCTGACAGAGTGGTGAATACTTTTAGTCAGAGCCCTGAATCACCCTCTAAACACTCACCAACCACTGTCAAACAACAACACTGCAGTAATGGTGGTACTTTTGCTTCAACATTTCTATGAGGATCCAGTCCCTGAATTTCAGAACAACACTTATATTAGATATTTGTAAAAAGCCAGAGAATGGTTGGTTTATGTGCAAAAAGCTACAGTCACCTAAAGATACTTTTCAGCATTGTGAAAATTTCAGAAGAGCTAATGATGCCAAAATCTCTCCAATTTCACTTTGGAGAAGAGAAATAATTGTTTAAACATCCGTTTCTACAGGGTAACTTGAGCAACAGAGAAAAGCTCCTTTATCTGGCTAAGGGCCAGTAAAGGGCAACAAGCACTCTGAGGAATGGGTGCTTTTACAGAACAGGCTCGAGTGCAGCTGGGATTGCAAATACCATTACTGTCACACCGAGAGCGCACTGTCAGCACAGCATATGCTTTAAGGATTTGGTCTCTTGTTGCTTTCTCTTGGTAAGATAAAATATTCACTGTCACTACTGAGGGCTCTGCGCTTTTGTTTTCATGCCTCACTTGTTCCACAAGTCAACATACTAAAAGGAGTTTACATTGTTTTGACATCAAGGCCAGGATTTCTTTTTCTCCTCTCCCCCGTGTAGCAGGTTGTTGCATAAAGGGGCCAGATATATTTCACAGAACTGTTTTGAATCTAATCTTACATGCACTTCTTCCTCCCTCTAAGCAGCAGCTAGCTCAATGTGAAAATCTAGCATGTTGTTTGCTACAAAATCTCTGAATTACAGAGGGTTAATCTTTTATTTTGTGGCTATAAAATAACACTGCTTAAATCTAAAGTGTAAGGAAGCAGCTTTTTCTTTTCTCTCTCTCTTTTTTTTTTTTTTTGTAATCATCAGTGGATAAATAGAAAGTGAGAGAGAAGTAGCTGTAGAAGTAGAAAATAATATTGCCTGTGGTTTAACAGGTTGATTTTGGACAGTGCTGGTAGCACCAGATGCTGGAGTATAGTAACTAAAGTGAATTTTCTGACATCACACTTCAACATCCCAGAATCCATAATAGTTGGCAGCATTTGTTTTGGAAATCTCATATTTATTCTCAGATTAAAAGATAAGCATGTGAAGACAGTTGTATTTATTATTCTTCTTGGCACTTCCACCTGGTGAGCTGGCTGCCCAAGACTGGGCTCAGATGTCAGTGAAATAGCTCGTGGTGCCACTTTAGCTGTCCTATAGAAAAACAAAATACTGTGGGCTCCCAATTTGGCATCTATCCTGAGAAGTAAAACAAGCCTGGAAGGTCTGCTTCTGATCTTATGTGCATGGAATGTATCATGACTTTCACTAAATATTAAAGGGTGTTTCAAAATTATGTGTGTCTTAAAATACTCTCTGCATGCCAGGGTTATCTAATGTATGCACATGCCTGCAGTAAAGCATCCCATTGAAGATTAACATTAAAAGCCAATACTTCCAGAAATGATACTACATTATCATCCAGTTGGCATTTCAACTATTTAATCTGCCACATGGGTGCATGAAAGACTATTAAAACACAGTCTTGAATAAGCTGCCCATCACAGGGATGAAGGACAGAATTTGACTCTATATTTGTTGTTCATTATTTCGAAGTGCTGTGGGAGAAATGCTGCATGAATATTTCAGTTTGAGGACCATATACAGGGTGGGTCATACATAGTATGGATTTGGGGTTTTTTTAAGTATAGTCAAAATTTTTATTCACTAAGAAGTACTTTCTTTGGCAACACAAGTTCAGCCACATTCCATCAACAGCAGACAGCTGAGATCTTCAAAATACAGGTACTTCTCATCAAAGATTTTAAAGATTCAATAAATGCCAGAAGCACACAACTGCTTCATATTCTTCTTTTTGCTGAATTATTTCCTCAGTGGAGAGAGGGCTATTTCCCTGCGTACTGCCTTTTCACTTTGCCTGCTTCCAGAACTGCTCTTCACACAAATATTTCTCATTATCCCATTCTATTAGTATTGCTGCATCAAAGTCAGATCTGATTTTACATGTGGCTCCTCTGGTCTCAAGTTGCCTTGGCTAAGAATGAAAAATGAAGCAAAATCATCCCGACCAACAGGCTGACTAGCCTGGCGAGGAGAGCTTGAAAATAGCGATGAAGGGGAGGTAGTGGTGGAGCAGAGACTGCAGAGTGCCTAGGCCAGGACAGACCTTGTGGGGAAGGGTGGCCAAAGAAATCGTGTGCACAAAAGTGAGGGTACAGGAAAGTGCCATGGGCGGAGTTCTCACATCTTGTCTGAGAAACCAGCCTGACCAGGTGGCTCTGAAGGGCCTGTATGCTAAAGCAGGCAGTCAGGGGGGAAAACAGGGGGAATTCTTTGTGTAGTTGCACAGAAGAAAACTGTTACTCTGAGGGTGGTCAAACACTGACACAGAATGCTAAGAGAGGTGGTGGAGTCTCTACCTTTGGGGATATTCAAGACCCATCCAGACACAGTCCCAAGTAACCTGTTCTAGCTGATGCCACTTTGAGCAGTGGGAGATAAATCAGATGAACTCTGGAGGTTCCTTTCTACTTCAACTAGTCGGTGATTTTGAGAACAGTCTCTTTTTAATGCTGTTGTAAATTACAAAGTATTGCAGGTTTACATTTATGCTACAGTAGCAAGAAGAAGCCATGAGACCTTTTAGTAATAAATGTTCTAAGATTTCCTTTGGGAAATGAAACACATTTTGACAGAGAACGGGTAATTGTGTGATAATTTAAAGCCACAAACATGAAACATATATTAGGGTGACCACAAGACATTTTCTCTCAATTGCAATGAAAGTTGAGTCAGAGAATCTGTTCTGCAGTGCTCAGTCCTTTCTAGTCAGAGATATGCTGAAACCTGACATTGCTGCCTGGGACCAGAGCAGTTCCCACTTCTTACTGTGACATGATTTATAAACCACAGCACACACAATCACTTTGGTACTAAACCTTACACATGCACACATCTGGTGATATCACAGCTAACACTGTGGACCAAGAGGCTTAGATCCAAGTAATTGTACTTATTACAATCCAATAGAACTTGGACTCCCAATAATGAATCCCTGCCAGTCACTGTGGAAACATGGAGAGGAGAGCACCTGCCCATGAGGCTTACAAAATGCAAAATGGATGGGGTGTGAGAAATACACATATTTAAAAACAAAACAAAACAAACCCCAACAAAACAAAACTGTAAAGGAGACGGGGAGGAGGCAGTAAAACAGATGCATCTTAGCATAGAAGGCAGACTCCATGGGAATTAGGGAATCTGAGTTTGTCTGCATTATGTTGGGAAAGACCCTTAGGGGATCACTGAGTCCAGCCATTACCCTGACACTGCCAAGTCCACCACTGAACCATGGCCCAAAGCAACCACATCTACAGTCTTTTAAATACCTCCAGGAATAGTGACTCTTACACTTCCCTGAGCAGCCTATTCCAATGCCTGACCACCTTATCAGTGAAGAAATGCTTCCTAAAATCCAATCTAAACCCCCCGGCACAACTTCAGGCTGTTTCCTCCTGTCCTATCTCTTGATACTTGGGAGAAGAGACTAAACCGCACCTTGCTACACCCTCCTTTCAGGGGAACTACACCCTGAATTCGACACAGTCAAATTTTACATATTTCTGTATTTATTATCAGTAAACTTTGATACCACTCATGTCCTAAGCCCTTGCTTAGGGATGGCTATAACCAAAGAAGTTGAAAAGGTACTAGAATTTTGAACAGCCCTTCATTTAGTCTGTTCCTTCATTAGAGTAACAGGAAGCAGTGACACCACCTTACATATCTAGCTGAGATGTCCCCATCTAACAGGTTTCTTGTATAGATATGGAGCACAATAGCCAAGATGGTCTTCTCCAGAGAGTATTTTGGGGGTCTTGTGGAGGACGCTGAATTAGTCAGTCCAAGAGGCCCAGGAGACTCATGCTGTAATGAAGGCTGCAAAATTCAGCATGTGAAGCTGGACATTGTTGCATACTCAGAGCATACATTTTCCTTTATATTTTCATTAATTCAGTGGAGGAAAAAAAGTAATAATTTTCTTCTCTGAACATCCCTCATCACATTTATGCCACACTACATAATTAGCTGAAACAATTCAATTTGTTAAATGAAAAAATTAACTTGACTCAACATTAATTATTCTGACATGTGTCCATAGCTATTTGTCTCCATTAGATAGATTATGGGTTACCTTGTGTCACTGCACTTGCCAGAGTTCTATAGTGAAAGTATGAACATTGTGACATGTTTAAGAAATCGGGACATTTGGTTCAACAACCTACGTGAAGGTATGGAATCCTTACCTGTATCTTCATAGCTAAACCCTATCTTATTTTCCACTTCCATAAGCTTTCAGTGCTCATTTATCTTTGTACTCTAAAGAGAATTGAGCCATTATTTCTATAAAGCTACTTGCACATTTCAGTGGCACAGCAGACAAAGGCAGACATGCTGGGTAAAATACAGGCAGAGGAAGCACCACTTGTTTTTGCATTCTACCCAGAATTACAGAATTCTGTTCAGGCTAGCAAGCTTCAAGATTTCACAAAGGTCCTAAAACATGTATTTCACTTAAACAGAACTCTCAATAAAAAACAAGCAGAGACTGCAAGGATTAGGCAGGAAAGTTTTTCCCCACAGAATACTTACAGTATTTTACTTACAATAAAACAAAGCACCATGTTCAAACCATGCTTGGTTTAGGAGAATTAACCTTTGGTTGGTTACAAGAAAAAAAAATTTGTAAAATGTGTTTTTATCCTCAGTTCATATCCCCTGAACAACTGAACAGACTGCAGATATGCACCAAGTGGGTGATGTGCTAAAGGGAAGAGACTTCAGAGCAGACCTGTATCTCCCAGACTCTGGGAAGGTTAGACTGGACATGGAGATTTGTTTGATCCAGTTCCTGTCAACTGCAACCTTGGATTAAGTATATGGTGTCAAGAGCCTAAAATTAAAATGTCTGCACTTGCTTGGTCAGTGATTGAGCCCTGCGAACAGGGTACCCTTCACCCTTACTGGCAGCCACTAGATGGTGAAGTTTTTATTCTTCCATGAATCACACACAAGTTCATTTTAGGAGCCTTACTGATTAATCCTGTTAGTATTCTGTTTAATCAGCCAGTCAGATAAGGTACTATGAATTAGTTATCAATCTGAAATGTTTCTTAGATTGGTGTATTTCAGAATAAAAACCATCAAAATGCAGTTTTTAAAGTATCTGCTACAATCATGATTACATACCCACAGCCGGCGTAAGATACAATGTGAATGGCACTATCAAATGCAAAAGTGACAGACTGTGTAGTATTTTAAAACAACATTGTTTATCCCTCTCACCCAGGAAATTAAACAGATTGCCTCATTTCTGTTGCCAAAATTCTGGAAGCATGAAAAACCAAACAAGTTTTGGTGTCTTTGAAAAGCACAGAATTATCAGTCAAGTGTTCCAGTTGGTCTGCAGATCACTGCGGGGGAAAAAGCAGATTTTGACATGAGCTCTGGTCCTCTCCTAACAGTGATCTTTTCTCTCTGATCCACTCTACCGGTTTTTGCAATTCTATACTCAGCAGCTTCCCACCCACATGATTAATATGCTTGATTTTGCACAGAGTATAGCAACTAGATTTCTGACTAGAAATAAGAAGGTTTGACTGTGTGATGCGACTCTTGGCCCAGTTTCACTTTCAGAAGTTCATAAAGATTTGCTGGGACACTTTTCCTAATAACTGTAACTGTCCTCGTGTCTGTTTCAAGGCCATTCACAGGTTTGTATGAATGGTTGTTATACACATACGACTGATTGTGAAAGGATGAGAGGAAACAGCCTCAAATTGCACCAGGAGAAGTTCAAACTGGGTATTAGGAAAAATTTCTTCACTAGAAGACTTATCAAGCATTGAAGCTGCTGAGGAAAGTGGTTGAGTCAACATCCCTGGAGACCTTGAAGACACAGCACCTAGGGACATGGTTTAGTAGTGACTTGGCAGTGCTGGGTTAACGGTTCGACTCAGTGATCTTTAGGTCTTTTCCAACCTAAATGATTCTATGAATGAAAGCCCTTATTAACTGCTCACAGATTTTAGATGTAGATCTAGCCTTTTTAATTTCCACATGAAATCCTTTGCAGAAAGGATAAATTGTGTACAGATGCATCTTGCTTCTCTTGTTATCTTGAATTAGTAAACACTGGATTTTGTGTTTTCATTGTTTTTTTTGCAGATGACATTCTTGTTCTCATGTGTTTCATAAGTGAATTGTGCATTGACCTCAAAAATATTCCCATCTCTACTTAAACACAATTCTGCCTCTGAATTAAACATGATTTTAATTATTAACATTGTTTCATAGAATACCTTTTAAATTTAGACTCATTAAGATTATATATTTAATCCATGGTTGGAGTTAGCAGGAACTGGATCAAACAAAACTCCACGTGCAATAAAATTGTCTCAGACTCTGGTTAAAGGATAGCTCCTGGTCGAAAGTCTGTCCATTTTAGCTCATCACTCTCTTTGTGCATATCTGGTGTTCCCAGAGCTTGTTCTGCCTTGTTTGTCCCAATATCCCTACACACACTCACAGTGACACACACGTTTTGCACAAGATTAATATGGCTGTGGTTCCAGAGCCCTTGGAGAAGGTGACTCCTACATAGAGGGGGGTTCTTAACTCTGTGGCATGATGCCCACACTGAGCACTGGGAATACTGACACAGTGCTCGTAACTGCTGCTTGGTGTAGCAAGCACTACCTGCCCTACCCGTTGTGGACAGAATTCAGGAATCCTGTCCTCCAGACAATGTTTTTAAATAAGGTGTTCTAGATCTTGCCCAGTACACAACTTGCATTTCCACAAGGAACAACCATCACTGCCTGGAACGGGAAGCTCCCAGAGCCCTTCACTTCCATTCTGCACAGTTTTTACCCAGGAACAGACAAATTTTGCAGTTTTCAGTTCTGGTGAACTCGAAATACTGCAGCAGCTTGAAGTAAATTAAAAATTGTGCTAAATTAAATAGAAAAAAATTAATACTATGACTAACAAAGAACTTCTCATGTATTTATATTAATTTAACACAGAATTCTGTTTCAAAATATCAATTTCATTACATTTCTGTCCTGAATTCCTCCTAAACAATTGTGGTAGCAACATCAAATTTCCCAACAAAAGCTGACAGGACAAAGCAACAGCACCTGTGTAGAAGCACTGATTCTTTTGGTTCCTGGAAAGGTGGGAGACAGTTTGTATTTTTTCCACTCAAACAGGTACAGGCTTTTTGAAGTTTGGGTTTATGCATTTCCACATTCTTACCCTGTTATTGAAGAGGATGAAAACGACCTGAAATAGTCTAAGGCGTCTCTGTAATTTCTCTCACCAGCAACCCACTTCCCCCTCCACTAAATTGCCATTGCTGTATTCAGTAGAGAAACACTTAACTTCACTAAACACACTGACTCACTTAAAGGATCATCTGATAATGTTATCACTTTTAATGTTTCATAATGAATCAAAATGATTACAAAACTTTGCACTTTCTCTAATACAATTATTTTAATCACAGAGTGAGTATGTTAGCATTTTTGAGACCTTGTTCTCTATAAAATTTCAATGGACTTATCTACACAACGCAGTGAGAATGAATGGATTCAACTGTGAAGATGATGGCTTTAAAATCAGGTAAAATATGACTGATTCAGTTATGTACAATATCTTCAACAATCATATTGAACCCTTCATAAATCACCTCTCCTTTCAAAAACACTGGAACAGATACATGAGGGAGGCTGGCAGGCTAATTATTCATGTATGCAATAGATGAAAACATTTCACTGGTATCTTGCTGGAGAGCCCTGGTAGATCAGATATCATGAAGACACACTCTGATGTAACATTTCCAGAGAACTGCTATAGTGACAGAAGTGTGAGAAACTCAATTGTAAGACCAACCCCCCAGTCTGGAGGTTTTTGACCCAATAAGTTTATATGTACTGCTGAATAAGGTGAGCTCTTGAGGCAGTGAAAGCAGGCAATAACATCATCACTATGACAACAATCCAGACCTTTAAAGGATGCTCAGGGTGGCTATTTATTCACTGACTGTTTTTGCAGTTGGGCTAGCAAATGAACAATTCCTGTTCTCTACGAGAAAGCTCTCTTCTGTTAAGAGTTCCTTCAGTTTCTGCCAGATTGCTCACCACCATTCTACTTGCAATACCACCAAATATACAGAAACATTGGGAGAAAATACCACTATGGAATTCATTTTACAGCATCACCACCACCGACAGGATTTTGTTTCTGAGTAGTTATTTTCATGCAGCAAAAGGATATGTTGTTACTCATAAGGCACACATTATTCTGCAAGTGAGACAAACAATAAATCACTGCCAGATCCCAGTATTTCTGGCACACTCCAAAGCTGCTGGTTTCTTCCCCTGTGTTGTCATGCTTTAGATCTTATTACCATCACAAAGATGATGAGGAATTTCCAAGTTACTTTAGTGCATTGCTGGCCTTCTCCTTCCATGAGGAAGGCCCCGTGAGCTGCACAGTCTGTGGTGCTCACATCAAAAACTCAGTTAGGAGGCAATTAACCCAAGGGCTTTGTTCAGGAGGTGTTTAAGACTTCACTCCAGGCCTCACTCATGGTCGCCTCCTTGGTTTTAAGTTGCCCCTGCAGGTTCCTACTGCAGCGTTCTGTGAGAGAGCTGTGGGGTGCTAGGCAGACACGCAAACAGGCTTTCACAAACACCAGCAAAATCAGTAGAAGCACACAGACCAGTTACCCCACATCTTGGTTACGCCAGAGATCTGTGCAGAACTGCGACTCCGAGTGCTTGCCCTGATGGCTTTGCTCAGAACTAGGCCTACAAAGGGCAATGGGCCCTGGCAATTCCATTACCAGTGGAAAACAGGAAGGTGACCAAGGTGGTGAACTGGGCTAGCAGAGTTGAGGAAGTTGCTTCTTCATTCCACCTTTACCTGACTGGCCAGTTCATTGTGCAGCTAAGAGGATATCCATGACTATTTCACTTTGAGCAATGGAAAGCTGCTCTCACTTTCTTGTGCTGCCAGATCTGACAGGCTCTCAAAGAAGCTGGAGACTGGCAAGCGTAGGTATAATTTTGCACCTCTTTTTCTTTCCAGCTATGCTCCCTGACTGCCAAAGGAGGCTCCCTGGAAGGTGCTCTACAGATGAATAAGCTGGTATAACTCATCAGGTGGTGTTTGCTAGGGCACTGCAGTACTAGCACAGTCAGTGAAAATAGGCTGGATGTTCAGCTAAATGAGAAGGATCACAGAACGAGAAGTTCCATAGGTACTAACAAAAAGCTGGGCTCCAGCTCTATTCCAAGCCTGTACTTTGGTAAATAAAAGGTTTATCTACTACACTGAAGAATCTGGAGCATGGTCTCTACAAACCCTTTTGCCTCCCTCCACAGTGAATTGAAGTGATTCCCTGGCACAAGGCTTATGTGCTCAGCAGCTCTGTATATTTGTATCATGCAATAGACCAGAACACCCCAGATTTAGCTACCTCAGTTTTACTTACCCTAGGGCATTTGTTCCAAGCAAACCTTCATTATTCTATTGTTGGTTTATTTGCTAACAACCAATGCTTACTGCTAACACAAAAGATACATTGAAGAAATAGGCAACAAAATAACTTTCATTCTCTCTCCTCCTGAAGATTTTTAATTAAAAGACATCTCATAAAATATGAATTCATATCCAATTTGTTTGCTCATCAAGTAAAAAGTAAGCACAGACACCAGCATCTAAAAATCTGAATAAAGATCGGCAAATAAGTAGCTAACAGCTACTTAATGAAGATGCTCGAAAGGAATGCATGTAATCTGATTTGAACTGCATAATTCTTTTTGTATTATTTATTTTACACTTGAAATGACCTTATTTTATTTAATGCATTCAGTCTCAGTAGCTCACTGATACAGAATCATTTAGCTTAAACTCTGATTAGGCAGCTGTTCTCCAGTTCAATCAGTCCCCTTCCCAACAGGAAAATTTTATTTGGCTGGTGAACACTTCTATATCCTGACAGGAACTTGAAGCCTCATTTTGTCTCAGAAACCCTGTCCTGAAGTGAATCATACTCCACAAGGCCTAGCTTCAACTGAATCAACAGGAATAGAATGGGCAATGGAATTGGTTTCTAGAGAGGTCCATCCTCAGGCTTTTGAGGGGCTGGAGTGGAGGGTGCCCCTGGGAAGGCTGGCTGGACAGAATTGGAAAGATCCTACTAGGTTATACAGTAAACCTAGTTCATAAGATAAATTTCTGTGCCTCTGTCACCATTACAGAGATGTTTTTGTGGCTGTAAAGGATAGCTTCATGATCTGAAAGGGAAACAAAGTGTGAAATAAATATGAGACACGAGCAAACACAGATGGGTTTACAGAAAGAGAGTGGGAGAGAAAATAGCACTTAGCTAAACCTCTTGTGGTCAGCTAAGAAATGTAAATTGTACTGTTTTGAGATAAAATATGATAATAAACTAAAATCACTTGGTGGTTTACGCTTACAACTACTAAATCAAAAAGAAACATGTAATTTACAGTGTGAAGGAAGAGGAAAAGGATAAAGGGATAGAGACCCAGTATGGTATAAAGCAGATACTTCATTATTTTAGAGCCTAATTCAAGCATATGCTGAATCCCTGCACTTTACATGTAAGTTAGCAAGTGCCAAGCAGCTTGTAAGAAGCTCTCTTCCTCTCTCAGAATCAGGATCCCAGGCTGCTACATCACCTAAGAAAACTATTACCAAGTAAATGCATAACTGGTTCTAAGCCTATGCTTAAACACAGATAAACACTCCCCTAGAAAATGTTGTATTTTCCTCCGCATACATGCATATCTGTGTAGACACTTATATATTCCCCTCAACAAGCAGGGAAAATGAGACCTGCAACACCAAATGCATGTGGGTCTCCAAAACCAGCTCTCGGGTGCACAAGGCCAGGAAGCACCAAGGAGGGTCAAATCAGTCATCAGCTCTCACTGGCTTCCAGTGGAAACAGAAGCTTGAATCTGGTGCCGGCACAGAGGCACGGAGTGCAATTTCAGACACCTTGGGGTATCTGAGGACAGATGTGACACAACAGCACCAGCTGGATGCCAAGCATGATGTGCTAGTACATCTAAAAGAGCCATCTTTGGGCAACCAGAACTACCCTAGATAAACAGTTCCTTTGAGAATCTTTGCACACAAAGCCTTTGGGGATTTATTTTTAATCTCTTGGCAGCAACAAAAGATCCTCCATATTCATAATTTTTTAAAGTATGGCAGTCTTACATCAAAAGTCAGTGCTGCAGAACAACTGATCTCTCCATGGAGATAAGATACTGAAACAGCAGAAGTGCTATTAAAAAAATAGTGGATTTCTACCATGCTTTGGTGCATGTAAACCTGAAAATTTCTGTAATTAAACACTATTCTGGAACAAGTTTCCATAAGATTCACACTAGGCAGTTATATTTATTACTAAATGTTTCCTGTTTTACCCAAGCTGAACACATGCAGCAATTTGCATTACAGAGTATAACTCTTTAATTCTCAAGTTAAATGTAATCACTGCAGATACTGGTCTTGCACGTACCCAGCCTGTGCATGCCAATTTCCAGTGTCTGCAGCTTGATCAGGTGTCTGCTCATACAAAGGTACTTGTGATGGGGACCAGCTGGAAATAAGCCTGTGCACAGTTATAATGTGTGTATGAACATGTGTACAAGTTGAAAAACAGAGCACATTATTCCCTGTTTTCCAGAGGGGAGATACCTTGGTCAATGTCGTTATGGAGAATCTGACAGTCCTCACCCTTCCAAAGCACATACACACCCAAGAGCCAAATGGGAAAAGAGAAACCAGTGAAAGGGTTAATGTCAATTGGTGTTACCTCTTCTGCTGCTGGATAAATGCTGTTTTCTAAAAATAGCAAATAGCCTTCCTGACCCTGGACTGGTGAAGCAGAAGGATTTTAAACTGTTTTCTCTGTGAACTACAGTAAAAAAATCCCACTTTCCTCCAAACCTTAGAAATTCTACTACTCATTGTATTTATACAAAACCAAATCCTGGCTATGACAAATAATTTAAACCTAACCACCTAGATATCCTTTTCATGCGCTGGAATCTCATGCTTTTGGCCTTCTGCCTCTGTTTTAAGCACAGTCTGCATTCCCACTGACTTGACACAACTGGCAATTTGTTACAGTGACAGAAAAATCAGGGCCACTTAATTCACCAGGCTGTGAGAGTAAAGCAAGCTACTTTTCATAATGCATGTACAGGCATCATGTGAGCATTCACTGGTAGCTGTGTCAGAATGCCTGGATATTGTTTGTTTGTCAGACTGTCATAAAGAGTTATAAATACACAACTACAAACTGTAGATGAAGTCTTGCAGTATGGACAGGCTACATGCACATAAATTAAGAAGGTGTTTTAATTCTCGATATAGAAAGATGCAGAACATCTTTTTGCATGTAAACCTGTTAAGATTTTCAGACTGTGGTGATTTTGCATGCAGAGAACCAGTGCTTCCTCAGGTTCAGCAAGACCTAGTGGATTCTGTGTGGTTCCACCAAATGACAGGCAGAAGAGGAAGCAATATAGAAACCACTAAAAAGGAGCCCTCCTGAGCACCGAGTCTCAGATTATAGGGATAAGACGGGGACAAGGTGAGAGAATAGACATCATGTTGCCTCATTTCCACCCCATTTCACACTCCTTAACACCTTTATTTCCAATCCATAAAGACAGGAGCAGTGAAAACTCCACAACCCCAGTCAAGCCATCCCAGACAGAGAGTGGGGAGGAATTTTATACAAGTTACAGACATATTCATTCCAAATTCTCCTGGAAGTGTTGTAGTTGTTGCTGAGTACCTCCCTTACAGACATCTGCTCTTACATCCATTCCACTTTTTAATGAGTGATCCCCTCAAATCAAATCCACTTTTTTCTAAAGCATGAAAAAAACACCTTTATCCATTAGCCTAGTTTCTGCTGCTTTCCTAATAATGAAATAGTGAAGGAGTCACTTGTGGTATCTCTTTCTATAATCCCATAATCTGGCAGATCTCTTTTTCTTTTGGGTAGTTTCTTTACTCTCTCTCCAAGCTATTCTTTGCTACAGCAACACACTTTTCCTCTTATTAAGGACTCTTTCATCACAAATAAATGTCTTGCAGTATCGACCCACCATGCATCAGTTCCAGCTCCTCATTACCAGGTCCATTTTTCCTTCTGCAGACACCTGCATAATTATATTATGTGAAAAAGCTTATATAAATCAGCTATCATTGTCATGTGTTCTAAAGAATTGACCTGCAATTTTTATCTATTGCAAACCTTCATCCCAATTACTTTTAGCCATCAAGTCTAAGCCGTAAAGTCAAAAGTTGACTCAATATGGATAACTGAAGCTTCATTTTGGAAACAATAGTTTGTAATTTATTTTCCTAAGTCCTACTTTCAAAGCTATTGTGATCTCATCCCCACAGACCTCAAAACTGATTTTTGAAACAATACTTTAATTGCCTTCCTATCTGGCAAACTTTCTTTGGTGCTTGGCTCAGAAGCTGAGATTGACCCTGCCTTTTCATGTCTGGGTCTGTGCACAGATGTCATCTGCTCTCCATCCTCACTCACTGCTGCATGTGCCAGCACAACAGGGATGGTGAGCAATGGTTACAACACAGGGAATATGTGGGCAACAAATGAAGCTTTCCTGATGCTTTCAATAAGCAGTGACTAACAGCTCTTCAAATTATCAAAATAGTGGCAAAAATAAATTGCATTTAAGGTTACATTTTCTCCACCTCCTTATTTGCACATATAAAATATGTCCACATAACTGTATGAGCTAATTAGCTGTGCAGGTATTCAAATGCTTTTTCAAATGCATCTGTTCATGGTCAAATGTAGATTTTTCATACCTGAATGACAGTAAACAAACAAACTAGAAGCCAAATGAAGATATGGCTGTTTAATCTAGAGGATATTGCATATTAAGAAACACATTCTAAGTTGCAACTGTGTATTGCTATTCCTTTATACATTTTCAGTTTCTGCATGAAAAGAATCATATTTGACCCACTGAAAATAAATCTGGTCAGAGGCTATTATAAAATGAAGAACGTGCTTCCACAAACAGAACAAGAAAACCTGTATAATTGGTACATTCATAATTTATTTCAGAGTCACCCTGTTTTGCTGACATATATCTATTATTCTAAAAACCTTCTCCAATGAGTTCTTTTATTTTCCAAAAAAGGCTATCTTAAATCTCTCCTTTATTTCTGTTTAATTCTGAGTATTTCACCACTTGAAAGTTCCAGTGACTATCTGCAATAGTTATATTTAACCTTCCATATGCCCCTCTTTCTCATAAAATTGTTTACCTTCGAGGACAAGGACTGGTATCAAACTTCCTTTCTTTTAATTAGGCTTCTTTCCTAAAGCTAGGCAGCACGTGTACCCCTTAGGCTTTCAGTTTACTAAATTAACTGTCAGCACTCTTTATGATCCCTCAACTTCTCTTCCCTCCACAGATTTATCTCATTTCATTATCCTTGGCAGTTCTGAAACCTTTCAAAATTTGGTCAGCTAAAAATCAATACTAGTACCAGAGGACAGAAGGTTCACTCTGACAAGAGATAACTACAGATTTTGAGCACACCTCTCTAGTTAGCCTTGACCAGTCTTACTTCAGCTGTCATTCAGTGCCTAAAAGTAGAACTTGGGTGCTCTATACAAACTCTAAAACAAAAAGTGCATTCTTTCTCTAAAAAAGAGATACTCATTTCCATTTCCCGAACATTTCTTCTCCTCATCACTTCTTCAACTACTTTTAGTGAAATTACATTACCTGACTGCTTTGCCTAAGGCAAATGGATACAAATTATTTCAACATCTCTTTGTTTTCTTTTTTGCTTCTGGAGGGAGGCCAGCAATTTTAGACTAGACTAGCAACATGATGAGAAGACAAATTTAAAGAAATATTCTGTGTGCCTCCTGCTCTAATTTTTGCTTTGAATATTAGTACTTCTTATATTGATTTGAAACATGAAAAATAACTGCGTGTGGCCATAAAAGTGCATAGGAAAACAAAACCTGTCAGTTACACTGGGCTATTTTTGTCATATCTGGCCTTCTGGGTCAATTCCAACTGTATCACTCCAGTTAAGTCAGTGACTTAGTATTGGTTCCTTGTCACCTCCTGGCAGTATTCCATGACTTCTTCTAGGTGACTCACAGAGCACGAGATCAACCTTAAGGTAGCTTCAAATGACAATAAAATGTGCAACTTGCCAGACCAAAACCAATTTCTCTTTCTTCTAAGCACCATTCTCATCCTACCTGTGGTTCCAGTTCCAGCCTGCAGAACATTCAGAGTAGAGGAAGGATGTTATTTGAAGCATCAGCCTGGAGGTGTTTCCAAGACGTGTTCATGATTAAGCAAAGATTTTCCTTTGATTTTGTCCAGCTAAAGAGCAGATGAAAGTAAATGGACATTTTTTTCCCCCCATGATTCTATCTTTTGCATTTACTTACTTCTGAAATGCTTTCCAAATGTTTTCTCAGGGTTTGGCCTAAAATCTTGATATGCTCCCTCCTAAAATTCTCCTCAAACATATGTTATTTGCCTTGAAGTTGATAGTGACTTTCCACTTCAGAAAAAATCTTCAGTTAGAGGCACCATGAGATTGTCTATTTCCAGACCAATTCCATTCAGTTATCAAGGAAAGAATTAGGTCTTCCACAAAATCCAGTCAGGGCACCCACAGAGGAAGCTGATCTGCTAAATAAGGAGGTGCCATTTTCCACAGCGCCTTTTCAGAGCTGAACTGCCATATGCTGTTACTCCTTCACTTGCATCCTCTCTGGAGGAAACCAGCTCTGTGTACTTCAATCCACTGGCTCAGCCTTCCCCAAAATGGTGTGCACTTCACTCACTTGCAAGCTAATGTCTTCTCATCCTACCTCACAGCACTGAAATATGTTTTTGGTGCCTTAGGCACCCTTCAAAGGAGCAGATGCTTCTCTTCCACACACGTGTCACCAGGTGATGTGACAGGGACACACAACCCTTTGAGGGCCTGTGGTAGGCTGAGTCACAGACACGAAGCGATTGGTGGAAGGAGGAGAAGTTTTGCTCTGCGTGTGACACTCTTTTCTTGTGAGGAGCACATAGGCTTGAGGAGGTGGAGGGAAGCCAGAGTGTTGTTCTGATTCCCTGCCACTGCATCAAAAGGGAGCAGGGGGATAGGCAATAGAACAGCTCTGCTAGGCCCAGCCTAAATCTATCCCTATAACATGTTAAAAAGAAGAAGCTTCAGTACATGTTGTTGGGGCTGAGCAGTACCTTCTATACTCCTTGTAGACTCCTTGAAGAGCTCTGTGACACCAGTGCTCATCAGGAGTTAGGACTGTCTAGTGCAATAATGAAGCTTGTACAGCCTGGTCCTTATCTTCACCAGCCATGCACATATACAACCATTACCTTCCCAGCCCTTTCTGGGCTCAAAAAGCTTTGAAACAAAGCTCCAGCCAAGACCTCCCTCTTGTAGCCTCACCTAATCCTTCTCTTGGGCCACATCCTGCATTCCAGCTCACAGCAGGCCCTCTTAACATCAACCCTCCAGCTGCCTGCATTGTCCTCTTCTCCAAAGGGATTTTGGCATCACTTTCCACAGGTTTTGCCTCTGCAAAGCTACAAAGGCTGTTGCCTCTCACACTCATGCCTGCCACTCCACTCAAGAAAACAATAAAAACCAAAGGATGGAATGTGAGTGGGAAATAGATCCTGATAATTAGATGGCCTTTACATAATTACAAAGCCCTAGCCATAACTGTACTAATATACTTATTGCTGTGCTGTTGAGAACCCACTGGTGTAGCAAAAAAATAACAGGGGCAAATAAGCAACATAAAAATGTTTTAAAATCCATTATTGGATCACTAAAAACTCACATGTTGGTTCCTGGCATTACAATGCTTACCAGCTGGCTCAGAGGAAATTATGGAAAAAGCAGAGGAACACTCTTTTCCTTATCACACTTTTTCATTATCTTCCATCCTCACTATCACTGTATGAGATTCAAGCTCTGTGCCACTACCAATGTAGGGCACAATGTCATGCTCCCTCTTGCCTTTGCCTTTCATCCAGCCCCTACATGGGGTTGAAGAGTTCATCCAGGAACCCAAGGTCAGGCATTGTAGATCCTAGCTGGTAAGGACCCACACATTTATTCTGAGACAGTCCCATGAATATGCAGCTGGTGACTCTGAAGCCACTTTGGGTGACACCTGTTATCCCTGTGAATAGGTAGGTGAATGCACAAAATGAACGGAGAAAAACTCTTGCTTGTGACAACAGAGGACAGAAAATAATGCAAACTGTGCAGATAAGCAGCCTGAACACTGTTGTTCTACTTTGACCTAGCACTATTTTAAGTCAAAGCACCAGTGGTAATTTTACACTAGCTTATTTTAAGTGAAAGTGGATCACTATATTACGACTATCTGAATACATTTAATGGCCAGGTGAAATTCCATCAATGGATAGCTCTAGGTTGGACCATGTCTACTAGCTTTCACAGGTGGAAATAGGATGGCAAAATCAGTAGTTAATAGAAGACTTCACTGAAAGGTTCAAAGAACCTCATACTGCACGTTCATGATATATCCTGCTTTTGGGAGCAGTTTGCCCCCAGACCCCAACACTGCATTTTCATTCACATTCTGAAAACAAAGGATCTGATTTCTTTTCTACTTCTCCTATGCTATTTAATATAACTTCAGCTGTGTCTCTTGCTTCATGATTTTTCCCTGAAATATCCATTGATGCAGAGAATAACTTAAAAATTATAGAGTGGGATCTTTCTGTGGTACAGTTACTTTTTCTCTTTAGTAATGGTCCACTTTTGAGAATGCTAAGAGTGGTGCAAAGGATGCCAAGGAAGCAAAAATGTGGGGAAGGAATCATGTCAGTAAACTTCCATGATAGTTTGAATGTGCTTGAAAAATCTTCTCGACCAAGAAGAAACAAGAAGAGCCCAGAGAAATGCTGACTCCAGAGATCTCAGAAAATAATCAGGTGGCTGCCACTATACATGACAAATTGTCATCTGACTTTGTTTTTTCATGCTGACACAGGCATAAAGCAATGTGCCCCCCTCATAACACTTTTTTATAAGAAACTCAGTAAATTCAGTTTATTAAAAAGTATCAAAGTATGAGGTTTGGATCATACACCAGTCTTCTCTCACTTAAGCTAAAAGTGAATACCTTTATTTGAGGAATAAATAAATTCTAGATAATCTTAAAAAATCCAGTATTTAGAATTGTAGTAGGTTGTTGAACAAGGAGCCATGTTTGATATGAAACAAAAAAGCATGCATATCCACATGTACAGCAATTGAACAGGTATTATTTGTCACAGTCTCCCACAGATGCTATCAGAGCTTACAGAGAAATGCAATGGTTATTAAAAATGATTCACCACACTTATTAACATGACAAAGCACAAGAACAGTGAACTAGTCATTAGAATGTATGAGATTTGATAAATAAAAGGCTTTTCAGTGTTCTCTAGGGACACATTCTTGAAGCCCCTTACTTTTCCTGAGTCCATCAGCTTCACACCAATGTACTCAGCAGTTTGCTTGCGTGAATTACGCATGAAGGGTCCCTTCCAGCTCACACCATTCTATTATACAATGCCACTGGGATAGTGCAGAGAAGCAGCCAATCTCTGATTGCAATTGCTCAGTTAAAATTTTCACCTACAGAAAACACGGTTTTGCTGTGCCAAGTCCAAGTTGGTGCATGTTTTGAAGGTATTTATGCTGATTCCCTTCCTGCAGGAGAAAAGCACAACTTGCCCAAGTGACTTCCAGATGGAAGGTGCATTCCTGATCATATGTGTCTACAAAAAGACCAAGTTGGGCAGTCCTGAATCTGCTCTTGCTTGACCCAAGGGAGGAACCATCATCTTGGAACTCAAAGTGGAGGAAGAAAGCCAAGTGAGAATCACCCATTTTAATTGAAAAGTAATTATGCAAGAACACCAGCAGATTGCAGTGGAAATTGAGAAGCCATAGAACAAATTTTTGCCATGGACTCAATGATCCTTGTGGATTCCTTCCAACGCAAGATACTCTATGATTCTATGACCCTAAGGGTGAAGTCTGGCAGGATTAGACACTGAATATAAGCTATTTTCACAATTTTTTTATTTTAAAGTTAGAAAAGAAATAAAATCAGAAGTTTTCCTCTTGCTTAGTCCAAGGGTGTTATATAATTCATCCATAACTCTGAGGGTTTCAAGTCTAGACCAATGTACAAGTACAAAGAAATAAAAGTACAGATACCTAGGACTGAGGCATGCTCTCCTTTACACAAAGGTAGGTCTGGACAGGCTCCTTTGATTTACCTCAGCAGAGCCAAGAACATTTCCCTGCCATGCAGCCAGGAATTGCTCTCAATTAAGAGCCCTGAACAGCAGTCTGCAGAACAAATTCCAGTCCCTCCACTGCCAGAGGAAGCCTTCATGGTGTGAAGCCTCATACAACCACCAGGAGAGGATGAACTCAAAATCAGGCTTTTAGGGAAACACTTAATGCAATACCAAAGTGAGAAATATTTTAGTGACATTTACGTTGAAGAATATACACACAAAAGAGGATATTCACAATCTACAATCGCCAAATGCTGGAACTCCCAAAAGCCTGGAGAATATGCTGCTTCTGCTTCTGGTGGATAAAGAAAAGGTTGTGTATGCTGTGCATTTCCAAGCCTACCAGGACTCAACCTTTTGTTTCTAAATCAGTAGATATGAAATGGCGCCTTATACCTGCTTCCAGACTACTTAAACTTGTCATGAAAAGACTTTTCAAAATTTCTCTTTTTTTCACTCTCTTTCATATGTAACCCTGATCAGCTTCCTTAATCCATTTATATTTGCAAAGGTTTCTGCAGCCTTTAAAGTCATACTCAGAAAAGCCCTTCCTGAAACGCCTTTGATGAGTTTACAGTCATATAATAACATTAAAAACTACCTCTCAAAGTCTGAATAAATGACCTTGAAAAACACAATAGACAGGAACATAGCAATAAAATCATTCTAGGTACAGAACTTATAGCAAATCAACCTTATCTGACCCAGAACTGGCGTGACTAGAGTTGTTCTTGCCTTCTTGTAGGCTGAATAGAGAAGACTTTCTTAAGGAATTGATACAACTTTCCCTTAAACAAGGAACACAAGTTCAACTGAATGCAAGCTGGAAAAAACCCTAAAAATTAGTTGGGAACTTCAACTGAATATATGAATTCGAGCACTGCCACAGAAACTGTGTCTGATTAAATTAAACAGCGTCACAGTTTTACTGTGTAGTGAAAGCCATCACATTAAAGATACTATTCAAAGTTAGTATACTCATGCACATCAACAGAAACCACAGACAAACCTCTTGTGGCTTCACTGATTGCTTAAGCCTGGCAGGTAAGGCTGGTCATTATTCTGAGCACGGATGTAAGTTCAGAAATATGTCAACACACATTATTGCAATCAACATGCACTACTGTACATCAGTGTGCATTACTGTAATCAAATTCAACAGCTCAACCGAACAACAAGGTCTTGCAGTCTGAAAAGATGGCAAAAGGTCCAGTAATGGCAACAAAGTGGTACTAGACTGTCCATGGAGACACGTAGCAGGTCTCTGCCATCAAAGCATAACTGCAATTTCACTGCAAGAATCAGTCTTGATGGTCCACCATAATCCTCATTAACTAGAAGCACATTATAGTGAGCTCCAAAAGCAATCATTTCTGATGTCAGAATTAGAAACTAAAATTTATGAGATGTGCTTCACGTCCTGGGAAATATCTGCTTTTTCAAGTATTTCTTCCTTAACTTCAGAACATTATCAAAGGCAGTTTGTGAGGGAAGAGAATTAATCTGTGAGAACCAACTGAAAATTTCATGCTGACAGGTCAGAATAAAGTGGAATTCTAACCCATACAGACTTTAGCCTTGGGATAGTATTTTAAAAGCTCTAAAGAGGCTTGGGTTTCACTCAGAGTTTTGCTGAAGGAATTGACATTGTGATTACAGAGTCTCCAAAGAGGCTCTGGTTTCCTGGCTTTACCGGCTGAAAAAAATTGCACTGATAATCTGAAGGAAAACAACTGTTTTTCCTGCCATCCATTACAATCTGATCAGCATGGAGTACCTAGGACTCTCACACTTTGCTCTGAGAAGTTAAAAAACCCCTTATCTTCCCTCAAGCTCAGTCTATCCTTCATCCTATGGCTTAGAACACTTAATGATTTGCAGTGTTGACAATGCCCTTTCTCTAGCAATTTTTTCCATCTTGTTTCCAAAGCATGATGTTCCTATTTTTAGAAACATATTAACCCCCCTTCATAAAAAAAAAAAAAAACAAACCCAAAGTCCAAAACCAAACAAAACTCTGGAGTTTTTTCTCCATACATTGCAAAAATCTGTCCATCATTACGATAACGACCTTCAGACAGTGGGTCAGGTTCCTGGCTGACACTGCCTTACACCACTCATGCAAACAACACACCTTGACACATTATTGGGAATCACATATTGTTTCTTTCATTAATCTGCATCACTTGTGTGGTTGAACCAGCACATTCCCATTGTTATTGACTCTGAATGTGGTGTTCTTGTGTTACTGCTCATGCAGTTCAGTGTTGCTTCAGCTGTAAACAAATGTGGAGCTTAGCTGTGAATGAACTCCTTCCAGCTCAGGCAGTAACAGCCCAGTAATGCCAAAGCCACCGGAACCAGGAGTGGAACGCAGCACAGAAAACAGGGCTCACAGTCCATGCACTACCACAGCAAGGCAGGGACCAAGGGGGAAGAGAGGGCAAAAGGGAGAGACTCTAAAGGGATGCAAATGTTTATACCCTCTGCTTACCCAGAGTAAGCAGATCTGCACTAAGAGATACCTATTTTCAGACAAATGGGTATCCAAGCAGTATTTTCCTTGATTCAAAGCTAGTTTCATGACAAACATTTTAAAGCAGTAGCTTACATCCAGTTCAAACTTGAGCAATTAACAAGTGAGCAGAAACAAGTCTCCAATTCAGGATTCACTTCAGTTCAACACGCTGGATAGATGAAATCCCAAAGTCTCAGAAGTGTGCTAGACTTGAAGAAGTTTAGTTTAGTTGTCAGGGGTACATGGCTATGCAAAAAAAAATTATTCTCACAGCTGTGCCAAATCCCTGGAAGATGGTTTATCCTAAATCTGGTTTACTTCTCATTCTTCTTCCTTAATCTGGCCAGTTTCTCCTTAAACATTTTAAAATCACAGATGTCTTGTAATTCAGACAGTGGGGCAAATGTGCATAAAATGATGACGTGAGGAATCTGCTTCACAGCCAACACACAACTGCTTTACAGTACATCAAGGAAACCTCTTTGTCAGTCCATTCCAAGACCGTGTCTGACTAGAAACAGTAAAAGAAACCCCAACAAACATTACGAGATGGAAAGAGATATACAATAAACAAATAAATGTGTTTATAAACCCTCTCCAAAGTTCCCAGAGGACCTTGCTCAAATCCCAGGTATACCCAACTAAGCCAGTGTAATAGTGACTTGGTAGTGTTAACAGTTAGACTTCATGATCTTAAAGGTCTTTTGCAGCTTAAATGATTCTATGATTCTTCTGTGTGTCAGCACCCATTTTTCCCTAAGGAACAATGGTGTTCAGGAGGAGAATGGTGTCACCAGCATGGCCCCACGTGCTCCCATAGAGCTCCCACTCACGAAAGGTGAGCAGTGGGCATCCTCTGCACACAGACGAAGATGGATCCTACCCATCACTCCCTGCTCAGTTTATAGCAGTCTATTTATTGTGTTCATAGAACCATTTATAGATGGCTGAGACAAATGGCTCTAACTCAATTACCAAAAATCCCCCACACCATTAATATTTACAAAGTGCTTCTTGTGGGTACCATCTCAGTCTAAATACTATTTGTATGTTCAAGAAACACAAAGCTCTGAAAAAGATGAGAATAATCTCCATAAACATCGACGTGTAATTCTTCTTGAAACAACACTGAAAAGATACATTTTTAATACTTTATTTTTGTTTCATCTCGGTTGCTTTAATATTCCTAGAATCTTGAGCACATTTTTTCTTTTAAATGCTCATATTCTTTCCCATTTGCCAAACATTGATTTTCCTCCTGCAGCTTGTGCAGAACTCTAATTTCACACACTTTAGTTGGATCTCTTGTTTTTAACAAACTTCACAAATTCTACTGAGAGCTCAGAAAGACACTGGTTAACCAAGTAGCACAGAGCATTGAGAACCACTATTTGTGCAGATATCCTGCAAACATAGTGGTTTTACATTTATTTTGACCAATAGCTGGCATCACAGTTTACAGTCTTAATTATCCTTATTTTTAGAGTAATTATTTAGAACTCTGAAAGAGAAGAAGAAAGAAATAATTTGGGACCTTTTCTGCTCTGGAATATGAATACACTAGAGTGGCTTAATTCAGTTACAGTAATTGAAATTCCTCCTTTAATTTTCTGTCACTTGGAAAAAATACCACAAACCTCTGTCTTGCTTTAAAGATTTAGATTTTAACACCAAATGGTTGTGAAATGGCAAATTTGTTGGTAGAACCTGAACAACTATCAGAGATTCCAGTTCATGTTAAGGAGCTGGGAGACTACATACTTCTTATCTTAATTCCAGGGTGAAAAAACAGAGATTTTAAATATCTAATAAGAAGAAAAATGCTCCAGAAATTGCTCTTCATGCACCTAAGGTTAGTGAAAGCACAGGAACTTTGAAGATGTAAAGCACTCATCCTAAAGTACATCAGCTTTCAGTAAATCATCACAGATGATTTTTGAGTTTTCAAGGGCAGGACAATACTAGGAAAGCAGAGTGACTCTAGCCCCTCTCTCATCTTAAATAACATAGGGAGCGTCCACCCTCTCTGCTGGGAAGTCAGGGAAAAGCCACTTGTCTTTCATCAGGCAATATGACCAGCACCAGATCCTTCACAAACAACATTTTTTTCACTCAGCTCACCGTTTAACCACAGAGCACAGAATCTTAATTTGCATTTGTATCTTAGTCCAGTGAAGAACAAAACAAAGTGAGGAGCAAGGAAAGCATCTCCCACAGGCAAAACACTGCACAAGAGGAACAGAAGCAACAGAGTCTGACTTTCTGTGCCTCTTGAAATGGAACATGTGTGTGGTGCAGAGGCAGCAAACAGCAGGAAAGCAGTATCAAGTAACTTGAAGTCGTCAGGTTTAATTAGTTGGTTCTTAAAAATGCCTGATGCAAACCAAGCATTAAAGTCCCTTGACTGATTATGACACCTCTTATAATCTGATGAAGACACTCATCTGAGTAAGGAAACACGCAAGTTGGGTAACTCAAAACTAATGTCTTAAGTGAGCAGATAAGTTACTCCATGCAATTCAAGGCACAAGTAAGTATTTAAAGAGGTACTGCACCAGACCGGACAAAGTTTCTTCATCTTTTTAGTAGAACTGCAAAACATTTGAAAAGAAATAACCTCAATCTTTATCGCCTACATGCATCTGAAAATTTTTGAACCCTCTGCTGAAACCCATCTGTACTACAAATTTAACACTCCGGTCCTTGACTGCTCATGTAATTTTTAAAATAAGAGAAAGGCTACTCAATCACTTAAAGCTTTAAAAAATTAGGAGTTTCCACTATCTCCAGTTTTATGTTTCTTCTCTTAATACCATTTAAATAAAACATTTATTTTTATCATTCATTCAGTCTTAAAATGTTGCCTCTTTTTCTTCCTTGCAAACAATCTGAGGACACAGGGATCACATCCATCTCAGTCTTTCCCCTGATTGCTCAAAACAAGCAATCAAATAGCTGTGTGCATGCAAGTTCACAAGCTAAAAGCTATGCTGAGCATTCAGAGGACAATACTCTAGAATAATTCCCCACCTGGGTACTCACCCAGTACCAAGAGTACCAGTTCACGATATTAGCATGGGTACAGCTACAGCATCGTCAGTTCCCACCAGCCTTTCTGGCTCTAGCTTCTCCAATTAGACTGGTCTCATGCTAGAGAAGTCCAAGGTTTTCCACAGTGTCTAAAAATCCATCCAACACTGGCTTGATTACTGAGCCTGTCTGACTGCAGTCAGTGCTGGGTTCAGTGCACGGCACAATCTGATTACCTGGGGGCAATTTCTTACAGTGTCCTGAAATCATAGAGAGGCATTTAAAAGGAATTCTCTCAAAATCAAACACTATGACAAAGGAAAGGAAAATATGAGAAGCATTCAAAGACCATCACAGTCCTGCCTAAGTTCAGCAAAGAAATGCAATTCTAATGAAACTCTTCTCTCATCTGTTTTATCAACACAGAGCTACTAAGGAGAAATTAAAGAAATAAACTCACACACTTTAGGACTTCAAAACCAAAGCCACATAAACAAAGCTGGTGTGTATTAATGCCTGACAATAGATCCAGGCACCATGAGAGTCAGTCATACAAAGGGCTGCATCACACTTAAAAACGGAGCTGAAACTTTTCTTCCCGTGCTGTTTTAAAGCCATTCCGTACTTAAGCCCGAAGTGATGGCAAACATTTATTGACAGTTAATGCAGTGCTCCTGCAATGTATTATTAGGCACAAGCCCAGAGGCACAAGGCCAAGTGCTGTTAATCTCCTGGTGAGTGCCTTAGTGTCTCAGATATGTACTGCCTGAAAATATCCGGTGATATTGCTAATGTTTTTTAAAAGGCAGGAATCTTGAGTTTTCACAGAAACTGACACACTGATTAACCCACCAAAACAAAAGTGTAATGTAAAACGCCCTGCAACAGTTCATCCAGTTTCTAAACCCTGATTTCCTACATCAGAAGGGAAGTAACAAAAAAATACTACCCTCCTCTGCCTTACCTCATGCTTTACTTCAGCAGTGTCAAATCACATCTTTCTTGCTTGGCTAAAAACGTTTCTAAAACAAGTGAAAACATCTATCAGCTTTTACCCAAGGGAAATGAATTGCTGAATATTCAATCATAGGTTTCCTTCCAAATGCTCTGCTTGTTTGTTTTAGAGAAGCCTTAAGAAGGGCAAATAAAAGGTTTGAAATCCTCTGAGTAAAGCTGACTTCTTTCTCTGAAGGTCACCCTCAAGTAATTTCAGAACTGTGGAAACAGCGCAGGGGTGGGATAAGCAGATTCAAAAGACAGCTTTTCTTCTCAAGTAACTTTGATGCATCAGGCTGAACTAAAAAAATGTCCTCAGGTGGAGGTTTGCCACTTTTTATGGACCTGTCCAATTAAACCCTGGGGAGAAGGATGCAGTAAGTTCTTGCAAAAGTAACTCTTGCACAAGCTCTTCAAAGAAAGGAGAGCTTGCATCTTCAAAAAAACTCCACTACAAGTGATCAGGCTTGTCAAGGGTCTTGCAGTCAAGTACCTTCTTCTTTGGGACAAACCTTAACCACTGTTTTCAGGGTCAGTGCCAAAGCTAGAATACTCAAATCACTCAACGTAGATCTTAATCAAGACAGCCCCTTCATATTCCTTCAGAATTTATGGTCTGATCATACTAATAATATGCACTCAAATTGATAGTAATGCATTTAGCAAACATCAACTATGACTATGACTGTGATGCCTATTCAGAGCAAATTTTGACTAGGATCCAAACTGAAATTCATAATCACATTAGCTAAACATATTATTTAGGAGATACTGCAACTTGACTGTAGACTTAATTTTGTGTAAACCTTGAGAAAGACGCGGGAAACCAGCGGGAGCTCTGCCTAAGCAAAAACTACAGGATATGGGGCTCCTGTGCAGCTCCATGCACGAACACACCACCGTGACAGCTCCGCACACCCCGTTTCTGTAACGAAAGCGAATCGCCACCCAAAACCCGCAAACAGGCAAGCGTTCCGGGGCAGTCCGGGCAGGGCAGCGGCTGCGTCCCCTCCAGCCCCGTTACCTTCTCCCGCGGGTGCGGCGCCGCTCCGCAGGGCCGGGCCCGCCGCGGGCAGTGCCCCGGCCCGGGGCAGGCGGCAGGGACAGCGCGGGGCGGCCGCGCTTCTCCTCGGCTCTGGCAGCGCCCCTCGCTCCGCGCACGGCCCGGGGCAGGGACGGCACCCGGCAACTTCGCACACGGTGCCGCCGGCCGGCGGCGAAGTTGCCGCCACTCAGCGCCAGTCCCTCGCCCAGCGGGTGCCCCCGGCCCGCCCGCCCGCAGCCCCTCTCACCTCAGGCGCTGCCTCCTCCCCACCAGGAGCGGGGACGGCGCCGGCTGCTCCCCGCTCCATCGCCTGGCCCCGCTCCCAGCTCCCCAGCTCGCTCTGGCTGGCGCGGTCCCGCTCGCCGCCGCCGCAGCCCCAGCGCCGGCCCCGGAGCGCCGCCTGCCGCCTTGGAGGCCTCTTGTCC
>JACBWW010000011.1:26777183-26910936 GCA_020086605.1 Lanius collurio | reverse complement strand
ATGGCCGGTATGCGGACCAAACAGCCCGGAGCGCCGCCTGCCGCCGGGGCACGGCCCCTCCGCCCCCGAGCGCCGCCGCCCCCCGCCGGGGCAGCGCTGCCCCGGCCCGCCCTGCGGAGCCTCAGAGGGTCACCGTCCTGGCCGGGCAGCGGCGGTCATGTTTCATTCCTGTATTTAACCAGCAGCCCCCTCCCCTCACCGGGGCAGTGTGGGCCCCGCTGCCCGGGCAGCTGGCGTGTGTTGCCCAAACGCTCAGCCCGAGCCCGACCGTGACGCGCCTTGAGGCAGCGAACGCGCTCTCCCGGGCGCCCGACCTGTGCTGAGTTTCCCGCTCCGCTCCGAGCCCGCGGGTGGCAGCTGGCAGATGAGCGCTGTCAGCGAGCCCCTGAGGCGTGCCAGGCGCTTCCCAAGTTTCCACGAGCTTCTGCCCCAGACCGGCCGCAGCCGGAGCCCGTCGGGAGCGGTGCCTGCAGCCCGCGGCGCGCAGGGACAGTGCCCCGGCCGAGCGCGGCTTGGCTCGGACCCTGCCCCAAGCGCTGGCGGGGTTCGCGTGTGCCGGGGCTGCCGGAACCCCTCTTGGGGCCAGAGTGGAGAGCGACGGTCACAGACGGTCGGGCAGAGACATCGTTACCCTGCCTGATGTCTCCGATCTGCGGGCGGGCGCTTGGGGGAATGTTAAGCCTTTGGATGCAGATATGAGTGCTCAGGCTCTGCCCGCGCGTACACCGCCGCAGGATGCCGCTCCACACGGCAAAGGAAAAGCATGCCACACTCATAACTTTTATGGTTTTAGTAACGAGGATGCTCTACTCTGCCTCTTCCTTCTCCCCCTCTCACCCCCCATCGGTACCAAGTCACAACCTATTTGTAAGGATAGAAATGCGTTTCCTGAAGTGTCTCTTTAATCTCCTGACAGCTTTTTCAAAATGCCTCCGTGGTTAGTACATGGCTCCAGATTTTTGCAATCATAACACATTTTATTTTATTTAACGTGGATTCCGTCATTCGTTAATTTTAATTTTTGGTGTATTTAAAAAAAATATTTCCTTCCCTTCCTCTTGGGGAAAATTCTGGTGAGTTCTGGCATCTGTCATGATTTTTTCCTCTTAATACTGAAGCAAAGATGATGTGTGTAATAATTAGTTTCTTATCTCAGTTAGTGGATCGACTGCAAGAATTTGTTAGGTCAAACTCGATAAAAACTGTCAGTCCAGGCAGCCCCTGTCTCTTCAAGGAGCCAACTCTGCCTCAGAGAAAGCAGGACATAGTGCTGCCTATATTATCTGTAATAGGGAGATTCTTATCTTATCAGGGAGATTCTCTTTGTGCGTGTACATGCATTTCACGGTTTTTACTAATTATTGCTTACATCCACTACAAAATTTATCAAGTTTCAAGGGAACAATTTATTGCTCTTGAACTATTTGGTTTTCAAGAGAGCAGTGAAGAGTAATTGGCAATTTAAGTACATTGCCTTTTAATTCCATTTCATATTCTGTTTGTCTTGCATTATGACAAGACAAACAAACAGAACCTTGCTCACGTCCTTCTCAACTCCATCTTGGCACTGCTTCTTGCATGCTCTCCATGAATCATTCACCTCTGCTCTCCCACTGAAGTCTGGAAGGGAGACAGGCATCACAATATCTGACCTTGTTTGTATCAATATCAAAGAACTATTTGAAAACAATTGTCTTTCCCATACAGCAAGATCTTTTTATTTTCATTTCTTGCTGCTGGACAGCACAGATAGCCTGGAACATATTTTCACTGGCATGAGATTTTCGTGCAGTTGCTTTTCTGTGCCACTTCTGTTTATTTATTTAGTGTGGCTTTATCCCACCTGCATATGTCTTATATTTATTCAAAATGATCTGTGTTAAAATACACGGAGGTACGTATTTTTTTCCCCCCCCTCCCCTCCTCTGTAACTCCTAATATGTAATTTGACAAGGCTATGGAGATTAGGATCTCACTTCTATTGGCAAACTGAAGTGGTACTATTATCTTCAGAGGTTGCCTTTCAGCTTGCACTGGAGATTAATTGTACATCCCCAGAAGTGAATAGTGAGCATGACTGGACAGGTGTAATTCCACTTCTAGTAATTCCAAAGAATTAAACAACATTCTGTCTCCCCCACCCCCCAGTCCCACGAAGTTACAGTTTCTTTACTAGATGATGCAGTAAGTCTGATGATACTGAAGACTAATACTGAAAATCAATAGCAGAATGTTATTTATGGGATCTGCGCCACTTACCATTAAAAGTAATACAATTCCAGTTTTCTAAACAAATGGGAAAAAGGTTGCAATGGAGCAGTTAACTGGTTTGGACAGGATCAAAATGGTACAGTCCTGGCAGGACTGATGTTGAAAACTGGGTCTCTGGTTCCAGCCTTCTTCTCTCAGTGCTGTTGCTTTGGTGCTGCTTTGTGCTCAACTTCCTTGAAGACCATGCCAGGTGTGCCATTCCCGACTCACACAGCACCCACAGCTGCAGCGGGGAGGCTACAGACACCATTCTAATCCTCTTGAAGACCCTCACAGCAGAAGTGAACCACAAAAGGTAAATTGGCAGCTTTGTTTCCTGCCCATGCCTATAGAAAAGTGTGAACCATCCTTTCTTACTCTTCTTCCTGAGCTTGCTTGGGGTAAATACAACTGAGTTTGGTTTACAATCAAGCCTTTCTACTGCAATTAAAAACTCATTTATATGGTTTTCTGTGAGGAGCTTTCTTTATACAGAAGCGTGGGTGCAGCCTCATCAGTCTTCCAGTTTAAAAATTTTGTTTTCTACTTGGACCTGGTCCTGATTCAAATGAAATCACGACCTGAAGTCCCAACAATTTAAGAGGAGTGTGATTAAATGCTTTGCAGGCATGTTTACCCATTTCTTTCCAATCAATCCTACTAGTGTTGCTATTGCTTCTGTTCCACAAATGGCAGCTTCAGTAGCAGTGACATGGCAAGCATAGAAGACACTGCACACCTCAGTTTAACTTCTTCAATTTGTTTATAATTTCTTAAATATCTTTAAATGTTTAAAAAAAGTTATAAGCATAAAGCCACTTGCACTGCTCACCAAGACCTATTTTCATAAAGAAAAAAAAAATCAGATTTAAGTGTAATATTTTAAGGTTTTTTAAAAATCTGAAATCTGAGAAAAGCTGGACTATCATCCCAGAGCTGTGAAGGGGGAAAGAATACCTTTTCCTTTAGACTCACAACAGAGTAACTCCTAGCATTGTGGTGTTGTTGTTGCTGTTGATTTGTTTGGATTATTTTAGGATCTCAGTTATTATACTGCCATGATGAATTTGGTTTAGGATTTGTGTCCTCTAATCCAGAAAGGATTTTACAGGTCAATAAGATGCTTCAGCTGAGTGCCAATAAGCACTCTTCAAATACATTCAGCTTCTCAGGATTCTTTTGGGATAAGTAGTATTAGGGGTAAGAGTTTATGCATGTATTAGTACATGTGTTTTACAGATGGAGAAACCGAACCACCATGGTGAAATTAGTTCACTGACGACCAAAGAAACAGGACATGGCCAGAGGCAGTAAGAACCTGCACTAAAGCTGTAATTTTATAGTTTCACCCTAGTCAGCCAAGTTGAGGATGTGCCTAAAATCAGTGGCATCAGGCAGGAGGTGAACTCCGTGTTAAAAAGAGGAGTCTACCTAAAAAAGGTGTCGCAAAAAGGGAAAGAAAGGTGATGGTGACTATGAACTTTGGGTGCCTGGGGTATGCATAGACTGTGGAGATGGTTATAGAAACTTGCTCTTTGGATATGGTGGCAGGAACAAAAGGAAGCTCCTAAAAGCCTGACTCCCACTCTTCAGCTCTTGTAGCAGACAGAAATCCCAGAAACAGGTAAATGAATGTGTCTGTGAAGACTGTGTTGAACACTATTATTGTAATACTTTTGATCGATTGTCACAAAGTACTGCTGAGTGTGTTTTTGAAGGGGGAGAGAGGCAGATAGCAAAATTTTGGTACCTGTCATGGAGATAATTATTTTTGTAGCTGAAGGGAGGAAAGGGGATGGTGGGAAAACAAGAAAGGGAAATGAAGCATCCCTTGCTTCAGGTAAATGTGATTTTTCAAACAGGAAAATAATTAAGCTGAACTTCTATTTACATGACTGCAACCAATTCCATTCGGGGCAGCTGAGAGCTAAGAAATTATACTGCAGATAACAATGCAGTAGGGAAGGATAATATAATTGTATCAATGACAGCAGTCCAGAAGATGCAGTAGTTTTCCCCTCAAGTTATTTGTGAGTAAAGTGGTCATGTGCATGTGCAAAATATTAATGATCAAATACAACAGTGAGCATGTGTATATATTACATAAATATGGCCATACGTTTACATTACATAAATATAATATTATCTGTGTACTTAAGTTCTTCTGTATAAGAAGGTATCAGAAGGAGAATTTAGAGTTTTCTGCTAACTATTTGTATGAATTATATAACCTGTTGCAAGCAGAATGTACTTTTATATTAATGCTGATTTTTCAAATTATTTCAGGGAAAATTTTGGAAAATCACAAGACTCAAAGAATAAAAAAAAAAGGAAATCAAGAAAGTAATTGAAGATGTAATAGAGCTACTGTGGTGATGGCTTATAAACATTCCATATCCTTTTGAGTAGAAATAAAATTGCTGTGAGTTACAGCTCTGGTATTTTCCCTTCTGTTAGACATCAGGTTACGTTTTTGTAGCTTTGCTGAGAGTCACAGCAATGAACTTGTATCTTTGTAATCTCTTGCATCAAGTTGCAAGATCACAGTTGTAACAAATAGCATACAAGTCACCTACCAATTACAGCTAAACTAAATAGTAAGTAGTATATGCAAATCTACCCTGAAACAGAAACCTCCCTAAACTTGTTATGTACAAAGGTGTTTATGTTCTTCTAGGTCTGTTTATTGCCGGAGTCATGGGTTGGTGGAGGGAAGAGTAACTCTGCCCAGCAAGAAACTTTTAGCTACTTGGCTCTTTGATTTGCCAATGAGACCCAGGTGTACATATTGACGCTTACTGAAACAGGAGCCTTATGACAACATGTGCAGTCAGATTTCAGCTTTTTCCAGGTCAGATGCAAACTGTCCCTGTGTAGAGATCTGACCAAGCTGCCAAACCCAGGTAGCTGGCACTGACTACAGGCCACATGTCATGCTCAGAAATTGTTTGTCTACAAAGGGTTTGGAGGTAAAAACATATGTCCACCTCCAGGTAGGTATAACATATGAGCACCTCCATGCTCAGGCTGGAAAGGCATTTTGTGTGGGGAAACAGAAAAGGTGGAAAAGTTTTTAGGTGTGAGAAAAAGTATCCAGAGCTGACCAATATCCATGACAATTACCAAAAGGATATTGGTTCATTTGTGGAGATAGAGCTTGACAAGGCATTCCATCACGCCTTGAAAGTAGTCCATGCAGCATTAGACAACTTACTGTGCTAGCATCCAATGCTAAAACAGTGGTCAAGAAAAAACATAGAAAAAATCTGCTCATCCATATGATGAGAATTGTAACAGCGAGTTTAGACCCTGGAAGACTGCGGCAAAAGTTTCAGCAAGTTTGTTAGTACCCCAACTTGCCTCATCAATGGCATTGAAGCAATTAAATAGAGTAAGGTGTTAGCTGAGTAAACAAACCACATTAATTGCTATCAGTGATATACTGACTGACATCAACAGTGTTAGACATGTTACCCTTCAGAATAGAGCAGCAATTGATTTCCTTTTGCTGGTGCATGGACATGGTTGTGAAGAATCTGAAGGATTGTGTTGCATGAATTTGTCTGACCACTCTGAATCCATCCACAAAAGCATACAAAAGCTGAAAAATCTATTATCTCAAATTCAAAGAGACAGTGGCTCGTGACTAGATGGTTTATTTGAGGGATGGAGCTCTATACCTTGGTTGAAAGAGCTTTGCAAGGCAAGGTTATGTGTTGATGATTGTGGTGGCGACATTGATAGTTGCACCTTATATACTTCAAGTGTGTGACGAATGATAGACAAATCTGTTAAGGAAGTTTTTGTTGTAGAAGAGAATAATGCAAGAAAAGAGATCACAAAAAGTTCTCAGAATCTTACACAGGCTGTTATGGATGAAGGCGTTGAACTGAGGCCTTAAAACAGATGAGACTTACTCGAATGATTCAAAACAACTAATGCTGGATTTGACCTACCTTCTTGAAATAGACCTGACCTTACAGCATTAAAATCGCTGTAGTGTAAATTAGCACTGCTTAGGGCAAGCAGAAGTAGTGCTTTTACACAGAAGAGCTATGAAACTCAAAGTAGTCAACAAGTGACAAAGTTAAGAAGGTTTCTTTATGGTTGTATCGAGAGGGGGAATTGTAGGGAAACACAAAAGGTGAAAAGCTCTTTGGTGTGAGAAATAAAAGCAGGTTTCAGAAAATAAAGCAGAAGAGTTCAGGATTTAGCTCTGGCTGTGAAAACTAGAAGAAGATACTGTTATACAGCAAGCAAGGACATTAAAAACAATGGTTAGAGTTTCTAGGTTTGGCCTAGATAGATTTTAGAGTTGCAAAAAATATGTTTAGCAAGATAGATAAGTTTAAGCTTAATAATGAAATATTGTGCATTATTATATAAGGTCTAACAAGTGAGTATTGTGTATATACACTGTTTAAGATTGGTTAAAATGGTTATTTGTAACTTTCAGAAGCATGCTATTTGCTGAAAAGCTTTTAAGAATGCTCTGTAACCAGGAAGTCTTTGGTTGTCTGGGACAGTGTGAGCTCTGTACCATCTCTGTCTCAACTCTGTATGTGAGTGATACTGATAACAGAATAAAATAATAAAAGGCTCCTGGACCACTTGTCCAATCTCCCCGTCCTGTTTGTTGACCGAAAATGCTGACAATTTTACTAGTGTGGGGGTTTGCCCACTCAAAACACCAAGGCAGAAAACATTCTATAATAGGAAGAAATACAGAGCATAAACTGCAAGCAATTTGGAAATGATATTTTTTCTCTCAAACCAAACATAAGCACCCAAGGCTCTGAGATGAAACCATACTTACTGAATAAAGACATGGTCAGGCAGCCAAACAAATGGAAAATGAATCCAAAGGTGTTAAGCTTGATCCTGCTCTGCTTTGGGAAAAATTGCTTCTTAAAAACATTTCATTGTGTGAATTTAACATCTCACCTCCAAGTATTATATTTGCTTCAGCAGAGGCTTTGTGGTCTGAAGGGTTCTCCTAATCCATTTGGCTGAAAATCAAGGACAGTGAGAGACGAATAATTTCAGAATGATTTCTATGAAGTTTATCTGCACTATTGTTCTCAGAAAAACAATTAAGCCAAATTCACTAGTTTCAGATTCTCGAAATGGTTCACTAAACCGAGGTAAGTTCTTGTATTACTCTCTGATTCAGAACTAAGATTTCAACAGTAAACTGTAGTTTATTTTGAAAAAAACCAAAGTACATCCCCTTTAATTCTGAATGCCAATACACAGAATTTAAAAATAGTTTAACAAAATCACTCTGAAAGTTCATTCAGATTAATGTTTAATCATCCAGCATTCCTGTTGTCTGGAAGCTTATAAGCATGGGAATCTTAATGTGCTGTAAAGTAGCATTTAAAGTTTTGTTGAAGGAGAAAAAGTTTTTGTTGAAGGAGCCTTTTTCAGGGAAGAGTGAACTATCACTAGGAGTGGGCTACGGGAAGAGTTAGTGTACAGTAAGTTCCCAGTCCCACTCACTAACTTCCAAGTAACTTCCTCTGTAGGCATGCATCCAGGTAGGCAGAAGTTATGTATGGTTCATCTCGCTGTGCACGTATTGCAGCACTTTGGCTGCAAAGTGGATCAGAGCCCAAGCACTGAAGGATGGCTGTGTCTGCATTAGGAGCAAAATGGTGCTGAGGGTCCAACATTTGTCTTTTGTGAGCTTTTCCTTCCGAGTGGCTGCGGTGTGTTCCCAGGGACTCAAAGCCCATTCGTGGCTGAAGCACAGCTTTCAGTTTAGCTCCTGCAGAAAGACCCTTGTTGGGCAGTGTGGAGCAATGCACACTAAATAGGGAGGATCAGGAATAACCTGAACTTCAGTGTTGGTGTAGATATTCTGAAACAGCAAGGCTTCACAGAAGGGCTAGTCTGATGGCAGCCTGGGTGTGCTGTGAGTCTGGGGTGACCGGTGTCCTGGGGACCTGCTAGAGAGTGGCTGTGGGACTCCCTGAGTTAGCAGAGAGGTTGGTATTTTTCATTTTGTGGTAAAAAGGATGCAGAAGAGCACTCCTCAGATTGATGCCTATGGCACCATTCAGTCAGTCACAACATTTGATGCAGAACTAACTCTGCACAGCACTCTGTGATGAAGGCCACATTATAAAGACTGCACTGAGAGCTGGCCCTGAAGCTTTTTTTGCCCCAGTCTGTTTGCCATGAGAAGCAGTAAATTAAATAACATTGGGAACACCAGGCTCCTGTATGTAATAAGCATCCAGCCCACAGAATTCACTGAGCAGGGGGTCAGTGGGCTTAAGTGAATTTGCCTGGTTCTTTTAAAAGACTGTATATTATTAAAAATGTTTCCAGCTTCTTAGTGGGAGCTGAAGTTACTGCAGAGCTTTTGAAACAAATTTCAGGGGTCAGGAAGAGGTGTGCTATTTTTAGCTTCCAATTAACCACCCAACAGACAGGAATCAGGTAGATGATTTGCTCATGTTGCCCTTAGTATCATGTTGCTAGTATATGTGGCATCTTTGTCATGAAAAAACAACAGAGCTACCATTCCAGCAACTTGCAACATAGAATGGAGAAAACTGTGAAGTTTGCCAGAGTGCTTTTGCTCTTTACATGGCAATTAAGCTTGAGAGAAAAACAGATGGCCACAGGTGGGTCTCAAGCAGCTGTACACAAGCCTCAAATATCCACCTAAGCCACAGTCACCTTCTGGGATTCAGGTGGCTTTTGAACAACCAGTGGGCTTGCAAATTATTCACATGGATGCTAACCTATTCCTCCCTATGACAACAGCACAGGAGAGAGGTGGGAGCGGCTGATGGGAAGAGGAGGTTAGGGCAGCAATGTGGTCAGTGTCACCCATGAACTCTGTCAGCTGTGGATTTTTTAAAAAAGGGAGAGTTAGAATGTGCAGATCATGGTGCAGGTGCTGAATCCAGAGGAGGGTGGTTTGGAGGGGAGGGAGGGAATGTGGTTACCCTGTTAATTCCATCATGGCTCACATCAGCAGTGTGTCTTTAAAAACAAAATTGCATGCTGCTAAAGATGTAAAGGGAGGTGTGGTGTACATTACATCAGTTGTAAAATCGAATGTTTTCTGAATTATTATTTTTTTAAATGCCATTGGCTGAGCTATAGCACAGCTGAACAAAGCCACTGCAGTGAAGAACGTGAGTAATTTCAGCGATGGGACCTGCAGAATTACTTAAGCAGATTTGTGTTATAGCTGGGGTTTTTTTCACAGTGTTTAGTCTTGATAAGAGCAAGACTGATGTCTTATCTACACTGCTTATCACATTTACTGCTTAATAGCAATGGAGCTGCTGACAGCAAGCAAACAAAAAATTGTCAGGAAAGTAGAGTGATTGAATTACAACTAAATGAATGCCCAGAGTTGTCAGTGGTATTTTTGGCAACAAAGAAGCCAAACCAAAACAAAATTTTTCAGAATTTACAGGACTGCGGTGATCCTTCAGAAGCACCAGTGGAGGCTGCATCAACAGGAGGTGTCAAAAAGAGCTGTTTTCCTTCAGCTCCTTCTCCTTCATTGTGATGAAGGCACCCTCTCACTTCCACAGTGGGAAACTATTTCAGACCAGACAGGTGGACAAGCAAGGACATGGAGGGAGGCAGTTTTTCAGGTAGCAGCAGCTTCCTTGGGTGCCTTCAGCTCGTTTTCTGAAGTGCAGCCAGTGTCAGAGGAAAGCAACTCGGGAAAAAGAAGGTGCTGTGCTGCTTGGCAGCTGACAGGCTCCTCGACCAATAATTAATTTCCTGGGCTAGAAGATAAGGCTGCTTCTTGGCAAAATGCTTTTTGTCTTATAATGGTCATGATAGGGGTGAAAATGCTTGGGAGTGCAAAATTTTCTTACTTATCCACCTTATAACCTGACTGACTGCATTCACACCAGGCAGATCTAACGATGCTTCATGCTGGGTCTTTCATGAGATGAATCATGCAGGTAAAAAATGTCACTCATTTTCCACTGCCCTTTTTCAGATACTTTGGACACGCAGTTTTTTTAGTTTAAACAGAACCCAATAATCCTTTTAATAATGGGGTTTTTTTTAGCATTTTTGTTTTAATGGAGAAGTTGCAGCTCATTTGGAGTCTACGAGCATGCATAAAACATTCAAATGAGTTCCAGCTGAGACAGCTCTGGGTACAGCATGGAAGCAGGGAGTTTGCCTGGCTGAAGACCATCACCTGTAGCAGGTCTTCTTCCCTGTCCTTAGCTATCTGTCTTCATTAAAACCAAGGTGATGGATTAAATGTCACCAATAACCTTTGCATTTTTCCTTTTTAAATAATGTCTCTTGAAGTGACTCAGCAGATGTATAAGATTCATTTTTATTATACTAAATTTGCTGTTAAATTCTATGTCACTAGTTTAGCCCAATGGTGTTATTGCTTCCTTAGAGCACACATTGCAAAACACCCTTTCAAAGTCCAACTAGTAATGAAAATGGATTAAACACTTGATGGAGTGCCCAAAGCTGCATGAAAATGAAGCATGAGTGTTTCAGAAGTTAGAAATGCTATCTTAAAAGATTTTACAGGTTCTCTACCCCTAAGACAGTCCAGAGAAGGATGTCCTGGTATACAAAGATGCTGGCTGGGAAGTTTAAGCAGGCTTCACTCCCATGTTACACATGAAGCTGGATGGTTAGAGCACTCAGGTCAAAGCCCTAGAGAGAATCAATGCCTTACTGGTGGGTGATAGGCACCATTGGGTCAGCAGTCCCGTCCCTGGTGATTTTGAGAGACTATGAATCTTGTTCCAGTGCAGAACAGAAAGCCATCTAAGGTGCTGGAAACTTGTGTCCTGTGTTGCTAGGGAAGTCAGTGCAGTGAGGCAAGGACAATGTTTTTCTTTCTACATCCATCCTCCAAATATTTGTAATTTCTGTGACTACTCACTGTGTGCATTCCATTATTTTCTCAAGGCAGTACTACTCAGACACCCTTATCTTGTTCTCCAAGGGGTTCTTAAACTTAGGCAAGATGGTTGTAGATCAATTAGCTCCATCTACTGCTTTTTTTTCTTTTTGTTTTTATTCTTAAGAGCTAACAGTTGCATTTTAATATCTTGGTACCCACTAACTTTGAAGCTGAACTACTGGGAAAACAAAGCTTTTAAGTCTGGCTATGAGAAAGAGCTACCCCAATGCAGCACAGAAAAATAGACACCCTTTGCTCTTTTTATGCCACATAAAGCCCTTCAGTTTCAGGGGAGTTGGGGGTGCTCAGGAATTTACCATGATAATCTGAGG
Source organism: Lanius collurio (assembly GCA_020086605.1). Taxonomy (NCBI): domain Eukaryota; kingdom Metazoa; phylum Chordata; class Aves; order Passeriformes; family Laniidae; genus Lanius; species Lanius collurio. The sequence goes on along the minus strand of JACBWW010000011.1, from coordinate 26,899,428 downwards.
TTCAGACTTTGTTCCTGGAAAGGGCTGAAGTAGCTACATTAGCTGGTCTTCACTCAGCCATCAGGTGACAGCCTCAACACAGTCTGCCCTCCAGGGTTACAGTTTTTCCTCCTACCCATCTTCCCTAGGCTTATTCCAAAAAGAGCCACAATTAATGATAATTTCTACTTAAGAGAAATATATTGACTTTCCCCTCTCCATTTAGGATATTACCAAAGATACTATTCTTTACTTATTTTTCTATTTTTGAGATAAATATCATGCTCTGCTATAACCCCATTGAAGCCAACAGGTTTTTCTCAGCTTACACTTAGGAATGATACCAATCTTCTGTGTGTTTCTCATTGCCTAGGACACTATTGTGGGAGAAAAAAATACCTCCCACAGCTAGGGAAGAGGGTCCAAGCTATCTGACTGGGAATTTGTGCCACTATCAGTCTGTCAGCTGTTTATCTTCTCACTGACCCAAAGCCCTAGGAGATAACACTTCATTAAATATAAAGAACATCATGTACCAGAGCCCCACAGCTGGACAGACTTGACCTTGTGCTACTTCAGCATCTAGCAACTAGCTTGTCAGTGGGAAAAATAAACCATTCAGAGGGGATAGCAATTAAAAAATTGCAGCACAATAAAGCTCAAGATTCCTGTATGTTCTGCACATATAAAGCGCCATTCATCCAAATAATTTTTTCCATCCTATAATAATAATGTAGCAATTGCCAAAGAGTGTGAACACGTTCATATACAGGAAGTAAATGAACTCACTAAACTGCTGACTAAACCTAATAAATATTTTTTTTTTCTTTAAGAATAACACCTTCCCTATCCATTATCAAAAAAAAAAGATACCTGTACTAAAAGCTTGCACTTGGGGCACTCTCTGTGGTACTACACTATTTGTGACAAAAACACACAAAGTTTATTACAGCAGGGAAAATTATTTCTATCTGCAAACATTTTGTAGTAGCTCTTTTTTGCATACAAATTATGGGTCATTACCTCCCCAATAAGCAATATCTGCTCACATACAGGGCATGTAGCCACCTTAAAAGGGACAGTGGAAGCACCAGCCTAATGAAGACATCCTGGGAAATTCATGCAGTCAGGCAACTCTGATTAACAAGTTTACAGAAACAGGGGCTGCAGGCAGATACTTCTCCATCACTTCTCAGGCTAGGCTGTACAGATGGCATTTTCTCCAAACTGTTCCACTTTGCATTATAAAGTGTTTAATATGGAAGTTCAACTATTCTATTCCAGGCTCAACAGGCTCCAGAACCTGAAGAAAACTAGTTTCAGGGAAAGTGTTAGAACAACATTTGCAGCTTAACATTTCAGCACAGACCCTTGAAGGTATCTTCAGACCTGCTCCTTGCCAGAAGAGTTTCAGTGAGAGCTGAGATGAGGATCCAAGCTGGTGGATTTCATGCTGGGATTTAGACCCCTAAACATGTAGGTGTCTTATTTTCTCATGATAATTGACTTGCTTGTGGCAACACAAGATGCTTGTGGTCTAACAGGCACTGTCTCAAACTCCAGCACTGGCTAAGCTGTATTCCCTCTACTGGATTTGCCATAATGAGAGAGTAGCAAATCACCAAAGCGTTGACTCAGTAGGCTGATTATGAAAGTAATCAGTGGTCTATCTACAAAGGGTAAAGGCAGGTAAGAAAATAATAAAAGTCACCGAAACAAATGCCATTAATTGGCCACTTGGCTCTACCCCTCAGCACAATGTATGAATGGACTGGAGAGAGGCAGGGGCAACTGTAGCTGGGAGAGTGCAAGAGAAGAACAGCTTCAGCCCAAGAAAAAGTAGTGTTGGCACAGTCAAAGGTGTAGAAGCAAAGAAAGGAGTTCAGTAAGTACCAAGACTTCAGTGAAATAAGGAAGAATGGATTATTTAACTTCTGGAAGCTGAAAATTTGACCACAGAATAGCATTCTTCTGCAGAAGACTAAATATTAAGGAATTAGTTAAACAGGGATGTACAGTTACAGACAGAAACATGTATTGTCTGAAAGAGTTATTCAGAAGGAATGAAATATCCAAAGATCTGAATATTACAGAAAATCTGGAACTGACAGTGAAAAACTAGGATAAAGTTTTATTTCTAAAATGGAAGGCACCATCTTCCAAATAGAACCTAAACCACTTCCAGTTTCAGTACACATCACACATGACTCACATTACTGATCCACAGGTGAAGAGGGCTTGAGGTGAACCTAGTAAAGTCTGAGGGAGAGCCCATAGAATTTGAAGCAGTGAAAAAAAAAGGAAAAAAAAAGATAAAATACATCCTCAATTAAATTATAACTCAGTATGCACAAAGTCAAATGACTTCTGGCTCAGTTTCTCAGAGAAAATTAGATAGTTCTGCTCCAAGTGGAAGGAAAATGTATCCTTTTGCAAATGCATTTCTCTGTGTTATGCTTTTAACTACCAGCTTTTAAATCATGTCTGAAGAGGCCTGGGAAAGCACATTAGCACCTCTCCACAAGCGCTGTGTTTGAACATGGTTGGCTTGGGGAGAGGGGAATGAAAGATTTCCAGGCTCAGTGCAGACAAAGCCCAAAGGCTGTTGGCCTAAGTACAAAGCCAGAGTGGTGCTTCAAGAAAACAGAAAGAAAATGCCTTTAAAGCAGAATTCACCAAAATGACATGAAACAGCAAACAGGAGACGGAGCCTGTGAGAGCAGTTTTTCTCAATTAGGTCACTGCTCTTTTGTAAATGTTGAAGGTGTTCCACAACAAGACTCAGAAACCTCTGAAAGTCTGTTCCAAAAACCCTTCTGGATCCCCTGGCTCAGTTCTCACCATTGCAATTATCAGACTGCCAGGGCAACTGATACAGCAAATTGACTGTTCACTTCCAAAGCTGCTTGCTGTTGGTCTTACAGAGTTAATGCCAGGGCTCTGGGAAGCAGCAGCCCCAGCAGTGTGCCTGGAGCAGCTCACACCATCCCCTGGGGGAACGAGAGACTCACCAGCCATTTCTGTGTTTGTAAAAGGACACAGGGCAGTTCGAAGTTATCAACTGCATTTTAAATGTCCCTATTTTTGTGACCATCTCCTTTCCCTGAGTTGGGGTTAGCAGAATGCTTTCTCGTGCCCTATGTTTTAAAGAACAAGCCAAGGTCCTCTGTGTGTTTCTGGCTTGGTGTTTGCAGCCCCTGGCAGCCAGCCCTGTCAGAAAGAGACACCCAAGTGAGCAACAGCCTGTAGTGGCACCCTGCACCCAGGAGAGGATTTCTCATTTGAAAGGAGCTCACCTGCTGTGCAGGTAAGAAAGAAATGTCTATGCAAGAGGAGCAGGCCAGCTCCTGGAGTTTTAGGGAATGTGTTTCCATTTCTTTTCTTTCTTCTAGCTTAAATATTTTACTGTTTTCAAAAAAGGGAGCATGTGAGCATTAAAAAAAATTGTGTGCCAAGGAGTGCACTTGCACTTACAAGACAGCCTGCAGCTGGGTGAGATGGCAGCTCAAAGGAAGAGGGATGCAGATTTCCAATCAAATCAGTCACTAAGCTGTGTGGAGCAGGGAGTGAAGCTCAGCACAGGTTTAGGCAGGTCTGCATGCAGTATGGCTTATTTTCCATCTATTTCTTCAACTTAGAGTGTAGTTCTGTTTCCTGAGCAATGTTTTAGCAGTCTAGGGGTTAGGTGTGGATCTTACTGAACAATAAAATTCAATAAACTGTCATTGTTCTTTGTGTGATTAATAGAGATTACTGCTGATGTATGTACTGGCATATGACACCATTGTACCCACAAGGAACAATTACTCATCAGCTCAACACGTGGGATTAATTGCCTTTGCTTATTACCAGGGAGAAACAAGCAAAAAGGTCAAGTTCCCCTTGCAAAATTATGCGCTATCACTTAGGAATATCTCTTCAATGGGAAGTACTCACTGAAGTGAGTGAGAACAATTGTTTTTAATTTTTTTGTCAGACCAATCCCCTTGGTCTGTGTAATTAAAGTCTAAAACAAATGTTTGTACCCTGAAAGCCTCTTGCTACCTATGGACCACTTTAGTTGTGTACAGACAGTCCTGTGTTACAGTAACATTTTTTTTCAGTCTCAGTGTTTATTTTACATTAATTTGTGGCATTTATGACACTCTGTTTTTTGCTGTGAGTTTGATTTTGCAGAAAAAAAATATTTGGAAATATCTGATGCTCTTTTAGGGCCCAAAAAACTACCCTCAGCATGATTATCTGTACAGACAGAGAATACTCAGCTGAGACCTTTATGCACTTTGAATAATTTTGTTTACAGTGTTTGTGTGAGCAATTCTGCAATGCAATTTACAAGTTACAAAGGATATGAAATGAATGATGAATGGAGAATGGCTGAGATGCTGAATAGCTGCATAGAAAAGTCTTCCCTAACAAAGAAAAAGGAGCAAAGGAAAGGTGTCATATCCATGCACTGCTTCCACAAAATGCAGATGTGATCTCTAAATAAGCAAGTAATAGTAATGTGAGATGTGCAGGCTGTTTTAGTCTGCTTCTAAATAAACAGGAACACCCCCACCCCAAATTATTAAAATAAATATTGATGAGGAATTGTTTTGCAAGCACTTAGAGATTTTGCAGAAGTCCTTTGGTATCAGGATGGGAGGTGTGTCCTAGGGGTCTGAAAGTATCCTACTTCTCCCACTAGATGGTGAGAATCAATAAAACCCAGCTGGTCTCTGGTAGTGTGGGCTAAGAAACCATGTCACAGATGTAAACTTAAGAAATTTGGCAAGGCCAAAGGTATTCCAGAAGGTTAAAGATCACTAAAAGTTGTTCAGGATTTTCAGATTTCCTGCTCTAGCCAGGAACATCAAGGGAGGAACAGGTGCTCTCTGTACAAGCATGCAAGTCTTTGAAAGCCTTGGGACCACTTCTGATCGTGTGCAGTCACTGTTGCAAGCAGGGCATGACACAAAACCAGAAGGAGATAAACTAAAGCAGTATGAGTGACTGCTTGTCCACCAGTTAATTGCTTATAAAAGGATTAATGGAGAAACAGGGATAATTTGCTCCTCTTAAAGCAGAAAAATGACCCTTTTTTGCAATTTTGGGACAGTATGCTTACAGTGCATTCCAAAATTTTTTTAATTCTTGTACATAAGATTCATAAAAAGGAAAACTATAGAGAGATTCCATAATTTTTCAAGAAGTTGTTGGAAGAACTGATTAATGTTTCAAAAAACAAGACCTTGATTTATGCTGTAAAACCCAGTATTTTACCTTTCACAGAGGCAACTTCCATAGCAGATGGAACAGATTTTTGACCAATGTCCTGGTGTCCTGGTTTTGGCCAGGACAGGGTTGATTTCTGCAGCAGCCAGGTGAGGGCTTGGCTAGGACCTGGAGATTATTCTATACCACCTCACCTCATTTTTCATATCGGGGAAGTGTGGAGCAGTTGGATTGGATTCCGTGGTGAGCATTGTAAATCACTCTGTTCCTCTCTCTTCCACACTTTTGTTATTAATATTGTTGCTGTTGCTGTTCATTTGCTTCTCTTGTTGCTGTTCCCAGTAAACTGTTCTTATCTCAACCCGTGATCTTTGCCTTTTGTGTCTCCAATTCTCCTCTCCAGCCGACATGGGAGAATTGGAGGGGGAGTGGGAAGTGAGTGACTGGCTGGCACGAGTGGCATGTGGTTTCAGTGGGAGCACTAAATTCCTAAACCTCAACACCTGTGAACAAAAATAGGCATGGAAAGGCTTTAACTGAGCTTCTGAAGCTAGAAAAAGTAATTTCTAGTTTCCAGTATTTTGGTATAATTTTGTCACAGAAGGAAGACCATCTATTTTTCCTTTGAAAGGCAATAAACTTTCATAGCCAAAAAGTTTAACTTAAAAATAAAACAACAGTCAGTAATGCAAAGCACAGAAATCTCATGCCTTTCTGAGTACCCCTTTTTGTCAGGATTAATAGATAACAGCAACATTACAAAACAAACAGCTCTGGGAAAACAACACTTGTAATACAGACTATTGAGACATAAGAGACTGCAATGGTCATCTCATATGACCTCCTCCTACTGTTATATTCAGGGTTATTTGTAGAATATTTTATGAGAATGTCCACTGAATCTCCATCTCAACATCATTTACTAGGGTTAAGAGATGATTACACATCTTTTCCAAATAAATTTAAACATTAGAAACAAATGGTGGAAGTAACCACTTACAGGTCAGCAGGGACACTAGTAGAGACATTTGTTAAATAACATGCATCTGTTCTTTTATGCTTTTACTAATTATCTAGAGCAGAGAATAAAGAATGTATTAATTGAAGCCCCAGATATATTAAATTGAGGGAAATTACTAATACAAAGAAGACATGAAAAAAATAGGATGGAACTCGCCCAGATAAAAAATACAGGGAGAAAGTGAGAAAATGAGATACTATTTATGGATTAAAATGCAATCAAAATGAAAAGCTATTCTAATTCACAAGGGGATAGAAAAATCTAAGACATGCGCTATCAAATTAGCCTGCAAAGAAACAACAAGGAAAGAATCTTAGGGAGCTGCACTTCCAATGCAGGATAACAAGGTAAAATAGCCAGAGAAACAGATAATGAGACTGGAATATATCGATGAAATCTTTTCACAGGCACACCTGGAATAGCCTGTTAACTCCTTTATGAGATGAAGAAGGTCTGATGAAAGAGAGAGAATTCAGATCAGCACAGCAAATGGATTCATCAAGGTCCAAAATTTGCTTTATGAGGAAGAGTGAAAAGACTTCAAAATGTATTAGATGATTAGTTAGATTAAGAGATAAGTACAGCCTAGGAACAAAGCAGAAGTCTTGAAATGTGCAAAACCTATAAATAATGCTGATAAAGGGACTTCACTAGCTAATTCAAAGCAAATATAAATGAATAGGTGAGACTAGGTGAAGAGGAGGTCAGACTATATGTCAACAGTCCCTTTCCTAACAGCACACCATTAACTTGCACAGTGTTCTTGCAGGAGACACAAGGAAAGAAACTCCACTTGGACCACTGAAAACCTGAGAAAAAAATGTGCAACAGAAGACAGCCAGGAGTGGGCAGCTGAAGCTGCCCAGCTGGAAGTGGCTGATGTCCTCCTGCCCTTCCTCAGCCCTTCAGTTCTCACCTGAGGGACATCACCAAGACAGTTGTGTGTGTAGACCCTGGTTGATGGCATCCCTATGCCCCTGCCCTGTCCATGGCTGGGTAACTGCTTCTCACTCCCTGTGAGACTCTTTGGGGCATGAATTAGTCTCCATCCCATCAGAAGTCCTTGCCTTCCTTGGTTCAAATCTTTCCTGGATCAGCAATGAGTCTGTGCCAGAAGAATGCTTGTTTCATAAATCCAGTTGTGTCAAAGCCAGACTAACCAGCAGATGCCCTTGGGAGTTCTCTAGCCTGGCACTGGTGGGAAAGGGTGTCAGCTGGCAGTGAGAAGCCCTAACAGGGCAGCTGCAAAGCTGAAACCTCTCCCTGGAAAGAAGTGCAGTTTTGTGTCATGTTTCACAAAGCAGGAGAGAGCAGTAGGTAATATTTGAATGGTAAATCTGGGGATCCAGGAGGAACACTTAGCAACCTGACAGCGCAGAAAAATGCTTGTTGAATTTCTTGTCATTAATGTTCTGCTGAGATGTTAAGCCATATAGCATCAAAAAGTGAGTTCCTGGGAGGTAATGCCTGCTCTGTCCACCCCTCTAATCCAGGAGGATATTTCCCACAAACTCAGTTTTCTCTCAGGTCTGTGTTCCCCCACCAGCCCTCTAATAAAGGAACATTTGCTTATTGGCACAGACATCCCTATTTCATGTGCAATATGCACCAGCACACAGTCCCTGTTCCCCTGGACTAACTCTTCTGTAGCTGCTGGTAAGGATATCATGTTATCCATTAAACCTTTTATTAGCAAGCTGCTGTCTAACATTTCATTGTCTAACAGCACCCGCTGCGTTAATGGTCACAGAGCGTAATGTTGAATGTGCACGGTGAGAAATAACACACATAACGCAGGCAGGAGGGCAATTGATTGGACAGTTTAATCTCCTGGTTTATTCCCCCGCTGCCACTGGGAAGTCAATATCATTGAGTGAATGTGCCAAGGCATCATCTTGTGAGAAAACCTGTCTTTGGTGGGATTTAAAGAAGTGATGAGAAGTAAAGAGAACGTTTAAAGTAAAACAATATTCACATAAAACTCCTTCAGACCCAAATTAGTCCCACCAGGTTTGCAAGTAGATATTGGTTTCAGGCAGCACATTCCTCCAGTAGCACTGAGCGCCTTCAAGCTTCATTTGCTGGATGAATTAAAACGCAGTGACCTTTCAATGTTTTCTCCGGATAAGCCTGAATCAGAATCCCAAACCCAAACACCCCCAAATGTTGGGGACATTTGGATCTTACAGACAGATTAGCTAGGTAGTTGGGGATAACTTTAGCTATTTGTGGAGGAGTGAAAAGAAATCTTCCAGTGCGTTACAGCCTGCACAAATTGTAACATCTGCATGGAAGAAGTGTGCATGTGAGGAGGGGAGCGTGACTAACTGAGGCAGAAGAGAAGGAATAGGTGAATATGGGCAATGGATAAAGTTTTCCAGGCATTGGGAAGAGGAGTTTTTGTGGGGCACTGCATGCACACACAGGAAAATACAAAAGGCAAACGATTAAAGGTGTGTTTCCTACCAAAGCCTGAGAGCTAAGAGCACAAAAGATTGGCATTTGAGGAGTAGAAGCAGCAAGGTTAGTGAAAGCTGGCAAAGTCGACCCCTAAGAACTATTGTTCAGATATTGGAAGGAAAAGGTTCCTGTGCTTCAGTTTGCTGGATGTTACTCCAGCAAAATGTTACTCTAAGGAAAAGGCTAATGCTGTTGGTGTGGATATATTCCCCTAACTCAGCTAAATCTTCAAGAAATTTACTACAAGACAATACCAAGCAGAAGAAGTGGGAAAATCTATTGTGTGCCTTACAGCAACTTTATTTTTATGAACATTCCTACAATGATCATGGTCTTTATGTGTTAAAGGACATGAACTCCACGTGCAAGTGCACATATGCAGTTTTGTATGGAAAAACAGGAGGGCAGGTGGTTTTTTTGCCTCATGGGACTTGCAGGCAGCAGTGCAGTAGGGGGTATGCACCCCTAGGCTGATGCCTGCAGCAGATGCTGACAGCTGAGGAGCAGCTGATTTCCCAAGGGAGTGCCCTGCCTCACTGGGAAACAGGGGTTGAGTTGTCTCCATTCCACCAATCTCTGATTTATTTGGAAACAGGATACCAGGTTGCTGCAGGCACAGAATCTGGTGGCTTTCAGAGAACTGAATTGTATGTTGGGCAGCATCACTCTCTTTCACCAAAACAATAAGAAGACCAAGGGCCAACACTGCTTTTAGTTCTGTTGTTTCTTGGCAGTGGAGTGGGAGGCAGTAACACAGTTGCATCCCTTTTCCTTTTCTACTTTGAGCGGGTATGATGGGATGTGGTCCCAGCAGTGTGTTGCCACATACGAATAAGAGAGCCAGGTGCTCTCCAAAGGCATGGCAAGGACATCCTGGGTTTTCTGAAATTGGTGGAATGGCAACCTTGGCCTTGTTGGGAATGCAAATGTCCCATGCACTGTGTGTAAGTTGTGACAGGCAGTACAAGCCAGGGTGACTCATGCTAGGATCCTATCCTAGGCCTGGGCAGCTCCATCTTTGAGGTAAGCTGCTGTCCAAATATCCCAGACCAACCCCTTTCCATAGCAGAAAGGGCACATGCTGAGCACCTCTGCTAACCTCTGCAGTCAGCCAAGAGGAGCTAAAATGGCACAGGGACCTCAGAGCTACTCAGAAGGATGGGCTGCAGCCATGCTACTCAGTCGAGTTGTGTGTAATTATTCTAATTTATAATGAAAAGCCTTTTCATTCCCTAACAATCTGTGAAGATGTGTGGTGAAAACCAAGAGATATTTTGCATAGAAAGAGAAAGCTTTGGGAGTGAACCATGCAGCATGTTTTGGGGATCCCTGGTAAGTGCATGCTGCTTCAGGGACCTGACCAAGCACCCGGCACCCACAGGCCTTGCTGCAGCACCTGCAGGGCACTCCCTCCCCAACACTCCCCACTCCACACCCACATCCTGAGACACAGAATCAAAACCCAGTTTGAAACCACGGCAGGATGTACAGTTTGCTGCGCTGGGTATGGCAGCAGCACAGCTAAATGCCTGGGAAGGCCCTGGTGATGTTAGAACCAAGTGTGCCACAAAACATCCCTGGAGCAGGGTCCATGTGGGGACAGCAGGATGGGCCAGCCCCCACGTGCAGCATCACCCACACCCCGTGTCACAGCAGTGACAGACCCTGTGCCAGAGAACAAAACCCTTCCTGCAGCACAAAGCAACCCCCACAGTGACGGTGGACAAGTGACTCGGTTCACGACTCCTCTGGCACACAAAGCCCTTGCAAAGGGTGGCAGAAGGAAGGAGCACAAAGCCCAGCGGGACCCCCTCCCCAGTGGAGGGATGCATGGAGCACGGGGGAAAGTACCCACTCAGCAAGGGGGGGCTCCCACTCATGCAAACTTTTCCTGTAGAAGACTTGAGACCATGCTCAGGCTCCCAGGCGTTGTGATTCTTAGTGAAAAAAGTGGCTAGAGAAAACAGAATAAAATTCAAATCAATTATGCCGTTCAAAGTCAGTCTCTAAATTAATCCAATTATACTGCAGCGATCTTTGCTTAATGCCCAGAAGCTAGAAATGATGGTTAGAGCAGTCATTGGGGAAATCAGTTGATAATGACAATAACCAACAATGGAAGATGCTATTCTTAAAGTAAAGTGGGGGGGGGAGGGGGGGGAAGAGGGGAGAGAAAACACTCTATTATTCAACCTTCACTCAAAGTGTATTGCTTAGCTATTACAGGATAATGCACCAGAGCTAACCAAGCACAGTGCTGCCTCCAGGTCTCAGCAAGGAAGAAGCTGAAACTTGCTTATCGTTCTTTACTAAGGAAAGCTCCCAGCACTGTTATTATGGAAGTACAGCTCTTAATAACCATTGCACAGCTGTGTTCTGGAACAGTTTGCCCACACAATGTCTCTGCCTCTGTCAGGCAGGCTGCTAAAAGCCTATTTTTATATTTTCAAAATTTATTCTTCAAACCAACTTGGTGCAGAAGCTCAGCTTCAGGGCCTTGATGTTTTTCATAGAATGATAGAATAGTCTGGGTTGGAAGGGACTGTGAAAGCCTATCTAGTCTAATGCCCTCCCTGCATTAAGCAGGGACATCTTCATTCAGACCAGGTAGCTCAGAGCCCTGCTCAGCCTGGCCTTGAATGTCCCCCAGGATGTGACACGAGCAGCTTCTCTGGGCATCCTGTTCCAGTGTTTCACCACCCTCACTATCAAAAACTTCTTCCTTACACCTAGCCTGAGTTTACCCTCTTTTAGCTTACAACCACTACCCTTTGTCCCATCTCAGCAGGCCCTGCTAGAAAGTCTGTTCTCACCTTTTTTATAAGCCCCCTTTATGTATTGAAAGGCTGCAATGAGGTCTCCTTGAAGCCTTCCCTTCTCCAGGCTGAACAATCCCAGCTCTCTATCTTCATAGGAGAGATGCTCCATATTTATGGCCCTTCTCTGGTGCTGAGGATCCCAGAGCTGGATGCAGCACTCCAGGTGGGGTCTCACCAGAGGGGAGCAGAGGGGCAGGATTCCCTCCCTTGCCCTGCTGCCCATGCAGAGTGGATGGGATTTGCTTTCTGGGCTGCAAGTGCACATTGCTGGGTCACGTCCAGCCTCTGACCCACCAGTCCCCTGAAGTCCTTCTCTGCAAGGCTCTCCATCTCTCCATCTCTTCATCCCCCAGCCTGTGTTGGTTCTGTGGTTTGCCCTCACACAGGTGCAGCACCTCACACAATTTTTAACATTGTTGGCCATATTAGGCTTCTAGTTTAAAGCATGAAAAGACAGAGGAGGAGTGGGTGCAAACAAGAATATACTCTTGTTTAATCAGTCAGTCTGTGTGCACACAGGCAGCCAGCTGAACTTCAGCCTCTTGAAAGCACCAGTGAAGAACTGCATATTGCTAATTTCAAGATGGGACATTAGAAATACTTTAAAACATTTGGCCCAAAATGCCAAAATAATGGGAAGGGAATAGCAAGTGGAAATTCTACTGATTGCCCTAGATGATTTTCACTCAGAGCCTGCATCTCAGGTAGTCTTTATAGGGGCAAAAACTGTCTGAAACAAAGGCTACTCATGAGTTTTGTGAGGGACTCGTATTCACGGCACTGCATTGAAGTCACTGGTGTCTGGAGTGATTTGCATCCCTCTCACCCCAAATATCTCTGCATCTTGGTCTAGTTTTCTTGTTTTGTAGGTTACTTCATAACAAGACTTCATCTTTGAGCTCTAGCTCCTCTCTTCAAACTATATCGTTCAGATCCTCTCTGCTGGAAAACAGATGCACCCTCCAGTGCCCAATCTCACATATCTGAACATAAAGAATATATTTATAAGATATTCAACTCTGAAAATGCTTGGATGTAATTTCTGAGGCAGTATCCTTACTTGTTAACACTGGAAGAACCTGTTCCCAATATTGCAGCCCACATGCTCCTCAGAAAACATTTCTTTGAGCTGTGTCAAAATTTCACAAAAGATTTGAAGGAGTCTCATTTCAACTCAGTGGGAAAATCTCATACTGTTTACCTCATTACACCTCGTTGCCTCAAGACTACTATTATTATTCACAGCCCCTCACATTCAAAATTGCATGTAAACCCCCACGAAGCTGTGAGCTTAGCTTAAAAGGTATACTTGTTGCTGAGCTTTTTCACAGTGCAGCCAGGACATGGTTTCATAACCTCAAGGAGTAGAGAAGAAAATTCCCATTTTCTTAAAGCGCAAACTGAAATTTCTGTAGTTTGCCGGCTCCACAGTTTTAAATGGAGAGTTGGTAACAGCTAGTAGCAGAAGTGTGGCACAAGAGTGGTGCAGCAATATCTACAGACACAAAGGTATTAAATTATAATGATTAGCTAAATAATCTCCCAAGAAAGCCAAGTGAACATCATAGCATGAGAGAGACAAGTACTGAGCCTTCAGTGTCGTGTCAGGAAACTAGGCAATGAAAGCAGTTTTTCCTTTGGGCTCTCGAGGTTTCCAAATACTTCCACAATGACCCAGAAGAGGATCCTGAATTAGTTTAAAATACTTCTGATCTGAAAAGTGGTCTATCACAGCTTCCAGAGATGCCAGAGAGCACCTCCTCAGCCACGGTGAGCTCCTTGGAGGGTGCCAGGGTTTCCATTAAGGGAGACACAGCAGTTTCCACCAGGCAAGAGCTGCCTCTCCGGGAGCTCCATGGTGTCCCATAGCCCTTTGCAGCACAAAGACAACAAGCAATGGGGAATCTAAGAAAAGCAACACATTTTGTGCCCCTAATACCAAGGCCTGGGTTCTAGATGAGGCTGCTGGGGGATGGAGCTCATGCTGTGAGGACCCACTTCACCCAAACCCAGCCAGAGACTAGCAGACAGGGGTTGTTTCATAGAGTTATAGAATAGTTTAGGTTGGAAAAGACCTCTTAGCTCATTGAACCTAATTGTTAACCTAGCACTGCCAAGTCCACCACTAAACTATGTTTTCTGGTACCATGTCCACGTGCCTTTTGAACACTTCTCTCTGGACAACCTGTTCCAACACCTGACCATCCTTTCAGTAAAAATTTTTTTCCTAAGATCCAGGTAAACCTCCGCTGGTACAACTTGAAGTACAGTCCTCTTATCCTATCCCATGCTACTTTGGAAAAGAAACCACATTCCACCTGGCTACAGCCTCCTTTCAGGTTGTATAGAGTGATAAGGTCCCCTCTGAGCTTCCTTTTCTCCAGACTAAACACCCCCAGCTCCCTCAGCTGCTCCATCAGACTTGTGCCCCAGACCCTTCACCAGATTCCTTGCCCTTCTCTGGACACACTCTAGCATCTCAATGACTGTGTTGTAGCGAGGGGCCCAAAATGTCCTGCTCAGGGCTGCTTCAGGGTGGTTGCAGTCCTAAGTGAGTGAGCTGACATGCAATTGCAATGTGTCCCTCTCCAGGATGGACAGCATTTTTGTTCTTTGCTCTCTGAAAGCAGCAGCTGTTTCTGCATTGCCACTCAGGTCTCGGCCCATGCTGCACCACAGCAAAGCACCGTGGCCAGGGCTGCTCTTTGAGCATCTCACATTTTCAGGCAGCAGCTGCTGCATCCCCATCACAGAGCACTTGGGTTGTCTTCACACCGACTCACTGTCCGTGGGTGTGGGGGAGGCTGTGCTGTGTCTGCGTGGAGGGTTCAGCTGAGACAGGACGTGGCACAGAGGCACGTGAAATCTATTAACTCTGGAGAAGCAGAGAGCAGTTGAAGGCTGCAGGCACTCCCATAATGAGGTAAACGATATAAGCTGAAGACAAAACAGGAATTACTCACGGAGTTATTCCTCAGCACTTCCACTGCAGCTGTTAGTGCCTTTGCCTCACAGATGTCAAATGCAGGCAACTAAAAGTTATGTAAGGCCACAGCTGAAATTAACCCCTGCTGTGCCCCAGTCTGCACCTATGGGTACCCTCCTCTAATGAAGCAAACCAGGGGCTCTGCTTGATGGCCTGTGCACAGGCTGTGGTTCCAGCTACAAGGACAACAGTAGGTGTCGGGCTGATACAGCCCTAGGCGCATTCTATAGAGGAGAATTTCTGATCTAATGAACCTCTGTTTTGCCCCCTTCTTTCCCCTTATAGACTGAGGACCCTCTCACGTAAGAAAACAGTGTACAGCCCTTATTCACCTTTCCTTGCCTGATGGGTATGTTCAGATGAATGCACACCAAGCACAGCCTCTGTTGTGAGAGATGAGTTCTTCTGGTAATGCACAACTTTCAGACTTTTTTCTTTTCCATCCCACAGCCCACCAGGGGCCTGCTTTCACCTCCTTAGCTGTCTTAGGAACTTTAAAAAAGAAAAGAGATTTCAAGGCCAAACCCCAAAGCACTGAGAAGTGTCTTGGGTTGCTGACAGGAGGAGCCCACCTGCAGGGGAAGATGTGCTTTGTGCCAGCAAGCTGAACACCTTTTCCAACAGCGAGGGAAAGGTGATGGTCAGTGAAGTTGATAGATGCTGGAAGATGCACAGCTGCTGCTCCTCTGAGGTAGGCTTAGAGGTGACATGGCTTCCACAGGCAGCCCCTGGAGGGAGGAGAGCCAAGGAGGAAGAGGCTGATGGCTCTGTACTGTGGGCTTGGCACAGGGCTGCTGTGCATAGGGGTCCTATGGTGGGGTTTCCCCTTTTGTCTGAGAGGCTGGCTGAGAGCTTGGATCCAAGGACAGAAAGCAAAAAGCAGAAGAATTAAATGGAGTGTTCTTCATTTGGTATTCAGTGGAAAGGAAAATAAAGCTTTTCTGTGGGTTGCAGCTATAAGATTATGAGAGACAAAGTTGAATTATTAAAACATTTATTCACCCAAGGACATGTTGAGCTCTCTGAGGACCAAACTCATCTTCTTAATTAAAACAAAGAACCTCCCAAGCACTATTTGTGTTGGAACTAAGTGACATATTAAATACTTATGTCCTGAAAGGGTCATACATATCTGTAGTGGTAGATCTGAAAAGACAAGAAGTTTTTCCGACTTCTTGCTGTGCTCCCTGCCAGAAAAGCACCAGTGCCTGGTCTAAAGGCAGCATGAGGAGGAGGAGCAGGCTATTGCCTACGGGCTTTGCTGCTTACAATTGATCAATAGCAATGGTAGCTGGTGCCTCAACAAGAACAGCTTGGTTGCTGTGAAGGAGCAACCACATCCAAAATCTGACAGGCAAACAGTCTTGGGGACTTAGAGATATTGGTCGCCTGTAGAGAAGGGAAAGGTAGGAGGACCCAGCCCTTCTGGTAGTCTTTGTTCAAGGTTTCTCCCTCCTGGTTACTGTCAACAGAGACCTGTCACTGCAGTTCTCCTTGTCAAGACTTCCCCTGGCAGATGTAGAAGGGACAGAGGAAAACTGCACTGCTCCATCCTAGAGCAGACTTAGAGAAGGATGAGTGTTTTTCACCACCTATTAAACCTACATGGCTTTGCAATATGGTTACTGTCTGCCAGCTCTGGCAAGAGTTTGGATCAGGAAGATGTCAGTGGTGACTCAGGAGGAAGGTCTCTCTCTGTTCTGCTTCCCAGTCTCCTGGCGAGACACACTGACTCAGGGAGGACTGCTCAGGGGAAGAGGATAGCACATGGAAGGAACCTGTGGACACAGGTGTCCATCCCACAGATAGGGCAACAAAATGCACTGTTACCTCTGGTGTTATAGGTTAGCATCTGCTCTACCTTTAAAGTGCCTCTAAACCCACCCAATGACTAAGCCAGTCCAGCTTCATCTTGGGATGGAGATATTTAGAAGTGCCATACATACTTATATCTACCAGATACAAGTGTCTCCTTGCCTTTTCAGGGAACAGAGTTAGGATGGAGTGTGGAAAGAAAAGAATTAATCATCTTCTGCCAAGGGAGCTCTGACTCACGGGGTGGCAGCACAGCCTCTGTGGGCATGAGACCTGCAGGGATGAGAAATCCAAGGGTTTTAAAAGGGCTCGTCAGGAATGTCAATTAATGCAAACACATCAAACCCACCCTCTGCTCAGTGCACACAACAGAATGTGAGTCAAAATCAGCCCCCATCTTGCCAAGTAAATGATCTGAGTGCTCTGGGGTTGGGGTCTATGCCAACCCCACCCTTCCACGGGATCAGGTCACGGGGCATTTCTGCCACTCACCAGTAAAAAGAGAAAGTCAAAAAGAATGAGAAGAATGAAAGGAGGGCACAAAAGAGGGCTTGACTTATAGTTCATGTCTGTTTCTCCACAGTTCTAGCAATCCTGTGTTCCAAGTGCCTAGCATCCTTCTCAAATCATGTTCCAAAATAAAATCTCAAGTGGCTCAAAACCCCATCACATATATATTAAAATCCACACTCTCATTAACATATGGTAGGGGATTCTCCAGTACGGGGTCTGGTTCTGGACCCAAAAGAAAACAACCTGCTGGCAATTATGCATCCTCAAGTTTCTCCTCTGAGAAACTCAGGGGTGAGGGCCACACTCACTTTAGGCCTTCTCTGTCTTAGCCAGCAATCATGCTCCTTGTGCTAATGTTTTCCCTTTCCACATCCCCTAAAAAAAAAAGAAAAATAAAAAGTATCTTTTTACTGTGAGGGTGACTGAGCACAGGCTGGGAACTCTCTATCGTTGGAGACATCCAAGAAACTGACTGTACATGGACATGGACAATCAACTGTAGGTGACCCTCCCTGCTTGAGCAGGGGATTAGACCAGATAACCTCAAGGGGTCTGCTCCTACCTCAGCCATTCTGTGATAGATATATTGATGACAACAGACTTTCTCTTTCCTTGGAGGAGAAAGATCACAGGGTTCATGTGGGCCCTGAAGAGATCCAGAAGAGCAGCTGGCCTGGCTCTTGGGGACCATGACTTAACAGCTGCTGGGAATAATCCAGTTGATATATATGGGAGGCCAGACCAGAAGCAAAGGTTTTTCCATTTATGGCTATAAGCTCTATGACACCGAGGAATAAATTCCTAGAAGAAAGATGTTCCTCTTTCCACGTGGAAGCACTCACACCCAGAGTACAAAAAGGCAGTATTTTCACTTATTTGTAGTATTTGTTACTGCTGTTAATATAGTTAATCCCTCTCTCCCTCTCTCACAAATCCAGGTCAGCAGGAAGAGCACAGGATATGCAGCTGCAACCTATCAGGGCAGGTATGTATGCCTGCTGTAGGTGATGCTGCCTGGGAGATTGAATACTGCTGTCTGCCCTTCCTTGGAGAGGGAAGGGAGAGGAGGCTAAGATGGGTGCTGGGCTCCAAAGACTTCTGAAATGACAACAGAAGGTGGGATTGGATAGGAAAAACAAGCATATAAAAGCTTTCCTACAGGTAGTGAAAATTGGGAGTCTTCCCATGCTGAATTTTCAGCTACATGATGAGATCCACTTCCTTAACGAGACCACTATGTATTTATTCTTTGACTTGTCACCTACTGCAATGTTCACTGTAGTAAAATTAGGCAGGGCTGAAAAATCTTTAGGTACAGCTCCAGGCTTGTGTATGTGTATTTTCACACTTGTAAGACAGTGCAAGCAGTAGTGCCAAGAAGGAAAATGACTTCCCACCCTTCAGAGAGGATGTTACTATCTAACACAGCAAACTCAAGGCCTACTTCACATATGCACAAAACCCAACAGCAAAAGTATCTGTATGCTTGGAGCTTTCCACATCTCAGTGCTTTCCACTCTCAGATGGGAGAGTCCACATCTCCCTCCTCTTCCCCCCTCCCCAGCACAGGCACAAGGAGAAAAGCTTGGCCACTACATGATGCTTTTTGCTTTCATCACAGGTCCCACCTCATCCCCATCCCTAGAAACATTTGAGGCCAAGTTGGACCAAGCTCTGAGCAACCTGGTCTAGCTAAACATGTCCCTGCTCATTGTAGGGAGAATGGACCAGGTGACCTTTAAAGATCCCTTCCAACCCAAACTATTTTATGATCCTCATTAGAGCTGTGATGTCTTCTCATTCTCGTTAGAACTGGTGAGGGCAAGTTGAGGAGAAAGTAAGTGTTGGTCTTTAAATCAAAATAATGGCTCTTACCAGTTCTTAAATAACTATGAGGCTTAGAAGCCATCTTTCCTGGTCAGTGGTGATAGTACACACTAGAAAGCTTAAGGGAGCAAGGTGTCCTTTCTGTGCTCTTCCACACCTGGTACTCTTTCAGAAACCAGTACTGCCCAGTAAGTTCAACAGCCTCACTGGGAATTTGGTCTCCGCTTCAGCCATCAGAGTGCCCTTGCTTGGCAGCAAGTCCTTGCTAGCTACATAATGTACAGAATTAGGCCAAGAAGGCAGGATAAAACACCCAGTCAAAATATCTAGGTCACTTAATAAAGAGTTAAAGGCAGTTCACAAAGCACATTTGCTGCTTTTCCTAAGATGCTCCTGCACCTTCAAAAAGTGTAAGCTAGTGGGAGTGAGTGACAACTTCATACATCCAGAGACTTCTTGCTGTCAGATTAGAACGGGCATTTAACTTATCATCTCATTTAATTTATCAATCTTCAGTTTCCACTTCTCTCTCCTGCCTGTGCAGAGACTGGTGACCAGTGCACTCAACACAGCCACCTGAATGAGCAGGGGGCCACTTTTCAGCAGAAAGCAAGCTCGATGCCTTCTGGACTGCTCAGGCAGTGAGCAATGGGTTGGTGGCTCTCAACTCTCCCCATGCTAGGTCCCCCCTACTCCAAGGACTGGAGGGCAGGGATTAAGAGATATTGGAGTGCTGATGGCTTTTAGGACTCCTGCCCAGACCCCCTGACACCAGTTAAACCATCAGCCATAAAACACTGGGAGGAAGATACAGCCTTTCTGACCAGAGAGCTTGTCCACATGGAATCCCTCCCCGAGCACTCTGCGGCAGCTGCGGTGTCAGGGACGCAGCACCCAGCACAGCTGCTTGAACCAGGGAAGAGCCTGCCCTGCTTTGCTTGCTGACTGTGCTTACATTCAGAGCTTCAATGCTGCCACAGAGTTGCGTGACTGGCAAAGACCATCAGCCAGAACAAGTCTCTGCTGTAATTTGTGCTGTCAAGTCATTTGCAACATCACAGTGACCTGGAAAGCTGATGTTATTTCACATTATTTCAAGTGGGGATTTAAGAAAACACAAAATGCACCCCACAACCCCATATATTTTAGTATTTAATAGCAAGGAGTTATCCCCTGGTAGCTGGGGAGGTTGCATTCAGGTTACTGAAAAAAAAGAAAGTATTTTGACTTCCCATTTTTACCAGCATTAGTCTTTTTCTCCTGTTACATGATGAAAGTCACTTGGAGACATCCTGCTTGTTTTCATGGAGAGCTACAGCAGGCAGGCCACTGTAGCATGTAGCTGTGTAAATGTCTGGGAAACCAAACATTTTCCCACAAAATCCACTATTTTTGTCTGTGGGTGCTGACTGCATTCTGAAGTGGAAAAGCAGTAATAATCTGAAAAGGCTCTTATATTTTCTCAGTCTTCCTTTTATTGTCATTATGAAGCTTTAAAATTAAGAGTGCTTTTTGTAAAGCAGCTGAGATTCTACCAAAATGTTGTTTTACTGCTAAGTGGAAAAAATTAAGCATTTCTGCACCAGAATGTACTTTCTTTTAACCATGACATATGAACTAATGAGTCTTCTTTTGCAAACATATTGTTAAAAGGATTCAATCTCCAGTTGCAAACAATTGAGAATAAACCATGGTCCTGGCCTCAGAAATTCAATACCAGAGCAAAAACTCTTATGGCAATTTCAGAGGCCAAAGACACCTGACAAAATGTCAGATGTTAGTGTCCATGAATCGTCTGGGCCAGTGTTTCTCTTCTGTCCTTCAGCTATCTGCCTGAATCTCCAAATTTGCACTAGCTTTCAATGTTTTTCATTATTGCCATGCAGAACAAAGGAAAGATAATAAAGTGTCTTATGTTTGATGGAAGAAAATGAACAGGAAAGAGAAGCAAAGCATACAAAATGAACCTTTATTTAATGAAAGAAAATCTGTTTTGTGGGTCAAATATGAAATAGAATATACAAAAACTTTACATCAGATCTCTTGTCAAAGAAATTAAATTCTATCTAGCTTGAAGTAGCACTTGTTCTTTCCAAGACAACACAAATGGGTGAATATGCATCTTGCGGCAGTACAGGACCACATAGTCTGCTGTGCTAAATTTCTGTTTACAGAGAAGTTAAAAATCTAAACAATGTCCCTAAAGAACCCAACTATTCAACAAAGTAACCTAAAATCATGAATGCTGATCACTATGTATTCTCTTACAAGCAAATGACAGGTGGGTCAAGTGCAGAGTTCACAAAGCTTGCATATCACGTTCTGTTTCTATACAAATATAAATAGTTCTTTTTTATTTCAAAAATCCTTTTACATTTGATAGCTTTATTTGTGGAAAAGGATGACCAGTTCATCAGCTTCCTGCTGTACTACCCAGACAATTCCATCTCCTTTATCTGAAGATTGTAACCCATAAACCACAGCCTGCAATATTTTTAGAAACTTGATATGTGTTTAATCACAAATCTTTGTACCACTGTCCTGTACATGAAAGTTCTGCAGAGTTCCTAACATGTCTTTGGCATAGCACACCACATCCCGTTTAATACTTTTTTTTTGCTTAAAAAAGTATATTTTCCTTGAGTAAAACAACTTAAAAACATCTATTTCTGATTTTGTAAAATAACGTATCACCTCTTGAGCTGCTTTGCAAAATATACACACACATTTTGGAAAAACATTGAGTACTGACATAAGGGACTCATCTGAAGTCCGATCTGTTTAAGAGAAGTAAAATATAATTACAAATTCTGTCTTCTGCATGAATCTCACATGAAATCATTCAGTTCAGCTTCCAGTGCTGCTGCCATTTCATCTGCTTCAGAACTGCTTCCCTCCTCATCTTCATTGCTGGATTCTTTACTGGATTCACTGGCAGCATCATCTTCATCCAGTTTACGTTTGTGACCCCTGGAAGGACAGAGACAAGGTCCATGAATGGAGGTGTCTTGGTGCTTACTGAGAGACTGATATTCAACATGACAAAAATGAGGGGAAAGGACTCCTCTTTTTTAGGCCTAGACAAAAAGCACAGCACTTGCTTTTAAATGAACTAACAGTAGCCTGCTCACATAGTTAATTTTTAAATTGCTGTTATACATTGTCAGCAGCAGGTGTAAAGTAGTGTTAATTTGTTTCTTCCATACTTCTGAAGAAAGCATGACTCTTTGAAAGTAATACTTTCCTCTTGCATCCCAAAAGAAAGAAGAAAGCTATTGTGTGAGAGATTACCAAAATACAAACATTGTTATATTATTTTGAAATATTCAAGTTTCTACTTTTTTAATAAAAATAAAACCTTAACTGATTAGCCAAATCTCACAGCAGCAGCATCTAAAGCTACATGCTTCCAAACTTTGGGGTCCCATCCTTCCCTTTTGTGTCTCTTTGGATTAGTACTGCCAGGCTGAACAACACATTTCTTTGCATCTCTGGAGAATGAACCAGTTTAAACAGGAAGCTGATACGCACCATACCCTGCTGAAAGACTCATGTTCCTGGCTCTGAATGATCTCCAAGGAAAATCTAACGCTTCAACTGGGACGTAGCCATAAGCAAAAGAATTTGGATTTGTGGAATCCTAAAATCTCTTCTCCTTGCCAAAGGGAATTTTATATCAGACGTGTACTTCTGAGACAAAAATAGAGTTGAGATTTTTGCACTGCACAGAATTCATAATGAGATGTAGAAACACCTTCAAAATCCTTCTAGATAATTTAATCAAATTTCAAGCAGAAAAATACATGCAGAGGGGCAGGCATCTTTTAAAAACTTTCCTTTTCCTTGTTGGGTGGGGTTTCATTAAGAAGAGAATTCACCCACTTGCAGTCATGAAAAACTAATAAAATTACCTATCTATTTTAGCAAAAAGCAGTAATTTAACAATAATCCTGTTACTTGAGAGCACAGAGAAATAGCATATAGCAAGGAAGACCTTTGATAAATACTGACACGCGTTATACATATCCAGAAGAAATAAAGGCAAAGATTAACAGTCAAATTTGGGAGCTTCTAAGCAATGCTGTTTTTATTCATACAGACACCTTTATTGCTGTTTTCCAAGAAACAGGAATTCTCAGTAGACCAAACTGGTTGGTTTGTGGGCTGGTTAACTGACACCTGACCTGCCCTTCCTCAGCTTTTCAGGGAGATGCACAAGGTGAGGTGGGAAGTCAGAAGGGGAGTCCAAATCAAAATGGGAAGTGAGCAGTACTATGTTTCATCTTCCCCTTCTGCTGCAGCTGTGGGACAAAAAGCAACACTGCTGCTGCTTTACAGGGCACTTCCACTGATGTCAGGTGGATTTTGCAGTTCAGCATAGGGTGGTAGAAGTAATATCCCTGGGAGGCAAGGCTGAAACCCTGGGATACACTCTGGCCTCTAAATCCCTAACAAGGAAAAATGGGTGAAGTAAAAGCGTTTCCTGAATACTTTGCTACTGAAATTCAAATGTGGTGTGCTGAGGGCGTGTGAGGGCACTAAATGCAGCCTAATTCACAATAAAAAGCAGTTTCTCAGGAATAACACTAACTATTTCCAAACAGCTTCTATTAGCATGCAGTTTGGACAAGGAAGCTCCCATGCTTAAAATGCCCAGTTGGAAGAAATCTTAGCACATTTTCACTAAAAGCTATACAAAGGCATGGAGCCTTAGTAACATTTGCTGACTTTGAGATGATTTCAGCCTTCAGAGCTACAGTGCTATTTTAGGCATTAATGACACTATTAGCAAAGAAAAGCTAATTGACAATTAAAGAAACCCGTAAATATCTTACTCAGCAAAAGAAGAAACGAACAGTGCATCTTTAAGAAGCAGTGGATAAGAAGTACACAGGCAGTGCTAACTGAGAAATAAAGATGAATAAAGTCATGGAGGGAACCTATACTACAATGCTCACAGCTGAAAACATTTGTATTCATCTCTTTGTAAGGCTGCATCTATGGAAACTGATGGTATTTTCCCACTGAAAAATGAAATTAACAATCTGACAGTTGTCATTTACACATATGAAACATGTACACACGACTGCAGATGATGTATTAAAGAATATGTCAGGATAAGCAGGCCTTAAGAGCCAGCCCAAATACTGTAGATTTACTGGGACATAAATCAATAGCACAAATCTCATTGAAAAGGAAAAAAAAAGGGTATTTGAAGAAATAAAAGAAGTAACAGCTCACTGAAATAATATCTCACTGCCAGTTCATTATTTCTTGAAAGTGCAGAACACTTAATTTACTAAATTATTACAGCAAAGACTAGCAAAATTAATTTATGCAAGAAAGTAACTTTTAAAGTTTAAATGTACTTCATAGCAACTAGATTTCAGTGAGGACAATCAACAAAATACAGGGATCTGAAATACTCAGTGTGACTAGTTAATTAAAGAATGGATTTCCAGTCTACAAAAAGCCTTTCAAGAAACTTTAAGGGATGCCTCTCCCATATATCATCCCTCATTCAGTTGTATTAAACAGTACCTTTGGATATGCAAAAGACTGACTATCATCTATTCTGTCAATTCTTGTTATTTCAGTAAGGCTAAAATGACAGCTCTGTTCAATCTCCATATGAAAACTTAGTCACTCATGGGGAGGAAAAAGCCATGAAAAAAAACCCCACAGATAAGTATTTATCCTCTAATAGAAAAAACAAAAAAACCTCTCCTGAATGTTAGCATTGTTTTTGTTATAATATAAAAACCTTTCAGTATTTGTGTACTGTAAACTGCAGCTTCACAGGTATTAAAAAAAATGTTTAAATAACTATTATGATATCAAATAAAAAGCTGACCCTGATAAAAGTATGGAGGAAGGACATCAGGAACACAGAGCTGTGTTTTTTTCTTTGCAAATTCAAAAAAGTGAGATAACATCCTGTTAATAACTTCTACCTTCAGAGAAAAGGCAATATATGCCTGTGGCAGCATATCTATTAACCTAACAAACAATTTTAAATGTATATTTTCCTCACTGTTTTGTGCCCATTCCTTGTCATTTCCAGTTTCAGAGCCATAGTGCGTAACACTCTTAAATGGAAAAGTTAAGCACATACAGGATTCCTTCTTACCATTTAGAGAAAATGATTCAGCAGATGTTGCAGCCTTCCATTAGCTTGATTTGCATTTTTATAACGAATTGTGCTCAACTGCTATTAAAAGCCAAACACACCAATAATAACTGAGTATCTTTAACCTCACATATGAACAACTGCCAAAACACTGAATGCAGAACTTTAAATATCTGACAACTCTGTGAAAAAAACTTTTACAATTCACATTTCCTTTTCACTGCATTAAATATTTTTCCTTTGTAATACCCAGTACTAGGAGGCCCACCAGTTCACATGCTGGAAAAATCTTTTAAAAGAGAAATACATTTAAAAAATTCTCATATATTTAAATGAATTGTCAAGAGATTTAAATAAATTACAAGTGTAATTCACAATGATATTAAACATGAAAAAAATATTTGTATTTATGTATGTATAAAAGTAGTTCTAGAAAAATTTTATCTACAGAATGCTAATGAGAAGTAGTGATATTCCAAAAGAGGAGACAGGTTTACAAAGCTGCAATAGCACAAGCTGTATGCCTCTAAAAATAGTACAGAAAAACTTACTGAATATTTATTTAGATCTTGATCAGTTAAAATGACCACTACAATCTGATTACAATGTACAGGTCGAATGAAAAGTACAGTATTATAAAATCAATTTAAATGTAGTTCACTGAGAGAGCCATAGGAAACAAAGTGAAAGAAGTCCAGTATTTCTTGCTTCTGTTATCTTAAGGTGTTAATTTATAATTGGGTGAAAATAATGTTGGAAAAACACTCCTCTTAACTGAAAAGCAGATTGTCTCTGGTTTGTTTTGCATCCCAATGGAACCCCTTTAAGAAATACAGTGCTGCATTAAAATAGAAACATCTAATTAGCAAAGGAACTCAAAGGGCAACATAACCCCTGCTTTAAACAAAGCAAACTTAAATGTTTTCCAAACCTTGTTTTAAATTTGTAAATGAAAACTACAGAAAGTATTTAAATAAATGTTCACATATCCTTTAAACTCCAAATACCCACAATCCCGATCCCTACTCTGATAAGTAAACCTCTAATTTATTGCAAGTTGACCTGGCTTTTTTTCAGCAGCTCCTAAAATCAGTACAATGATGAAGTAAAGTCTGCAGACAAAATATGTTTAGTCTTTTAAAAGCAATCAGCTTACAGCATTGACATTATAAATTAGGACTTCAATTTGCGACCAAATACAGCCAAGTTTCTCTCTAATGAGAACACTCACACCGCAGCTGTAAGTAGTTTGGAAGGCAAGGGTTTGAAAAGGGCTTTTTGAAACTGTGTGCTGCCTTCCAACATCATCACAGCCCTGCAACACAACCTCCACTGCCCCAGGCAAGCCTCTGCAGCTCCATGTGGAAGGCCTGTCCCGGTTTACACACACACCTAGATCACAGCTTTCTGTAAACTCCTTCCACAATGGAAAGAAGGTGATGTGGTATTTGGTAATGCAACTGGAATTTGACAATGGGAACAACTTATTCAGATAAACTAGTTCTCTGGCAACATTCTTCAGTTATGAAGAATTAGGGCTGGTTATCCAGTAAAACTCTTCTTCAACCCATTCTGAAGATGCCAGCCCAGTACTTGGCTAGCAAGCTTCAAAGCGTTGAGTTCTGAGAACACACAGACTTAAAATCAACATTGTGAGCATTAATATGTTACATGAGACAGACAAGATGGTTAAATTTTCAGAGAGATGTTCAGTGTTTTCCAGTTATGTTTTCTTAGCATGGGATACATGGCAATATCTTTAAGGTCCCTTCCAAGCCCAACCATTCTGATCTATGCCCTTTTGTGTACACTCGATACAAGAGCAAGCAATTGTCCATAGCCTGTCCGTAACTCAGGTGTCTACCCTCTGGCAATTTCCCTCGTACACCTGTGCAGGAACACTGGATTTTCTGTCCCGGCGCTCCTCCCTGGCACTAGCACAGCACCCTGCCAGATACACAGCTGTGGGAGAAACAAACAGCACTACCCCAGCACTCCTGACAAGCTGCAGTGTGTGTTCTCACTTTATGCTCATGCTGTGACAAACAGGACACTATTTAGTGCCACAGGATTAATGCCAGACACCTCATATATTTCCTCAAGAACTCATCCAATGCTGTCTGCAGGATTACAACACGATCCAGAAATCTACTATGCAGAAAAATGCACCGAG
The DNA here is from genome assembly GCA_020086605.1 of Lanius collurio. Taxonomy (NCBI): domain Eukaryota; kingdom Metazoa; phylum Chordata; class Aves; order Passeriformes; family Laniidae; genus Lanius; species Lanius collurio. The sequence continues at coordinate 26,872,488 of JACBWW010000011.1, read as the reverse complement.
AATGTGTCTTGCACAGCCCCAGGGTGCAGACAGAGCCCCTGCAGTTGGATGAACAAATGTGCTTTCAGTGCTCCTCATGAAAACCTCTTCCATGCATCCACCAATTCCAACTGACAGCTCCAAAGCATATTTTAACTAACATAACAGTAAAGTGAGAGCTAATTAAATTCTGTACAGCCTCAGTGCCTTTCTGCTCTAAAATTTAGCATACCTGTGCACAATTTCAATGGTGAGAAACTATTCTGGAAACTGAAAACCATCTTGCAACAACTTTATAGGTAGTTCTCTGAACTAAACACTCAATGTATATCTAAACTGAAAGTATTTTAAGTCAGGAAGACAGAAAATTGAAAATAAATCCAGAAATTACTACAGTGTGTTAATAAGGATATTTTGTAAATTTTGCTAAAATTGTCCCATTGACAAGTTGGTGTTTTCTTGATATTCAGGTCAAGGGGAAAGTTTAATAACAAGAAAATCACCCCAACAGTAGTTTCTTAACAATACTAATGTCTTCTTCAAGAAAATGATGATTTCTTAATAATTAAACACTGGGATATTCCAAAACCAAACAGTGTAGCAATAAAACTTTAAAACAAAATGCTGTGTGATTTTCTCTGCACTGAACTAATTTAGATACAGATTATAATTAAATAGGAAAATGGAAAATTGAAAAGTTGAACCTACAAGTTTGCTTCTGTAATTAAATCACAGAAATATAAACAGAAACATCAGCTGATTTATCTGAAAAAAGTCAAACTGACTTTTGTTATTAACTTCAAGTTGTTTAAAAATAAACCATGTAGTTATAAGAAGACGTTTACAACATGCAATATGACTATTTCTTTGGAAGGCAAAGGTGACAGTGGCACAGTTTTATATCACACAACAAATAATCTTGTCATTGACATGTAGAAGACAACAGAAAACTAAATATACTTTTCACTATGTGGAATACTAGACTGTTACCTGGCAATTTCATAATGGAGAATGCATAGATGCACTCTGGCATATCACCTCTTAATCCTATTTGAAAGCTAAACCAGGCCTTTGTTGTTTCCATCAATTCTCTTTCCAGTTTCTTCTAGTTTACTAATATTACCCATTCTGACAACAAATGTCAGATGGTGGATCTATAGCTCTGTAGAGATCCTGGGTAGCTCTGGGAGGCTGTAATAGGAGATATCAAGGCTCAGCAGTGAGTTAAGGAAGTTTCAAGCCTTCCTTCCCAGCATGTGGATGGGCGTTGTACCGCAACTCTACCGGTATTTGGTTTGAAAAAAGTCTTTTGAAAATGGACTAATTCCTCCAACTAATTTCTGTTACAGGAAGGGAGATACTCTCAGACAGTGATGAAGAATAATGTCCTCACTAGAGATCTAAATATGAGTCATTGTTTTAAAAAATGGCTGCATGCAATAAAAAATTAAGATGAAAAGTGGGCAAAAAACCTAAGATATATGAGCAATTTAGAAAATACAAAACCATACATCAAAATAAGAAGTTGGAAAAGAAACATCAGCTGATTTATCTAAAAAAATTCAAAGTGACTTAATTTTTTTTGCTCAAGGAGCACAATATGTATGCGGAGATACCCCTGTGCCAATGTAACAGAGAACCAACTACAGTTTGAAGACAGCCAGCACTGCAAACTAACGCTTGGAATCCAGACTGGATTTGCCAGCATGACTCACAGGCACTGAGAAAACTCTTTGAGATGCATTATTTGGCTTCTTAAATTGTTAAGATGAAATTTAGCTGATAACATGCTGATTTGTGCTAACCAAAGAGGCTGGAAGTAGGATTTGGTATATGGTGGCTTTTAAAATAAGATATCCACAGATTATCTTAATTTGTGCGTTAATACATATGTTATGGGCTACACTAAGTTATACTGAAAGATAAGACAATTTTGTCAAAACCTTCAACTCTGATTTTTACTAACTCATCTCTTACTTTGTCTTTGTTTTCAATAAATAATTGAGATTAAATTGCAAATAACTAAACCAAACATCCTTCTAGGATGTTCATTCACTGCTTTGCTCACAAGAATATTAACTAAGAACATCTCTGCTTCATTGTAAAATACAGAAACTAAGGCAAAACACATTGCTGACTCCATATGGATATTGGTAATACTGTCATCTCCACTGAAGCACAAAAACCAGACTTCAAATTTCTTTAACATGTTGCATTCTATGGGACAAAATGCACACCCTGCTTTCTGCACAGGTATATTCTTTCATGAAATGCACTAGCTCACTCCTACCAAAAACAGTCAGTTCTTCATCCTCCTCCCATTGCCATGTGATTTAACTGGATAATCCTCCAGTTTATTGGTTCTGCTGCCTGCCTCAGTCTGGTAAGCCAGTTGTCCACTGCCTCTGTAATCAGCTTCCAATGAGTCCTTCCTGCACAGCAGTTGAGGAATTGGAGCTGCTGTCAGGCTGTGGGTTACACTGTGGTAGATGGCACAGAAATTGCTCCATCTAGCAGTGGGCTGCAGGATTTGCTCTCTGAATCATACATCTTCCTGCAATGTTACATTTCTCGACTACTTAATTCTTTATCCCAGCGGCAAGACATGTTATCTTGGCACTCCTCATTCTTCCTCTCCCAAGTTCCTAGCTCTGACAACTTAGATTTCTCTTTATTTACTTGTTGAAATTGTACACAATAAGTATTTTTTTCATGCATTAAAATAGATTTTGGAAGACTGTTTTGGAGACACAACAGCATTAAAATACAAAAAGCTACAGAGAACCTAGAAAATAACTTCTCAATATTAAAAAGTCAACACTTGGCTTCAGACAGCCCATTATGCTACAGAATGTTTTAGAAAAGCCAATAAGTTACAAAATGAAATCAAGGCAGGAAGTCACTTCTCAGCAAAGGAAATTTAAAGAAATTTGTTAGAAATTCATTTTAGAAGCTGCTAGGTTTCCATGAGAAACAGAGAAAAGTGGCGTCAAGGCTTGATTTACAAAGACAAAAAATCTGAATTGAGGTTGTAATAATATCTGCCAGAACTACATGATTTTTACATCGGTTTTGTAAAGATTGCATAAATGATATATATAGCGTATCACTACATGCAATACATTCAAAACAGAATGCCACCCAGCCTTTTTTTACTGTGTAATTCCCAAAAACTCTCTAAAAAGTGGGTCAGCATTCATTAAATTTGGATCTCTACAATACTGGGTCAGCAAGCATCACAAATTCAATCTGGACCAAAAGGCAGGTGCCAACCCCCAGCCTATATGCCAAATGGCATCACACTGCTGAGAAGTCCCCGTACCTGTTGTTTTCACACCAGCCACATTGTGACAAACGACCCAGTGCAGCAGATCACAGCTCTCCTGGCTCACAGTCTTGATCCCATCTCCAGTCTGCTCTACAATTTTTTCTGTCGATATTTCTGGAATAAATTTGAACTAGCAAAGGCAGTTTATACTTGATCTGTACTTTATTATGGTCCTGTCCAAAGCTCCGATTCACGGTATTATTCAGCTGTAGCCTTCCCCATGACCACTAATGAAGAAGGCATCTGAAGGAGAAGCAGCTCATTATCTTTTATCAGTCCAGAGTAAAAGGAAGCTACTGAGCCTGTGTCCTGGAGAGTTAATTTTCTTTCCACTAGCCAGTACAGTGTGATGTTTTGAATTCAGTATGACATTGATGTTGATAACACACTGATGATTCAGCTGGTGCTCAGCAGTGCTGACCCTGAGCCAGGGCTCTTCAGCTTCCTGTGCTCTGCCAGTGAGGAGCTGCACAAGGACATGGGAGGGAGCATGGACAGGACAGCTGAATCAAACTGGCCAAAGGGATATTCCAAACCACAGATCAACATAACCAGCACATAAACTGGGGGTCGTTGGACAGGAGAGACTGATTGCTGCTGAGGGACAAGCAGCAAGGTGGTGAGCAGTTGTATTGTGCATCACTTGTTTCCCTTAGAGAAATTAAACCTATCTCCTTCTCATTACAATTATTATGATGCTATTATAATATTTTATTTTGTTTCAATTATTAAACTGTTCTTATCTCAAGCCATAGGTTTACTTTTTTCCTGGTTCTCCTCCACATAGGGCAGGGGGAAGCAAGTGAGTGGTCTGTGAGGTTCTTAAGGTCTGGAGTTAAATGGTGACAGCCTGCTCTTATCCATGCAATGGCACTGGCCATAGGCTCCTATAAAGTTCAATTACCAATTTAGCTGGATATATGGATGTGCACAAGAGGGAAAACGTGAAAAGGTGTTTCTCTGGGCCCAAAATGACTAGACAAACACAGCACTTCAAACATGTAACAAAAACTGAGGCTACAACAAGTTGTTCTTTTTCTAATTGCAATCTGAAAATTAGACAGCCACACTGATTCAGGAACAGGAGTAAGGTCTGAAATGCCAGGCAGGGGACCAGACACTTCTCTGACTTCAGAAATTTTACAGGTCCTCTCCCACACTGCTGGAACACATTTCACAGCTGACCTCACTCAGATACCCCTGGCTCCTTCAGAGCCTGCACAGGGGTGAGAGACACTCGGGTGAGAGACAGCACACGTGTGAAGCCTTGGCAGAGAGAAGCCTGGCCACACACCAAGGTCATGCAGGCAGTTCTGGCCCCACTGCTCAGGTGCTGTTTACCACCCTTGGCTAACTCCTGGGAAAACCTGTATTCAATGGTCTGAAGCAAACAGCAACATCAGCAGAGACACCCCTTTTTTCTCTTGATCAGCAAGTTTTACAGGTTCTCTATCTAGTAGGAACATACTTTGCAAGAACATTTAATGTGATGTGTTATTTTACTGTAACTGGCCAAACATATATTGTCATGTACTCAATTGTGTTTTGCAGTAAATATTTACTGGGGTAGCTAATGGCACACTGTGGTAGCCACTGTGGTAGTCTGAGAAACAGCAAAAGGAAGCTCTGAACAGGAGACATTTCCCTCTGCCAACAGGGACCTCTTCTGTGCAATGCAGTGGCAATATGCATGGGTCACACATTAAAGGACATGTTTGCTGCTGTGGCATCTACTGTGATGTGGGAAACCCTATTCTGCTTTTCACATGCATGGCTGACAACAACAAATCTCCACAACTGGCTTGATACAACAGTCTTCTGAAGCAAGTTCAAGTTTTCTAAAATATCTTTGTTTTTCCCAATAGAAGAACCTATTAGGAGTTCAAGTGATTATAATAAACTACTTGGAAATGGGAATATCTACCCATTTAAGATTCCTAGATTTCCCCCCTCCATTAAGAAGCAGCACTGCTTCTCTTCTACCAACATTTTTAGCACATGCTTCAAGCTGGCATTTTAATTTAAGATATACACTGCTGTTTAGCAGCCATTAAAGACTTGCAGCGATCAAGATTAATGCACATTAGTTATTATGTGGAATTTAAAGTACTTTTAGAATTCATTAGGGAAACTAGAGCTATTTTTCTTGATCGGAACAATGTTGCCTTACAGTATTCCCGCTAATGTCCTGGTTCTCAACAGGGGCACACAATGAAGGATTAAAAACCTTCACTGACAGTTCTTAATGTACTTCTTGGTTTCCTTATTCTCAAGAGATATTTAGATATCCACATATCTTACAAAGAAAAACATAAATTGTTTAATAGCTCATAAATTGCAGTGAAGCATTCAGACTGACTAAAGGAAAAAATGCTGCCTACATCACCTGAGGGGCAACCCCCTGCTGTTCACCAGTTCCCAATGCAGCTCTCCCACCAACATGCAAACCAAAGCAGTATGTTACAGGCTTACCTCACGCTGAACTTCTGCTATACATCTTCCTTATCCCTTGCCATTTGCCAGAGATGCAGAACAACATTAATATCTATTGACTGCTGGAATGGGGTAGTGATGCTGGGAGTCATAAGTCCATAATTACTCACACAGTGCTGGGAGAACTGTTACGTGAGTGGAAGCAGGATACTGGAACCTGGTGTTTTTAAATTACTGCTGTGCAGGAACAGAAATACATCCAAAACAATCTGATGTTCCAGTTTCTTACTGGAATTCAGATTCCATGAGAGGAAGGAACTGTCCCCTCTGTGTGCCACTAGTGCTCTGAAGTTGAAGACAGAATGAAATGTTTTTCCTACTCCTCCCTTTATGAGTGAACAATAGGAACTCAGGTTTTTAAGTTCACTCAGGGTTCTAGTTCTCCCCCTATCACCCTGGCAATCACATGAACCAAGCTCATTCTTCATGGTGGCAGACCATTAAGCAGATCATGTCAGTAACTCTGAAATTATCCCATTATCCTAGTTTCTTAAAGCCTTCATTTCTTCAAACTTAATTGTGCTTTTGGCATTTTTTTGATCTAGGAATACCTAAATGAAATGTTTCACACAACAGCATCTCTTCCAGCTAGGCTAGAGGAATCAGCATCAGGTAACTGCCCTTTGTGTGTTGTTCTGAAAACTCTTCACTCCCACAACCTAGAAACTCAAGGGGTAGCATTACATTATCAAGAGTTCTCCCTATGTGGAAGCCTCTCATATGGGGTCATACAGGTCCTAGAACCCTGGGTTAGGGTTAGGCTGTAATCTCATCACCACAAGCTCTCCTTCTTCACCACAAGCACCTATCTCCACTGTAGACTCTCAGGACCTGCTCATGGCTATTTTAACTCCCAGGTAGTTAATTCATGCATTCTCCTTCAACTTTGACTTCAGCAATGTGGATTTTACAGATCATTTAACTGTGATACACTAATTAATGCAAACAAAACACTCTTTCTTGATCCTGAGACAAACTCATCTCAGCTGCAGAAGCACAAGAAAAACAGAGAAAAATGAAAAGACAATCATGTTGACTTAATTTCTTCTCACCAGTCTTGATCACTGCTTAAGCCTAGGTTTGGGGTCCTGGAAGGGTACCAGGATTCTCCCTGCCACATACAGCTTCTTCTCCAAGCTGAAGTGTTGTTTTTCATTGCTTTGCACTTTCTTCTTCAGCTGGCCTCAGTTAAACAAGAATCCTCTGCTAGAAAGCACATCTCTTTTCTCTGTTCTTTCTCTCTGATTATGTGAATGCCTCTCATTAATTTTTCAGCCCTTGCTCTTCCCAAAATGATAGCAACAAATGATTTCTAAAGTCTGCTTCTACAAAAATCCAGCTCTTGTAGACTAGTGCTTCTTGCAGATATATTATAGAAAATTACCTTCCCTCAGGCTCTAGTCACTCCATTGTCCCAGGATGGAAGCTATTAGTTAATGGCTCTGCAGTGATAAAAGGCAACGACTGCAGAAAGACTTCTATTTCAAATACATTGACGCATTAGTGAGAAATCAATTTCATTACTTCACTCAGAACTCTTAAGTTATAGAAGAGTCACTGAATCATTATAGGCAAAAGTTAGAACAGAGAAATGTAAGAATAACAGCAATTCCTGTATGTACTTTAGCATTTATTAGCACATTTAAGGAGACAAGGAGAACAAGCAAATATTGTCATGCTTGATGACCTATGATTCCTAACTTTTGCCCCTAGAAAAAATGGCAACTTAGATTCCCCAGTTCATTTTACAAATACCAGCACACTTCTATTGACAAGCACAAAAACCTATTTGATCTTAAAGTGAATTGAGAAAAACAAAGACATATTTTACCAGCATTTTCCTAATTCTAGTAACATACTAGTAACAGACTTTTAATTGTTTGTCTATCCTTCCCCTGAAGTACTAGAACTGTTAGAACTTAAACTTCATATAGACTTGCACAGTTAAATGGTATTGATGACTGTGTACGTAGAGAATTTAATTAAAAACCTACTAAGACAAACTAGCTTTCAAATCTGATACTGAAAACAGTTAGTATAAGAGAACTTTATGCTATTTTTCACTTTTCCAAGGACACTTCCTGATCTCAATTGCATAATTGCTATATTAATTAACAGGTATAACCATAGCATCAGTGCAATCCAAGTAATAACAACTGCACACACACAAGTGGACTGAATAATATTGTATTATTGCATCTGAACAACTTCTAGGTATTTTCACAATTAGACAGTAAAAGAAGCTGAAGGCAGATGGTCACTCTAAACACACTATTATTTCAAAGCACTTTGAAGCTTCCCATCTGATGCAGTCTAACACAAACACAAGTATTATAACCCACCATCTTCTGAGGAAAGCAGCCTTGTAAAGTTTGTATGTCTTCTGGCAATTTACATATTGTGGAGGGAACATCAAGATACCACAGAACTACATTAAATTATCTCACACAAGTTCACAGCACCATTGTTCAGCTTTTTGGTGAACAATGGAAAAAAAAACTTTCTCAAACTGTAACTTAGATTATTCTTAACACATAACTTACTAGATTTAGGTGACAGTTTAAGTGGTGAACACCTCACTTAAACCACCAATTGCTAAAGAAACGCCAAAGGAAGCAATATCATATCCATAGAGAAAGGCTTTGGAAAAAATCTCTTAGGAAAAGGAAAGAAAGTTAAAAAATTCATCTGCTGTTTGTATTTGATAGGGCTTGATGTCAAAAAACCCCATATGTTTTTTGTGGACGTAAATGTTACTGCAGAACCATTTATTCAAGTTGTTTAAGAACACTACAAGAAAAAGAGCTCAGATATTCTCTTCAAAAAGAATCATCCCATGAGAAATCAGCAAAAGTCATTCAGTCCTCCTGAACTTCAGCTATGGCACCTGCTTTGTAAGGCTTATAAAAAACCCCAAGTATTAGTAATAATATTGCTGTTTACAAGGACAAGATCAGCACCACTGACCATGCAACAAGTCAGCAGCACCCTGGATGCGTTCCATTCTGCTGCTGCAGCTGTGAGCAGGGCACAAGCAGCCATCCAAAGGCAAGGAAGCACTGTCCCTGCATGCTGGAGAGCAGAGCCAGCTCTCTTAGGACAGCTGCCATGGACATGCATACCTACAACTCTGGTCGTTTTAGGGCTGTGGGAAAGGCCCAGCTATACCTTAAAGAGATGCCTTGAGATCAACCCAGGTTCTAACAGTGCACATTAATTCTGTGCCAAGGTTTGCTTGGTTGAACCTGAGAACTTTTAGACTGTGCAGTTCACTTTCTAAAAGCCTTTAGGAGGGTAAGAATCTCCACTTTAGAGAAGGAAAAAAAACCCTGCAATGGAAATTTAGCAGCTTGACACTTTGAGCAAACACGCACAAGCTGTGCATTTGCTCCTTGTAGGAAACACAGAGAAATATAAGACCAAGACTGAAGTCTCATGATCGAAATGTGAAGCAGCACTTTAGTTAATTTTAGCTGCAGTTAATAGTCTAGATGTGTGAAAGTTCACACTCTCAGCTCTCTCCTGTGACTTTTTTTTTTCCTCATCCAGTTAATGATCTGAGGCTTTCCAAAATGCCTGTTCCTCTTTAACAGATATTATATTAGACCTTTTCAGTAACTCAAAGTATTGTAGAACATCAGAAGCAGCTACGAAGTGAACAGTGTCCTTCTGTGATTTTTCCTGAAGCAAACTTCGCACCTATCACTTGTGCTTAGTGTATCAATGACATACTTTTGTTGGGAGTCTTAGAACAAGGACCTTCCTATTCAGTTGAATCGGCACACCTTTGTTTCCCTGAGCATTTTATACATCACTGAACATGCAACACACCTGGTTAGATCTGTATTTTCTCAGCAATCTTTCTGTGATTCTGAGTTTTGATTTTGCAGTAAATGAAGACTGTACCAGTTGAATATCTCAACATTCCCATGCACAGTGAAATCTCTTTCTCCTTTCTTTGCACATTAGTAATTTCAACATTGGAAAACTATTTTATCAAGAAAAAATTTGGGATACATCTCTGACAAGTAGAAAGAAGAGAATCCTGTAACATTCCATGTAAGAATACAGCAATAATAGATTTAAATATATAAAAGAATTAAAATTGCTTATCCATTTTGACATTAGTTGTAAGCCTAGTGCAGTGACTAGAAAACTGGAATTTCAGGTAATTATATCACATCTGAAAAACTTCACTGAAGAACTCCTATTCAAACACATCTTTGTTGAAGTCTCAACCCCAAGTTTGAAAGTTTGAATGTCAGGTGTCAAAGACCAGCTCTGGAGTAATTTGTGTCTCATGCAATCCCTTTCATTACAGAATAGTAAAAGAAGAACAAGATGAAGATGTCGCTTCCCCTTGAGTTCTATCTATGACAACCCTCAGTGTCTTGCAAAACAGTTTAAGTTTCTTACTGCAAACTCTGGACAGCAAGAGCAGCTCCTTTTCACCTGCTCATCATACTAAAGTACTTTCAAAGCTACGCTAGTACTTTTTCCATTCCTTCACTCTGGAAATACTACTATCCACATTATGTAACTGCAAAAAAAATTTTTTTTTTTGAAACAAAAGAGGGCTTGAGAGAAAATGTACCATGTAGTTCTGAGGTTTACATCTCTCTGAAAACTGGCTTACTACTCTCCTGCTTTCCACAGGATTAAGAGCATGCTTATGTGAAGAAGAAAAATGTACAAAATATGAGTAGTCAGCTCCATGTGTGTTGTAGCTTTGCATCTGCAGCATTACCTTCTTATTTTCATTTAAAAACATTGTATTTCTTCCTTGAAAAGTGGTTAGAACAACCTGAGCTACCTTAAGGGGGAAAAAAAAAAGTATATTTTGAATTGATGAGTGCTTCCTCACATTGGTTCCTCTCTAGTGATCAATATTCGTTTTGCTGCTTTGCTTTTGAAGATCAGAGAAATCTACACATTTCTCCCATTTGTCAAATAAATTCTAAGTAACTTCATCTGAAAAATGATGTTATACTTCAGTAGGCACAAGTGTGCAGTAGGGAAAGGTAATCTCTTTTAAGTAATCTGTTTGAAGAATTTCTTATAGCTTTAATTCCCTCACAGAATTATACAATTGCTAAAGAAACCTAAGGCTACAGGCTGTCAAAATTATTGTTTAATCTCTTAAATGTCCCCATCAAGAATCAGAGTAAAGAAAACTAAAGCAATGTGTGCTTCCCAAATGGAGCTGCAAGCACAAAGCTTGCTTAATCACACAACATACCTTTCTTAAAATATTTTTCTAGAGTATTAGGTAGGTACACAAAGAATGTTCCAGACAAGCAAATGAAATATATTTTATTAAGAATACACAGTCTTTTTCCTACAAGATTCACTAATGAGTCTTCAGGGAAAAACTGCCCAGGTTGAACTGCAGAGATCTTTTCAGTGCATGCAAGTTTATCCCTCTGAACTGATGCCTAGGTTCTGGGGGAGTTGCCCATTTCCTTCCCCTTTTCAATTTTTTAAATAACTAAGACAAAAAGAAGCTACAACTTCACTAAAAGCTGATCTCTTTATATCAATATATATAATTTCCACTATGACAACTATTGCTTTTAAAATGCTTTAACACATATACAAGACAGCAATTACTTACAATTTCTTCTTATATAGAAATTGTAATTTGAATTTTTTTATTAGTGGAAGACAGCTTTTTGTCCCTGCTGCCCAAGAAATGACAAGTTTCAGTTTCTGTCTTACCATATTTTATGATCCCCAGATAGGAAGGACAGTCAAGACATACATAAATACACACATATGTAGTAAGAACTTTGATTTCTAAAAGAAAGCCATTTGAAGGGGGAATAGACTTGACAGTCTCCTTTTAAAATCAAGATAGGGTTTTATCAATTCTCCTTTCAGAAATCTTAAAGATTACTTAAAAGTTCTTTTTAATGGAAACAGATGACAACTTTCTGAAGCCTAAGGAAAAAAGAAGACGGATGATGTTAAAGATAGAAAATAAGTGTTCAGGAATTTGGGGAGTATAAAAGCCTGAGCCAGCCCATGGGAATTATTCATTCAAGTTTTTATTTATAGAAAGATACTATGGCATATTCATTTAAAGGAGTGGCTTCAGATAATGGGAAGTCTAACCAATTACAGAGCTGTAAAATACTACCAGCAGGAGTAAATGACAGAATATCTAAGATAGGCACTCCTGTACATAAACTCTTAAGACACTCAAACAGTATGATTCAGAAACTTCTCTTCCTCCAGACTGGGAGCCACTGAAAGACGTATCTAAAAGAAAATACAGTCATCCCATTATCCCTGAAAGAGCTGTACCAATCACAGAAAAGGTGAACCACAGCAGCAAGAAACTCCAGTGATGACTCTGCCATGCAAGATATGCAGTGCTTTATACCCAAAGTACCTGATTTTGATTTAAAAGAGTGTAATTTCCTCTCTACTGTCTTTAGGATTTGATTTTCCTATGTTGTCTTTCCTCTGATCCCTCAGAACTATCCAGTTCCTTACATAAAGGTATCACCCGGATTCATAGCTTTTCTATTAGGTTCCCTAAAATTTCTGCCTTCCTTTCTTCTCATATATCAAATTCTCCCTCATCCTCACAAGAAAAACCTGCCTTTTTCCCAAGACATCCAGCCATGTAAAAACTGAAAAGTGATGAAATGGAGAAGGGATCCCCAGCTGAAAAGAACTGCAAAGTGTTTTGCTGGAAAGAAAAAGACATTCCTTGGATAAGCAATATGAGTATCATAGCCATTACACTCTAATATTCATCTTATATTTGTGCCCTAAGCTTCTGCTCTAAAGCATCACCTTAAAGCTCATATATTTTCCTTTATGAACAGTTGAGGAGGTTAAATCCATGGAGAGCTGGAAAGAGAACTTCACAAACATAGGCAATGATAACAGGTTGAGGGGTTATTTTTATTGCAAAAAAATTTAGCAATGCTAAAACTTTGCAGGAAGTAACAGCAATTATCAAAGACATTTTGATGGGTACACTAAAGGAAAGCTTTCAAGGCTGGTAATAGTTTATATCACTGTTGTCAAGCGCTTTTGGCAGACAAGCCTTTCTATTGAGGAGAACATGCCATTCCACTTCTTTCTTCCATAGTTTGATTCAACGTGTCAATAATACCTAGAGAAAGCTTTTTTAATTGGGAACAGGTTTTAATAACTGGCTATTTATCAAATATTTTTACAGTAAAATATCCTTACAAAAAATGCTCCTTAGTTTTTACAGTTGTAAAAAACGGGGCAACCAAACTCTGCGGGGGGGATTACTTCCCTTCCTTTCTTTCCAGCAAGATATACAAAAATCAGATCAGCATCACAGGATAAGCTGGGTTATTCTTGACAATAGAAAAGTCACGTTATTCGAGTATTATCAGGTGCAACATGAGCACACTGCAAAAGACAGTAAGCGAAATTTAGACCCACTGATAGAAGCTCGGGCACTGCAAGATCCAGATTTATGTACTGCAGCTCCACAGAATGCCCCCCGGTGGGTGCAAAAGCAGTGGAATAAAGGAAAACACAACTCCAAACAAGCCCTTCAGAGATAGCACAATGGAATAGGAAATATCCTATTTGTACTCAGTTCTGGAGGGTTTATAAGCTATTCAAAAGAAACTGCCTGTCTGGAAGTTGTGCTGCTTGGAGGTGCTGGACCTGAATTTGTACAAGCTCAGCTCCAGCATTTCAGTGTTTATTAGTATGCATGAAGCTCTTAGTTACATTGTTCAAAAATTTACTCCACGTTCCCCACTCCTTCAGGGCACAGTAGGGCCTCAGCCTTCCTTTCACAGCACTGCACAAGGCTGACCCCAAGCAACAGAAAAGCCAGTGAGGACAGGTGCTCTGCTGGACCTCAGGCACAAGTGAGGCAGAGGTGTGAGGGTGGGAAGGTGAAGGCAGCCTTAGCTGCAATGACCATGAGATGCTGATGTTGTCAAAGACAACAGGAAGGCCTTGTACCGTAAGTATGAAATGGGAAAATGTGAGCCTGCTGCTGAATGAGGCAAGGGAGCCCAGTGACACAGGACATGGAAAAGGCTGAGGTAATGTAATAGTGCCTCCTTTGCCTCAGTCTTCCTTTACTAGCAGGACAAACGTTCAGGGGCCAGAGAAAATGGTGAAAAACTCCAGCAAGAAAGAGGTACTCTTAGTGGAAGAGGATAAGTACAGGGAAGGACTTTTAAGCAAATGGGGCATACATGAGTCCATGGCCCCTGACAGGATGCATCCACGAGTGCCAAGAGAGGTGGGTGATGTCATTGTGAGGCCACTCTCAGTCTTTAAGAAATTATAGTGGTTGAGAGATGTGCCTCATGACTGGAAGAATGCAAATGCCACTCCTACCTTTAAAAGAAGCAGTACTGAGGGAAGGTCACCTCAGTCCCTGGGAAGGTGAAAGAGCAACTGATCCAGGAAACCACTTCCAGTCACATGAAGGACAAGGTGATCAGTAGTGCTGAATATAGGTTCACCACGGGGAAACTGCTTGACCAACCTGATACACTTCTACAATGAAATGACTGGCTTGGTAAATGAGGGGAAAGCAGAGGGTACTTCACGAAGGCCTTTGGTACCGTTTCTCAAGATCCTCAGACACTCTTGATGTAGGAGCGGAGTGTGGATCTAATCAACATGTACAAAATCCTGAACAGATAGCGTAAAGAAAACGGAGCCAAGCTCTTCTCAGTGGTGCCGAGGACAGGACAAGAGGCAACAGGCACAAACTCAGATACAGCAAGTTGCCTCTGAACATCAGGGAACAGTTTCTCACTGTGATGGTGATTAAGCACTGGCACAGGTTATCTAGAGAGGTTGTTGAGGCTTTATCCTTGGAGATACTGAAAACTGCAGCAATATCACCTTGCCTCTCCAGCCCTTTTGAGAACTCCTGCCTTACATTTCATGCTTCTCAGTCATCAATCACCAGAAACTTTATGAACATGTGAAGGACCTGATGCAGAACAATGCTTGATTATGCTTGCAGAGATAAGAAATCATTCATCTTCTCTGTTATGGGAGCTGCTTCCAGTGTTGAGCACCTGGACATCCATCTAAGGGCCAGAAGAACTTGAGGAGAGACATGTGGCACTCCCTTGTTCTTGCCTGTTCTCCCTTTCACCCAAATATATTCCAAAACTTTTAGAAAAAAACCCAGCAGCATGCTGGTTCTGCCTCCTCCACCACAGCACTAGAACACGGAGGTGAGCACACTTCCTATAATGAGATCTATTTTTCCCATCTTTCTTGTTCTCCATTGCCTCAAACCCAATTCATTGCTTCACAGCTGCAGCTGTGGTGGCCATAATCACTGCAAGTCTCTAGTGTTTTACATACTGATGCATTGGCTCTCAGAGAAAAAAGGACCACAGCTGAACAAACCTAGGCTATACATTATAAAGACAAGATATTAAGTGATCTATCTCTGCAAATCTGCTGAAAATTTGAAACCCTTCTTCCTGGACAAATCATGATACCAGAAAACAGTGGGAAAACCAGAAAATAGGAACAGCTTCCTGTGCCTGGAAGAATTTCCAGAGTGTCATCTGTCTCATTATGAATTTGGGAATAGGGTTCCTTGCAAAATTCTGCAAAACATCTCAGGGGCTACTCAAGGTTTCTGAAAAAGAACTGCATAGAATCCCAGAGGCTTGCTTTCCACAACTTCCTTCAGTTCATCTGAATGGATCTGGTTTTGTGCCTACATTTCTGTATGTGGATAAAACACAATTTCAAGCAAGAACACACTACATGACCACTGAAAACACTGAGATTATGGTAATTCATGACTAAGACTCTACTGAGAACAGAATGAATACATGAATCACATACAATGTTCTGATTTTCTCAATGTAGCAGCCGCTCATGTATCTAAAGCTGAAGATAGTACAAATTGCCTGTTAGGCTCTTCCCTGAATGTGTAAGAAAACATTTGTACACATTACAGATAATTAAGCTGTTGGGCTGCTTGCTTTCCTAGGTAGGCATCCTAAACAGAAGACTTTTAATTATTGCAGCTTTTCACTTTTTAGTCTTGCAGGTTGCAAATGCAATTTATATATGTAGCCAAGAGAAGACTTTCCAATATAAATTGTAGTTTTTCAGTGTAACTGGATGACAGTAAAGTGTTACAGACAACATCATAGGAGTAAAGCTAACTGTAAAATTGCAGAGAAGACTTCTCTGAGAAGAAAAAAAAACTGAGGCAAACTGCAATGACATCTTTCCCTCACATACTGAATCTTCAGATTCCTTTTTTTCAAGTATTTTTCTTAGTTTTCTTGTCTTGTTTTCTTTTCTGGATGCACACTGTTTACCAACAAGACTAATCAGCAGCCAGAAACACAACTGTAATTTAGTCTGCAACTAAACAGAAGCTGTAGTAGGTATATTGTCAGTAACAGCTTGGAACTTTAGGTCATTAAAATCACTAACAAGCTTGAAGATATGAATGACTCATCTACTTAAGCGCTTTCATAAAGAAACTGAGCCATGCATTCATTTGCTTATACAGCTGTTTTTGCCATTTATCAGTGTCATGCCTATAATTTAAGTAATTTAGCCACTTGAAATTTTAAAATAGAGTATTGCAATGTCCCAACATTTAAATGATCAAGAAATAACTGCAAAATTATGTTCACTGTCTAGATAGTCGAGTATCAAAAGAGATAAAAAAGGAATCCAACTCTGTAAGTGTATAGAAGTTTAAACAGAATAACTCCAGTGACCTTTTTACTTTTGCCCAAATGACACTGTATGCACTGAGACATACATTTGGCATTCATGCATGTGGGCCTTACAGCTGATTAAAGGCAGAAGTAGGGTTTTACTCTGGACAAGGGCTCAGCTCGTTCTGTGGATTGAAGGTGCATTAGTGGCTGGCCCACAGCAAGCTCTTGGGAGTGAAACCCCAGCTTACATTGACCTAAAGGAAATGATGAATCCTGAAATCCCTTTGGGAGCCACACCAAAGCTTTGCTTCAAAAGCACTCTCCTCACTGGGCTACACTACTAATGGAGAAACAACTTCCACGTACCAGAGGTCCTTTCACTGCTACCATTTGCTTCTCTGCTGAGTACCTACTTTGTACACAGAAACTACTTCTTCATTTCTCACAACTGCTTTCAAACATTTGCCACTAAATGTACTACAGCCTCCTCTCTGATTTACCTCTGAGGAAATCTGAAATAAATAATATATCCATTTATTTTATGCTCCTGCTAATTGTTTCCTGAACAGCTAGAGCAGTTCAAACCCTATTTGAGGATTTATGAGCTTTTAGACTTGTCCACATGAATTTTTCTATGAGATCATAAAGCTTAATTCCTTTAAATTAAGAATAATAAAAAAACCAAACCTTCTTTACCACAGCAGCAGAAGAAAACTAAACACAAAATCTAAAAGTGAAGGCCATGCAGACCAGATGTGGAAGTTTAAGCTATTAATGGAAAGAGAATTTCTCTTTAAAAACCTTGATTGATATAAAAATTGATATAGATTTTATCTCAAAAATCCCCCCTGGGGAACAGTCCACTTTATGAGACAGTGTAGGCTATCAAATGAAGAAGATAAATATTTTTCACCAACTCTGAGGGTTTTTTACTTGTATTTGAGAATTCCATTCAGTTTTTTTAAAAAGTAATGCCAACCATCCCTTTCTAACAGCAGCAGATCTCAAAGACACCCTTTCATTTGCAGAAATTAATTATTTTTTCTTTTTCTTTAACAGAAATGTAACATTCTCATAAAATATCAATTTAGTTAGGCATGTCAGACATTGTCCTCTATTATCAAATAAAATAGTGTACTGAAAATATCACCACACATCTTACTCCTTAGAGCACACCTACCCACCAGTAACTTCCAGCATCTTTCCACCCCTCAGGGGGTTCAGAAGGGCACAGAACTTCCCTCTACATCTTCACCTTCTCCTGATACTCCAAATGCCACAAAACCATGAAATAACTCTCATACATGCATTTTTTTCAATCTGATATTTCCATATGATTTAAAGTTAGTCTTCCAGGCATAACATGCCATAGATATACCTAATAGCGTTGGAGAGGGAGGAAAAAACACAACCTCTAGTTTTACAGGGCTTTCATTATAGCAGAATGCAGCAGACTTAACTAAATTTAATATTGATAAAAAGCTTGAAAATCACATTTTTAGCATACAAAAACCTACAGAGACCTTTCTATTAGTAAAGACTTCCTAGGAAGTCTTTACTAATGGAACAGAATGAAGCACAGCAAATTTGGTATCATCCTTTCACAGCAATGGAATTTTGAATCCTTTCTGAAAAGCTATTTAAGAAGCACCCAACAACATGCATCTGATCAAACTCCCGCATGCATCCAACAAAGACAAATTAGCCAGTTCAGACACAGCAAATGAGTAGAATAATACTGCTATTTTGCAACTACCATTATTTCAAATATTGTATATAAATGAGTTGGATGATTCCATCTTCCAAAAAGATTCTTTGAAATGTTAAGAAAAGACAATCAGTGAAGTAGCTTTGGAACAGTATGGAACATATTTAAAACCTTAAATGACCTTAAATGTAGACCTAAAGAGAGAATTCCTTGTGACTTTGACCAAGTCTGTGGGTTCCTTGTACTCCTTTCTGCTCAGAGAAGAAAAAAACCTCCAGAACAAAAGCAGACTTGAAACAGAAGTGAAAAATACTATAAATAGCTAAAGGCTGAACACTGTCTGACCAGCTGGAAGGGACCTAAGGAGTTAGTGGGATCTTCCATACTGTTAACCCTGTTCAGTCAGCCTGGCAAACCACACTGGAGAGCAAATGCTAAGATCCAGATAAACTGTTTCATAGCTGTTTCAGAAGGGAGGTGCCTCCCTAGTGGAAAATCACTGGCATATTAAGCTGAAAAAGAAAGTAGAATTCAGCATTGCCTCCCCACAGGAAGCACTCCTTTCCCCTCACTTGACTAAATGACTTGCCCACAGCAATTCTGCTCTGGAACATACGATGGCTGGTAACTTTCTCATGTGAGGAGACACTGAAGAGCATCAAGTGGCCAGCACAGTAACTTGCTTTTTGAGCCATGGGTAACAAAAAAGCCTCACAGTTCTTCTGGTTGCTGCACACATAAAAACTAGTTTTCCTCTTAAAAGGTATTTCACATGGTGGAAAAAACCCAACTTTTTGCCCTGCTCTTCCCCTCTGACAAAAACCACAGGAAAGCACTGCCTGCAGCTGACAGCTTCCTCAGGGCAGGAGTCATGCTGGATCTCTCACTCTGCTTTAATAACAAGAAGAAAAAAAAGTAAGCAGTTCCTCTTATCAGAGAGCTTAAAAACTATATTCTGTAACAGTTTTAAATTAATTACAAAATAACTCAGCATTTTATAAGAAAACCCAATGATGCCTAAACTCATTAGTGAGAAGACAAATCTCTGTTTCTAGTGGCACTGTTACAGGACTTGCACTGTCATAGCTATTTGAATGGTTGTGTTCTCTATTGTAAAAGCCTTCAAATACTCCTTCAAAAGACAGACTGGCTCAGCAAACTATGTTACTTCACTTGCAAATGAAGCACTACTCATTATATATAATATTTGTGAGGCCATAGCATAAGAATGAATTTTTAGAAGTATGTTTACAGCCAAGTGATATGATTGGCATCTTAAAAAAAAAAGGAATCTAAAGATAATAACTGGGGCAATAAACAAAAACATGTTGGCACGTAGATGCAGTTTGAATAGTAACATTTCCACTTTCCAATTCCTCCTACTGCATTTTTAAATTCTCTGCTGATAATTATAAAGTGTGTCCAATATGATATTGGAACAGTTGAGTTTGTCAGTGACTTCTCAAGACATCTGCAATTACATTCTAATACTGTTGAACTTTTCTGATTAAAAAACCACTTAATTTTCAGTTAAAGCTCCACAGATCAATGAGTAAAGACACTCAGAATAACTCCCCAGTATTTACTGAAGCTTTATGAAAAATATTGCTATAGGGAAGGAATAACTTAAGATCTTGGAAACCACTTCAATCAAATCTATTTTTTATGAAATAAAATTACTCAAATGAAACAAAGCACAGTCTGTAATTACACTTTCCAAGTACAAACATCCTTGGCACAGCTTGCTCTTAAAATCATCTTTTGTCCTTTGTAACAAAGATGAGGACCAAAGGATGGGATTTAACTTACCAGATGCAGAAAATTCAAGTCAGCAAAACAACCTATCTCTCCAAACTACTTTTTCTCTGAGGAGAGGAGGGGATAGAATGACTGGTTCAGAAGTACAAATTAGGAGAGGTTAATTTTACCACAAATGTGGGAGACAAAGACAAAAAGCTGAGAATTAACCTAAACAGAACACTGGAAACAAAAGTAGTAACTATTAAAAAACCAGTGGCTTAATAACCTAAAAAACGTGGTTAAATGGGGATGCGATGCACCTCAGTTGCCTAAAGCAACCCTAATGAAGCTTTGAAGGTAGTCACTAATCAGATCCTAACCTTATCAGATAAAGATCACAGCTGAAGGACTCCTAATTTTCAGCACATTTGGACAATTTTCTAGAGGGTCTGAAAAAGGCATATCCTTGATACATAAATAAACTATCAACTGAGATCCAGGACTTGTTTCCATTTATTCAATCCCCTAGAACCTGGCTCTACAATTTCCTAGTTGGCAAACTGAAAGTAAGTTGTTGATTCAACGTAGCAGAGGGTAGAGTACTTGGGACTAGACATACTTGAAGAAAAAATTAACACCGGAGAAAAAATGTAATTAAGTGGCTTCAAAAAGCTGTTATTAGCTCAGTACTGATTTCCTCATGTGGAAATTTTGAGTAACAAGAGAGCTTTCAAATAAAAACATTCGTATGTGAAAACTTATTTTTAATATATAAGTAAAAAAGCAAATTATGCTTTGCCTGCCCAGAATCTTCTTCCATTTCAGAGTCTTCATCAAAATCACTTCCAAACAGAAATGACATTAAAATTTTGCAGAACAGCCGGCTCATGTGAAAACAGCAAGATGTGCTGCCAACAGAAGCATTTCCCTTTAGAAGCTGATCCTGGATTTTAGTCTGGACTGTTTCACCACTACTTCTGGGAAAAAAAATCTCACTGAAACTGCAGTAATTTTTAAATTGCTTATGTGGACTACAGCAAAGAGTCTGTTTACTTGCAAACAGTTAGAAATGTAAGGAAACTCCGTCATTTAAATATACTCTCCGCTTGCAGTAACTGAGAACAATAGTTACACCAAAAAATAAATGAACAAACAAAAACCCCAAACCACCAGGAATCGGCAAAAATTTCTGGAAGTTGAATGCAATCAAAAATTTTGGGAAGAATGAAGTTTGTGAAAGTTTCAGCTCTTAACACCTCAAAATGCCCCTCTGAACAGTCAATTAAACTCATCACAAGAGTACTGTACAGACTTGGAACATGTTGGCCAGTCTAAGTGTTGTTTTAGCCATATAAGTTAAGTTTCAAATGCAAGAAAAAAGTACTTGTATCAACCTTGCAAAATATACAGTCAGAATTTGGTTATGTAAAAATATATATTAATCACATCATCTTATTACCTGAAGCATGTTTTCTTCTCCCAGATGTTTAGAATTTAGAATGCTGAATTAGACTGAACTTACAGGACATTAATCGTGGGAGACAAATTTGGGCTGTTCTCAGTGAAACAGATTTTAACAATTTGAAACTTTTAAGTGTAATAATCTATAAAATTAGAGCCATCACATCATCTGTATTGAGCTTCCTTAACTTGCTCACCTTAAGAAAAGCACGTCCAGGGAAGCACGTTCAAACTGTCAAATGCCATCTATCACTGCAAATTCTTAAAGCAAATCAGCCTTTCCCACAACTGGGAGAGGAGGTGGTTGCCTGTCAAGGATCTCTAATTTTGTGGAGTTTAGGTCTGTTTTTTTCCCTACTCAATGATTATACATTCTCTTTAAAGGCTGAGTGGGTTTCCTGCTTTGTTAAGGAGACATATTGGATCGCTCTAAAATAGAGTGAGATGATCATTAAAATGCATTAAACTCATTCAAGTAGGAAAACTGCATTTATTTACCAAATTACATCAAGGAACAACAATGAGCTGCCGCTCCTATCAGACATATTTTGATTGATTTGGGATTCATTATCTCATTGCCAAAATCAATAAATGGGCCGCATTTGCTTTCTGTAATTTCCCAGCAATCTACATTCTATGCAGAGATCTCAAAACCTCTTGAACAAGCTGAAAGATTGAACCTCATTCACCAATGCTTAACTGAAGTGCTGCCTCTGCAACACAAATACAGATGGAATAAGCTTTGAGGAAACAGACTTTAAAATGAGGCATTTTCCTCTGTAGTCCCATGGCCACTGACACAGCAGGCCCATGGCCAAAGTCACAGTGCAGTTTTAGAAACGAACTGATACTCTAGTTCTGGCCAATTCTAATAATGAACTCTAGTTCTTACTGAGGGAGCCTGAATGAGAGATTTTCAAAAGGACCTCACTATTATGCATAGGAAAACTGTAATGGCTCCAGAAACACAAGTAGTTTGGAATAACCACACATCACAGAATTCAGATTACAAGTTTGAAACAATTACGTGGGAGAAGGAGGTCTCAATGAGAGCAAAATGTATTTGAATTTTCTTCAAACATTTTTCAATTACCTGCAATTACAAACAATTGTGTACTTTAGGATTTGTTCACTCCAGAATTAATGTTTTCTTGAACATCCAAGCACTGACCACATACAGAAATTTTGATCCCCTTTCCTTTTGCAGTTAGACATCACTGAGTGTTCCCTTAAATAAAATCTATTCTAAGGGAAGGAGGCAATGAAAGATTTAATTCTTGAAATTAAATTCACACAATATATTTTTTTCTAGGGTGACCTTACACAGAAGCTCTTTAACAGACAGACTGCTTGATGATTAAGTGAGCTATGCTAATGCTACAAATGATCCAGGAGGCAGGAAAGGATGACTTTAAATCACCAATATTTCTAAATTTAGATCTTCAGCTTTTCCATACTGTAAAAATCAAATCAACAGCATACTCACATCACCTGGAAAGGAATTTTGGAAGACTCTTCAGTGTAATAACATTACAACTTTACTAGTGAAACAATGCAATGAGTTGCTTGGGTAAGAAAACAGAGGAACCATCATTCTTTGCCAAAATGGTTGAATTTCTACAATTATTTTGTCAGCCATATTTGAGATGTGCTGCTGGCTATTAAGGGTATTTTCAAGAAGACTAGCTAGTTCCTTAATATGTTTTGAAATAGTTTGTCACTGAGATAGTTTTTGAAAAATATCCCAGCCTATAACAAATGTGAGGCTGACAGCTTGGGAAGCACTGAGCTGTAAAAAAACTTAGGTCCCAAGATTCTCAAAGTAGAGTGTCTCAAGACAGAGAACTGGAATAAAGTTACAGTGACAGCGAATATACTTGTTCAATTGGGATAAAAGATGTCATCAACAAAATTTTGCACAGGAATTTGCAGCAGTCTTTTCTGTCAGTAAGGAAGAAAGGAAAACTATAATTTCTGTCTTCTAGAGGAATGGCTGTTGTAAGGAAGTGCTGTTATATTTTAAAGAAAAGAAAACACTTAGGAATCAAAATATCACTGTTCCTTTTAAAATTCTAGTAAATGGGTACAGAAAAGATAGTTGAGGGATTTCTGAGGCTCTGAGCTCAATTTTCCTTGATTCTGAATTACCAATGGATGTAGGAGAAAGGCTGCATTTCCCCTCCAGTAGCAACTATCAGTTTTCTCAAAGACTGTTTTTTTCCATGCTTGACAATTTCAGAAGTGGCACCAATCAGAGAAATGATCAAGATATTCTGTAAGTTTCAAGACTGAAGACTAACATTAAATGTAAGCGCTAGATCTTTTTGTAAGTGCTGTTTCCAGTGTCAGTAACTACTGGAAAGGCATAGAGGAACAGCAATGCTCACTAGAAATCTACAGTCTCTGTAGGCCTTATCTAGGAATGAGCTGAGCCAGAAGATAGGTGTACTGAGTCATATCTGGACTGCCTTTTTCTTGTTCATCTTTTGTTTTTTAGAGACTGTTCTTACATTATCCCTCTTATATGGTATCTCTTTAGCAGATACAACACTGACTGACTGAAAACATCAATTTAAAGCTTCAAACTTAAAATATAACCGGGACGACGGGATCAAATCTTATCAAAAAGAATTTCCTGCCTAGTAGACACACTGGGTCAGCATCTGAACCAGCACTTTGTATGTTTTTCAGCATGCCATTCAAGCTCAATCCTGAAAGCAATTTAACAAACTGACAAGGAAACTCTTAAGATATGGAGAGGTCAAAAATAGAAAAGTTACTTAAGATGCTGCTCGAAAGACTTTATCCCAGCAAGAACACTACTGTGTCTACTTGGCTTCTGAATGAAGAAGTATTGCCAAGCTTACTTACAAACTTTCCTGTACATAAAACAAAAGTTAATTACAAATGCACTTGCTCTGTCTTTTTACACCATCCTTGGGGAATAGTATTTAGCAATATTCCTTAATGTGACTCCTTCTTCCCTTAGGTTTCCAGAAACTGGTATGTCTTCTACCCAATGAAACATCACAGTATTAGGATGAATAAATAGTGACATGCCACCACCATGCCTTGCTACTTCAAGCTGTGTTCTAAAACATTGATAATTTTCTTGCCTTTCCTCTTCCAAACTTCATTTAGGAGAGAATTTTTCTTCTACCCATTTGAGACAAACTGAATTCTCAATTTTCAGACTTTTTTCTGAAGAAGTTCAATGATTAGAAATACCCCTAATAAATTAAAAGGCCATGCAAGCTTCCCCTGTAGCTCCTCCAATAAACCCAACACACAGCAACATTATTACTCCAATCAAAATCTCTCCATGAATGTTTGTATGTCACATTCTGTGACAGTTTTTGCAGTTTCTGTCATATGTTCCTCGTGTGCTAGAACAAAGCTCAGAAAAGTTAAAATAGTGCAAGTCGGTTGCTTAAGACCTACTACTTTTACTATCCTCTTTAAGGAAAAAGTGTTAGAGCCTAAAGTCTTATGGCTGGGAACAGAGTTTGGTTAGAGAGTAGAAAAGAACTACAACACACATCTGAGTCATGTTTGCACTTTCAGCACCCTGTGGTACAGGATGGTGATCCCTGTAATTCTAAATTAAAACTTATATTGCTTGCTCTAAATTCTCAAGTTTAAAAACTGTCAACAGGTGGCAAATTGAGAACCATTCTTTAACATATTTAACACAAGCACTTAATTTAATTAGTTCTAATTTACTAGCAAAATGGTTGATAGTCATCATCCAACAGTCAATGCAGGGACATTCAAATATATTTTGAAGAAGAAACTAGCAAGCATTCCAACAACCTCATTGTTATGAATGACTGATATAAAAGTATCTCAAAAACTTGGGATGAAAAGAAGCATAGCTTTCCAAAACCATGCTTTATTTTACTCAAAGTGACACTGCAGAGAACATGGCTCTAAATCTGACACAGGACAGAGAGAAGTTTAAAAGATGTGCAGTTCAGTTGCCTTCAGTTCTTTCTGAACAGGTGATACCCTGGTTCTCAGTAAGACATTTACTAAGATCACTTCCTTAAATAAATCCCAAAACATTGCAGAGATAAGCATGACAATTTCACAGACTTACCAAGAAAAAGTTGCCTACATCCATAGGTTAACAACAGATTGCAAATGGCATATTGTAAAAAAGCATGCTGAATAGTACACAAACACAATGAAACATCATTAACACATCTTCTTACATTTGAAATATTCATACCTGGGTATACTGCCTGTTAAACTTCTTTCACTTGATGACGATGATGATGATGATCCAGGTCTCTGATCTGTCTTCCTCCCTAGAGTCTCTGTTGCACTAGTCTGAGGTTTTTCACCTTGCTCTCCCGGCTTTTTTTTTTCCGTATCACTTTCGTCACTGCCTTCTCCTAAGATGTCATCCACCTGCCAAAGAGTGGAGGAGTCAGTTTATCTTCCAGCAGACTACTCTGTAATAACCTTTCATAATTATTGGATCACTCTTCAATAATCATTAAGAATATGCTTCAAGTTTCCTTGGCCTTCTCTGTCAAAATTTAAATTAAAACCCAATGTCTTCAAGGCAGTTTCTGTAACAACTCTAGCAACATTCTATTCAAATATTTATTCTATGCTTAGCTTAAGATAGATACACATATACTCACATGACAGTCACACAGGAAACTATTATAAAAAGAGGGCTGCCTTTTGAAATTAAAGGGATAGATGGTTTATACTATCATAACATACTGATGCATACTTTCTACTACATACATTTTATATTATTATAACACACAGAATCACAGGGGCAAGGCATATTGAAATCTCTAGTAAGAATTTTTATATTTACAGGTATTCCTTGCTATACACATCTGGTGGTTGACTAGCTTGTCCACTGCTTAATTTCTGTGGCAAGCTTGCCTCTTTATGTCTTGGAATATCTTAAACCATTTACAAACAGCCTAAATATCCCTTGACCATGCAGCCCCACTTTAAGCCAGTGTTAGTTGACAGCTACCACCAGAAGCAGAAGTTGAGAAGAGAAATATAGCTCAAACCTCCTTTATGATGTTAAGTCATTTATTTCCTCTGTGCTCATTAATAAGGATAAATATATCAAAGGGCTTACATATTTTGATAAATAATTGTTTGGCCTTTACTTCTGAAAAGTTAGCATAGGATTTGATAATCCTCTAAAAACCTAAGAATTTCCTGTGACAGGTATGGTACTGTTGAAATCATCATGAAAAGCAAATAATACTCATGAGCCACCCTGATGAGCTTCAAAAAGTTATATTCTTTTTGAGTTAGCATTCAACCTTCAGAAAGAGATGAAAACATGAGAAAACACAGGTGAAGATCCCACAGTCTCAGTTTTTTGTGAATGGCAGAAGACACAGAACTAAGCCATGTGTGAGCATTTCTCTACTGATATTTAAGAATTTTTCCTAGAAGCAGCTTATTTCAACATAAATTAAAATATGCTTCACTACTACTCTCTGTTCTCCCTAATCCACATCTGCTTTGTCAAGAAGAAAAATATCTGCATATGACAATGAGCTAAAAGATTTTATGCTATTTATCTATTGCTTTTACACTAATAATCCCAAAAGCTAAAAGAAGCTGTAAGAAAGTCACTTATATCTGGTCATTAATAAATAGACCTTTAATTTCTTTGTTTAGCTCATTCAAAGGAACTGCAAACCAGCGTAGCGCATCTAAATCCAGAAGGCAGTTTCAGGTAGAAACTGTAGGAATTGCTCTGTCAAATCAAATGGCATTAGTCC
Source organism: Lanius collurio (assembly GCA_020086605.1). Classification (NCBI taxonomy): domain Eukaryota; kingdom Metazoa; phylum Chordata; class Aves; order Passeriformes; family Laniidae; genus Lanius; species Lanius collurio. Next base: position 26,845,329 of record JACBWW010000011.1, on the reverse strand, counting down.
AAAAATGTTTTTCCTGTGAGCAAAAGTTGTCCCATGCATGGCAGATAAGAATCACGGAATGCAATTAAGGGTCAGGGAGACTGAAAACACTGCTAGAGATAAGCCAACAGTGAACCAAGTAGAAAAATAAGTACACAAGATGGGGATTTTTCTGTATGTACAGAACGCAGTGAAAGTGTCAAGTGTTTTAAGAGCTACAGTTTGGGATGGCAGGAAGACCCTGCCTATACAGCTTTGGTAGAAGACACTCCAGGTAGCTGACATGGCCAGTAATTGACAGCCAAATGGCAGCACAGATCCACAGCTCTAACAACTCATTTCCTGCAAGTCTTTAACATTTAAAATTACATTCCTTCATTCCAAAAGCAATACTTTTACAGAAAGTCTTATGTTCCAAACTATGTTCCAAATACAAAATATGTTAAGGTTTTCAAAGCATAAAGTTAGGCTGATAGACATTTAGTATTACAGATGCCTCTCTCAAACTGAAGTTTGATAGTCTTTTAAAATCTACTTTGTGTGAACACTATTGACAGACTATCAGTCTAGTTATTGCCATGTCTGTTTTTCTTTCATCCTGTACAATGATAACATTATTTGTTTGAAGTCTGAAATGCCATTTAATGTTAGAATTGCTAGAACTAGTTGTACACATATATATGCCATTTCTCTGAAAGGCCATATAAAATGCATGTATAAATCACAGAAATATACCAAATTTTGAAAATCATTGCATGTGAAAACAATGTGGGATGGTCCCTATAAATCTCTTAAACTAGAAGGGCACCCAAAACATGGATTCCTGCTTAATTATTTGCTAAATTGCAAATGTGCTGAAAAACTTAAGTATTACATCTTCATCTTCCACAGTTCTCAAAAGAAATGGAAAAAACTTCCTATTTTCATTGAGGCAGTGAGATTTCAGCCCTTGACACTTGAACAAGTTAATAGGCAAAGAAAGGTCATTAATCATCTATACACCAACTACCTATCTATATCTATCACTACCTTTGAATAAATAAGAAAGTTCAAGGAGTAGAGAAAACTTTTAATCTGATTCAGAACATGATAGATACAGATGTGCCAAGTATCAACTACAGCTTCATCTTATGTGATTAGATTTTATATAATTAAGTGGAACATATAAGACTTCAGAAGAAAATGCCAGCTAATACCAAATCTTACTGATAAGATACAGTGAAGGGAGGCTTACTGTTTTAATACCCATAGCAGCTACCTTTGAAATAGACTTTTATAACCCAGCAACAATTATTAACATTGAAAAAGAAAAATGATTCATCCCTTGAAAATGACAAAGTTGTTCAATTCAGCAAGAGAATCAAAAGCCTGACAACTCTTTAAACACCCAAGTATAAAAGCCAGTAAAAGCCATCATCTGGCAAAGCTATTTTCTTTCTCATTTAGGAGGAGTAGAGCATAAACTCATCCAAAGTATAAAGACCAAAGAGCAATGAAATTTTTAGTCTTATTCTCTGATTAAGAGCTGAAAAGTACCTAAAGCTTTGCTAAAAGGAAAGTCAGAGCTTTCTGCAGTGTTAACAAACCACATCAGCTGAAAGTGTTTTCACTCCAGAAGTTGAGTTTACACATCCAAAATGAATCAAGACTCCAAGAAGACACCAAAAAAGAAGCTACTATGAGCAACTTCAATTTTTCATAACGTTAAGTTACAGGCAATGTATTGATACAGGTTTATGGATATGACAGAGGGCTATCATGATACCTTACACTTTTTGGAAGTGGCAACTACATACCCAGTAGTGAAAACTACAGATTGAAAAACAAAAAGGAGCTGTGAATAAACTTTAACTCTTGTTTTTCAACTAGCAAGTACTTTAGGATTCAAGTTTTAATAGAAGTGAGAAGCTACCTTAGACAGCCAACAGGACAACACTTGCAACTGCTCAAAAGATCTCTCTTAAAAGTGGTACAATGTTCTGAAACACGTCTTTACAGGAATTAGTGAAAAAAAAATCTATAAAAACAATAGCTTTGATAAACAGCTGGAAATTTTGTACTGCACAGAATATGTACACATTTCTGCCCTCTCCCCTCTCCCAGTCATTCCAAATAGACTTTTGCTCCAACTGATTGTGTAAGTTAAAGGAAAAACAGAAAAAAACACCAACTATTTACAAGGAGTTCTTTAGGTCTGTTTTTACTGCCACAAAAATGACTGTTCATTGTTAGCAATGCAAGCAATTGGTACGGAAAATAAGTACAGATAAAACCCAACTCCATTTCAGTATAAAATCTGTGTGTCCTGAGCATTTGAGATTGTATTTCTTCCTTAGGAAAAACTGGCAAAAATGAATATAGTCTGCCACGTGAATGTGTCAAAAGGTTTCAATATGTACCTTATGTTCCCCTCCTGGTATATAAAGTCAAAAAAATAACTCTAAAAGCATCCTATAACCCCTGGCTCCCCTTCCAACATTCCCTTTTACTTTGTCCCAGACTATTGCTTTTCAGTACATTACAGAAATCAGCTATTTCAAAAACTTTAGAAGAGCAGTAAAATGAGAAGACAAATAAAGATAAGTTAGGAAAGGGGACACTGAAAATTACAAACTAAGCAGCACTTCTGAGCATGTAAAATTAACAGTGAATGGTGGTATTGGATTGTAAATCAAACTAGAGAGTGGTGGTTCTATCTTTCTGGAGTTGCACACTGAACTTTCTAACCTTCCAAGGCAGAAGTGTGAAAAAACTGCTCTGTAGCAAAATAAATGTAAATAATACTGTAAAAGTTTACTAACTCCACACTATAAAGTAGTTTGCAGGAATTAAAACAGCACTGGTAACTCTAAAGCAGGTGCAGTTATATTCCCATAACTCAGCTCACAAGAAGTCACCCAAGAGTGCTCCACACAGGGTGCACCATCACTTGACAAATCATTATTGTAGCACAGTCACAAATGATTGTCCTCCTTCCTCAAGCTGCTCAAAGCTTACACCAGGCATTTGGAAAACCAAGGAAACGTTTATCAAGAGAGGGACAGAAGAAATGATGTTTGTGCAATTGACTTGGAAAGTTTAACTGCTCAACACAAAAGAAGCTCAGTCTTGCAAAGAAGAGTAAGAGGCCATGACAGGACTGACAAAGCACCTGCATGAGCACAAGGAAGAGAGTGAAGCGCTGGGTCACTTAACTTTCACAAGCAGTCATCTTAATTTTAAATCCTACTGGGTTCTGTGCTAAACAGCATAATACAGATGTTACTCACATGTCAAACTTTAGCAAAATCAGGTGCTAATTATGCAACTCTGTATGTCAGAGTAAAGTTTCTGTGATCCCTGACTATTTCAATGCTATCTTCTACTGAATACATATTAATCTAGTTTTACATATATGTGTTACATTGTACCCTTGATAAAAAGGGCTGAATTCAACAATATATCTAGAAAATATTCCCAATTTCTAGTGAAGCCAAATGGCAAAAAAGCAAAATCAAAGTGTAAAGAAAGTGTAGTAGCACTTAAAGACAGAGTTCCATCAAAATTCCAATGCAAAAAACCTTTCACAGAATAAGAAAAAATACCTGAAGTCAAGTGAATTTTTATTAAGGATCACAGATAAGCAGTTACTCACTCTGTGAATAAATTCAACATAGAATCTGGTTTTAATGGTGTAAAATGGTTTTATGACAAACTTTCAGAATATCCAAATAGTTTCAAAATAAGGGAATGTGTTTTTCCTTGTAATTTTTATCATTTACTGTATTTATATTCATAAACACTTTCTGTCTCTCTCTACCTTTCAACAAAGACACCCTCAATGATATTTATCAGTAGTTTCTTCATTAGCAATTAAAGAAACATTATGTTTTACTGTCTGTTTGTAATAGAAAAGTGTTAGTGAAATGAAGACATTACTACTTTGTTCCTCAGCAGCTGAAGTCCCAGAATAAGTGATCTTCATGCTCCAGAAGTATTATTTAAAATACATTTTGCTTTTCTAAATACTTTATGGTATATTTTTGAGTGGGAGGTGATTGCCCTTTTCCTCTGTGAAGGGGCATTAACCATGGGTAGCTTTTTTTAGTTTAGGCAGTAAACAGATTTCTGAGTTATAGTCAAAGTCAGGCATTTAGAATGAGACCAAAACCAAACCTGTAACTTGTGCTTCCTGGCACCTGTGGTCAGGAACGATTTTCACCTACTGTTATCAAACTGTACACAGAAATATTACCAGCTGCTGGAGGTTTTAGCCAGTTTTAGGATGAAAAGCAATTATGTGAGAAGAAAAAGCCTTGGCTCAAAGCTGAGCACAGCTGCTACGCTCAAATTTGAAAACCAGCAATTTAAAAACACCATGTGGAAGTAACTTACAAGGAACCCCCACTGCAATCCCTGGAGGCTACACTAGGACCCTGCTGGGAAATGAACAGTGACAGTGCAGCCCCGATAGCCAGAGTTCCCAATGCTGCTACAACATCAGCACAAGTTTTAATTGCAGCCCTGGGCAATGGACTGTGCTCCTAAAAGGCAGATCTGAAGGGAAAAATCCAAAACCCACTGCCTCTGGTAACCTGACCACTTAACCTCTGCAAATGAGGTAACTGCAACTACAGCTGCACAATTTACTATATTCGGGCTTTACTACTACAGTTAATACTTTAACTAGAATGAAATAAAATGTCACTTAGAGATTGCATTCCAATATTGTTATTAAAAAGCAACACTAATAATGATCCTGTATCCTTTGTATGATTGACTGAGATTGTTTCTTCAAAGAATGCCTTTTAAAACTTTGAATTTCCCACCTGGAGAGCAACGTCTAGGTTTGAGTGGAAACACTGTAAACATTCTGAAGATGCCTAGAACAAATACCTGAAACTGCTAGAAGAAACACAAGGTGCAATCCTTCCTTGGTAATTAGGTTGCCTCCAGTGCTGACTTAAGTCCTTCTAAAACATAAAATTTTATGGAACGGGGGGAATGGTTTTCATGTGAAAGAGGACAGATTTAGATTAGATATCAGGAGGAATTCTTCCCTGCGAGGATGGTAAATCACTGGAACAGCCCAGAGAAGCTATGGATGCCACATCCCCGGGAAGTGTTCAAGGCCAGGTTGGATGAGGCTCAGTGCAACCTGATCTAGTGGAAGGTGTCCCTTTCCATGGCAGGGAAATTGGAAAAAGATGGTCTAAGTCCCATGGCAGGGGGGCTGGAATGAGATGACTTAAGTCCCTTCCAATCCAAACCATTATACGGTTCTCTGATTATTATTATAATGAAAATTGCTTTCTTCCATTAAATTAGTAACACTTCACTGATGTTGGAAAGAGGAAACAGCCCATTCCTAACTATTAATTTGTGAAATTTAAATTAAATTCACATGGACTAAAAGTTACCAACTGTAACATTCACAACAATTTTTCAATTCAAAGTCTCTAGAGAGAAAATATCTCAAGGGAGATAATATGACGATTTCTCCAAAGCCTTTCTGAGTCAGAGACATCACTGTAGCCTGGAAGCTATGGCTTCATCCGATTATAAAGCCATCCATAACTCTAATCTTCCTTTCCTTTATTCTGTTTTCAAAAGAAATGCTCTGCCAAAAGATTGTTAAATAGCAATAGGCCTGTAAATCTACCCTGTAATTTTTTTTGAACAGTGAAGTCAAAGATAAAAAATAATTACCATAATACCTGTGGCCAGAATACAGTTGCTCACCTATCCAGGAGGATAGACTCGATGGGAACCACTTGAAAAAAGAACAGCATTTCCACTCCACCTTCCCTGCCCATCAGCTTATGGCTGAGATGGAGAGGAGAGACAGCCTGAGCCTACTGGAGGCATCAAGCGTGGAGCCCTCCATTCCTTTGGTTGCAGCATTTCTGAAACAATGATACCCTAGCACACATAAGAGCTCCATGGCTGCTAAATGCAATGATTCTTCAATTTAGACTGCTGAAAATATCCATGCCAAAATTCCAGAAAAGGTCCAACAATGTAAGTTAAAGGCCAGTGAGAGTAAGAGCATGATCTACAGCTACCCTTCAGAGAAAGAATGTATTTTTAGTCTCTTACTGACCATTATTTATGAAAAGTTCTGGCCTTAGGTATGGCAAAAAAGCAAGTAGTTGGAAGAGGTTTGTCCTGGGGCTCTTTACAGGGAAGCAATCCTCTGCTGACACAGAGAACAGAACGCTGCCTCCTCAGCAGCAAACGACTTTGCAGATCACTCTCATTGTTATAAGCAACTGTGGGCTGCACCATGACCTTACTGCACAGAAAACAATCCACATAGTTTGACATCACAAATTTTTTTCTAAATATGGAAAAACCTATTATTTTTAAACTTAGCTTTGATCTTAATTTTTTCTTCTGTATATGAAACCTTTTCATTTCACTTTTTTCCTCAATGAACTGAAAAGCTTTTTTTTATGTTTACTCCTACCACCCAAATGTTTAGGTACAGTTAACTGAGGATATTACCACCTACATCTTCAAAAAAAGCTAGCAAGTATTTCATCATGCTTTTTAGAGGTGATATTATGGCATAATACATGTGAACAATTAAACTTTCCTACAATTTCCTACAGGCTGTATTAAGAGATTTGAGCTGAATTAAAGTAACTTTGAAACAAAAGATTTTCTTATACAAAGATGTCACAGGAAGGACAAGCTGTCTCAATTGGGTTAAATTGTTCCTCAGTACATAAAAATTAAGGGAGAATGTGTGATGTAACTCAGTCCCATTTCTTCTGAGTAACCGCAAAAGAACTTGTCTTTCACATTTGTCTCATCTGGTTTTTTCTTTGGCATTAGAGTGCTTTTTTTCTCCTTTCAAATTTCTGACTCGATTTTTAGAGTCACATAATGCATTTATGCAAGTGTCCAATACCCCTTTGTCTCAAACACTTTAAATGCAGATTTCACTATTCTCTACCACAATTATCACTGGCTCCTTGGAGCAGGCAATGAATCAGAAATATCAGAAATGACTAGTCTAGTTTATGATTAAAATAAAGAAGCACTTTGTCTATTTCAGTCTCCATACACTGAGAGCTACCTCTGTACTATTTTGATAAAGGCAATGCTTCAGGTTAGAATATCAAATCTGGCAGTGTTATTATATCTAGTTTGGTAGACTGAGAAACAATTGCTGTAGCAGTTTAAGGAAACCTTAGAAAGAAGCTTTTATGAGATATCTTTCACGTGTAATTCATTTAGATATTGACTTGTATGTCCTGGATGACTACATTTAAATTAAAAGGCATCCCACTGAAACCAAAGCTGGTCAGAAAAAAGCTATACATTTATATACTCAGTCATGAACTGCATGTTCTTCAGTATCAGTTCCCCTACTGAGAAATCACAGGATTTGACTAGTAAACATGCTTAATACTTGCAAGCTTGAAGGAAACAGAAACCATCTGAGTGCTCAGCATCTCCACTATGCAAAATACTAAATCTTGCTTTTTCTATTTCAATTAGCCTATTCTTTATATGAAAAACACCTTATGGGACATCTGAGAGTTTGTTAGTTGCTAGACACCTAGAATCACAGAATAATTTAAGTTGGAAGGGACTTCTGATGATGACAATGTCCAGCTCCCTGCTTGAAGTCAGAGCAGTTCTATAAAGTTACTCAAGGCTTTGTTCAGGAGCGTTTTAAATATCTTCAGATATAGAGATCTAGGACCACTCCTGGAAACCTCTTCCAAAGTTTTGTTATAGATGGGTCAAAATTCATAAGAAATTAAAACACTACAAATGTAATAAGTTGTTTATGTGAGATCTAAAATGTAAACTATATCCTGCAAATTGTATATATGTTTAAATTGTGTTCAGAGTACACCTTGGCAAGTCTCATGACATCTTGCTCAAGGAAGGTACTAATTAACATAAGAAGTGCAGGCAAGCTCAAGAGATGACCTCAGACCCACGATTTCACCGTACCCAACAAAGATCTTTCTCCATCTGAAAGAAGCAAGAGATAGGATCTGCTGCTCCCTGGACATGGTTGATGAATGGACTTATCACTCGAGATACCTCATTGTCATCATACAAGGATTTCATCATATACTAAGATGAGTTACTGGAAACCAACAATCTGATTACAAAGAGAGAGTCCCTGGACACATCAACACCTAAATGTACCACTGAGCACCAGACCTGAGTATCATCAAGAATGAAAAGGACAATGGATTTCATAGCCAAGAGCAAGAAAAACAGTATAAAAACTGGACTCAAACATCTCTAAGGTGTGCACTTACCTCTCTGAACTGCTGGTGGTCAGAGCTGTGTATGTGACACCCAGAGTCAAGATCCTAGGCTTGGCCCTGCTTTCTTATATAGTGGCTGATTTTGATTGTCAATTTTATTACAATAAATTTTATTTACTTTTATATTAATAATTTGGCTTGCGCAAATTATTAATTCGACTAAATTGACATTTCATTTATAACAGTTTGATCACCCGTGAAGTAAGAAGCTTTTTCATTATACAGAGTCAAAGTAATCCTCGTAATTAGAGTCTGGTGCCTCCCACCCCATCACTGCACATCTTTAGGCATTATCCACCTTTGTCTTTTTTAAACTCTCATGTTGTTGTTGACAGCTGCTGAACTCTCACCACCACCATTAAATGAATTGCCATGAGTTTGAAAGGGTACTTTTTTTTTTTTAAGAAAACCCACTAGTTTAGATCTTGGAGGGGCTCTAGACAAGAGTTTTAATACAGCATGGCTTTTTCTACTAGGACAGACAATTCGCCATTAAACTTTAAGCATTCATATCTGATCTCTGAAGGGTTGATACTTTAATAATAATGGCAATAAAACCATCAAGACTAAGAATGAAAAGAAAAAAAGAGGGTGAAGTCACATGCAGGAGGTTAGCTTTATTTTTATAAATTCAAAACTCATAATTTGCTTTTTCTCAGAGAGCCAGGATAAGAACAATGAAATTACAGGACAAAAACTAAGCACCAAAAAAGAGAAATAATTTAGATTTATCCAAAGTTTTTTCCCCTCCCCTGTGTAACACTACCAATCATCAAGCAGAAACATGAGTGACTACACCTTCAACAAACAGATGGTACATTTAAATTTAACCACAGGGTTTCCTGGTATTGCAAGAGGAGCAGAAGTAAGAAGGCAGAAGGACTGACACTTCAAGTGTCCTGCTGTAGAGAGATGCAACAAAACTATCTCAATGCTCATTGTGTGACATCTCAATAGACAGGAGCAGTTCAGTTACCTTCAACTATTTTTTTAAGATGTATTACTGCTTTGCTACCCCACCTCCCTGTCCCTCTTCATTTTACACTACACTAACACCCAAGCCATTAAGAGTACACCACAGTAGGAATAAATCACTGCAAAGAGACTTTGGAAAAGCACCTCTATTAAACGTGTAGCCACAACCTCAACACTGGAAGACTGCAACAGACCAGTAGCTTGGAGATGTTATGTTGGAAGTATTACCATATACTCTTTATTGACCAATACAGAATTTCATAATCTGATGAACCAAACCATGCACTACTACTGTAGCCTATTGGTACTATCAGCAAATTCTCTTATGAAGAGGAAAATCTGTGCCACTGGGCCATCTTTCAAGTTCACCTGTACCTGCAAGTCCTAAAAAACAAAACCAACAAAAACAGCAATAGAAAAGAAACTCAAGCTGCATGCTCAAGTTCAAGTGCCACATATTCTAAGTGTCCTGATTTCACTTTAAGCAAACCTTCACCTTAAAGAAATGAGGCAGTGAGTGAGTCCCCAGATAATAATCTGCTACACTCAAATTCTGTTACAGTCTTTTTGTAGAAATAAGCACTATCTAAATATCCAGAGACTGGAATACCTAGAGAGTCTATTGACGCTATACAAACAGAATACTAATGTACATAAACTCCTAGAGGGACGGGAAAGGAAGGAGAAAATTCTTATACAAACACATCTTTGGTGTTCTTTAATTCACAGAACCTATCAAGCCTGCAAAATGAACAAAGATTAATATCACTGTAGTCTTTTCCCAGCCAACATAAAAAGGCCTGATAAAGACTAGAAGTATCAATACCTGTTCCCTTGTCCTTTAACACAGGTGGACATCTCAGGGATTTCAGTTTGCTGCATGCATCACTGATGCTCTTATCTTGCAAAACTTTACAGCAACAGGTTAAAAACTTGTAGCAGCCTACAGCTGTACTGCCCATCGCTATTTTAAAACAAGACCATATCACACTTTTTGTTCTCAAAGCTACCCTTCCTTTAAAGTAGAACATATATTTTGCTGATACACAACAAAGAACAGCTTTGTCTTATAATTTTGCAAGACTCTGAGAATTGTCAGTCTGGCTCTTAACTAAAGCATAGTTTTGCCAGAAGTTATCATAACCTCCTTCTTATTCCTAGAGATTTAGAAAGAGACATGCACAGTCTATATTTCTTTAAAAATAATCTAATTTGCTAATGAAAGAACACTCGCAAAAGTTGTTTAAATACTGTCACAAAATACCACTGACATATTAGGTTAGAAATCCTAACATTCTATTAAAAATGACACATGGCAATTAGAAAGGGCACAAAGCCTAGGTTCTGAATGATCTTTTCTGACACTTCATTGCCAAGGGGAGTCATCAGTAGGAAGCTGCTAATGAAGTGCTGAGGGCAGCACAGCATCAGTATGTTAGTATCAAGGAATTACACAATTTCTGAGCACCTAACCTGGTTTTATACTGTTTAGGTTATATAAAGAAGTAGAAATTTGGGTAAAAATCATTTAGCATAAAAGATACTTAAGTCTATTTGTACTGCTTCTAATTAGACCATCAGAGTAAGCCTTTTCTGGACATAAGCCTCATTTTACAACTATTTTTTGACCATCAAAATATTGTCAAGTGACCTCTCGACAGTATCTGCTCTCATGTAGTTTCTCTTAAAAACACAAAAGAAAAACTATGGATGCTGAACACATCTATTGCAGTGCTCCCCTCCATGAGCATTTTGTAGAGGATAGCATACCAATGGCCCAAACCTAATAAGAAATGGGATTCCTAGGCAGCTAGCTAGGATGAAGTGTCCTCTACTGCTACAAACTCACTTGCACTCTGGCCCAGCTGGTAAGTTTCTTTCAGACACAGAAAGGCAGGTCTGAAGAGGCATGAACAGGCTTTCTTCATCAATACAGCCTGATGACTGTCCAAATGGTTTTTAAAAGAGAATGGCACAGTTCTCAGCATATTCTTATTATTTTATCTGGAAATACCTGCTGAACTGGTGGATGGAGTTTAATATAGTATTTCTTTCCCGAATAGCAGACATGATACAGGTATTTGCAGCCTGCATTTCTAATGAGAAAATCTAAGCTTTTATGAAGAAAAGTACTAGGACGCTAATCGACATATTCTCTTTCAAGTCATCCCCAAAGGCATTAGTTAGTAGTGTAGCCAACCTGCGAGTACACTTAGCACATTATCCACAAAAACTGCTGAGAAGCATTTAGGGTTTAACCCATCCGGTTATTCCATCAAAATGAGAAAACCAAGAGTGGGAGGAAACTTTATTTGAACTAATATCCAAACACTTCAACCTGAATTACAGATTGTTTAAACTACCTTTGAGGCTTTAATGTGCTTCACTCAGAGGCAAACACTGAACTACTGAAATGCTGCAACCAAAAATGCAGTCTCTTACTGCACAGTCATGGTAAGAAAATATTATCAAATAACAGCCACAATTATGGAATTTACTCCAGAAGATATAAGAACCCAAGTAATCCTTATCCTAAAAAGTAGATATATAAAAGCATAAAAAGAGTTGCTGATACAATATGCACACCACCCTCCCATTTTTTACATCTCAGCTTTCAAAGCTTTCTCTTGATGAGTCCTTGTTACCACATCTTAACAAGACTCTTAACAAGACTCTCTAAGCACAGTGCTGGGTTTCACCATCCTAAGGCTAACTGAAAGCATATATTTTGCTTAGAGAGACAGAATATTCATCACTACATACATATTCCAGAGAAAAATAAGGGTTTTTTTCCTTTTCAGAGGTTGAACTCCTTTACTTCTTGTTCAGCAGATTATAATGCTGTTCAGAAGCCACAGTCTAAATGAAATTGAAAACATTGTGGTGAGAACAAAATACAGGCAAAAAACTACTTTCATTTACCCGCATGCACAAGCTTTCTGCAGATATCACAGCTGCAAAGGAACTCAAAACTATGGCCGTGTAGAGCAACTGGGATACAGTAGGGCTTACTAGCTCAAAAACACTGCTATAAAAATATGGATAAGCTGTGTTCAGTACACATTTATTCACACATACTATGAACAAACCCACCCCTAAGATGGGTTGGCCAGCTTGGATCTGCCTTGACTTGCTAATTTTAACTTAGCATTGCCAGACATCAGCTGGCTTTATAAAGCATTACCTATTTGTCAGTGAACTTCCCTCCTCAAAAAGCCTGATTAGCTTGGTTTTATTATAAAAAGAGCCAAGAGATATTTATCAATGTGCTCAAGCTAACAAAACCACCTCACGTAATAAGCTTTGGAGAAAATTATTTCTGCTTTTATGATAAATTTAAGGATGACAGGGAGACAGAGCAGTTTTGAAATGGTTGCTACTGAACTAGGCAATAGGACTGCTTGACTCTCTACAGACAAGAACATAGCTTTTAAATGAAGTAGTGCTCAAATTTGAGCACTGTGTATGTGGAAGCATCCTGTGTAGCTAGCCTACACAATAGCCAGAATTAGGCACAGAGTAAGTTAAGGAAAAAGAAAAGAAGCAATCCATAATACAGGGAAAGATAAGCCCAGCAGCTGAAGAGTGGTCTGTTTCTACAACAAGCTCAATATTAATGTGATTGAATACCATGCAGGCTCTGATATGACCTCTGTGTCATGGTATGACAGCTATATCCAGTCCTCAATACCTCTGTGATGAAGCAAGTTTGATGCTGGAGCAGTGAAATATCTAGGATAGGCAGCTGTCTGTGTTAATCTCACAGAAAGCAGTATCATCATATTTGCTACAAGGAGTGACAGGGAATATTGTCCAGAGATGACTGTGACCCCTGACAATAAGAAAGTGCAAGCTCATATACAAACCCTGTAACAATACAGAGACACAGCAATGTTCTCACAAGATCTAAAATTAATGCCACTACTGTAGACGTGAAAAAGCTACCACAGCACAGCCATTGGGGAATTATTCATTTTGTAACTCACTGCAGCAGAGAATCTCCTACATCAGTAGGGGGCTCTAGTTCTGTAGCTTTTCCTAACCTCTGTTGAAGTTGTACATAGAATGGAAATAGTGGTGCTGACACAGGTGCTAGAACACTTGGAGCTGAAGGACTACTACACAGAGGCAGAGTTGAGTGGCTGTATTCAGTGTACCTGAAGCTGGCACCTGACAAGAACGAACCAAAGCAGAGATGTTTTCCCTTAAAAATGTCTCTGAAGTGAGCAATTGCAATTATACATAAGTAAATTTAACAATAAATCAGCTTATGATAACTCATCAGCTGATTAAAAAATAATGGTACAAACTAAACTGTCCTTCAATGCTGTATGTACAAATAACCCAGCCTTTGTGTCACCAAAATGGACTTGCATTTTTATCGTCCCAGAATTCCAACCACAAATTAAGTTTGCCAGCAGACTAGCATTATGCAAATGTTTGCAAAGATTCTTCGTAACACTTAACACACATTATGCTATATTGCATATCTATATTTCTTTGTATGTTGAAATACAAGTATCAGAAGATCTTGATAAAACAAAAGAGTTACGGAAAAAAGTTCAGACTTAGACTGGGACTTGAGCAGACATCTTTAAATATCACTCACACAGAGTAACAGCTCAAATTTAAATGTAAAAATATGTTAGACTCTTGATGAGGCTCAATCAGGCCCTGTATGCAGCTGCTCACAATTATGTTAGGGATCAGCTTGCAAATTGTTTAACATGGCTCAGGCAACTCATTTTTAACTGTGGCCAATTAGTGTTGACAGCCTAGCTGCATTTCATTTAGCATGTGGAAGTAGATGTATATGTTAAAATAAGGTTACTGAACTCTATTTAAAGAGGTTTTGCCCCATTTTTGGTGAGTAAACAAACAGCTGAAAAATGCTTTCAGCTTGTCTTTACTAAAGCAGGCAGATAAGGATGTAGAGACAATGTACTACTAGAGTACATTCAGTACTCTGAAAAACGTCCACAGACTGTATGGGAAAGCCTTCTTCCCTATAGAATAACCAAAACCTTGTATACAATTCCAGAGGTGGAAGCTTTATAGAACTACTTTCCATTTCACACAGAGTAATGCTAGAATAACACATTTGCTATAAAATCAGACATGGTTTACAAGCCAGAAATTGTTCATATCTGCAGTATCAGAGAGCTCAAGATTTATCCTTATTTGCACAATAATTTTTACTCTATGCTTAGCAGAATGACAGCAACATGGAAAAAAAGCTACTCTTGTAAAAACCCAAGTTTACAATGAAACAATTTTGTGATCACCTTTGGGAGAATGGCAGAGGATCTGAATCAACTGTTGATTGAATCAGGGAAGTATGAAGACTATGTCAGATGGCAGAAACATATTTGCTGACAAGTAAATCAGACCAATCTTGGACTAAGTTTTGTCTGGATTTCCCTGTTCTTCTACTGACAATCCATCAATCTGATTGAGTTTTATCAGATTCCTCAAAAAGAATTTAGTGTTGAAGTAAACATGGCTGCTTCTTGCTGCAGTTCATTACTAACAACTGCCACAGCACAAATATTTGCACTTATCTTATGATTAACATACCTGTTAAAATAACTAGGCATAATGTAAGTGAAGTCTCAATAAAAAAAGAGGGAATGGCCTGAGGCTGTGTCAGGGGAGGCTTAGGTTGGATACTAGAAGAAGGTTCTTCAGCCAGAGGGTGGTTAGGCACTGGGACAGGCTCCCCAGGGAAGTGGTCACAGCACCAGCCTGACAGAGTTCAAGAAGCCTTTTGGGCAATGCTCACATTGGGCACATGGTGTGACTCTGTGAGGGACATGTGCAGGGCCAGGAGCTGGACTCGATGATCCTTGCGGGTCCTTCCCACTCAGCTTATTCTGTGTAAAGTTTTCTTTTATTTTCTTCTAAACATCCTGACCAGCCAAGAACTTGATTGATCATGTTCATTTTGCTCAAAAGTCTTACATCATATTTTAATTAACAACTTGCCATGACTTCCATCAAACTAATTCTTACATATATAGGTAGTCTCCATTTTTATCTACAAAATGCAGGTATTTATACCATGTGTCACCTGAATGCCAAAAGGTTACGGTATGTTTCCCATATGTCCTCATGACATACAAATTACAAAAAATAACTCTAAAATGAAAATAAGACATCCAAATACACCAAAAACTGTGCTTAAATAGTATTTTCTAAGCAACCTGTGCAGAAAAACAGAAGTGATCCACAACTGATTGCCTACTTGAGATAATATCAACTTTGATAAAAATCCTTTTCCTATTTTGTTAATTAGTAGTCTCCTTGTAAAACATGGTATCACATAAAAAAAGCCTCTTTCCAAACACTTCTAAAAAGTGCTAAGCAAGCTTGAATCACGATGCCCTCTTAAAAAACAAAAACTAGCAGACAACCACCTCTATGCAAGTAGTACATAAACTAAGGGTCTGCAGAGAACTATCAGGCCAAAAAATAGGAAAATATATGTTTCACATTTTGATAAACCATTTGAATCTCACTAGCCTTATCTATACTACATGTATTTTGGTGTTCTATTAGGTGAATAACAATCAGACTGTCACTGTTTCTAGTCAGGATGATTTACAATTTAAGCATGACCAGTACTGATTAAAAAAAAAAAAAGTTTATGTGTTCTGTAACTAAAAAAGCAAGAGAAAAGCATAGCTGCTTTTTAGAACAGTTTCCATTTTTTCAGTGGAAAATGAATTCTTCAAAGCAAAACAAAGGCAGAAGCAAACTACTGATGGCCAGCTTCTTTTAAGTGCTCATCTTTCCTCTCTCCAGTGCACTGTATTGGTATCTTAATTCTATCCTGCTGATTATTATTGCCAAACTATTAAAAATAGTATTGGAAAACTTAGTAGTACTCAGTTTTCTCTACTAATCAGATGAGATACAGGTGAAATAATTGCTTTAACATTATAATACACTAATGCTCAATTACTTCTCTATTATTTAACCATACTAGAGAAGGGTAAATGTTAAAACCTTAAAATAGGGGAGAAGCAGTAAAAACACTTTCCTTCTTATAAAACCACTTTCAGTTATGTCCTTTAAAAAACTACATATTTCTTGGTGCACCAGCCAGCTATCACCCCAGTAAGTCCTTCATGAAGACAAACCAGCAACCTGACTCCTAGTATTGCCCCCTCACCACTTCTCTCCAGAAAACTCATCTCCCATGGAAAGCAAGCAAGCAACACATTTAGTCTCACTCGGTTAAGCCATTTGGTAATAAGCACTCCACAGTGAAAACAAAAAGCCATCCAGAGTGTGGGGGCCAGATGGGGTGTGAGAGTCAGCATGTGAAGGAAGGTGACAGTAGGGCTGTCAGTAAGGAAACAGCACCAGGAAGCACCAATGGACTGAGACCAGCCATTCTGACTCTCCTCAGGTCTGCTTATATCACAAGATACTTTGGCAAATCCTTTTCATACAGTCTCCTACTGTCTTGATGAAGAGCAGCATGTTTACCTTTCTTACTTCTCACTACGTGTACTTTCACCAAGAGTTACTTCAAATTTTTTTACAAGTTCCATTCGAGTGAAAGCTGTCTGATAACTGCAAAGCAAGACCTCATCACTTCCAACGGCCAAGGTGCCTCAATAACATTCACTAACAACAGCAAGTGTACACATATGCTCTTTAACTTCAAAAAGGTACAATTTATGAGAAGCTAACCAAATTTAGCATCCGTTCAGTTTATGACATAGTACATGCTAAGGTGTCAAACAAGAAAATTTGTATGAGAAATGTAGTTGTGGAAATTCAAAGAACTGTTAATGTGCAAGTTAATTGTCCAAGGGAGCCCAGGCAGCTATTATTTGCTCTAGAGACCACATCCTCCACATTAAATTAGTACTTTTTAACTAACCAAGAGGCAAACCACTTACTGAGATAATAGTTTTCACCAATTTGAAGGAGAAAAACACTCCCTCCTAATTCACTGCATGGTACAGTCACTAACTTGAAATAAAACCCCAGAAATTAAGAGACAAATTTGCTTAGATAAAAGCAAAGTGCAGAGTGACAAAATGTAAGAGTGTAAGTGGCCTTATGTAAGAGCAGAATGTTGCAATTTCAGTTGTTATGTATGGCATATAAATTACAACTTAGTTAAAGGAAAAGAGTGTGCAGAATACATCCTAAATCAACAGAACCATGATGATGCAAAAGTAGTTCATTAGGCAATTCCTGCTAAAGAAAAATCTGTATAGTTAAATGCAGTGGTGCACAGAACATGCCTCTGCAATGTGGTCACTTTGCAGCTGCTGACCACATATCCCAACCAGATGGTAGGAATCTTTGCAGCTCACTAACTGAAGTGAGAGATGGGAAAGCTAGACATCAGCCTAATATCAGATTCACTCCCTCTCCTCCCCTGTCCCAAGTCCCAAACTGAGAGGAAGTTAAACCAGGAAAATATTTAACCTTAGATGGCAGAGATGATGACACTTGACAAGATACAGATGCTACTCTCAAACACCATGACCAAAACACAGAAACAAACACAAAAGCCTAAGCATCGTACAATTGGTAAACCACGTGTGCACAGCTGTTACAGGATGTTAGTAATCCCAGGCCATCATGGATAAGAAGGCAGTGAAAAACACACAGAAATCCTCCTGTCTTACTGAACTTGTTTAATCTTACTGCCTTACTGGAAGTTCCTTTTGAACTCCCTTCCCATGGGTGAAGCCCATACTGGCATCTGTTGAGGACTAGTCTTGGAAGCACTGACACACAGGAGAACCTATGGCTGGTTGCCTTCTACTGTTACCATGGATGTAGCAGCAGCCAAGGGATGAGTGACTGAGAGCAGGATCTTGAGCTTAGCTCAGGGTATTTTCTTTTTCCTTTATCACTGAAATTTTCTAAGGGAGCATCTTAGAGTCTCACTATGCATTTCTACTATTTACATGGAGTGGTGAATTAAAAAGCACCTGAGAAATAACATAAGGGAACTGTACTGACAGCCACAGCTCTAAAAGGAACAGATGAGAATAATTTGTAGCCAAAAGTAAGAGAGGAATGAAAACTCTTGACCTTGTTTACTTAATTCTTGGTCAAGTAATTTACTATACACAAGAATGCCAACCTAATTATGAAAGGGACACTTATGAAAAAAGGGAAAATCTTTACATAAAGCTGGTTCAATTTTTAAAAGAAGCTAGTACAATACACAAGGCTAAAAATCACCTTTTGTGTCTTCAACAGATACCCACAAAGAAAGAATACATTTTACAGAAAAGCAAAGTCAATGTCCATCAGGAAGCAACTGGTATGTGAAAACAAACTGCTTATTTATAACACATATGACACAACACTGTAAGGATTAGGTCAACTTAACTAAATGACTGTACATGATACTATCCCCATCATAAGGTTCTCTTCAAATATAATTTAGGAATACAAATTTAGAAGAAAATGATCCCTAATGAAAAGGAGCTAGCAATCAAATCTGAAGAAATAGGCTCACAAGATGATCCATGAGTACTGGGAATGAGAGCTACATGGCATCCTGTACTGAGATAATCAGTTATGAAGACGTGTATGTCTTCACGTGGTTTGTATGTCATTCCCTTCTTTTGCGCAACTTACTTTAGCTAATAGATCTTATTTCTGGAAACAGTAAGAGCCATCTGAAGCCTGGATTCCACTTTGTTTTTTCTCTGTAAAATACAGCAGATCCACACAACATTGTAGTGACTGGTAGGTCAGGAATTTCCACCCTGGCAAAGGATGACAATGCCACACAGTCACACCCAAAGCGTGTAACAAAGGCTCCTGCGGGTGAACAAGTCCATTCCTGCTGAAATGGGGAACAAGAAGAGCTGCAGACAGCCCAGTTTCTTTTCCCTACAGGACAGGCTTCTGCAACAGTTAGTTTCCAACACAGACACTGAAAGCAAAAGTAGGTAACTTTCCTGTAAAGTGATAGAACTGATCTTGAGAAAACAAGTGTCATCCTGGAAAAGCTATTATGGACAAGAGGTTTCCAGTTATTTATTGACTGCATTTAAGTGACTGGAAACCATTTCTTTAAAGACTTTTCTTTGGTGAAGTTTCCAGCATACTAGATACAATTCTATATAAAAAGCATTTTTATGGAATGATCTTTTGCAGGTTATGCAGCAGATAACCAGTTACTTAAAATTAAAAAATTATCCAGTCCTGTAAAAATGACTACAAACTAATTTGACTGGCAATGTTGAATTCTGCTGCCCTTTACTGCTCTGTAACTGAGACAAACAGCAACAATCAGTTGGAAAGTACCTGTGTCAGGCTAGTACAGAAAAGGGGGAAAACATTCTCTTGACTGTGAGGCAGCAGCATCAGGAGGCTGCATATTTCCCAAGTAGGGATACATTCCGTATGCACTTACTCTGATCTGGCAATTGCCCTTTGAATGGCAATTCTACTCCATTGAACACTCTTGTGCTTCTACTTCTCTAAAATTCTAACAGTCCTTTGTGTCAGCGGGAAAGGAAGCAACCATTGGATCTCCCAGATCTTTGGCATTGAAAAAGATACAAAAGGCAAAGTGACCTTAAACTGCAACCCAATTGCTAAAATGCTGTTCATTTCCTTTGATTTACTTGGTATCCATAGCACAACTATAACTGAAAAAATAAGACAAGATAAAAATCTACATAAGATCAAATTTTAATACAGATGCCTATCCATGGTAGTTCCCAAAGGAACAGTCAAACAGCTACAGTTTTTTTACCAGTGAAAGTGACAGACACACTTTTAAATAGGTTAAGGAAGGAAAGGGATTTAGTCTGGGAATGTATCATAATTAAATTCTCTTTATCAGCTTTCATTTTGATTCTTCTAACAAAACTCTCCCACATATAAACTACATGTAAATTCTGTATTACTAGGGGCTGTGTGGCCTTTCAGATTTTTGCAAAGAAAAAGCAACATTTTCTTTAGATGTTAACTGCAAAGTTATTTATTGCTAGTTATACGCATAGAAACAGCATATATGAATGCTTGCATTTCCTATTTAATTTCATTGAAAAAAAAATCCCAGTGCCTAAAGCTAAAAGACTCCTTCTGATCTGAATTTGTGAGAGAATTCAGTAGAAATACTGAGGATTTAAAGCAGTTTTAAAGCTTTAAATGCAGCTCTGCCTTCATTCTCCTTCCCAGCTCTACCCATCTTCTGCCTGCTCCTGGCACTAGCACTCATGCAGCAGCAATGGCGGGTTATTTCAGGAAGCTGGAAATGGTGAAGATTAACCTGGAAATTATGTCTTCTGTTCCAGCCAGCTCCCTGAGCTGGCTTGCCATAGGGTCCTGATTACCAACAGTGGCTTGGGACAGGGACACAGCAGTTGAGCCTGGCATGGCTTACACTGCAGTGAAGTCCCACAGGAACTTGCCTTCCCCCTCCTTGGAGCACATTCTCCTAACTCAAACAGCCTCAGCATGAGCACCTGAGCTGTGGAGCAAGAAGGCACTGCTGTGACCAGAACAGACTCCCTTGCTCTGCCCAGGCCGGCAGCAGTCAGCTGCAGTTCTTGTGGCTGCCACAGCCACTTGAATGGATACCAATAAAGCAAAAGTAGAAAATTCACATCTCTAAGTGACAATATGATTCCAGAAATGTTCTTACCCTTAACATGTTTTGAAAAGGAATGAGGTGGGGACAAACACCTTTCTCTGGAAGTTAAACTATTCACAGTGTGATCAAAGTGAACTGAGTCCCAGCAAGCAAGACTTATCAAGCTTATTTTCACTTTATTTGATAATGTTCCTGACAGCAGACTCTCCTGTGTACACTCCACTAAACTTTTATATTTTATAGAATATGCTATCGCACGTATCTGTTTCCTAAGTGTACTCCCACACAATGCCATAAAATCCTGCTTTATTATTTGTGTTACATTTCTTCTACATGAACACAATACCTTTACTAAGGTGATGCTAGTAGTCCCAAGTTTTCTTTGCCTTTCTTTTATAGTCAGTTCTCAGGAGACAATAACCTGCTGGGACTACTATGTCCAGTTCAACCTCCCTGATGTATATCCTGTGTGCACCCTTCCTCCATGTCTCAACTCTAATATTTGATCCTTGATGAAATCATATTGGGAAGCTAAAATATCAGAAAAATCTCACCCTGCTTCTGCACCAAACAAATCCCAAACATACCCCACTACTGGTTCAGTTGTCCAAGGAATAGAGACTGGTGGAAGGGAAAACTTTTGGCAGCAACTGTAACCTCAAATCATACTCCTGGAACTAAAGCTAAGTCAACTATGAAAAAAAAGAGTCAACTGGAATTTGGGCTTCATTTGTTCTGAAGTTCATATAGTCTAGTTTCCAAGCACAATATGCTGCTTCAGCAAAAGCATAATTTAAAAACAAGTAATTGTAATTTAAGATGTTTGCATTTGTAGGAAAAGTAGAAAAACTTTAATTTCTTTAGTCATAAATGTTGCAGCAGAGAGCGATTAATCACAAAATGAATGGTGCCAAAAGATTCAGACTTTTCACAAGGTTCCCAAATAGTATCTTTAAAAACAGAACAATAAATACTTTAGGCAGTGAGTCTAAATAACACGCACACTTCGTTTTGACTCAGTGCACACACTGCATCAACAGTTCATTAATATTTTTCAAACGCCACATGATCATAAAAAATGTTAGTACATAAAATCAGAAAGGAAACCCATAATATCAGTTGTCTTTAAGTATCACTGATGATACAGATGGAATGCACAGATTGGTTCAGGGACTGGTATCATGACAAGAAGAAATACTATTTCTGGTAAAGTTTGAGATCAAATGGGCAAAATACTTCAGAACAAAAAGCAAAAGAAACCAAAAGTTGTCAATTCCAAGAGCTACCAGGTAAAGTTAAAAGCTTGAAATCACCTGAAATCCAAAGGAGATCGTCACAGCAGTTGAAAGTTATTGCACATTTCCCTAGAATACCAGTTTAAAGGTCTTCCAAAAGTCCATCTCGAATTTACCCTGTA
This sequence comes from Lanius collurio, assembly GCA_020086605.1. Classification (NCBI taxonomy): domain Eukaryota; kingdom Metazoa; phylum Chordata; class Aves; order Passeriformes; family Laniidae; genus Lanius; species Lanius collurio. The sequence continues at coordinate 26,823,086 of JACBWW010000011.1, read as the reverse complement.
CTGTATATATAAAATCTCTTTCTTTTGTGGGTGAAATATGCAATTCCCTTCTCACACTTTTATTACATTTCCTGAAGATAACTCAAAGCCTGTTATAGCTAGAACGCTGGAATGAACTTACTTACAAGAACATGGCAAGTGATACGCTCCTGCTCCCACCCCAGTGAACTACCTAAGCTTGAAGATGCATTGAAGCTCCAGGGTCAACAGATTTTACAGTAAAGTCACACAGAGGATAAATTCATGAAAACATGGTGCAGTGATAGGCAATTTTTCTTCTATGTATTGTTTAATATTATGTAAACTGGTGGCTCATTTGAAAAAAGTACATAGAATGATAAGCGAAAAATGAGGAGCTAAAGGTTCACAATGAATTGCAAATAATGTGCTTTTGTATGAGACATGCAGTTCACTCTGCACAGAAAGTGAAAAACTGTAAAACAGTTATAGCTATGACTTAGCAATACTGCAATCACACGTCTATGGATAATGAGGCCCCACACTCTAGTTTGTCTCCCTGATCTTCCATACAGCCTGTGCTTTTTACATCTGCAGACCTTTCTTCTCCCATCCCACCACTGATTTTTGTCCATATTATTTTGAGATTTACCGTAAAAAAAGCCCCAGAACAAAACTATTCTAAAGTGACATGTGGCAAAGCTATCCACAGAGCAACTTTGATAACATGTTAAATGTGAACATACTATATTTAAATGAAGGTCTACTTTAAAAGTCTACTTACACACCACAGTACTCTATTCTGCTTTGCAGAACGTAACTGCATTTAAACCTGAGCCGTACTTTTGTCTGCTGTGGCTTTCATTTAATGTTACTATAGTGGCATACAAGGTCAGTTCATATACATGCATAATTTAACAAGAGTTAAAACTTATGTCATGTTAGAAATATGTCAGATTCAGTTATGCTCACCTCTTTATCCATACTCTCTAAATCCTCTTTACACAGAGTGTACAGGGGCATTGTTTCAGACATACTTGGCTGGCGTTTCCTCTTAGATGGACCAGGCTGCTCTTCATTTTCACTTACTGGTAGGTCTTCTTCAAACATCTGCTGTTGATGTGGCTGAACAACTCTGAAAAAATTCAGGGGTCTCATATAAGAAAGATTTACTTGATTTAGAGCTACAAATAAAACCCTATAAACAATTTATGACTGCCCCATATCTACAGCTTTGCTTAATAAGGCTCTTTGTTCATCAACAGTTTAGTCAAGTCTCTCAATTAATGCTTTTATTTTCAGTCTGACAGCTTAAGTTTTTATTCTGCCTTTTACAAGGAACTCACTCTCTTGCCTTTGCACTGTTCTTCTAAGTAACCATCAAACCTTTCTCGTTGCAAGGAGCTTCAGTAGTTGCATATGCGTTGCTTTTAAAACACATTAATGCTCCTGCACAAGTGGAATTTCTCCATCACTTGACACATTTATCATTCCGGAAGCAATGCCTATATTCTAATGCATTTTTCCTGATCTATGCTAGGCTTAATTTTGAGTCTCTAAGTACACCCTTCTATTTCTCAACCTTACAGACAAGAGTCCTGCATGTAGAAAATGCACCTCTGCAGTGTCAGCCTTTAGACATTTCCCACATGCTAAGCCTGGAGAAGATGCAAACCAGGCACTATTTCTTTTTGGCTAGTGTATTGAAATATGACAGCTTTTACTTTTAGTCTGTGTTATATCACATTGTTAATTACTGTATTTAATTCAAACATGCCATTACAAAAAAGATTATCAAAATATTCATTAAAATGGATAAAATAATCAGAGCTTCTGGGGAATTGCTTTATGATAGTAATAACTAGAAAGACTATACATAGAACAACAGCAGGAGACTTCTACCTTCCTTGGGTAAATTTTTTTTACTTAAGTACTAAAAACTTCTAGAAGCTAAAATTACTATACAATACAGATTAACTACAAGTACTGGTCACATTAGCGTCCTGGAACAAATTATAGCAGCTCAGTACCACCCAGAATCCAGTTCAAAGGTCATAAAGCTCATGAATCACAAATTATTTGTTAGCCATAAGACTGTATTTGGAGAATGACTATCACAAATAGGTATAAAAGTGACTGTATTCGAAATCACAAGCAGTTTCAAGCTGCAACTACTAGGTAAGAGACCATCAACCTGTTTCTGAGAGTGATTGTGACTGAAAAAGGGTACAGTGCGGCTGTACCCTGCTCAGCAGAGTTTCTATGCAGAATGGCTAATTTTCATTAAGCCAGGATTTGCAAGAAACAGCTTTAGATCAAGAGTCCCTCACAAAAAAAGGCCACTCAACTTATGCAAATCCAGTCATTCATAGGTAAGCTCCTAAAATTGTTTCTCCTTTTGTGACTTCAACAACTTTTTAAGAAGGTTATCTAAATATCAAGGGTTTTTTAACCTCAGTACTTAAATTCCAGAATGTATGAAATCTGAAAGCCATACAAAGCTGTCAATTTTGCTCATTTTGAGAGCTTGTATTTCCCAAATACACACCTCTCTTCTCAGATCCCATTGAAAGGTGCAGGAAATTTGCATTCTTCTTTTGAATGGGAGGTAGTGAAGGAAAAGAGTCAAGCCATTGCCATGCTACCCAGACCTGCACTATCTGCTGCAGAAGATCCCCATCAGCACAGCACAACTCAGCAGCACAGCAGACACTTGCACCTTTGTGGTCTCTTATTTCTGTATCGTGTGAAACTAAAACAATTTGGATGATGTGGAAATGAAATAATCAAACTGGATTACACTTTTGCTAGTTTCTCACCACTGCTAAGTTTTTGGGTTGGGTGTTTTTTTCTCCCTTCTACTACATTTTCTATTTTAAAGACCACACTGTTTTCTTTTGCTATTAAATTGCTCTCAAACAGTAATTTTCATAGGTAGATGATGAAAATAATACAGCATTCCACTATATTCTCCAAAAGGTTCTTTTAAATTATGTTTTCATGCCTTTTTAATAGGTAACCTAGGCAGGAAAGGCAGTGATGCCATTTACAGTCTTAGCAAAACAAAGAATGACAAAAAAAAAAGAGGCCATAGGCGTCACATACAACTTTAATAGACACAACTCTATTAAAAATATGACAAGCTTGACCATTCCAAGAATTACAGAGAAGTTATATGTAGCAGGGCAGCCAAGCAGATTTTCTTAGACTAGAAATAAATGGAGCATATTTTTAAGAACACATTATAATACAGTTGACGAGAACTTCTCCTTTTGCACAAGACAGTGTGAGATCGTACCTGACTACATTACACAAATATTAACTATAAAATAACTGAATTAATAGCTTCTAAAGGCTTCTGTCAGATGTTTTTCCCAGTTATTTTCCCACTGCTACTAGATAAGAAACACTGGGCCTTCCCATGAAACATTCCAAAAGCAATGTGAAACAAAGTCTTTAAGGTTTGTAAGACATTTTTATTTTGTTAAAAATATTTTTTAGGCTTTTACATTTTCAGCTGCCTATAAAGTTGAGTAACAATTAAAGACATAAAAATGCAGGAATTTACATTTATTTCTAATCAAATGAGATTCATGAACACTTTTTAAAAAACAACACCATATTCAACCCTGCAGAGGTTGGTTGGTGCTTGCCAGTCTTACATGCACAAGGACATACATGTGCAGAGTGGATTCAACATTTGTGCAAGTAACAAGCACTTCCCTTGATACAACATCAGGGTAAAAGCTAAAATAACATCATCATGGAAGCGTTAAAAATATTTAAATTCCAGTCACACATTCAATTTGGCACTTCCTATTTTTGCTATCATAATACGATTGATAACATTAAGTAGGAAATGTTGTAAGTTAAATTAATTTATTCAAATCTTCAAGTATGGCTTCAACCACCAACATCTGCTTGACACACCTCTTCAAACCAAGCATTCGGTGCATCTTAGCATTATTTTAAACCAGGGTGCCACCTTTAACTTCTCACATGTAAATGACACCCATATTTTAAGCCTTGCCTCATCTGTTAGGGTGTTACTAGTGTTCACCAAAATGTAACTTGCAGTGTAACTTTTTTCTTTATTCTAGTCCAAGCTGTCATTAGCTTTTGCAGTACTTTGAACAACACTACATTGCATGTCTCATGTCCCATTACAACTTTAGTATTTACTGCAATGTTTGTAGAATATTGCTTCTGTATGAAATGCAAATTGTTGAGATACATAAGGCATGTCAAAACTCTGACATGCAGGTTATTTTTAGAGAGGAATCCCTCCTGTTCTCAGACAGAAAAGAGCTGCTGGCCACCAGCAGCCCACAAGCAGCATTGCCTTCCCTTCTCTTCTACTAGATGTGCAAACTTTTTGTCACCCTTCCACTTGGGCTGCAACAGCCATGACAAAAAAACAGGTGCTCAAGTCTCAGAGCTGAGAACAATAGCATGACCTGTCACTTGAAATGTTGACTCTGCAAGGAAGAGGTTCTCTCTTAAACACAAGGACATTCATTCTCAGTCTAAGAGACCAAGAACTATTGCTATGCCATGTGCAGCTACCACGTCCCCCCAAGGGCTTCCACTCACAGCAGTCCCATTCTGTTTCCCACTATCTGAAATGCAGAATCAGATGAAGATTTGAGAAACTATCAAGGAGGATTATTAGAGGCTTTGACTATACCCAACCACAACAGAAGCAGCTGTGAGTGCCAACAACTTTAACTCTGCTTAAATTCAATGGTTTAGTTACAAATATTCCCCTCTTTCTGTAGAATGTGAACAAGGGAGCACATTAAAGTCTGTCAGGTCACAAAATACATTGTCCTCTACCAGTAAATTGCTGCACTAATGCAGTTTTCTCTTAAGACAAGTACTATATCAAATCTTCAAGTGGATATGAAGATTTTTAAAAAAGCTATCATTGATGTATGCATTAACACAAAGCATACAGTACTGCCTCAGCTCTTCCTCAGTCAAGAAGACACAGCAAAGATGTTTCTATTTGGCTTTTTGTTACTTGTTCACAGCCTTCCCACTCTGCCTGCACTGTGGTATTTAAACACTGCCTTGCTTTTCTCTTAGTCTTTGCCAAAACATTCCTCAGGATCTTAACAGAAGAAAGTGGAACTGCTCTCAGGAATAGAGATGTGCCCCAATTAAGAGATTAGCACTTACAGGTCACCAACTTCACTGTTAGAACCAAATCAACAGGAAATTAGAATGAAAACAATTTTTCTCAGCACAAGACCTTATGCTCATCTCTCTTCTTAAAGCTGCTTAGTTGTGGGGTAAAGTTGCAGCACGGAGTAATTGGATTCACAGTCTTAGATTAAAACATCTTAATTCTGAGCACTGACAGTCACAAAAAAACCCCACTGAAGTGAAATAAAAGGAAGGAGAAAGGAGACACAGCCTCACTCTACCCTCAAAACCTGTCTGAAGCTCTATGAAACTCAACTAAGCTAAAGTACATTTCTCTCCTTTTCAATAAGATACTCAAGAAGCACCTCAGCATTAAGGAAAAATAGGCTTAGGTGTGGACAAACTCTTCATCAAGTTGTTGATAAAGGCAGGGAAACCATTAAAACCTATTCTTTTGAAAGCATCAAATGATACATTAATAGCAACACAATCCATCATACTGAAGCATCTTAAAAATGTCATGACAATTACATACATGTACAACTTTCCCAGCTTTATTTCTAGAAAAACTCCTTCCCACAATAACTGACCAAAAGACACAAAAGCTTTTTGGCTCCTCTGTGGATACATGCTGTGTCTTGATTAAAGTTTCTAACGCTCATTTACCATGTCATAGTAAACTAAAACAGACTTTATAAGACACAGTTAAGAAGAACTGAAAACAGGATGTATTTACAAGCAAGAGCGATTCAAAAAACCTGTGTTGACAGCAACAGGAAAGCTGAAATAAGAAAAAGGCTACAAACAGATAATAATTAAAAAAAAATCCAGGTTTAAATATTTAACAACATGAAGATTGAGTGGAAACATAATATACTACACTACTATACTAAATCTTTACAAGTGATAATACTGCTGAAGCAGCAGAGAAGGATGAAGAAAGGTAGAAACTCTGTGCATTTATAGTTGTGATTTGTATTTTTTAGAAACTGAATTGCTTTGTAACAACTGCTATACTCTGATCACATTGTACAAGAGAATGCTGATCACACTTTACAAAGAAAAGCTTTGCCTTTAACTGGATACTTCTTTACCACTGGAATCAACAAACCTCCCAAATCTTGTGACAATTTCAGAAAGTCAGATCTTTTATTTAGATAATTGGGGATGAAGTCTAGATATTTTACACATCCTTAAGAGATAAGGGGTGTTTTTGCAGCTTGACACAAATTTTGACAAAGTCCAGATGCTAATCCTTGTACTTCAAAAAGCAGGCTGTCTCTTCCTCCTCCTGAATTATTGTCTTGACTTAGAGATCTAAGGATTAGGAGCAAGCAGCATATGGCCTTATTTCACAATGCTCAGTCAGCTACACACCTCTTCCATCACTTCTGATATTCCTCAAAAACAAAGTTAATGCCCCATTTGAAGAAATTAGGTAAAGAGCAAAATTTCATAAACAAGAGATAAATGACATCAGGTATATTTCATAAACAAAAAACAAACCAGTATTCCAAGACCCATTAAGGAACATCAAGCTGCCTCACTTCAGAGAACATTCCTTAGAGTACACAAACTGCACACTGAATTTATTCGGTTTGAGGTTGCCAGCTGCACTTCAGTGAGGCACAAAAAGCATCTGGAATCACAGCATCCTGTCTTCACTTGCACTCATTTCCTTGGCTTTTTGGAAAGCAAACAATGTAAGAAAAGCAAAAATGACAATTTGATCAAATGAAGGGATAACGAGAGTAAGACTTACTACAAAATCTAAAAATGTAGATAATGTGACCCTTAGCTATGCTTTAGGTACCTGAAGGATGAGTGTTCACCATGGACTGGCAAGGTGATGGGAGGAGCTGGAGACTGGATGTACATTGACTGCCCAGATGTCTGTGTGCCTTTTCTGATCAGCTTTCCAGTGTTAGGATCATAAAGTCGAACTTCAGGACCGGGTTGAGACTTCGGATGGATGGGTGTTGGATGAAACAGAGCTGTCTGAAATGTGCTGGGTGCATCAGGAAATGTGGCAGGGCTATTTTCTCTGTTAGATGAAGTTCAGAAAAAAATTGCATTAGAAATTTAAATGAGCTATTTAACTAGAACGTAAAAAACGAGCATTCCATTTTTTTTCTAAAGCAGAAGAGGGAAATGGTTTGGAAAATCTCCACAGAAACATTTCTTCTCCTCCACCTCATTAAAGTCTGACTGAATTTAAAACAGAAAACTGCAAATACAATATAATGTCATATTTAAATTATTAAGATATTAATTAGTGTGCCTTAAAAATTGTCTAAACATACAAAGTTACTGAAATGGCTTCCAGGTAGTAACAGCAACCCAATTACCATAGCATGATAATCTGCATATATGCAACAAAGAGAAAAGCAGGCTATTGTATCAATCTTTGTATTTGCTCTCCAAACTGGCTCTGAGAGAAAATAAACATGTAGTATTAATTTGCAAGTCATCCTAACAAATTTTTTAAAATCCTAAGCTAATTTTTTAAAATAACTAGTAACAACTAACTAATTTTTTAAAATACTAAGCCTATGATCACCCTGCTGCATTTTAAAAACATAACTTTAGAAGTGTCAGCAGAAACATTCAGCTATCAGTCTGCAAGAATCACCATTATGGCATTCTATCCAATTATGATGAAGTGCCACAAAAAAAAGAGCAAGCAAATGGAGTAATTTTTAAAAATCATCAAAGAAAACTGCATGTTGTGCTCCATGAAAGCAACGCTATGCTAAAAAAAGATCCAATTAACTTTTTACAAATATTAGAAGTGACACAAAACTGGAGGTTTTACCAGATGCTTTTATGGACATTTCTGAAGTAGTCTTGTAGCAATAACAAGGTAAACCTATTCCAGGTATACCCACTCTTTTCTTGCCATCTTGAGTTCATTTTACATGCAACTGTTTCCTCAGACTTCATTCCTTCCCTTGTTTATAAGTACTCTGGACCCATAACCATTATTTCAAGCAGCTTCATTAAGGAGAAAATCTTTTCCAGAGTTGCTGCACGTACAGGGTTAAAGTAAAAGTACCTCCAGTAAGATAGATCCCTTACTGACTGAAGTCTGGGTGGGGAGGAAGTATGAAGCTAAGATGTATTGTATTTGAAACACAGAAGTAGGAAAAATGGTCATGTTTCATAAAATGGAAGACTAAATTAATAGAGGAAAACTAACATTCATCTAGACATCAAAAAAAACCCCAAACTGTTTACAAGCCACTGTCCAGGTTCCTACTGCAAACTTTGCAGTGTCAGGTCTCTGAGACAAATTAAGCATCCCATGCAAATATTCCAAAATTTGATTAAAACCCATCTGATAGTACTTTTTAAAGACTAAATATTTTAGTCAAGCCATAAGCAGGCTACATGTCTTTTCCTAACTTACAGGGATCCCATGTCTCAACTTAGTGTCCAATTTGACCAATGCCCTCACTTCCACATGTTTCTTCTTTTGGTGTCTTCAAGGCCTTACACACCCATGTTCTGCCCTCAAAGGACATTTTGTAAGTAGAAAGCAAATCTCTAGCATCCTCAATCACACCAGTATCAGTTTAATACAAGAAACCCCAATATGCTGTGCTCCTTCCTGTCTAGACATGGAAGGGAAGAGCCTCTGTTAGGCTTGCAAGATATGGGCCTATCCAAACAGGTCAGTCAAGAAGCAGAAGCTGGCTTGACAGTACCTTGTCAAGAGTTATTTTAGCCATGCCACTATCCTCAAGGGGGCTGTTACTGTGACTTCCTCTTTGCTAATAAGGTTTTTGGCTGTCTCTTCTATTTATTGTCACCCTAGTGCACTAATTATTTTTTACCTTTTATCTTTCAGCACTTTCTTATCATCCCAAAACCACCTCTCACTACTTCCTTCTTCCAGTTTTTGCTCCTATCTTCATGCCTTCCAATTCTTCTGAGACTTTTCTCAGGTATTTCCTAATTCTCTCTTTCTCATCACTACCAAATTTCACCAAAAAATGCCATACTTTACCAATTCTTCATGTAGTAGAAGAATGTGCATTTTTTGGCGGGCATGAATGATCCTGTGCCTTGGTGACATTCCCTGTGTTAACTTATAGATGAACTGAAAAGGGCAACTTCTCCAAATTAAAAGAGCTAACAACAGGGAACTGCTAAAGAAAGTAATGTTACCACAAGTTTTCTCCTCACTGTGCTAGGTACTGAACTGTCTCCTGATCCCTTGAGAGTCTTCAGTTTAAACAAAAGATAAATGGACAAAAATGGTAAGTTCGTCCATAAAATCCATAAGAATTGCACACCATTCTGAACTTTTCAGAAACCAATTTATTAACAAATCATCATCACTCTATGAACAACCTATTTTCATGATCCCTATTCCCTCAGGTTAGCACTTACCTGTGTGTTTTGATGTAGTCATCCTTCAAGGGAAAGAGCTGTTCCTCAACCTTGTCCCAGCGCTCCAGGCAGCTCCACAACCAATCAGGGTTCACAACGTGGAGGTCCTTGCAGTCCTGAGCTTGCCGTACTTTTTCTGTGCCTATTGCAGAGTCAAACATAAGTGTTCTCAGAAACACAAAAGATAACCAATGTGTAGTTAAAACTAAGAACATTTTGTGATCAATTGTACAGGAAAAAAAAAGCAACACTCCTCCCCAACCCAACAAAACAATCACAACTAATAGAAGTGAGAATCTAAAGAAGATGCAGTACCTCAGACTGAAGGTAGATGAACGTAACTTTCTGAAGAACTGGCACCATGGAAGTAGGCCACTAAGATTTATACAAAAAATCCCTGCATCCTTTGTGCATATTAGCCCAACAAACAATACAGCTTTTGTATTATATGTCTTTCACTTGTATTTGTTAGTAGTCTAACAAGAAGCAGCTTTTCAATGCTGTTGAAGCCTGGCTAACTTATCATACCAGCTTTATTACACATGGTCCCCTGCTCATACAGCGTGCTACGTTTTAACAGGCTGTCACCCACTCAACCTCCATCTGCCAGAAGTGGAGGCAGAGCAGACAGAATTCCTCTGTACCAAAACAGGAACAAAAAATGTGAAGTTAAAACATGGCAGGCTAGCATGCAGTCCAGGTGAAACTAACAACAGTGCAGCTTGCAAGCAACAAGTGAACTCAAATTCTACTCTCTGGGGATGCCAGAACAAGAGAGAAACTCAGTAAAGTTGCTATAAATTTGCCAAAAAGCACAAAAATCAGTGCTGTGGTTTAATCTCAGCTGCTTGTTGACTCCTCCAACCACCCCAGTGGGATGAGGAGGAGAATCAGGATAAAAACATTAATACTAGTGAGTTAACAACATCTAATGAAACAAAGTAAAATATAGTAATACTAATATGAGCCCTTGTCTGTTTTCACACACGTGAAAACAATGAAGCAATGAAGCTCCCAGAAAAAAAAAAATCAAGTTTCAGAACAAATCTGACAAGGAAGCAAGAAGTGTAAATTAATTTGACATTTTCATCACAGTTCCCTGGAGTTTCATCTTCATCACTATCATTTAACAACATGATTTTACCTGTTTCAATTAACATGAAAATCTTGAAGTACCCATACTTCACGTAATTTGAAGATGAGACAAAGCAGCTAATCTCAAATACTTAATGTACTTTGTACAACCTGAACTACAATCCACTGGGACACACAGATGAACTGAAATACACTTGAGGATTGACCTAACTAGCTGGTTAGACAGCTCAGTTTAAGACACCTGTAAATTTAAAAGGGTAAATAAACAGAAAGGGCAGGAGATAACTGTCCTTTACCAAACTGCTGAAAGCTTCCTTTTCCCTATCTTTCTTCCCCCAAACCCAATGGAATACAGGAGTAGGCTACATTTTTCTCTAGATACACCTAAGTTTTTTTTCTTCTATTTAGATTAAAAGAAAAAACAACAGTGTGCACATATATATTTCGTCTCTTTTCAGCTGTAAACGCAAGCAATAGCACAGTTCAGGATTAAGAGCTGTACATATAAAGCTTTACTCCACACTAGTATAATTGCAAAAAAAAAAAAAGTTAATTTAAGAACCCAAGATAAACACAAACACAAAAATAAGTATTTCAAGATACAGCCCTGTCCATCCCTAATGATTTGGATATGTCATATTTTAATTATTGCCATGAAAAAAAAATAAAACCCCTGTCCAACAAAGACTTAGTAAAAACAATTTTAGAACTGCAACTGTGTTAAACCCAGCACATCTTTGCAGTTCAAGAGTTTTAACATAAAACCCTAATGAGGGAGGTCAATGTACTTACTCCCTGAAATTGTACATGCCCTGATTTAAGAAATCTGTTTTCCAATTGATTATCAGTTACAAAACCAACTGAGAGAAATTTCATGCAACAGTTGCTGGAAATGAGCCAGTTTACAGAGCCAGAAGGAGCTTTGACTAGAGGTATTATTAATATTTAATTAAATTCAAAAGGAATTGCAGAAATACCTGCAGTTTGAAACAGTTATGTATAAAGCTGTATTTAATTTATATACAGAGTGTATTTCAGAGGAAATAATGCAAAGGTTCTGAAAGAGAATCAGTTTATGAGATCTGGAAGAAAAAGGATTGAAGACATTAAAAACTTGGCTTGGACACTACCTTCTTGTGGGAATAAATTGAAAAGCAATGACGACATAAGAAAAACAGGTAATAAGACAGCTGTTATAAAAGAGGATGCTAAAATCAGGTTCATAGGTGTTTCAAGGCAAAAAAAAAAAGGCAACAAGAGCAAGAAGTCTCATAAAAGTTTAGATACCTGTGCCTGGTATTAGATACTGAATCAAATATCAGACACAGCTGACAATACTGTCCTGCACTAAGCAGCTCTGGAGCAGACTGAACGCAACATACTATAGCAGTGATTTCACTAGTAAGCACACACAACAGTTAACCAGAGCTGGTGATGCAGCTGGATAGATGGGACTATGCTGCTCCTTCTGGACTTCATCAGGGGAAACCTGGACAAAACCATAAAACTGCACCTTCACCTCATGTTAAATCTGTGAAGTTACATGTGAAGATGGCATCCGCCAACTGTTTTTCAAACCCATGTTGCTGCACTGATGTCAGGTGTTTCATCTTGATACCCCTTCCTCCTCACCCCCACATTCTGCATCCACACACATCAGACTGTTTTAGAGAGGATGTATGCTGAGGAGCTATGTAAATTTTTCTTCTAGTCAACAGGGTTATAACAGAAAACTTAAACATGGAAGCCAAAATGGCACAATTTTGTATGAAGTTGCTACTGGAACTAGGTGGTCTTTACAACCTAAATGTTATAGGATTCTATGAAAGCTGGTGACACAAACTCACCTCCCAAGAGTCAAAAGTCTTACCCTTCTCACCTCCACAACATCCAAGGCTTTCTGCAACCTCCCCATTTCTAAAGTGCCTATTGCACACTCCAGCACACTGAAAACTGCATGAGGGAATACACCTGTCTGCTCTTGGGGAATGCTTCCTATTCCTAGCTAACATCTTGACAAATCAAGACTTCACATGTATTATGTACTTAAAGCAAGATTTGGTGAAACACCAAATTTAACTGGGAGAAGAAATAGCAATGTGATACTTAATATGCTTGCCTTCTTCTCTCCCTTTCCCCACTGCAACATCTCCTTTTCGAATTAGGCTTATTAAGACAGAACAGCAGAAAGATTTTAATCCAAGCAGCTAACTTCTGATGCAGCTAAACACATCTGAATTACCCAGCTGAGTTGAAAATCACTTAGAGAAAAACTGATTTTCCAGACTACTTTTTTACATTATTGTCATCTAATCACCTTTCCCTACTTCAAATTCTAAAGTTGTTCCAAAAAGTTTGAAAGGCACAGAAGATTTTCCACATGAAGCAACTGGGGCCCAAACCAAACACATCTTTCTAATGGATACAGTCTGAAGCAGATAATACCAGAAAAAGTTATTTTCAAAGCTGGGGAAGGTGCTTATCAATTCTACTTCTGCACTTGCCAAAAACAGTGCCCAGCCAACTGCAGCCTCTAATTCATTCTCAGCCATGAGGAACTGTGTGTGTGCTCAAGGCTGCTCCAGGACTAACCAAAGCACACAACAGGGAGAGATCACCAGCGGCACTTGCAGAACTCTCTCCTGATTCCAACACACCAAAATCAACAAACCCTTTATGGCAGTTTGCAACCAGGCTGTGTACACAGCTATAACAACTCACCCTACAGTGCAGTTTACTGATGCTTAAAGCAAACAGGAGATGTTTCAAAAACTGAAGCAAGATTTATGCAGCCCATAGACAAGTGGAAAGGACTATAAGATAGCCTTTTCTCAGTCACTCAGATTTATGAAAGCAGATTACATGATGCAAAAGTCTTGTATTTTACAGTATTCCAAGCAGATAATATTTTCTGCCCTATGTAATGATAAAAGTGTTTTTTTTTTCAAGAATAAGGAGTTATTTAATTTCAGAATTCAGAGTACCTGTGTCTACAGGGAAACAAGGTGCCTATCTGCAGAGAAAGAGACAAGCAGATATAAAGAATAGAAGAAATAAAAATTATTTACTCCAACAGGCTGGGAAGAATGCTGTAAAAACAACCTAACATGGTTTTCAGTAGGTGTTCATCACTCCGCAGGGGAAACCCCATCACTTCAAGACCCAAGGGGTAACTATTTCACACTGACTTCTCCCATCTTACGTCCTCTGCCAAATTCTTCCTTTGCCTTCAAAATCAGAAAGCTAATACTATTTATCCCTCAAACACTGCTGCAGATTAAGTATATGCCATTCCTTACACTTCAGCTAATGCCAAGTAAACACACATTCAGCTGCTTGTCAGAGTCCCAAGTCTGCCACTGTTAGTGGAGTCACCCAGAAAGACTGAATTAAAAGGTATTTTAGAATCACTTTTCACAAACACATTAAAAAAAGAAGAAAGATAAATGTATACATAACAATGTTGCCTGGTCTCACATCATTGACTTCTGAAAAAAACTCAAGAAGGGACATGCTTTTGTTTCCCCTTTTCATCAGCAATTATTCATCAAGCAGCACGTCAGATGTTTGCCACAGGGGCCAAAGACACAATATTTGTATGGCTTACTGTCAGCAAGAGGCTTGTAAGAATTTGCTCTCTAACCATGCAAGAATAACTGTGAAAATCACATTGACAGATGAATTATCACAAATCCACCTGTGACAGAACAAAATTTATATCCTTAAAATCTCTGATTAAGAAGCTTTTCATCAGAATGATACAGCATAACTACACCCACCTAACCAGAGGTGAGAATAGTCTCCAGTTGAAAAAAATACCAAAACCCCATCACAAAACCAGAATCAGTCAATCCACAAGAATCTTAAAAAGAGTTATTGGAGAATACAGTTTTTCTCACATGAAATCTCTCTATTTCATTGCCATTGCTACAGAAATAATTATTAAGTGATGATTAAAGATGACAACAGTACTGCCCATTAGGAAGAAATGATTGCCAATTTACCTCATCTAGAATTACTGCAATATGCAATTCAATTAAAAAAAGTTAAAACAGTTCATCGTATTCAGATGTACTTTAGTGTATGATTCATTAAAAATGTGCAGGTGGCAAGTAATTTACCTATAAAAATAGAACACAAGGATGCAGAGATGCATCTACATAAACACACAACCATCAAACTGTACATTCCAAAAACAAACTAAAAAGTCAACTGCTTCTTATCATCACATGATATGTACCTTAATATGTTTTTCAACACTTTTCATTCTAGAGAAATGTGTATGTTTGGGAGGGTCTCATTTACATTTATCCTAAACTCTACCCCATCACACAATAGTTGCATCTGATGTATAACTACATTCAGAAGTAATCTAGTTTAATATAAATAAACCAACTTTGAAATGAAGCATTTTAAAATTTGAAATCAGAAAAACATCTCATATTGACAGCTACTATGTCTCCAATGAAGTATGATGAACTTGCATAATTCTTTGCTGAAATAAGTATTATTACTTGTGAAGTTTTAAAACAGTTGTTCAGCAACTGTAGTAAAACAAGAGTCCCAAACTGATATATCCATTGATTTCAAAACTTTACATTCACTGCTGCAATTACCACATCTTCACAACCCAGAATCCTACCCAATCTCAATGTATCTAACTCCATCTCCTGAGTTTTAGGTCGTTTTTACTACTAAAATGTCTATCTCCATTTATATCATATGCTTTTACTACTTAAACGCCTCTCGACATATGCCCTTTCTGCACTTAAGGTCACATACACTTTTACAGAAAGTACCCTCTCTTTAAAATACAAGCCAGTGAAACTATGCTGTTTCTTATGTACTAAAACATCACAAGAATAGCAGTCAACAAAAAAATACAATAGCTGGCAGGTAATGTATTTCTTTGCTTATGACATCTAAGCATGTCCCAAAAGTACCCCTAAGTTTTAGATGCTTTAGAAGATGCAGTTTTACTTTTGGATTTCATGGGTTTGATTATCAGATATTTAGATTCCATGTAATTTTGAAAGGCCAACAATGAGCGAACCAAGGCTCACGATGCACCCCCAAAAAAAGTGTGCTAGAAGCTAAAGCTGCTGACCTGTTGCTTCTCTACAGCAGCTACCAATGGTACATTGCTATCCATAACAGCTATGAAAAAGCAGGCAGCTTTGTCAAACACAACCCAAAAGTTATGCTAAACTCTCTTACATCTCCTTTGACAAAAAGGTACAGGTTAAGCACAGTGCAGTGACAGGGTATTAGCAGTATTAAAATAATTTGAATTCCATACCAAGGGAAACTGAACCATGAGAAGTGAATCTGAGAAATGGAGAAAGAAAGCACTACCATACCTTTGTAGCAAGCCCACCATAAATTTTTCTTTGACACAAATGTTAAAGGCTTCTATTCAACAACTTTGACTCTTTGAGTATTAGTATCACAAATTCAACAAAAACTTAAGACATGACACAATACATCAGAGGGTATTTAGTGAGTCTTACTTTTAAAAAATAAAATCCACATTTGAGTAAAAAGAAGAGAAAAATCCTTTCAAAAAGGCTGCAAAATTGTTTTAGGAAGAATCTTTCCTTTGATTTCAATGCTAATCTACATTAAAGTCTGTAGATTACACAAAAAAGAGCTCAAGGTATGAACTGTAACAGACTAAAAGTTGCTGAAGAACTCAAGTTTCAAATACCTACCTGTCCTTGCTGCAATGAGATGTGTTGCTTTATCAGGATCATCAGCACTCAGTACAAGATTCTTCACAATTTTAGCTCCAAGTGCTGTGGCATGATAGTGTTCCCGTGTCTTTTCAATAGGGAAGTTTGTTGGGTAAAGTCCGCTAAATATTATGGTTACATCTGCCAACACTTTACTTTTTAGTTCTGGTACTATTTTTCTGATGTCTGGAATTTCCTCAATCTCTTTTTTCAGGTACTTATCATACTTTGTGTAATAATCAGTGTGAACTCGCACAAGGATCTCCTCGAGGTATATTAAATGGTCGTCGTCATCTGTATCATCATCTTCCTCTTCCTCCTCCATGCTCTGGTCTAAGGACTCACCCATTGTAATTCCAGACTGTTCACTAATCTGAGATTCTGTTTCAGCTTCTTTCTTGTCTCCAGACCCATTTCCTAAATCACACAGGCTTTCTTGTTCACTTTCCTCTTGAGCTTCAAGATCAATTTTGTCCTGCATACTTTCACTAGGTAAAGACTGTGTGTCCCCAGAATGGTTCACCAGACCATCCTTTTTCTCACTCACATCAGTGCAACTCTCGTGCTGCACATCTTCATCCTGCAGAGGCTGTTTGGATTTCTTCCAGCTTCTCTTTTCCTCATTGTCACTATCTGATACAGACGTGGATGACTTTTTGGTATCCAATCCATCGTCACTTTCACTGTCACTAGACAGTTCAAAGTCCAAGTCATTTGTTGTCTTCTCTTGCATTTGCTGCTTCTCTGTAACTGCTGTATCAACTTGTTCTGAAAACATCTGAGATTCTTTTGTATTTGCCAAATCATCAGGGACCTCACTGTCCATTTTGTGATCAGTGCTATCACTTAAGGAGTCCTGGACATTATCATGAGAGTTCACATGCCCATCAGATGTTTCACTGCTTACAGAAGTACTTCCATTTGCAGTGCAAGTGTCCTTTGAAGTTTCCTTGAGACCGTTACTGTGCTCTTCTACACCTATAACATTCTTTATCTCTTCAACATCTTTTGCTGAAACCACTGCCGTATCCAATGCTTCGGGTTTTGTCGAGTGGTTTGCTAAGACATGGGCAAGAAACAAAACATATATTGGCCCTTTTTTCTTTAAGGTTAATCAAAATTTAATTTTCTTTGACCTTAAACACAGATCTTGCATACAGACAGACTCCATTATGCCAGGATGTGATCACTAAACTTTTCAAAGTTGTTAAAATCCTCTAGGTGTCAATGATTACTGGAAAGGACTGTCAAACCTAACAAACATTAACTTTTGTAAAGAAGTTATATAAGCAGCTTCTTTTTTTTCTTTAAATCACAGGTCCTAAGTAACTATTTCTTAATTCTGCAAGCATTAAAGGATTTATCTTGTAGTGTAAGTTTTATGATACATCTTAGGGAATGAAAATAAATGGGAGGAGAACAGGGGCAGAATTTGCTTCGTAAGGTCCTAATCCAGAACTACAGTACAAGAACTTCATTTATAAACAGCCATGTCTTCTATATTACCTAATTCTCATAACAAAGTAATTGTACTTTAATACTTGAAAAGATACACGTATTTTAGCAAGACAAAGATGCTTTTCACGCTCAATTTATGACTGATAGAATGCAAATTAAAGGGTAATAGTCAAAACCAGAAGAAATAGTTTTAGGATGTGTCTGCAGATATCTGCAGTAGTAGAGAGACAATTAAAAAAACCACAGACATCCAAAACTTTGCACACAAATGTTCACTGGGAACATTGTGTGAGATCATGCTACTTTGTCTCCCTTTTGTGTGCATGTTCCTGCCCTGCAAGCAGCAACAGAAGTCAAGTGTAGAGGTCCCACATCACAGTGACCTGATTGAGGATGAGCATATTCTGATTTTTGTATTGGAAACTTCTATTTCAACAATGGAAAGAGAGCCATGTCACAAACATTAAATTTAAAAAAAACCCTCAAAACCCTTGGCTAAACTAAGCAATTCTTTCTTATGACATTTAGTTTCCAATACACTTTCCCCCAAATAATTACCAATCTAGTGATGTGTACTTTCTAAATCCATTATGTGTATTACACTGCTGAGCTTGTTGAACATAAGGTTCTTGTGTCAAATGCCAGAACACTGTGTTCAGTAGGTGCTAAAAATTCACACTAATTTTATTAGCACGATTTAGACCAGGAGGCAAGCAGAGATCAACACTCATTTTCAGCAGTGTGTTGAGGCCAGAGTTTTACCTATTCCTCCAAGTCTCAAGGGCAAGGAAGGGGACTGAAGAGGTGAAACCTATAGAGAAGGAAAAAATCAGCATGTTTTACATGGGGGCGTAAGGGAGAAACTGTTCCCCTCTACATATTCTTGAACAGTTTGGTGTATTGCCAAATCAGCTCTCAGCCACTTATTAGGACTCAATTTCTGCGCTGGTCGCTGCCAAAAGGAATGCTCTCAGTAAGAGCAGCCCTGTTTTACCAAGCTACTCACATTTGTGCTATCAACTTCAATAGTCTGGGATTGCCCATCTGAGCACAACTGCAATATTAGTAAGACTACCTCAATGACTCACATCAATCACGTTTGAAAAGTGGACAAATTTATAAATGTGGTTTAAAAAAAATCTAATTACCTTTCTTCTTCATTTGCATTTCTCTTGATCCAGGAGGTGCATTAATATCTCCTATCCCCTGAAAGTATACGTATTTCTTCACAGTTATCAAATTGGGTGCAAACTTCCAAACATCCTCTCTATCATCAATGATGCAAACCATGGAATCTCCACATGGAAAGAGATCTCTAAGAGACAAAACAGTTGATAAATTGAGAAAATTATATAGCAATGAAAGCAATTCCTGTTGATGCTCTGATTTACTACGAGCATGATCTGCAGCACATGGAACTTACAAAAGGAACTTACAAAAAGTCAGCAATATTAAAGTTACAGCATTCAAAATACAACCTTTGAACAAATTGAAGTTAGTGAAAAAAAAGGAAACAGCTCTTTTAAAATCTCTGTCCCAAAGGCTAGAAGCAGAAAACATGGAACCTCTCCAAGAACAAACCATTTCAACATTTCAGTCTAGTTTTCACTGGTTTTTGTCAACCAATAACCCAAAGTCAACTACCACAAGGTCAATACAAGACCTATATATAGATAGGAAAAAGACACAAGAAGAGTTTTTAAAGAGTAGATTCACTCAATCCACGATAAAGGAAACAGAAGTACTAGTATCACACATCACCTAGGAGGAAGGGGAGGTAGAGTACTTAAGATGCATATAGAAAACAGAGCAAGAAAAGAAAAAAAGGTTCTCATTTGCTGTAGTCAGGTGTGGAGGGGTAGTAATTTTTAGTATTTCATAAAGCTGGATTAAACATATCTGTCTTAGAAAAAATCTTGGCTTTATACTCTGAAAAAGATCAGAATGTGAACATAGTTTAGAATATGAATTCAAGGCTCTAGATGACCTAATTTCAAGAAACACTAGGAACAGAAGGTGCTTTTAGCACATTTGAAAGCCAGAACACTAGGTATCAATTATGAATTAAACTCAAACTGAGAATTTTGGTTTAATTAAAAAAATCTACAACATACAAGTAATTATAAGAGATCACAAGACAAAGTGGAAGTATGGTTGTTATTACAAGAATAAGAAGTGTAAGTGAAAACATGATGCCACTCCACCACACTCTGACTGTTCTGCTACCACAGAGCCCATTAAGTAGAGGAAATGCTGCAATGCCCAACACACCAGTTTTACTGAGATGGTGTTGATATTTAAGAGGCACACAAAGAAGGATATAAACACATTAAATGCAGAGAGAGTAATTTTTATTTTTTTTAGTATATTTTCTCTGTTTCTTGTCCTGTTTTGTACAATGCCTAAGACTCATATACATACCTAAGATTCCCAGTTTTAGAAAATGGATCGATACATTCATCCCTTGACAATATCCGATGGGAAAAAAGCTTCTTTTCAGGGTCCAAAAATCCTTTTGGAAGAAGAAATTAAAAAGTTAATGTTCAAGATGTTTGTTCCTTGTTTATGTTTTATATACTTCAGCTATTTTGATTTGTACAACAGCAGTTTAACAGACAATTTTAAGGCACGAGATCGTGTGGGAGAAAGTACAGTGGATCAAGTATTTGTAGCTCATTCAGTGAGAATCATTTTTAAAAACTGCATCTAATGTTCTTTCAAGATGGCAACAAAACTGAATTTGTGATAGCCAAGTAAATTAAGGCTGAAAGAGATACAGCAGGTGACAGATACAATTTTTGCAACTTACATTTATCTCTCTACAGTTGGTTCTTTAAAGCTAAATGCTCTCCTTAGCTCATTATGCCTAGGGACTGCAGAGAAGTCTCACAAGAGTCGGCAATGTGCTGCAATACTTAAGCACAGTAGGAAGTTAAGGGACAGTTCCAGCCGGAGCTCTTGCATTTGTAGGTTTTAAGTTGTACCTCTAACAACTACTTCAATACATTTACACATAATGAATATATCCTGGGATTTCTAGAAATATTTAGGCCCAGCTGTAGTAACCTTCCTGACTGCACTCTTTAAAACAAACAAATAAAAAAAAAACCCCAAACCAAACCAGAAGCTGTGCTAGCTGATCCTAAAGCAAGATAAAGTGCCATTATTTAGGAAAATGGTGACTTGGGTGTACAAACACACATACACATGCTTCTGAACCTAGTCTCCAATAATGAAGTTCACCTTCATCAGCAAAGCACAGCCACGCAATTGCTTAGAAAGAAACTGGCACATTACATACTAACCTGTATTTCTCCTTTTTCTGAATTTGTACTGAAGCTAGTATCAACTTCTCATTTTTCTTATGAATAATACAAGGCAGTCAATACTTGCTTGGGAACAGTCTTTTCAAGTTTTACTGTCTTTTATTTTAAATGGTGGCCATATTATAGCTAGAAACAGAGTTGAATAGGACTACAGACTCTATGGACCAACTTAAATTTTCTTTCAAGGAGCTCAGATTTGCATAGAACATACGTTCAACTCCTTTTAACAGTCTAACTTCCAAGAGTACCTTAAGTTGGGACTTCAAAAACAAAGTTTAAAAAAAATCAGTCACCACTTCTGAAAATTGATCTTGTATGTACTTAATATTAATGTGTAATTGGAATAACTTAAAACCCATAAAAGCAAGAAAATTCTGAGTTAAGGACAGAGGTTCAACCTTAACTCACCCGACTATGCTTAAGAATTGCTGCAAACTCGTAGAATCATCCCCTGTAGTGAGACCCTTGCAGTACCTAGGCATAATGAATTGAGAGAATTAGCTACAAAGATTTATTGCTGTACACACAGATACTTTGACAAACCACAAAAGCTGTCATACAAGTTGCTGTTCTCCCCAACAAAATTCTCTATGCTGAATTAGACAGAAGTGCACTGATTACATGGGAAAGCTTCAATGAAGCACTCAGCTGCAATGTTGCTGAGTTAAAACTGTAACAAAACCAAAGTTGAACTAAAAAAGGCCAAATGCAGAAAGCCTGGATGCCAAGGATCAGAGATAAAGTACCATTCCAAAGCGTCACAGTAATGTTTTATGTGTAAACCAAGAATACACTGAGGATAGAGCTCACAAAAGATTCATCTGCAAAGATACAAGCCCACCTTAGTAGAGTCCAAAGCTAAGCTACGTGAGCAACAACACAGAAAACAGCACTGGTCTATTTTTAAAAAGTTCTTTCAAGATGAAACTGTTTGGTTTCTTTTAGATGTTCCCTAGTCAACTAAATCATCATAACAATCAATTTGATGTTTTCACATCTCAAGGAAAGGGCAGGTAACATTTCATTAATCATACATAATTTGTTTTCTCCAACACACCAGGCACCCACCAAAGCTGCTCTCTCACTCTCCTCTGCAGCTGGATCAGGAGAGAAAATATAACAAAAGGGTCATGTGTTGAGATAAGGACCAGGAGGGACCAGGACAAAATAAGCTACCAAATCAAGCTTCCATTTAGTCTCATAAATCAGACACTGTGCTAGCTATGCCCCCAGGTTTCCTGAACAAACCAAAGACACTATCACTATCCTTTGCCACATTAGGAAAGACACTATCCAGTAGCCTCACCTAGCAGAGACTATTCCCCCAGTTGTTTGTTTCCCATTATCTTAGACTGGGTCTTTGCATACAGACTTGCCAAGCCATATTGCCTGCTGTTACAGACTCTCTTAAGAGTTTGTAAATAAATAAAAGTTAAGTTAAAACCATCATAAGATACAAAGTTGAAAACTAACTCATACTGAGGACATCTCAAATCCCAAAAACTAAGTTAAATAGCAATTCCCAGGAGAAGTTATATAACAGTTGGAATCAACATGAATTTGAAGAAGTCCTTTTATAAATAAAACTAAAATTGAATTTCTGAAGAACCAGGTTACCTTCAGTTCTACTTGAGATTCTACTTTACAGCCTGGAAGGAGCTGTTGACCTAATCTTTCAAAAGCTGGGACAACTTCAGGCACTCATGATTATACATACACACTGTATATATTCTGTAATATACTTGCTGTAACAAACCATACATGTGAATGCCCTTGACTTGGTCCTACTTTCTATATTTCCTTGTAAATCTGGAGTGATTTCACAGTGCTTTATTATTGCCTAATAGCATCTGAACTCAAAATTCACTATGGTATTTTACAACTAACTTTTAAGATGACATCAGTTTTAAAGATACCAAACTTCTCTTATGCAGAGTAGAAAAAGAAATTAAGTAACAATTGCCCAAAATAATTATTAAGTAGAGAAATAATCCAGGGAGCTCTAGATAATAAAATTCAAAGCTCATCTTCATAAACATACAGCCAGATATCACATTGTAAACATGTCAAACTAAAAAAAAAAAATTAGGATAAATTATCTCAGCAGACATAAATGGTGTTCACAAATATCAGCTAATCCCACTTAACAGCTGGCAAGAGTCAGCTGAGATGAGAGAAGGACTGACAAGACGTCATCTCTTTTTAAAAGCTTTCTAGGACAGGAAAGGAGCAGCTCAGAGCTCAGAATTCACAAAGAAATATAGGATGTATACAACAGGACCTAAGCAAACAACCTTTTTCTTATGAAAAAGATCCCCAGCATTTTATTACAAGTTTTTCTTTATGTAACACAGAGATAAAACATCAAACTGACAGTTCTGAGAGAAATCATTTAACCAACACTGCCATCAAGTGTTCTTTATATGTATCAGATATGTATCCCTCTAATATTGCATCTTGGCTGCACAGGTGGACCAAAGGCTGTATCCAGAGTTTGTCCACAGATTTCATCTGAAACTATTACCAGCACTGCACAAGTAACCCACTTGCAGTTTGAATGCTTTTGATGAGGTTAAACAGCTTCATGCAGAAATCCAGAAGTCTGTGGGTGTCAGGAAGCAGCAGTACCCTAATTTGCTCATTTGGTGGCTATTTCCTCTATGGAATAAACAAGGTAGTTTGAGTATGATGACGGCAGCGTCAGCCTGTGGCAGCACAGGGACTGCAGCGTTACCCACACTGGGGCTCAGAGATTTTAATGGGCAGAAGACCAAATCACACATTGAGAGAAGACAGGGAACACTTGGACATCATGAGTTAACTAGCTCTGCAACTCCTCCCCGGCTCTGAAGGCCACTTGCTATACAGCTTCTGACCTTAGGCCACATCTTGGCACACAGATCCACGTGAGGAAGATTGCCCCCCACTTTGACTACCACATATTTAAACCTAGTGCAGAAGAGAACTACTCCTCTTCTGCTGATGATAAAAACGCATTCTAAGAAGGATGGAAGGGTAAGAATTGTTAATGCATTAGCAGTACACAACACTTAATCCAACAGCAAGACTGACAAAGCTTTAGAACAGTCTTCAAACTGCAGTCAAAGACTGAGTGACATCGAAACATACATTTGGATGGGCAGAACAGGACATGCCTCAGACCTTTCAAGGAAAATTAGCTGGAGACCACAAACAAGCATCACATTCTGATTACAGAAATATTGTATGTTGTCATTCAGAAGTCTCTTGTCACTGCAAGCTTCTTCTATGGCATTTAACATGCATAAGGAGTTGTTTAGTTATATATTTTTTTCTGAAGTGTTTTAGGGCTAACTAGGATAGCTAGCTCTCTATTTTGGAGAGCTTCCTTTCTTGTCAAGAGGTGTGATTACTGAGATGCTGTTGAAAGCACTCCAGGCAAGATGACAAAAAAAAGCAAATGTGAAAGACAATTGAAAAAAAGCTAGGAGATATGGAACAGTAGCATGGATAGTTCAACAATCAGAGTCATAGCCTAAAATATTGTTAATTATATTGTCTTTGACCTACAGACTTGACAAAGGGAAGCACGAGGAGAAAATGCTCTTCTGACAGGGAAGACTAAAATCGGTTTTTACCCCATCTTACAGTTTAAACATAAGGTGTCCCTCCTAACAGGATTCAGACCCATACATTTGTACAACCAGGGCAGGTTTCTTTTGTGCTTCTTGGAAAAAAGAAAATATTTCAGCCAGTGACCCACACAATCGACTACTATTGTTATAATCCAAATACAAGTTTTCACTTACTAATAGAAAATATTTTTAAGTTCTTGAGAAAAATATTTGAAAATACTGCTAGACTTCTGTTTTTCCTGAAGTAAGTGCATCTCAGCTCCAGGACACAAATAGAACTGCTGTAAATTGATTTATAGCAGCAGAAATTCCTTTGGTGAATGGAAACAATGGGCTGGGTGGTGTTCCCCACAGGATGAGATAATGTCAGATCACTGAGTTTTATGGAACAGGTACATTAGATTTGTAAGACAAGTGAAATTGCATCTGATTGTTGGAATCCATCAACGTAATTTCTTACTTAATAAGAAGGCACTAGTTAACAATCCAAATCTCTAACCATCAGCAAAGCAGAGCACATCTCATGGGGAAAAAAAGGATTATTTCTAAAATTACAGGCCATACAGGCACTGCCTTGTAAACAAGCTAAGAATTCTACTTACTGGACTATTTAGGAGGTGGTTTTGCACAAGACAAAGAACAAATACTTGAAGACAACTGCATAAAGAAAATTAATTATATGAGTATGAAGGTAGGGTAGGTAAACATTGTTAAATGTAACATACTACTCACCTGCAATTGTATGTGCATACAGTCTGCTGCCAAAAGTAAAAACATGTAATTCATAGAGCTTGGCAATTTTTTCCAGGAATTCCTTACAATGAGGACGCAAACGTGTGTGCAGCATAGGCTCACCTCGACCTAATTGGAAATGAAATATTCCCTGGAAGAAAAAGCATGTTGAACATTATCAAAATAGCAAACAGAAATTCCAGCATTTCAGAACTACCCTCTTCTCTCTCTTCAACTTTATTTGGTCCAACTCTACCAAAGCAAGTTTTGGCCACAAGATTATGCAGATGAATAAAATCTGTGCCAGGTAGTCCCAACAATAAGGTTTTCAAATGCAGGAAGCTGTACTGTTGAAAAATAAACGATGCAGGTGGCTTTCATTCAAACCTTTACTTATGGTAAACCAATCAGAGAAATTTCTCAACCTGCTGAAGATCCTGCTTCAGGAAAGTTCAGGATCTCACTACAGTCAATACCTCTCAGTGACCTTCTGACAGACTCATTTCAATACACACTGAGCTCAGAGAAAGTATTTTCTTCATCCAAAAAAGTCTATGTGTATGGAAACATAGTATTAGAAAACAAACCAGGAGGGAAGCTTGCAGATAAAGATCCCCAGTTAAAATGCTAACCCTGAAAACCTCAAAATATTTTTAAAAGTATTTTTCTTTAAACCATGCATTCATACAGATAGAGGCATAGCCTTTCAGACACACAAGTTCTTTTAATCCTTACATTGAATATTCATGGTTCCCTTTCCTCATAATTGCAATGTACATTTCTAGCTTGTTTTTTCCTAGCAATTGTGAACATATGCTGAGCCCACTGGACATGCAAGAATGGCAAAAGGAAAGAAAAGAACTAAGAAATCACAATTTGCATGATATTAATGTTTGAGTTTGCATCCTCTTGTTCAAGACACTGTACACATTTCAACATGTTTCCTGTTTAAGAGCTTCCAAATCCGAAATGTTACAAGCCAATACCCCTCCTCAGTTCAATAGCAAGTGTTTAATGAAGAAATTAAACAGCAACACCCAACCTCTCCCTGCCTCACTCCCCCCAAAAATATTTTTAAAAAATCACTACACATACTCATGGAAGAACACAGCAACACACAGAATTGCCCAAAAAAGGGACTTTGAACAGTAATTCACTGTGTCTGCCTCAGACCTGGAGGGAAAATAGTTTCATTATTGAGTACTCAGCTTGTGAATTGCAGAGGGAGGAAAGCAGAGATTAAAAATAGCTACCTGAAACATCTCTCAAAATGATTAGAAAGGAAAAGCACAGGAAAGCATGAACGGAAGAAAGAAAACGTCAAGTTAAATGTAAAGAAAAAGGAACATATTATGGAAGACTGGTTTCTCATTTTATTTTATTCTTCAACTACAATTGTACCTAACCATAGAATGTTCTTTTAAAGAACCATAATTTAAATATTGTCAGAAACATTCCTGTTGCTACACTGGCTTGCAAGTTAACTCCAAATACCTTATTGGACATTTGCTGGCAGTGCTGTTCTGTAGTATGGATCAATGTCTGGTCCAAATCTACCATGAGCACCAGTTTTCTATTTCGATGTAGTCGCTGTTGATCTTCTCTTCCCAGCTGCTCAGCTTGCTGTAAAAGAAATATTCACTGCTAAGCTTAGGTTCATAGAAATAAATTAGGTTTATTGCCTTTTGTGTATTGTAAAAGTGAGAAGCATTTCTGCTACAAACTAACTGCACATGATGCCTCAGCATAACTGTAGCAATGGCAACTGTGCAATGATTTTTTTAAAGAAAAAAATTTTGCTCTCAAAGTCTACTCTCAGATCTTTGTGACACTTTTAACTCTTAAAATTCATAAACTCAACATAAAATTTTCAAATTTAACAAATAAGTAACCAGTGACAGAATTTAAGGCCCAGTGCCTTGACTGGAATTAGCAGTAGCTTTGAACACAAAGGAAAGCTCATCAGTAAGATTGGGAACTTCTGACTACTATGTCCAGTAATTTTGCATCATTAAGGACAATACCTCTGACAATCCCACACCAAGTATAAAACCAAAGCTGCTGGTGACAGAAATGATACCTCCCAACTTCAGATTACAGAACATATGCCTTCAGACATAGTTAAGATTGTGCAGTTCCACGTGGACACTAACAACAAAGACTTTATAATCCAGTAAACATGAGTCAAGTTTACTCCTCTTGCATGTGCTTACAAACTTTCCAAGTACCATGTGAAGCTCTGTGTTCACTTAATCACTTCTGACAGCAAGTTGCAGTGTAACCCTCAAGACAGCTGAACTAAAAGTAAAGTTAGGGCACTACAAAGCAGCAAGGATCAAGTGCAAACTGCCCTTTGAAACACTCCTCTATGATGGAGACACCTCTAGCTGCTTACATCTTCACAGCTCCCCTCATTGGTGTTCTTTGAATAATTACCAAAGACAAAAAATCAAGTAGCAACATAAAAAAGTTAAAACAGATCAGGTGGACAAAGATGATAAACAATGTTTATCTTCAAAATAAACATGCTCTTTCCCCTTACACAAACTAAGGGATAAACAAGCATATTTTGATAACTCAGATGAATATTTGAAACATTCATGAATTCAGAATATTTGGAATATTTGAAAACAATGAAATAATTTTACCATAAAGGTAAGTTGCAGACAAACTAACTTCACTATATCTAGTGGGTCAATTTCAAGGTGGAAGTTAAATCTAGGTTTCAGAGACATTGCAAGCTTTGAACAGATTTCAGCTGGAACTTTTCACTAACTGTTCACTCTTAGTGACAAAAATGTTCAACTAGAAAGTTTACAGGCTGCTGTCAAAGTACTATCTTTTCAGTACACAGCTCTAAAAAAAACCAGTATAAAATCTGGTAAAAATCAATCTACACTACAATGAACTCACAAAAACCTGGGGCTACTAATGTTCAATCCCAAATTCCTCTTCAAAGAGAAGCCATACTTCCCACGCACAACATTTAAGAAACTACTATAATTAAATTTCTCAGCTGTGGAGCTACTGTGAAAGGTGTGAACAAAGAAAGCATGATGGTACTTACCTCAGAGCTAACTTTCAGTTCTGGGACACTGTGAACCATTGATACAGTTGCTGTGGATAACGGTACGCTCTGTTTTCCATTCTTGCTTCGTATCCTAATCACGGAAAAGCAGCATGACATGAGAGAGTAACAGTTTAGTGAAATATTAAACAGACCAAAATCTGTAGTCTCAAACTAATCACCACCAAAAATTGATTTAAAAGAGCTATTTTAACTAACACACTCTTTCAAATTCTTGCTAATGCAAGTTACTAGACAAAATGGATAGAGATCACAGAAGTTCACTAGAAAAAACCCTGCAAAAAGTCACTTGCAGTAAGTTATACTTCCATATCATTATTTCATGACACTAAGACGAAACACATTTAAGTATTAATCTGCATCAAAAAAGCAAGCTATAAACTAGGTACACCTACCAAACCACTCAAATTTAGAGCTATTATGCTTTTTATTTTTTTTTGCAATCACATGCTATTTTTCCAAGCTAGAGTATGAAAAACTTAAGCAAAGGACAGGCAAAGTTACTCTCTGCACATAGAGTGACTTACAGGTGACTGCTGCTTCACAAATACCATCCAAAAAAATCCCCATATATGCTCTTCCTATTTGCACAAACAGAATGAGGAACTCTTTGTATGCTCGTGTTTATTTTGGTTATGTGCATATTATACACACAGTCTTGGTGGTACACAGATGGGTGCAAGTACCAACAAAAAAGAAGTGTCACCCTTGGGTGCATACATATATAGGACACAGAGTGTGTATGAATGCACATATGACTATGGAATTGCTTGAAAACTGACCAAGCAACCCTGTATACGATCCCTTTCACTAGCTTACAGCTTACATCAATCAATTTATTGGTAATTCTGACACTTAATTGATGATTCACCAATATTAATAAATACTACCCAAAAAATTTTGTCCTAGATGACACATGAATGTTTTAATTCTCCTACATACCAGTCCTATTAATAACAAGGTTTTGTATCAGATCCATAACAAGAGTTAAACCAGATTTCACTTTGTGACAAGCAAACTTCTGAGGAACAACTGTACTGAGCTGAGGCACACACAATCACAGACAGGTATCTCTCACTGTACCATGGTGTATGGCAGCATTGATGTCCAGAAACAAAAAGTATTACTTGGCTGAAGTTCACATGTACATTTTAGCATCTTACATCCTCTGCTTCAGAGTTCAGAAAATCTCATATATAACCCTGAGAGGCATTTTAAATGACCCTTTAAAAATTACTAACTGTTTTCAGACCATTAGTTGAATGACTACTAAGAACGCTGTACTTGCTTTTCTCTAAACAAGAAAGGCGTCAATGCTTTTGAATTGTCTTCTGATGTAGGCTCAGCAGACATAATGCAGTATTTCAGACGTGTAAGCCATTTTGTATAAAATGAAGACACATACATAAGACATAAGTAAGAAGTATTAAATGAAAAAAACTTAATTCACTGGATACCTTGAGTTTTTCTGGATTTTTCATTAAATGACAGCAGTAGAGCAATATTTAGATGTGACTGTATTCAAACCTCAAATCAAGTATTCCTTCAGGACAGACAAAGCCCTCTTCATGATTATCCTAACTTTGCTAGGTTTGCCAAATAATACTTGTTTCTAAAATATTAACATTCAACTTTAAGTAAGAAGTTATATTCAAACATCAACCAGGCTACTTCTTGCATAGCACTCTCAATATTCGGTCTACTTGCACTAGTTTGTGGGACAATGTTCACAAAATAATTCTTAACAATGAGTATGAATTAAAATGAAACTAAATATTTCCAGCCAAATGAATGAGTATGCAACATTAACTTATAAAATTCAGGCAACTATACAGCCTGTTTTGTAACAGCTGTTGAATTAGTAATGTGATATATATAAGAAACATTCTCTTTACCAAGCAATGAGACAGAGCAAAGGAGAAATTCAATCATCTTTTGAATTTGCTTTCTTTTTCGCCTAGGGCTTAAATTCCCTTAGTTCCATGGCAGAATGTTTAACAAAAAATTGAAAACAGTTAAGAAGCCTTAAATTGAAAGCACTGGAGACAAGCTAGCTCCTATTCAGACACAGTACAAATGAAGCAAGGTCGTATGAATGAGACTGGTATTACCTCTCAGCTATTTGCACCTGCATACATAGAGCTCTCAAGTTAACTAAGCCACTGTTGACACTCCATACAACTCTCAGTCTCAGGGTGAGTACATGGAAAGCAAAGTGTGAGGAGAATTTACCTCTCTACACATGGCTCCTTATATTTTCTACCTAAGTTACCCTACATCATCTCCAAGAAAAACGAGCATGCATAGTTCTTAAATCCTAAATGAATGGAGACCTCAGACCAGCCTTCCAGTACCTGAAGGGCCTCAAAGAGACCTGGAGAGGAACTGTTTACAATGGCATGTAGAGATAGGACAAGGGGGAATAGCTTTGAATGAGAAAAAGCGTAGGTTTAATTAGCTGTAAGGATAAAATTGTCCTCTGTGAGAGTGGTGAGGCACCAGAACAGGCTGCCCAGAAAAGTTGTGGATGCCCCATCCTTGGAAGTGTTTAAGGCCAGATGGGATGGGGCTCTGAGCAATGTGGTCTAGCAGAAGGTCTCCCTCCTCATGGCAAGGGGGTTGGAACTAGATGACCTCCAAGTCCCTTCCAGCTCAGCATATTTTATCACTATATTTAGACAAGACAGATGAGCTTGAATCCCTAATCAAAAGCAAGGAGAAATTGGAAAAAAGAGCTGACATTACTTACTGAGTTAAATCCTGGCCACATTCTGCACACAAGCCTTTCATAACAACAGGATGGCTGCATCCTTCCAGTCTCACCAAGACAGTCCTGAAAAAGATGTAGGTATTCCATTTACAGTAGGCAGATTACAGACATGTAAATCAGTAACCTGCGGATTGAATGAATTCAAAGAATAAATTCTGGTTATGACTTGAATGTCAGCCCCGTAAGATAAATACTTTTGCCACAACATGTCAAAAAAGACAACCACATAAATTTTCAAATTATTAGTTTTCACAACTTTAAAAGCCACTGATTCATATACTAATGTCAGTTTCTAATCACAGCTTAGCAAGGAAATTTGATGAGAACAAGTATTGTTCGTCCAGAAACAGTTTACATTCACTTAGATACACCTCCCCATTAATATCCTACTGAGCTACACAGTAATGAAAACCAAATGCAGAAACTTCAACATCACAGAACAGCTCAGATTCTCTTCTTTAAAAGCACTGAGCCCAACCATTAACCTAACATTGCCAAGCCCACCACTAAAACATGTCCCAAAGCACCACATCTGCATGTCTTAAATTCATCCAGGGATGTCCCTAGGCAGCCCATTCCAATGCCTGACAACCCTCTCTGTGAGGAAATTTCTCCTCAAATCCAGTATAAACCACCTCTAGCACAACTTGAGGTAATTTCCTCTCATTCTATTGCTTGATACTTGGAAGAAGCAACTCCCACCTGGCTAAAACCTCCTTTCAGGCAGCTGCAGAGTGGTAAGGTCCCTCCTTGAACCTCCTTTTCTCCAGACTGAACATCTCCAGCTCCCTCAGCTGCTCCTCATCAGACTTGTGCTCTAGATCCTTCAATGTCCTTTTTGTACTGACAAGTCCAAAATTTAACCCAGGATTTGAGGCATAGCCTCAACAGTGCCAAACACAGCAGCAGATGTGTTCTATACCAAACTCAGCTTATTATTTTCATGCCAGACATATATTGCTTCAATCCTCTCATAAAAATATTTTAATTTCTCATCCTTAAGCCTTGAAATGACACATCTTAAAATAAAGATAGAGAAAAGGATATTTTATTCTTTCTTTTAAGCAATGGCTAAACTAAAACAGAAATTAGAGCTGGAAACAGAGAAATGCAACATTCACTATTCCAAACTGTTTAGAAGACAAACTCTACTTTTCAGTTGAAGTCCAACTAAAGTATTCCTTCTCTAGTTATCAAAATTCCAGGGCTTGAAAATATCATTATTTATTTTCTTTCAAACACTTAACAGCCATTATAAGAGACTTGTTTTCTTCAATACAGTTGGAGAAACTGATCCTTCAAACTTATTTTTTCAAAAATTTTAGTAAGTAGGTATAGTTCAGCTACTACAAAATTTCACCAACTCTGTGATAATGAGCTACATCTCCCTAATACTAAAAAAAAATTTAAAAGGTCAAGCAGCTAAAAAAAAACCCCAATCAAAACCCAAAACTTGAGCTTTTTCTTAAACTGGCTGTAGTGTTTTAAGCATGGCTTCAAACCTGTAGGCAATAAGAAGAAAACTGTTTTGCAAGCTCAAATCTCGCATTCATATATCTGACTACTAAGTGTTTGGGAATTCCAAGCAGAAATCTACTTTCTAAACAATACCTGCAACTGCTTACTTGCAGTGTGTCCCTTGTTCTTCAACAACCAGAAGAATGATGACTCTACTAACAAAGCTGCAGTTCATGCCCACAATGAGGTTTATTTACCTCTTTGAGAGCAGGTCAGGTTTATTTCAAAAGAAATCTTCACAAGCCATCACATACCAGCATTCCCATTTACAAAAGTGCAGATCTATGTCCTTCTCACTGGCAGACATTATCTGCTTGGAAATTACACCTCCTCTTCCTCTGTAGGCATCTTAGATCTTCTCTTTATAAACATGGTAAGTATTTCAAAGAAAACAAATAATTAGTCTTGGCTTTTTAAAAGAACTGCACAAGATAAAGTATTTTTGTGGCCCTTCACTAGTGGCAATTCACTGTGGATTATTTCACAGATTTCACAGAATTTAGGTCTCCTCTCATCCCTCTATGTTTGCATTATTTAATTTGACTCCTCTCCCCACTTTCTTTGACAATATGTCTATCTTCCTGTCTTTTTCACAGATTCACTGCTAAGCTCCTTTTCAGGCTACCAACTCACACTAATGACCATGTCAAAATTTTTATTTCTCACCGTGTGTTCAGTGTATGAATCAGAAATTACAGACACACCTGAAAGACCAAAAACCCACCCCATAGTAAAAGCTACAGAAACATGCTTAAGAGATTGCAGTGACTGAGTTTATACCCTAAATGAATTGGTTTTCAATACTTCAGGAGAAAAACAGCCTTTCAATGCCAGCTTAGAAGGCACAATATCCCTAGACATTCTCTACTTTGCAGTCAAGGTAACCTGACACTCCAGGTATGCAACAGGAGAACCTGGCATACTCTTGGGTATGAGGTGTGATTCAAAATTAGACATGTAAGAGCAAAGATTTTTATTACAAAATTAGAGTTCTAAACTATTCATTGATACTGTTCCTAAAAATTCTCATACCAAGCATGACCGCTCAATAGCAGTTTTGCCCCTGCAAAATCTAAACATAACCAGAACTCCAGGCCACACTAAGATGTACTGGAGATAAAATAAAAAGTACATGATATCAAGTCCTCTGTCGTACTGTTCTCTGTGATGTTTAACTCAAGAAGAACTCTAGAACCCTGATAAACTTCTGAGCAACATACAATCACATCATCAAGTTTCAATTACAACTGTCAGGATCTTAGGCAGACTCCTCTCAGGAAAAAAAACCCAACACTACTTAGTGCTACAGAAAGCCTGAACTCTACTAACGCCTAGGCATACTTAAATTTTAGCATATGTGCTTTAATTAGTAAAAAGAAGCAAACAAGTAGGATAACTTTAGTTCCTTTCACACCTGGAAGCTCTCCTTTTACTGTTGAAGTGAGGGATTTTCAAAATGTAGTGGCCAAGATTGAAGCCAACTATCAGAGAAAAGTGAGCTGAAATCAAGTGTGCATGTCTGGTTTTACAATGGCTGCATATACCAAACATGGGTTCAGGTTTCTGCCTGTTCCCTTCTCCAGGTCATAAGTGAAACCCACTTAAAAGAACAGACCCTTTCCCTACTCCATTTCTACAAAGAATAAACAGATTCTCCCTCCTGCCCCCTCCAAATATAAGGGGTTACAGCACACTCTACTGCTGGCAACACTATTAGCATCTTCCTCTTCTTCAGGACCCACCTGGCGATAAGCAGAGCTCAACTGGTTACTTCAACAACAGCATTCCAAGGAAAATGCCACAAAAGATGCTAAATTTTTTTTCTAATTTTACAAACTGTCTCAGCTGTGCAGATGAGCTGGGTGAAGCAACTGGCTAAGAACCACTGGGCTGTGACAAGCACACTTTTTTTTGGGCAACTGCAGAGGTGGTAATTTATTCCAATACCCAGACTGATAGCTAAATGACTGCAAGAGAACCACAAACTACCTACATGTTTTCTTTGGTACAATGAAACTTGAACCAGTAAATAAAGAAACCCAGTCTGGGCCCTCATTCACATTCCTTCCAGATGTGCTTGTAAACAACAGAGAAATCAGGTGTGCCATTAAAACAAAATTTTGATTTTTGTGGCCACAATCATGAATAGGAACAGACATTTACCAACAGCCTGAGGACGCAGGTTACCATAAGGTCACCACTGTTCTCCCAGTACTTCCACACTTACATCCTGTTTCTAAACCAAGTCCTTTAATAATATCTTCTTTAAGACAGCAGCATGGGAAAGAAAAAAAAAAAAGGGGGAAAGCTTTCATGAAATCCAATCTGATTTTTTTGCTTTTATTAACAGAGGAAATCAATGCCTGTGCTAATCCTAAGGCCTGGTCATTACTGCCAACTTCAAATGGAAGAACTTTGTATCAACCGTAACCATAGCACTTGTTCCGTAACTTCATCACATCGGAAAGCCAAAACAGAGTTCTCATGTCTGTGCTTACTCCTCAGCTATAGCAACCAGGTTACCAAATCACTGAAGGGAACCCACTGCAAACAAAAAGCAATCCCTTAAAGGTTTTAGTATTGCCTTTTTTTTTTTTTGGCTGATTGGTCGTTTTTTTTTTTAAAGCATGATCTACCACTTCACCAGCAAGTGCAGGAGTTGAAGGAGAACAGAAACAAAAACTTCTTGAGATTTTTTTTTTCCACGGTAAGTTAGCTACCTGCATCAGGAGATGAAGGCCAGCTGCAGCACATGAGTACAATGGCCATGAGATCTCTGTCGTTGTCTTCAGTAAAGCTCTGTATCTCAAGGATACTCAGCATAACACAGGAATAGAGAGGTTCCCTCTGTTACTTTAAATTAGTCTAACCTGACTGTACATTAGCCATGGCCTTCTATTACAGCTTGGCTTCACTTCCAGAGGCAACTGCTCCAATGACATGCTGCCAGAGAAAGGCAATAGCCTACTCTCTTTACTCCCCACCTTCATGTTTCCTCTCAAAGCCCACCCCCTCCTCTGGCACTTCCAGAAAGGACTACTTCAGTACACTGCAAGATAGAACTCATCAGTCCCAACCAAGTTTTCTGCTCGTTTTAGAGTCAAGCAGCTGGTAAGAGCAGGCCATCAAGGGTGACTGATCAAAGCTGCAAATGTTTTACAAACAGGACTAAGACTGGGGAAAGACAGACACAGTTTGAACAACTCACATTTTCTCTCCACAGTAACCAGGCCACTTTACTAGCATTTATCTTGCCTATCTGTCAAGACTAGCTTGGACAACTGCAAGTCATGGAAATGTAAGTTTTACTTATTATGTTAAAGTTTGTATCAAGGTACCATGCATTGGCATTGAAAATATAGTGCAATATAGTGCAAATTTATAAAGTGATGCTACTGCCCTGTGCTGACTTGTATCTCATGCGAGTATTGGCAGCCTAGCAATTGCTGGGTTTCCTCAGCTCTGTTTGGTATAAAGAGAGACATCAAATACCTCATGAAACACACAGACCAAGTTGTCACTGTGATCACTTAAAGCTTGTGTCCTCAATCTGATGCCATGCGCCCTTCCAATTAGCATTAGAAGATGTCTAAGTGTACCAATGCAGCAAAAGGAGATGCTAGTGTGTAAGTGAACAGAAGCCACTGCCCTGGTTCTGCAGAATGCTCAAGGGGGTGTTCCTGGCAAACTGTCAAGGGGTAAAAACACCAAATGAACACATCTTCAGACCAATGATTATTAATA
Organism: Lanius collurio; assembly: GCA_020086605.1. NCBI lineage: Eukaryota > Metazoa > Chordata > Aves > Passeriformes > Laniidae > Lanius > Lanius collurio. The sequence continues at coordinate 26,786,508 of JACBWW010000011.1, read as the reverse complement.
CCAACCATTACTGAATCAACCGATTTAGAACAAATATGAGCATAAAATCTTTTAGTTGTCAGATGAAGTTAGATTCAACCTAAAGCCTACTTCTACAGTTTCATTAGTCAGATTTCTGAAACACTGACATTTTTGTTTGCTTATACCAAAACAGTATTTTGTGGTATGTGTCTGCAGCATTTAGAATCACTACTAAGAGCCCTTAAGACCAATTTACATCAAACCATAGCCTTTGTTACATAGGACTCCAGTTTTGTAGTAAGGATTTTTTCAAAGCCTGAATCACCTTGGTCTCACCATGTAAGAGTATTTAACAACTTGATTTATATATTTATTTAACCCTCATTAATATCTGTGAGGAAGCTGAGAGAGTCCTTGAGTAATTGATTAAAAATACCAAGGATTGAGAAGGACACATGGCCCTTGTTGCTACAGGCAACACACCATCTACAGCCTCTTCAAGCTGTTGGAGGAAATAAGTCTCATCAGTCCACTACAGCAGCCACTTGACTTACACTCAAGGACAGCAAACACAGATAATTATATATCAAATATCCATGAGCCCCAAAGGCCCCACCCAAACAAGTCAGGCCTTTTGATAAAATCCCCCAAAACCCAAACAAACCCCCATGCCCTAGCCTAGACAGTTAACAACTGCTGTGAGCAGCAGCTCACAGAAAGCACAGTTCACACTTCAAGGCATCATCTCAGTTCTCCAAAACTAATGGCGAAATTAAGGGTCATGAAATTATTTTTCCTCTTTTAAATACAAACTATTCACAACTCCGAGTTAAAGTGTTGTGAACTTTTTTCTTCTACTTTTCGGGCAAAATACCTATTCAGGCTTGGACTAAGGTCATACATGCTCAGAGAAATACAGATCCAGAGTTTCTGGGTTTTATTTATAATCCAAAAAACATCTTAAGCTTGAAGTAAGTCTATTTCCATGACTCACAAGGCTTTACATATTTCCATTTACTTCCAGGGAAGAGTCTGCATTACAAGCAAGGAGGTAACCCTCTTTCACCTTTTAAGCAGACATCTGTGAACAGCTTCTTCCATGTTTCAAAAAACCACTGCTAAGAGTTAACAATGTATAATAAAAAGGCACCCAAAAAAAAAAAAAAGGCAAATAGCCTTGCAGGGCCCTCTGCGCAAGATCGAGTAACTCTTTCAAATATTATTTACAATGTGTTTTATTTTACTTAGAACATTTCAAACCAGAAGTACTATTATATAGGAGAATTCAAAACTAATTCTTTTTTAAAAGGCAAAAAGTAAAACTACAGTTCTCAATGTTTTTGCATAGAACCCTTTCAAAACAATGAAATGCACACAGAATGAATCCAGAAGTAGAAAGATGCAAGCTTGTAACTCTGTAACTTGTTTCTTTGGCGTTAAGTACTTCTAATAACTGTAGAAGAAAACAGGCTGTCATCTCTCAGTAATTCACTAAAGCAATAAACAGACCTGCAGTCCACTCCTTCCATCATTGTTGTCAACTATTGACATTACTTTTATGCATTTGCTTTTCTATCGCCACTTCTCTCTGACTGCAGTCATAGCAGTCATGCAGCAGTTCCCAAATACTTGCTGCAAAACTCCCCCTGAGAGTTTTGGAATATCCATCTGACATCAGGATCAATCCAAATCTATGCATAGGAAATAAACATATGTGATGAATCCTGGCAACCTAAGTGGCATTTACTCAAAAAGTTGAAGTGACTGAGTAGTGACTGTACTGCCTTCTAATTGACAGAGCAATAATTAACCTTAAACTGAAATTTTCTCAAATCACACTTCAACTTTCGCATCACTTACTAAAGAATAGTACTCGCAGATGAACTACCGCAAATCCAGGTGACAACAGTCTTGGATTAATCCCACCTCTGACTCTGTTTTTTTCAGGCATATATCTCTGCTTCAGGTAAGAGCACATAATTCCCCCTTATCTCAGATCAACTTACCACATTCCTCCTGTGCCCAGTAAAGATCATCTGTAACTACACCAGAACAAATCTGTTTTGCCTCCTGCACCTGTAGGCTCACACCTACACAATCAGCAACAGATGAACAGGAAAACAGCCTGGATGCTAAAGCAGAGAAAAGTGACTGAGAAAGAGACCATTTCAAATACACACACAGACCCACACAGAGCTGACATCAAAGGTATAAACATGGGCTTTGCTTCTTCCTGTGCAAAGAAATCCAGGAGGATCCTGTGATCTCTCCCCCTCTGCCTTGGAAAGCTGCATCTATTAACAGAATATTACACCTTCTCCAAATATTTTATCACCTTCCCCACTGAAAGCATGCACTTAGGCAATTAAAGTCCCTTGGTCTGTTACCTCTAAACAACAAATGAAATGGGAAGAGGCTTACTGCAGGATGCACAATCCTCAAGTCTAACAGTTTCCTTTCTTCCCTTCCCTTTTCAGATACTGTGGCAAACTTATCAGGACACGGCAACCTGTGTGCTTCCCTCTGGGACTTACTGTTAAACCAAATGAACACACTTCCATAGGAAAAATTAACAACTCTTAACACCCTTATGAGCAATTATGAACCAGACTGTCCAAAGTTACACTACAGTGTTCAAACGAGGAGCAGCAGCTCCACATTTGACAACCATGTGACAGTAACAGCATCATGCGAGCCCAGAAACCTGACATATTCTGAAAGCAGAGGACAACAGCTTAGAAAGCTGCCCAGCTTATAAAGGGTAAGTCTGGCAGTGGATTAGCTTGTCCACTGCTTAATTTTGTGGTGAGCTTGCCTCTTTATGTCTTGGAATATCTTAAACCATTCACAAACAGCCTAAATATCCCTCAACTGTGCAGCTCCACTTAAGCCAGTGTTAGTGACAGCTATTCACCAGAAGCAGAAGTTGAGAAGAGAAATAAAGCTCAAACCTCCTTTACGATGTTAAGTCATTTATTCCCTCTGTCCTGGGGGGAACAGAGCACTGACCTGGGCAGAGTCGGCGAGGTAAGAGGGCGGGGCTTTCCGTCTTGCTGGTTTTATCACAGACAGGGGAAAAGGGGATACCAGGGGCGGAGCTGGGACAAACAACCAACCAGATCAGAACCTGGGCGGCTTGAACATTAGACAGACCTGACTCAGTCACATAGCAGGGACCCGGCCAGGGGGGGCCCATGGGGTCCACCGCAACAGGTAAGTGTGATAAATAGCTGTAAAGTTAATGAAGTTCTCTTCTTGAGCAATGCTTTCCTTAGCTAGGACACCTTGCCCCCATGGCCCTTCTGTAAATGGGAATCCACAGCGTTCACTCCATTAAGTTGGACCAAAACCATTTGCCTTTCACATATTTTCAAATGCTGTGAAGTCTTAGATGTAATTTTTATACCAGGAAGCACTAAAAAGCAAACAAATAGGCATTATTCAATTCTACTGTGTCAAAATCACTGCCTCATGCTACAGTTTTTTCTCAAAACACTTGTAGAAAAGCAATTTTGGTTTCATTTTTTAAGATATTAGTGGAATTGTGACCTGGCAATTTCCCAATTCTTGCCTTAAAAAAATCGAACATTTCCTTTAACACAGCAACACTGTCTTAAAGGAAACTGGGGGAACCTTTCCAGCTTCCAAAGCCTTTTGAAGACTAGTAATCTCTCCTGCTGGTGACAGTTTATCATTCCCCTATTTCCAATTTCATAGGTCTAACTTCAGCAAAACCAAACCTAGACAAAAAGTACAATTAAGATCCTTGAACTGTAACCTGTAATGCCTTACTTGCTCTCCAGGAAGTCATTTCATGTTCCCCTATATGCTTTAAAAGGCAACTACTGCCAATGGTAGAAGACCTTAAACTAACCTTTAATATTTTTAGCTACACAAAACAGACATCCATAAGAATATTTCATAAGTGACAATTTACAATGAATTGTCTATTACCATTTTCCAAGAGGTCCCAAAAATTAAAGGCTGGCAGATCTTTACTAAGCCTTGAGGCTAGTACATTCCATCTGCAAATACTTTTATATATTGTTGTCAGAGTTTAAGATTTTGAAAGACCATCACCCCATATTCACTTTTATTTAGTGAGTTGTGTTAGCCATTTACCTAAGGGGAGTCTTCCACTAGGTAAATCTGACTTTGAAAATCCAAACAGCTGGGATCCCTACCAGGGTGAGCCCCTAAGTTAACAACAAACACACAGTCATCAAGTCAGAAAGCTCCAAGTAGGCATGCAAGTTGAACTACTGAGATTGCTCAAGACAAAAAACCTCTTTGGGTCAAGACAATCTTTCAGAACAGAATCTTTCTCTTCCTTCCTCGAACTTTTCCAATCCCTCCCAGTTCAAATGGCTATGTAGCTTGCAACATAAAAATTAAAGGTCTCATTTCACTCCTCTCGTTAGAATTTTTGTCCATACATTTTATCTTCGGAAGGATTACAGAAAATCATGTGCAACTGCTGAGAAGAAACAACACGCACATTTGCCTTTGAAAAAGACTAAACAACTCTAGTATTAAAGTAAAGCTCAAAAATACCCTAAAGAAACTAGACAGCAATAACTAAAAAAGAAAATTCATTGCCATTTGGGTAAAAATACAATCTATTTCCAGCACAAACATCTACAAATCAACATTTTCTTAAAAACTGCTATAACCTGCTTGTAGTTCTGCAATGGGATGCATAAAACAGTACCATGAGCTACCTTGTTCCGTCTGCTGACCCATACACTCACACACAGCAAAAAGTCCTTGAGCAACTCAGTACAAACTAAGAGAGTAGAAAATCCCCCGGTTTGGGAGAAACCTTGTAAAAATAAGAATGTTACTAAAGACTGTCATTCAGAATGTGATATGAAACATACACAACCTCAAAAATGTTATTCCCCAGAGTGGACATGCCATTTATCCCTTGATGACTCTACTGGCATTTACACCATCGCTTTGATCTGACCTATATATGGGATACTGCTGAAAGGATAAATTACTCTCCCTTTCCCTACACCACACTCCTGCTGCAGCAACTGAACAAAATGAGGGAATTGATTACTATGGACCATTTTACTGGAGGTTGGATGGGAAGGACAGAAAGAAAAATGATGAGAAACCAAGCCATCTTTAGCTCCATGATTTCCAACACCCTACTCAATGCAAGCTGAAGGCACTCAAGTTGGAGCATCCCTTCCAGTCAACTCTTGTATTAGCATGAAACAATCAGGAAACCATGGTCTAAGAAAGCCACACTGAGAAAAACTGCGTACACAAGGCTGTTCCAACCACACTACTGGTAAATTCCAAGACCGATGCCCATTTCCAACCAAACCTGATTAAGCAGCTTGATTCTCTTTATTAAAGAGGCTCCTACAAATTTTGTGAAAACATGGTCACGTAAAGAAAAGGAACTTTGTCCTGTGCTATTGAGTGCAATGAGCTATACTGTGAGCCCCCAACTTGTTAGGTGCCTAGGAATAGGAGAAAAAGAAGGCAATGAAAGCCAAAAGCCCTCATTTAAAACTTGAATCCTATTTAATATCCAGTTCAACCAAACACCAGAGAGACAGCCTTATTTTAATGTTTCTTGGTATCACAGTATATGGCAGAAAGGAGAGGAGAAAAATATAAAAAAAAAGACACACAAGAAACAAGCCAGAAAGATGCATACCAAAACTTACTAAAAAATAATGCAATAAATTCAGGCATAAAAAGGAGTTAGACAAGAGATACAGTAAGCTGGGATTGTTACGTATTATTCAACAATCCTCAGTGTTTGGCACTGAGGGGTTTTTTTTAGACTTTTTTAAACTTCATTAAATATTTGTCAGGATATTATGGAAACATTTGTGTCTAACAAACAACAAGATGTTTTTCCTGTACTTTGTTAAAAGTGACATCACTTTAAAATAAACTGCAATTCATTAGCATTTTATTCCCTTTGGAAGACTGTAAAATGCATGGTGATACTGGGGTTAAGTGCACAGTAAACAAGGCCCTGAGCCTATGTCACATTAGATAACCAAAAGAAGATATTCTTTTAAAAATATATAATCAAGTTCTGGCACAAAAAAATATGACACAAAAATCTATGGTTCTAGACAACGAATCCCCACCTCCTTCCTGCTATCTTCTCCAAAACCAAAAAATTGTAAGTTTTGCTTCACCAGGATGCAGATAGTATAAACAAAATTTTTATTACAACACAAATATGCTGTCTAAAAGAATGTGAATTTTCACTATTAAAGACATGTGCTAAGCCACAAAGATACCTGGGGTAAATATACAGGTAAATATTTTGGAAGACTCTTCTAATGTGAGCCAAACAAGACCCTTGCAAAAGTCTGTCCCATCAGTAGGGCAATCATTTTATTTTAGAAATGGTCATTTAAATATTGGCATAAAACATTAATACTGACCCAACCCAGAATCCTGACACACCTGTAGCAGCTCCAGAATTATTAGCCTTGATGGGTAACTGGCACTAATAATACACAGAGCAGTGCAAGGTTTTGGCATTTTATTTCTTGCTCCTGCTACCCCTCAAAATTATGCTTCATCAACATCAAAGGCCTTTCATTAACTGCTTCCTGTCCTCCCTGTTATTTACAGTCCTAAAAGGTTAGACATCTTTCTCTCTCAAGTTCCAGTCTGACATGTGATGCAAGCCTACCTCTGCTAGAATAAGCAAAAGCTACCTACTGCTTGCCTGCCCTGGGGAAAGTTTACACCCCTGTCAATGCCAAAAAGTTGGTAATCAAACTACAAGAAAATTAAGCACTATAAACATGCAAAATTACTTTCACACAGCAAAAGATTTAATCTCCTGCCTGATATAAAAGAAAAATACCCAAAAGTTAAAAATGTGTCTTCTTAACTGGGAGAGACTTGGCTAAATGATTTCCAGAAACACTATGACCTAACTGACATAGAAGAAAACTCATCCACTCATATTGCTTATCTTCAAATAAAAAGGTTTCATCAGCTTCTCTTCTCATGTTCTAAAGAAAAAGAAAAATATTTTCTACAGAATACAGTGTTCAGGGTCTGACAAATACTTGCAAATATCTCTGGTTCATAGAGAATTTGGGGCCAAACCAGCCAAGTTCATTTTTCTGAAGGCAGCATTGCACCTACTATTCTGGACAGTTTGGATTACAAAAAGGGCATCTTCTGCAGGTGGTAAGTAAATTTCAGCTCAGTGTTACTTACTTTAATCACACCTGTATTTTATTAAAACAAAATTTTAACATATATTGAAATATTGTTGATAATAAGTGAAATATTATTTCAATTCCACAAAATGGGAAGCCACAGGCAAGAGATTAAATGCTTGCAAACAAAAACTTTTAAGTGACCAAAGAAATGCAGCTATGTCTTCAACTGCTGACCAGTTCTACTACCCTTACACCATCCTTATTCTACCTCTTCACCTGAACTTTTCCCTTGCAGTCACCCAGTAAATACCACTGCAACATACAACAGAGGAACCAGACCAAAAAGTCAGAATCCCAGAAGTGTAACGCCTAGCACTGGCCAGTATCAAATACTGTCTTTCAGTCGTGTAAGATACAAATATTCCAGAAGACAAGAACAATCGTAAGAAAGAACATCATTTATTTTCTAATTGTTTCAAAGCAAGGATTAGCTAATTATAGTCAAGTGACTCAAGACTAGACAAATCCAGTAAGAACACTGTATAAAAATTGGTGCATTCCAGTCCTGAAGTTAAGATTGAGCAAAGCTAAAACTAAAATACTGCTTCATCAGACCTACTACTTTAATTTGATTACATTTTTCACTTTGAATATTTTCAGTTTGGTTTTCCTTCCAAGTGCTTAGCTAACACAATGAAAAGACCAGATAAAGTTATCTCCCCTGGTATTCAGCGCTAGCAAGATGAATTTCATCATGTATATGGTGTTTTAAAATTTCAGTCTGTACTTTTAAGATCTTTTTTTAGTCTGACCTAGCATTTACAGTACCTTTGTTCTACGTCAGGTATTAAAGCCTGTCCATGCTGCACCAGATGCAATAGCAGAATGCTGATGTGGCACAGAAGGAAAGCCACAGTCTTATTTCAGAAAGAGTTATCTCTATAGCACGAAACACACAGCTTGGGCCCACCGCAACATTGTACCTCCTCAGTAGCACATTAAATTACTGATATAAAAATGTATCAAACTGGTTTTTTTTTTCTTGAATGTATGAGAGCACTCTCCTACAGACACATTTTGTATATACTAGTGAATTTCAGTCAAGAAAGTTTAGGCCTGGCTGCTCCCACCTAAAAATCAAGAGAACTGAAATAAAAAAAAATAGCCTGCTGTCATAAAACAGAGGAAGTAGAGTGTTTCACTAGTTTCCTGTTGAGGAAAACAAAAAAATCTGCTCAAAGTACAGGGTAGCAGGCTATTAGCCCATTTAACCTATAAATCTGAGAGACCCACTATCTATCAGGCACTTAAGAATTTAAAAGTCAACCAACATTCAGCTTTATCAAACCTATTGCTAAACTATGGAAACAAAAGTCTCATTCAGTCCCCTGCTCTTCCCAAAGTTAAAATTACAAAATCTTGTTTATATTTGTGAAGCCTTATAGATGAAAATACCCACGGTATCAAAACATTTAGGCTGCCAATACTATATGTAAGGTACTTAGTAATTTTAAAATGCCTTGCCACACTGCTCTTTCCCATTAAAATTCCTTCTACTGAGCACAAAATTATCTGTTTGCCCCCCGAGTTTTGAACCAACCTAACAAAAGTATATTAGGTCAAGAGGCAGTATGCAGAAACTGATGCAAAGCAAGTTCCACCGGAACACGGGGAACAACTTTGTTACGCTGGTTACCGCGCACTAGAAGAGGCTCCCCAGACTATGAAGCCTCCCCCACTGGAGAAATCCCAGAACCGTCTGCATTCAATCCCATTCAACATGCCGTAGGGCGACCCAGCATGAGCAGCGAGGCTGCACCAGATGACCCACTGTGGTCCCTTCCAATCTGACACGTTCTGTGATTTTTGTGATTTCCAAGTAGCTTTTCTAGTAAGAGCAGTTTTTAGAGAACCCCGACACAGCAGGAGGAGGTGAACAGCTCTCTGAGACAGGGCTCAGAGCGAAGTGCTCAGCTCTGAAACACGGGAGTGGAGCATGATCCCTCAGCACCTCCCCGGCCGCTTCCTCCTCCTCCTCCTCGCTCGGGAGCTTCCCTGCGCAGAGCTTCGGAGGAAGCGCCTTTGTGAGCAGGGCCCGGCCCGGCCGCCTCGGGAGAAGCGCGAGAGCCGCGTCCCGCCGCCCGCGCCCCCCGCCGCGCACTCACCCGGGCGCGAGGACCTGTCCGGGCCGCGCGCAGAGC
>JACBWW010000011.1:26569551-26776791 GCA_020086605.1 Lanius collurio | reverse complement strand
AACAATGAATATTCCTTATGGAGGTCAGCAATGCAGTGGCACCATTAATGCAGATATTTTTCTTTTTTAATGCCCATGTGCTGTTGCTAGTTTACCTTCTAATCCAAATATTTTAATATGTGGATATACAAAACCACTTGCAACAAAAAGTAAAAAATTTAAACAGCTGTAAATTATCAACTGCATATAGTTAAACAGTCACTCATTTTTGTGGTAGCAAGGCTGAATTTCTACTGCAATTTCTTGATGTCATGTCTGATGCAATGAACCCTAAAAGAAAAAGGAAATTCTTCTCATTAACTTGTGTTACTATGCTTGCATTTGAAAATAATTTGATATGGCAGTAGTGGTTCGGTAAATCTATCAGCAGAGCTACTAATTAACTCCAGTGTTTGTTTTAAGAAAAACAAAATCAAAACATGTTCCTTGTTCCTTGTCAATTGATCCTTTCTGTGCCAATGACTGAAATCACTGATCAGTAAGAGTCTTATTCTATGAAATCAGTTCCTTCTGGGTCTTATTGTAAAGAGCACTTTTCTGTTTCACCAACTCTCTTGGTTTAACCCCAGCCAGCAGCCACGCCTCACAGCAGCAGGACTGGGGAGATACTTGGAAGGGTAAAAGGTTAAAAAACTCACTGTTTGAGATAAAGTTCCTCTTAAAGTTTAAGAGGAAAAGCACAAACCACACACAAAGGCAAAGTAAAACAAGGAATTAGTTCACTTCTTCCCATGGGCAGGCACATGTTCAGCCATCCCCAGGAGAGCAGGGCCTCATCACATGTAGTAAGCTGGGAATACAAGCACCTTCACTCCAAATGTCCCCCCCTTCCTCCTTCTTCCCCCCACTTTATATACTGAGCATGATGTCGTGTGGTCTGGGATATCCCTCTGGTCAGCTGGGGTCACCTGGCCTGGCTGTGTCTCCTCCCAGCCTCCCAAGCACCCCCCACATTTCTTGCCAGCGTGACAGTATGGAAAGCAGAAAAGGCCTTGGCTCTGTGCAAGTCCTGCTCAGCAATAACAAAAACATCTCTAAATTATCAACCCCGTGCTCAGCACAAATCCAAAACACAGCCCCATACCAGCCACTATGAATAAAAACTGTACCCCAGCAAAAACCAGCACACCAATCTAAATCTTCCCTGACACAACTTCAGGCCATTACCTTGGGTCCTGCCACTGGTCACCACAGAGAAGAGAGAAGTGCCTGCCTCTCCTATTGTGAGGAAGCTGTGGACTGCGATGAGGTCTTCCCTCAGTCTCCCCTTCTCCAGGCTGAACAGACCAAGTGACCTCAGCCATTCCTCATATGGCTTCCCCTCAAGACCCTTCACCATCCTCGTGGCCCTCCTTTGGACACTCTAATAACTTTATATCTTTTTTACATTGTGGTGCCCAAAACGGCACACAGCACATGAGGCAAGGCTGCACCTTCACAGAGAACATTTTGACAATCACTTCACTCTTCTCTGTGCTGGTGCTGCCCGAGGCCTGGACCCTGAGGAGCCTGCAGAAGCTCTGCAACACTCTCTGGGGCTCCCCTGGGTCAGAGGCCGGGTGGAAAAGGAGAGCACCCTTGCCTGGCAGAGCAGCCACCTACCTCCCCTGGGGTCCGGCCCTGCCCTGCAGTGCAAGCTGGCAGGGCAGGGAGGTGGAGTAGGGATGTCTGGCAGAGAGGAGTTTGGATGTGGATATATTCATGGAGGAGCTTGGATGTGGACATGGAACTGCGGAGGCACAGCCTAACAGGGACATCCCTGCTGTTCTCCACAGGCCAGCTCCTGACTGGAGCTGAGGTCCGAGATGTCCCTAAGGGCATGAGTGTGTCTCCATCAAAAGATGCCATGAACATGCTTCCCACCCATGGCAGCCACACAGCAGGGTACTTTTATCTCTTCAGCCACATGTCAAGCATGGAGGCCTCGTGCCACGTCCCAAGCCTTGTGCAGCCTGCCACAGAGGGATGAGATGCTCTGAGCTTCCATGAGAATGCTCAGCTACCTTGGCATCTCTTGTGCTTGTGTAGCTAAAGCACCAAATCTTTTTACCTCATTGGTGTTCCCTGAATTAATGTCTTGACTTAGGAGGTCAGAGCAGTAGGTACAAGGGGCTTCCACATGAAGACTTTTCCAGAGATTGACTGGCTTGCTAGTGGATAGGATTTTGATAGGGATGTTGAAGAATATATTTAGTGCCCATAGCTCAGTATGCACCTGCAGTGTGAGCTGCAGGTTGAGCTCTGGAGGGGCAGGAGCATAAGCCTGAGCCCAAGGCAAGAGGCCATGACCTGTCAACCCTTTGCATAACAAAGGGCCTGGGGACCTGTGGCCCAGCCGGGGGACTGCACACCCAGAGACACAGCAGGAACTGGTGACTTCAGACTTTCCCATACTTATAGGGTATAAAAGCCCAGGGTTTCCTTTGTCCCTCCTTGGAGGGACACAGCTCAAACTGTTACTTTGATATTGCACCATGATTAAATTATTTTAAGGATCTCGACATCAGAGACTCTGCTAAGGGAAACCTGGGGTTGAGCCCATAAGGAAAGCTGGTGTGACTGTGAGTATGGGGGGTGTAGATACAAGGGGGCCTTTTGTCCCATCTTAGTTGATGTCAGAATGGCTTCTGGATGGTCAGACAGGGAAGTTTCCTTAACAGGGAGAAGCCTGCCAGCATGCAGTCTACAGGCAGCCTCCAAATACTAGATACTCCTGGGTTTTTCCCTCTTAACATTAGTAGAGACATCTGTTGTGGTTTGACACAACTAAGCGTCCAGCATCTAAAATATCAATTTTTTTATAAGAAAAACAAAATAAGAAAAATATTGAGAGAAACTAGATACCTGCGAGGCAAAAAACAGGTTCACACTTAAACAGTTGCAGTACCAAGAGGAAAAAAAAGTTTGTTACTAACAGAATTAAAAGTTAAAAGATATAACAAGAAATTAAAACACACCCCCCCCCCCACTCCCTTCTTCTCAGTGCTTTACTCTTCTTTTTTTAACTAGCACAAAAGATATCACAACATAGGATTCTAGTCAGGGTTACAGTTCTTGAAAAAAAAGTCTCCTTCTTATGCTTAGGGAAGAAAGGGTTTCTTCTTCTTGCTTCACATGGTTTCTCAAGCTGCCCCCAACAACAGACCCGCCCAGAATAAAACAATCTGCTGTGTTGTAATACATCTCTTCTATGGAAAAATATCAGTTTTTTCACACTGCCACACCTCGGCCATCACATGGGGTTATCAACCTTTTTAAGGATGGGTCACTTTGGCCTGAACACAAAGGCTTTTTCTGCTATAAATCCTTAAAAGCCTCTCACTGCTTCTATATAGCCTGGCATAGGTACTCTCTCTTCACAGACTTTAAGGGCCAAATGTAAGTCTTCCATCCCCTCCATATACTTCAAATGGATTGAAGAGACAAACAGTTTGAGATATTACAGTTTCTTACCACCGCATGCAAGAAGGATTTTTAAGCTCCACACGAGGAATGTGGCACCGCCCCTTTTCTCCGCCGCCCTTTCAGCTCAGTCTCACATGGCTTACTCTCTCTCTGACTCCGAAACCTCTATGTTGAAAAAATGGTCTTATGCAGGCTTTATGGTGAAGAAAACCTCGCTCTTTTTGTGCTGCTGGCTGCATGGTGGTTCAGCTCGAAGTGTGCTGGCTGCAGAAAGGAGGCTCCCGCCGGCTCCACGTGGAGAGCGGGGGGGGTGTGTGTGTGTGTGTGTGAAAGAACCTGCTGGTCCCAAGAAACCGCTCTGGAAAGATCCCAGCTGCGCAGCAGTCCATGGCTGGGTCCAGCTGTCTGTCAGTCTATGGCTGGATTTGGCAGTCTATGGCTGGATTTAGCAGTCCATGGCTGGGTCCGGCTCTCTGGCAGTCTATGGCTGAGTTTAACAGTCCATGGCTGGGTTTAGCTGTCTGGGCTCTGGGATGGCTCCTTCTCCAGCGGCCCAGGGTCCATGCTGCGGCATCAGGAAGAGGGGAAGGGGGCCGGGGCTTTGGCCCGGCCCGACCCAACCTGTCCTGGCCTGGCAGGGCCTCAGCCCGGCAGGACCCGGAGGCTCCGAGGCCTCCCCACCTCCCTCAGGCGGGCTGGAACAAGAGGAACTCCCACCTTTCTGTGCGGCTTAAATGTGTAAATTTTTGAGAAGCGCCATTGGTCTAAAAATCTGTCTATCAACTCAGTTTCCACCCACTACAACATCTTAAAACAAGAACAGTATGGACTGGTTGGGAATTGGATCTGCAAGACATTGCTATGAACATCATGATGAGCTTGGGTTGTGAGGCAGCCACCATCACCAACAAATAGAGACCGGGAAATTTTGGAGTGAAAGTTACTGTGCATCTTCTATCAGCTCCTTGTACACAGGCATAATGACACATTGTACCCTAGTGTGTATTATTCTTAATGTTCTTTTCATGCCATCATGTGGCACGTGGTAAAGATACTTCATGAAAGGTGAGTACTTTTCGCATAGTATTCCATCTCTCTACTACTTGTGTTGCTTTATTTACTCTTTCTTAATCTGAAATAAATAAAATCTGAAAATTTGAGATGAAAATAAAAATAATCAGCAGTGAAGAAGCATGCCCATGTCCTCTTGCACGTGAAAATTGAAGTTTGAGCTCCCAGTGAGCACTGAGGAGGCTACCTTTGAGCTCTACCAGGAAGTGTTGACTTGCAGAATTCTCCTCAACTCTCTTCTCAGTGTTTTTAGCTCCCACTCATCCTTCTTTCTTTTGTAGGGTGGATTGATACTATTTTGCTCAGGGGCAACAGACTGAGGACTGCCTTGAGAGTGCAAAGGAAAAGAGATAGCCTCAAGCAGCCAGAGAATTCATCAGGAATTACACTATTGTTAAAACTCTTTAGACTTCCAAGTCTAGCAAAATCCGGTTCCATCAAGAATGGTAGTCATAGTAGTCAAGGAAAGGCTGAAATAATAGCTGAGGTGGGAGGGGACCTTTGGAGTTCATCCAGTCCTAACTCCCCATCTCAAAGCAAGGGCAACTAGCAGGTTGCTCAGGGCCTTCTCCAGTTGGGTTTTGACTGTCTCCAAGGATGGAGACTTTACAGCCTCTATGAGCCACCTGTGCCAGTGTTCAACCAACCTTACAGTGAAAAAAGCTTTCTGTTGTGTTTAAGTGGAATTTTGTGTGTTTCATTTTGTGCCAGTTGCCTCTTATCCTTTTACAGGGCACCACAGACAGGAATCTGTCCTTGTCTTCTTTATCAACCCTCCCCCACCTCCATCAAACATTTATACACATTGGTAAAATCCCTCTGGAGCCTTCTTTCCTCCAGGCTGAACTGTCCCAGCTCTCTCAGCCTCTTCTCACATGACAGATGCTCCAAGCATCTTAATAACGTTGCACTCCTTTGCTCCTGTTGTTCTAGTATGTCCATGCCTGTTTTGTACTGGAGCCAGCATACCCAATGTGGTGTCACTAGTGCTGAGTGTAGTGGAAGAAGCACCTTCCTCAAACCTATTGGCAGTGCACTTCCTAGTGTAGTGTGAGATGCTGTTGCCTTCTTTGCTGCAAGGTTTATCTTTGCTGGTTCAAATGGAGCTTGGTGTCCATCACTGTCCCCAAGCCCTCACTGCAGAGCTGCCTCCCAGACACTTGGCCTCTAGCCTGTCCTGGTACCTGGGATTTTTCCTCCCTACAGGCAGGACTTGGCATTTCCTTTTCTTGAACTTCATGAGGTTCCTCTCTGCCCATTTCTCCAGGGTGTCAAAGTCCTTCTGAACAGCAGCACAGCCATTTAGCCTGTCACCCACACCTCCCAGCTTGGTATGACCTGCAGACTTGCTGGATGTGCACTCTGCACCATGGTCAAGGTCATTAATGAAGATGTTAAACAGTATTGTTCCTGGTATTGTCCCCTGGGCAAAGCACCAATGAATGGGTAACTAGTGACAGGACACTCCTAATACAGCATGAAGCACCAGGGAAAAGCTTCATATTCATATTCACATTCATATTCATATCCATGTCTATATTCATATTTATAGTTGTCTTTTTTTTCCCCATTTCTGCCATAGAGAATAACCTCTTTAAGGAAACCAGGAAAGACTGTAATTTTTATTTAGATTCCCTGAGTATAATCTTGCCTTGTGTTTAAAGATTAGCTCAGATAAACAGACTTTGTTGGTACTGAATGTCCCTTTGTTCTATGTGGAGAAGATAGTCTTGGCAGCAGAGCAGAACCATGGCACAAAAATGATCTGGCGTTATTTGCCCTACACATATCTCAGATTGATACTCTTCCTTTTGCCTGCTAATCCCCCTCACTCAAAGACACACATTTAAGGTCATGCAGCTCTAACTCCTGCCATTTTCTTGAAAGCTGGCCTACCACACAGCTTTTTTGTGTTTCAGTGTCATGTCTGTCCTACCAGGCCTCCTTGGATGGGTAAGAATAGACAGTATTTGATCCCTCACTGGTGGGTTTGATGGAATGACTGAAGTCTGACACTTAGGTAAGGAAGGAAGTGAGAAGGATTCACCTCCCCTTAGCAATCCTGATATGTTAACTCTTATCTCTGGAATAAATTAAAGGTGTGCTGCAGCTTCTGCAGTACTGCTGACCTCAGGAAGCCTCTGAAGCCCCTCCTTACACAGGAACTATTTTGTGTTTCTCTGCACGTGTGTGTAATTGTGCAGGTGAACTGCTCTGATGGGTTAAATTCTGAGAATTTAAAAACAAAAATCTACATAATGATTATTATTGTTAATAGTTACTTTGATTGCACTGAGACAACTTTACAAAATAATTGCACCAATCAATCCTAGGTAGGTGCAAGGGAAAATCCCTGAGATGGCATGTGATGAGAACATTAGGGGAAGAATCTGTAATTCTGTTAAGCTAGTGGAATCCTAAGGAGCACACCATGTTAGGACGCTTGACTTGATGTCTGTTTATACCAGATGGCTTCCATCAAGAGGCAGATGTTTTCCCCAGCCTTCCCCTCAAAAAGGATATCAGAATTTAACCACGCCTTTGTATTTGAATACATAGCATGAACAAAAGCCTGTGGTATAGATATCAGCTTCATAGAACTGTTGGGTGAAAGCACTGAGATGGTAGATGTAGCCTTGTGGGAAAGCATTTCTTGAAAATGATAGATTTTTAAAAATACATGCATTGTAAAAATACAGCTGACTTCCAAGAAGATAAGCAAGAAATTTTGCAGTATAGTTACTTAAGGTTGAAACATGCTTAGCTAAAACTTCTTTTAATATAAAAGACATGTTACCCTGCTTTATGTGTTGTAGATTTAATGAAAATTCAAAGTGCATTATATAATGCCTCTTAAAGATTACTTAGCTGAGTATTTTCCTATTCAGACTGATGACTGATGCTGTAAGCCTGTCACAGCATATTTAATCCTCACTAGTACCTGTTCCATAGTGATTCTTGGGAGTGTGTAGAGCACAAGGCAGTCGACCTCCCAAAATCTCCAAGTAGCTTACAGAGATCTGCAAATGGGCAAGAGCCACAAAGCTCTCACTCCATACCTCACTGCTCCTGGGGGAGCTGTGGGGTGGTTTGCAGACAGGGTGTGACAGCAGCTCACCAGTGACCCACGGACCCTGCTCTAGCCTGAAGCCCAAGCGTGCAGCTGCGGCGCAGGGTGTCTGGGCAAAGTCACTCTCGGCTTCCTCTGTGGCTAGGGATTTGAAGGGACCAGCCGTCCTGGTGCTAGACAGCCCCGTTGCCAGCTACGTGATGTAATGTTATTATGAGAGCTGTTGCTGAACTACTCAGAAGTGATGCAGAAGTTGTTCAGGAATCACAGACTGGCCAGTCCCTATGGCAGGGAGTTTCTAGCTGTTTATATATAATTCCTTAGTGCAAGAAGTCTGAAAGGTGGTATCACATTTAAATAATACAAGAAAATATGGAGACATTCAAAAGGTCTCACAGCTCTTCTGTGCCCCATTGTATCCACTGTGATAACCAGTGACAGATTCCTGTTGGGGTAATGAAAGAACCTCATCCTCTTTTCTGAGAACTTTTAGTAGGAAGCTTTACCTTCCTCAAAAGCTGGCAGAGCTTACTATCAGAAACTAAGGCAGCTTGTGCTGTATGTGAGCACCCGTGTAAAAAGTGGTTTGAGTAGTTTCCATTGTGGCAATCCTTTCCTGACTCTAGATTCTTGACTTCTTAGCCAAGGACCTTCTGCCAGGGTTTCTTCTGGCTTTTACAGAAGCAACCCAGGCAATGACCTTAACACACAGAATACAATAAAATGAATATCTGCGGATTGATCCCACTCCCACTGAACGATCAGAAATGTTGTCAATTGCCTTCAAAAAGAGACAGTGCAAATCCTTAGCATTGCAATAATCAATTAGTAGGCAGTTTAAATTGTGCTGTCACCAGCTTTTCTCTTTGTGTCTGAATATACTATCTTCATACTCTATTAACAGAGGATCTTTATTTTTCCAGAAAATATCTTTGGCAAAGCTCTGTGTTCCTCAGTGGAAATATAGCAGAAACTAATTTAGCTTCTCAATTTTTGTTTTTCTTGGGCAACCTGAAAGAAAGGATACAAAAAAACCCCCCATTTGTGAATGTTAGTTTTACATTTTCCTTGCAGCTCCTTTTCTAGGGTTAGTATTGCACTGATGGATCTGCACAGGTGTATTTTCAGCAGCGCAAATACTGGTGTGTGGAAATTTTTCTGTATAGCAGCATCCAGACTGCCTCATGCCAGATCAGCTGCACAGGAGATTACTGCATGTACATCATCAGGTATATGACTGTCTACCCATACATACCCCAGAGCAGACACATCCTTTCGGTCCTGCCCTTGGAAACCCTACAGATTGTTGTCTTCAGTCATAAAGTAAACCATTAATTACTGAGGTTAGGGCAACTCCCACGGTGCCTTCACAGTCACGCTTCACATCTTGAAGCCCACATAATTTTGAAATGCATGACTCGGAAGCGTGAATCAACACTTCTCCATTTCCTTAGCAGGGATGCATACAACTTAACATCCCTTCCCTCCTCTGCAGAAGAGGGACATGTCTAAACATTTTCATTTCAGAAGAGAAGCTGGTGATAGAGTTTTCTGTGCCATCACAACAGAAGTTCATTCAAGTGCTAGACTGGGCCATTGACCAAATAGGATGGGGAATTTTTATAACCTAGGCTGTTTGTGACTGCAAAACGTTAGAGCAGCCAGTGCTCTGATTTCCAGCCTCTGCTCTGCAGGCTTTTGGGACTTTTGAGTCCACGGATGGTGATTAAGAAAGACACTTTGCTGTCTAGCAGTCTACAGCTGGGAAAAATTTTTCCCCCCTCATGTCCACTGGAAAATGTATAGAGATGAAAACCAGCCAAAAAGACCTGCTGTAATGAAACATCTGCTCTTCTTATCAGACTTGTGTGAAAGGTTTATTGAACCCAAAATTTTCATCTTTCACTCTGTCCCTCCCTTAAAGGAAGTCCAAACTTGGGAAAAGAAAAAGAAAAGAAAAAGAGAAGAAGAAAAGAGAAAGGGAAGGGGAAGGGGAGAGGGAAGGGAAAAGGGAAAGGAAAACGGAAAGGAAAGGTGTGGAAAGGTGTGGAAAAGAAAGGGAAGGTGAGGGAAGGGAAGGTGTGGGAAGAGGAGAGGAGAGGGGAAGGGAGGGGAGAGGAGAGGAGGGGAGGGAGAGGGAGAGGAGAGGGGAGGGAGAGGGAGAAGGTGAAGGAGAAGGAGAAAGAAGAAAGGAAGAAAAGAAAGAGAAGGAAAGAGAAGGAAAGAGAAGGAAAGAAAATGAAAGGAGGAATGTTTTCATCATATCTGAATTTTTGCACTGTCCCTGGCAGGTGGTGGGGCTGCAGTGCTCCCCCAGCCTAGGAGGACTTGCCTTTCTCCACTGTTGTGTTCTAGCAGAGTGCCACAGGGTGGTTCTTTAGGAGAAACAAACATTGAAAATACTGAGTAAGATAACTCTTCATTAAACAAGAAAAAAAGTCCGTGTAGAGTAATGGAGAAAAAAAATCTACTAAACTGGGAAATAAAAATTGTGTTGTTTCCTCTACACAGGCAAAATGGGACAGATGAGATTCAAAGTTCAGAAGAGGATTGATTCCTTGCTTATTGTGGATCAGGAAAAGTTCAGAAAACCAGGCAGTTATGTAGGACGGGCAAGAAAGAAGCTGTCAATTGTGAT
Organism: Lanius collurio; assembly: GCA_020086605.1. Taxonomy (NCBI): domain Eukaryota; kingdom Metazoa; phylum Chordata; class Aves; order Passeriformes; family Laniidae; genus Lanius; species Lanius collurio. The sequence continues at coordinate 26,766,607 of JACBWW010000011.1, read as the reverse complement.
TTTTAAGCAAAGACAAACGTCATAGCACTGCAAAGAAGATAAACAGAATCAAAAGTGATCCATCGTGGAGCTGCTCATAGAAGGGACAACAAAAAAGTCATTTGGTCTGGTGGCTTGCTGAGGAAAGACGTGCTGGAGACAGAAGTCATTACTAGGTGAGGACGGAGTGAGGGCAAGCACCACTTTTTTTTTATTCAAAGCAGGGATGAAAAGAAGAACATCTGAAGAAGAAGGGGGAAGACAGGACAATAAATGATCAAAGAAGACATAGCATATACTATGTAAAAGACAAGCATGGCAGCTTCATAAACTGATTTTACAAACCATAAATTACAGTAGTAGCATTAGTTGTGAGCCTCTGATCTGGGAAAAGTGGGGTTCCATACACATTATTAATAAACCCATAATCATATATTGAAACATGCAGAAACAATGTGAGTGTCTGCACAAGCTGAGAGCTAAATCTTTTCCCCCCTTTTACATCATTTGAAAACTTGCTGTATGGGTGGTACTCAGTGTTTTTTTTCTCATTCAGGGATATTTTGCAGGAGACGTTTTTATATTCTGTTCTTGGGAAGGCAAAATTTGGACTCCCTCTGATCCTGTTGATGTGCACTTTTAAAAGAGTGGAGAGAAGCTGTTAGTGATGATCCTCAATCAGCACCCTCTCTGCTCCAGGTGCCAGCTTTTTATAGCTTTTGATACATCACATAGGTGGAGAGGCCAGTTCTTGTTGTGCACGGTCCTAGACCATGGAATTGTTTGCAATGTTAGTCCCCTGACAGAGACATAGTAAGAACCAAGAAGCCGCACTATACTGGGGTACTCCAACACTGGTTCTTGGAGAAATATATGTGTTCTATTCCTTTCCGTTTGGCAAAAATGCTTCTGTCTTAGAAAAGTAAGCAACAGGGGAAGTATGAACTGGGGCAATGTTCAGTATACTAAATGCACAATTTTCATAGGAGTAAAATCATAGTCTAGTAGAAAAACTAGCATCAGGTGTGATAGCACAAGTCAGAACCATCCTCACACAGAATTTAATTGTGGTCAAGATCTGGCAAACATTTTACTTTTCAGCTGCATACTTTGCACACTATTTTCATGACATCTCCTTTTCTCTCTTTCCCTTGTTGGCTGACTTTGTGGCCTTTTGGCTTGTTCCCCACCCTCTCCCCCTTTTTTTTTTTTTTTTCTTCTTAAGCCTTGTAGTGATTCACTGGAAAAAAATTCATTTAGCCAGAGAGCAGGAATTTCTGACCTATTTACAAGTGAACTTCACTATACTTTTCATAGGTCAAACTCAAGCCCCAAAGTATTCCCCAGACTGCCTGTTTTTAAAGCCCTGTCAAGTTCTCAGTCACATCTGAAGTTTCCCCTGCAGCCAATCTGTGCTTACGCCACCTGGCCTGCTGTGTCATAGGTGCTATTCACTGCTAATCCAGAATATTTTCCCTTAAAAGAACCTATATTCTCAGAGATGGACTGTGGGTCTTCTGAAAAGTCTCTAGAAGATACTGCCATTGCTGGAGGAATAGTGGGAAATAACAGAATTGGAAATTCTACTCTGCTTCCCGGAATAACACGCAGCGTAACTCTTGGTCCTTGAGCTGTTGCTGACTCTGCCGCGTAGCCTCCGCATTTCCGAGAGGATCATCCCCGTATCCATGAACAGAACAACCTCTTGTTTTACTAACATTCACCACAGGATGGCAGTGCAAGATTTTAATTGTCAGTCCGTTTCAATTGTATGTGTATGTGCCTTGTGCGTGTGACAGCATAGTTAGACAGAAAATTAAAACCAGTAGTGCTTTTTTTTTTCCGTTTTGAAAACAAAGATATACTAGTTTCCTTTGAAATAGAGCGGATTGTGGAAACACGGAACCAATAAGAAAACAATGCTGCTGCTGCATGTGAGGTGCTGCCGTATTTCAGAAATGCACCTCAGCTTTCTTTGTATGCTGACTATGCATTTAATTAATTTACACCTCCTCCCTCAGTATAAAATATGTATTGCAAAGATTGTTTACATGATGTATTCTAAGTGACTTTTGAATTTAGGGAGCTTTTATCCTGACATTGCATCTTTGGCCTATGTGCTAGGGCACACTCCCTGCCGGTGTGGTCCCAGAGCATGTCCTGCCAACAGATCTGCAAGCAATTATCAGAAGGTCAGTTCAGCCTTCCTCCTCTCTCTCCAGTTTCACCTTCCCATTTTGTTTTTGCTTGTCAAATCAGGAAATTTATTTCATCTGAAAATGTACCTGACAAAACCAAACAGTTGTTAGTTAAGTCCCCTGGCTGGCTTGCAGCTTGGATGCCAGCATGGGCAGGAGGAGGCAGCAGGGAGCCTGGGATCGTTGCTCTGGCTGCATCTCATGCTCAAGCTGTTTTATGGGATGGCAGAGTTGAAGAAAGCTCTCAGGCCTCAGCTTTGCTAGTTATTGATTTAACTGGCTTGCCATCACTGGTGCTATTTTCTGCTTTGGCCTTCACAGTGAGATGCTGATGGTGTTTCTTTTTCCACGACATTTTTGTCAGCATGCAATACAGTAAAGTCTCATCAGGTCTATATCATTGCCACAGGAAATTCAAGTTTTAAACAATTTACCCTGCTTTGAACTGCTGCTAACATGCACCCACACACCCAACATCTTACTGATATTTGTAATTTCCATGCTAGTGCGTTGCACTCACTGCATCGCTAAATCTGTACAAAGACCATCCAGGAGACTGAATGCCATATTGACAAGTGGCTTAATTTCACAACTACTGTGATTCTTGGTCACTAAGAGCTTCATAGTTCAGCAGAAAAGTTGAAAATATTAATTTTCTATCTAAAAAATATGATGACATTCTTAATTCATAAATCCATTAGGGTAATGCTTTGAATGCTGAGGACATAATTTATGATTTGTAATTCTTGTTTTTTCTTCCCTTCTACATCATCCCAGTGGGTGAACAAGAAGGGGTGTTAGGGTCTTGGTTCGAATGCAGAGAAGTGAATTCTGGGCACTCAGCTTTGAACTCTGCCACCTCTGCTCTCATCAAGTGGAAGCTTTGAGAGGCATAACCATGGGTAAGGTTTACTTATTTGCTCAGGCTGCTGCTGGAGATAGATAGCTTGATAAACAAAAGCTAAAAGGTCCTTCAAGTAGTATCTATCAGTTAGTGATGCCACTTTTTAAGAGCTTATGTACATGTGTTTAGTAGTCCCAATAGTCCACTGACAGATAAACAAAAAGTAGAGTTCAGCAGTGCTGCTAGAGGTGTGATAAAGGCTCCACATCAATGCAGCACAGCAGCAGTTCCGTTTTCTCCTCTTCCCAGTAAAGGGCAGTTTTATGTTTCAGAAAGTTTCTGGGATGACTAATATGATCTGATACAGAACCAGCCTGCATTGGAAGACTTAATGGAGGAAAACTGCATTTTCTATAGTTAGCACCCAGCACTTTTAGCCGTATCTGAGAGGAGTGCTACTCTTCCACTGAGTGTTAGACTTCAGCCTATATCTGTAACATTTCTGAAACCTGATATTTTTCTTTGCAGTGTAACTTCAGGAAAATATCCTTTTTATCTGAAAAGAAGGTTATTTTTCTTTTATAATTCTTTCAGAACATACCTTTCTCTTAGTCAATTCTAGTGATATAGCAGTAACTGAAAAATGGATAGAAATACCTATTTAGTATGAGATGTGGCTACATTGTCTAAATTGAACTGAGAAAAAACATCTACCTGTTCACTCAGAACTATACCAAAGTTCTGTCTTCTTTTCCAGACGTGTAATCTGGGTTTTCTTCTTGCACAGATAGAAACAGTAGTACATGGTAAATGTGTGTGTGAAACTGGGGTAACTCTTCAAGAACAAACATTTAGCACTGCTGCCAATATTCAGCTAATATTCTCATATGTTTCCAGATGCAGTATAGCAAACCAGAGACACTGCAAGTTCACAACTGCACAGGCCCTGAGCATGTCACACACCTTCCTTAATTAAGGAATTAAACTTTGCCAAATCTCCGTGGCACAAGGATGGTGATGATTTCTATTTCCATGGCGGGCAGCAGGCTGGTCCAGCCACAGCCTTGGTATGAGCTGTGGACTGGTGTGATGCGCTATGAGGCAGAGGAATTAGCAGCAGAAGGAGAATGGGACAGCATCCCTGTAATCACTGCTAGGATGGAAGTTGAGTAGGATTGTTGTCCTACGAGACCATGTAAGAGTAGTAATTTTTTCTTTGAGAGGCTTTGCAATATGGAGACCAGACCAGTAGCATGGCTACAGCACAGTTATCAGGAGCACTGATCCTGTATTGGCATGTTCATCCATGTGCATGCTCTTCACAGTGCCAACCTCTGAACACATTCCTTTGGCAGGGGCAGTCTGGAGCTGGAGAGGAGAGCAGAAGAGATGGTCAAAACCAGAACTGAAAATGTGCTAAGGGAAGAGGAATGTGGGAAGGAGGAAGAAAAAGGGAGAAGGGCAGGAAACACAGAGGGCATTAAGAGACTTAAGGTACCAGCTGAGGACCTACAATGGTGGGAGAGGTTCTTAAAAGAACAACAGTTATCAGGGAGCAACAGATGAAGTGGTATTGCTTGTATACCAACACATGCTCACACCCATATCACAATTGACAGAAAATTGGTATTAGGAGGAGGGGGATGGTCTCGCACAGAAAAAGGCAGGGTTAAGACATCTGTGGCTGTTCTGGTTACAAGAAGTCCCCAAACACCTCCTGCTCTGCATGCAGTGGAGCTGCTGCGGAAACCCTGAGGCTCTGGAGGTGCCCACAGCTGCTCTGCTAGAGCATGTCTCCAAGAGCATCCTTCAGCTGAGCAGCAGGACAGGAGGGCAGCTGGCAGCAAGGCTCTCCCTGTGTGCTGGCAAGCAGATAGGTCAAGCCGTGCTTCTGTGAGAGCTGGACAGAGCTGAGAATAAACCTCAGATTTCCTGCGCCTCAGCTCCATCCATGGGGCCGTCGCTTCCCCACGCACTAATCTGACATTACAGAACGTATGGCGACGCAAAGCCACAAAGAAACTAAATTAGGAGAGTAGTAGGCGTATGACTTGCATGCAGTGTTTCCCTTTCACTGCAAATTTCTCGTTTACTGTTATTTTTGCATTGGCCCGTGTAACTGAATTCCCATAAAGTGGTCTCCCACACCTCAGGCAGTTGATAGAGCAGGAGGCAGTCACTGGGCCAATCTGTGCCTGAAAATTAGAGAGCGACAGACACAGACCAGGCATCTGAGAAAGAGACAGGGGTGTGGGAAGGGATATATGAACCACTCTGACACAATTCAGTTGTTAGGCAAATGATTAAAGCTAAAAAGCAGGAAAAATGAACTGCTTCCCTGGTTGTATATATAAGCTGGACATTTGTGGAGAGTGAGCAAGTGGAGTGGTTATCAACAATAAAAGAGTAATAAAAAGATAAGATCTTTGCATTCCAATTAAAAGAAAAATCATTGCAACAGGATCAGATGTTTTCCCTGGCAAAGAGGCAAAGAATTTCTCTCCAGGCAGGAGACAAATACCTACGTCTTTCCTTTTATCAAGCATTAACCCATAGGCCTGTGACAGGAAAAGGCAGAGAACTAGCATAGGGATTTCTATTGGAAATGGGAAATGTTTTTTTTCTTTTTTTCCTCTTTGTTGAAATTTGAAGAAAGATTGGACCAATGAATCAATGGCATGGACGAAAACCAAGCTATTAGGAGATTAACACCAGGGGAAACCTTTGAGCAAGATGGCTTCTCTGATGGAACTGGGTAAGAAATTAAAGAAAACAAATTGGCTTTGCTTCCCCTTCCTGCCACCTGCACATTGGCTACATGTTTGCAAAACACACCATGCAGCACGTGCTGATCCAATGGCAAGGCTCACTTCTGCAAGGAAGCTTTTACTTACTGTGACTTTCAGCTCCAACCGATGAAAAAAAGTATCAGATGAAATGATCTAATGATAAATTTGCAATATTCGGTGCTGAGGTAGCATATGTACAAATGCTTGAGTCAATGGAACAAAAATAGGTTTGCCTTTTCTGTACTGTCTTTTCAAGATTGTTCCAAAGTAGCTAGAGTGATGCCTAAGGGTTAAGTATGCGATTTACTGAAGATATTCAGAGGCCACATTCTGGCTTGTCTTTTTTCTGTCAGTGCCAGGCAGGTAGATGGATAATCAGGGAGAAAGTTGGTTTCACTGATTAACCTTAAGGATCCATTGTGGAGATTGCATCTTTTTACAAAGTAAAGACATGTCATTGATTACACTGTCCAGGAAGCCTGCTACCTCCTTAAACAAAATTTTAGAAATTATTTCAAAAATTGAAGTGCTTAATTATTTACTCTTAAGTATAGTTTTTAAATCTGATTGTTGCTTTTTTTTTTTTTTTTTTTTCAAATCTGTTTGCAGTGAAAGACTGAGGTTTTTTGTTTTGTGCATGTGCAGTGTAGACTCGAGAAGAGTATCTGTTTATTACCATGGAAAATGTTGACTGTGAAGAATGACTGGAAAAATAAGGAAATATACCTGAAAATATAAGGGAATGCAATATTTCAGCCAGTATATTCAAGACAAAATAATTTGAATGTGGCACAGTGGTACCTCTTAGAAAATGTAATGCAGTGACTTAGTTTCCCTGTTCTATGAGCAAGTTTCCCATCCTGGCTTCAGCTTCCATAGTGCTGAGGGAGCTGTGTTCATGTTGGGGACTGCTGTACATGCCATAGGAGGTGGGGGCTGATGGGGAGACTTCCTCATGCAGATGGGACTTCTAGCCCAAAATGAGATACTGAAGTCACATTTACAGATCACAGTTTTGAAGTTATTGCTCCTCTGCTGAAAGATGTCAGTTTTCCAGTGGGAAATCTATTCTCCAGTTTTTCTGACCAGAACTTATGTTTATCAGTCTCCTAATTCCAAAACCTCTTCTCCAGCACTTCCTTTTCTTTGACAATCCACTAATAGCTTCATTCCCTTTCCTATCATTGGCTCATCTTTCTTCTTATGTGGAAGTGTAGATCAGCTGAAACATGTATATTTCTTGTCTCCTTCCAAGAGCAATTTGATTCTTTACATTAACCTTAAATGTAAAGCACATTGAGGAGAAAGGTAAGAGGCTTCTGTACCTGTCCTTTGTTTCAGTATTGGGATCTAAACATAACTTCATTACATCTCCCACTTTCATGCTTTACATTCATTGTAGAAAATGTTTTAACAGCATTTGGCAGGACACGGTTAGCCAGTGAGCAGACCTTCCAGATAAATATTTACAGGTTTGAACCTGCATTCAGTAGGCTGAATTAACTTCTACACCGACTGCATATGCTAAGTATGATGTCATGGAAGTACTTTGTCGAGTCTCTAATTCTTAGTGGATGTATATATCTGTATAGATATATGTATCTATATATATGCATCTATCTATCTCAAGCTGTAGTTCCAGATAAAGATTCCTTATATTGGTACCCAAGAGGTATCCTGCACTCATTCCTTGTGGTCAGTAAGTATGATGAATATGTTCTCAGCGGCAAGATGACAGTTACTTCCTCATGCCAGGGGAATACCCAGAACAGCATTATTAGATGTCTCTTGCAGAAAAATTGTCTGACCCATTGAACCTTTTATGTTTTGCATAGTAGAGAATTGCTATTTATTTAAACATTTTTATTATTGCATGTATTTAATGAGATAGTGTTTTAAAAAGTGAGTTTCCAGTACTGTACTATTTGTCTAAGTAACCTTTTCCTAGTTAACAAGAAAACACCAAGATCCCTCTTAATATAGGCCAACAGATGAAATCTCAAGGGTGCTTTCTAACCAAGGTGTTTCTAATCTAGCCCTAATGTAGCAGTTGAATTTAGTCTCTTGTATTCTGTGTGACTGTCTGAGTGACCAGTCTACTGGCTAATCTCTCATCCACTCCTGTGAGGGGTGCTCCACTTAATATCAGTAATTAAATACTTATTTGAGAAGGTCTTGGAACTTGGAACTTTGCTGTGTTTCCCAACTAGTGGGCAAGAGAGTCAAGGCGTCTTCTTTCTCCCTGCTATCTTCCCTCTACTTCGATTGTAGACCAGTGGTAGTAGATAATTTCTATGAAATGGAACATTTCCAACAGTAACGACGGAAAGAAACCAACCCCTTGGTAGCTATATCCTCCCCAAGTTATGCCACTAAGGAGAGATTTGAGAGAAAGTGTTTGGATGCAAGAACTATCTTTAGACAGGCAAGAGTTTGGATCAAACACAATTTTTTGATTCAGTTGGACTTAATACTTTTTGGGTTTAATCTTTGTCAGCACCCTTATACTGCCCTGACTCTTCCCCGTATGGTGAATTTGGGTGAAAATGAGAGTGACTGAGCCATAAGAAAACCTATTAAAAATATAAATAAAAAAAAAGCAATGCTGAGATACATTCTGCAACTTTGTTGACTTTACAGTGTCTTTGAAAGATATTACTAAATCCTCTTTTCTTAGTTCATTTTAAATGTTATATTCCCCTGGTTATTTCTGTTAGCTATGTTTTCCTAGTTTTGCTTTTAAAATACAGAATTAAATATTAAAAGGTTAAGGTTTCTTTTTTATGCTTTCCTCCCCCCACCACTTCTGGACTAGTCTAAATGCCAGCAAGAGAAAATGCATTCTCAGACTTAACTCAGCTGCTAGCTCTAAATATTCTGTACTAAATTAAGTACAGAAACAGATACATGGTACTCTGGAAATACGGCTTTGAGCAACAGAATTGTGATAGCTCAGGAAGCTGCACTGACAATCAGCAAGAGCTCTATCCTGATGAGTAATGGGGGAGATTTGTCATTGTCTTCTCACACCAAGTATTTACAGATGAACTCTACTTTCAGAACCAATTAGGCATCATATATTTTTGCACATGGGCACATTTTCCTGAACAATATGGGAAGAACAAATTTTTGAATTAAAAAAAAAACATAAAAGAGAGAAGTTCAGATCAATCACACTTATTTTAATCTTGCTTTAAACGTGCTGTTTCCCTTTTTTCCCTAAATAGTTTTTTATGTGGTTGCTGAAACATCTTTGTAAGAAAAGCTACAATACTCATACAAGGAAAGTCCCTGGTGGTTTTTAAGCATAATTTTTATTAGGATTTTTTAATTTAAAAAGGGAAGATCTAATAAGCCTACCAGCCATAGAAATCCCTTATCATCATGGCTACTGTTTTATGAAGAGCAACAAAAATGACATCTATACCATGGGTTGTCTATGGAGGTATCTAAAGTGGTTTGGGAAGGTATGTTCTGTAGGAAACATTTTTATGTGCAGAGAAGTTAGGTCTGAAAGTGTATTGATTAGGCAAGGAGATCAGCCATGCAGATGAGCATTTAGATGTGTAACTTTGAATTGTTTAATGTGCACAGTTATCACAGGAAATGAAGAGACATGCATACAACAATGCCAGCAAATTAATTGATTAGCTGCAAGAAACCTAGGTCTTTCTTTCAAATATTTTTTCCTTGTTCATCAATTTTTCTCTAAAAAATCTTCTAATGATTAAAGTTGACAGCTCTGAAGACTTAGATTTAGTCCATGCCCAGTACCGGTAGGTACAACATAGATAACAGTATTTGACAATTTCTCTATATCTCTATATGTATTATTCTCAAGAATTTTTGGCAGACCCTTGAAAAGAACTTTGGAAGAACCTGAAAAGAGATTTTTCCCTATGAAATGCATTTGCAGTACTGTATCAAACCCTCCATAATATTGGGAAGGACCTCAAGATATTTGTGGTGGTAGACAAAGGCTCTGACAGAGCAGACACGCATGTTAAAGATCACAATTACGCATCTTTACAGAACCTCTAGTGTTCATTTTGTAAATTTAAATACGTCTTCCAGTGGGTGGATGAATACCATCAAGCCATGTTTCCTTCAGATAGGACAGGAGGTCAGATTATCTAAACTCTGCCAGTTGTCACTTTTTACTGAACAAATCACGACCAGGTTCACAGGTGGTAACTCTGGATTATTTTTTAAATTGGGAAGTAGAAGGCATATACAGTATTGGAGCATGTCCAGGGAAGAACAGTGGAGATGGGGAAGGGCCTTGAGCACAAGTCTGATAAGGAGCAGCTGAGGGAGCTGGGGTTGTTTAGTCTGGAGAAAAGGAGGCTCAGGGGGCACCTTGTCACTGTCTACAATTACATGAAAGGAAGGCATAGCCAGGTAAGGGTTGGTCTCTTCTCCAAATAACAAGCAATAGGACTAAAGGAAATGACCTCAAATTGTGCCAGCAGAGGTTTAGATTGGATATGAGGAAAAGTTTCTTCACAGAAAAGATTGTCAAGCATTGGAACAAGCATCCCAAGCAAGTGGTGGAATAGTTGCCCCTGGAACAGTTCAAAGAATGTGCAGGTGTGATACTTCGGGACATGGTTTAGTGGAGTACCTGGCAGTGCTGAGTCAATGTTTGGTCTCAATGGTCTTAAAGGTCTTTTCAAGCCTAACCATTCCATGATTCTATGAATTCCCATAAGTGTGTGAACAAAACAGTGTGTGTCTTGTGGGCTTTTTTGTTACCAGATCACAGTCTAGCAGAGAAAAAGTAATGACTAGAATAACTTTCAGACCAAACTTTCAATAGATGTAATACCATATCTATTACATAGTTTTGATGACTATGACCTATTGATGAGCTGACTGTATCAATTTTCCAGGCTGTGCAGGATCAGCTTCTCTCTGTAGTGTTCTACTACTTGCTTGGTAACCAGCAGTGGGCATCAAGCAACTGAAGTCCATCAGAAGAGTCTGAGGAATAGCTAAAACATTTCTAAAGGCTGTCACCTGCATGATGGCGTCCATCCTGTTGCAACTGGTTTGATGCAAGGGGATTTCCAGGGTTTGAAAGAGTTGTCTTTGTCTTCCTTCCCCTATATACCAATTGAATCTGGGAACAAATTTAATGTATGGTCAGAAACTACTTCTTTCAACTTGAAAATGTTGGAAGATACAGCCTTCACATCTCATTACAGGAGTTCACATCTAGCATTATTGTAAATCATGGAATCATGGAATCATACAATGTTTTGGGTTGGAAGGGTCCTCAGACATCATTTAGTTTGAACCCTCTGCCATGACCAGGGATGCCACCCACTAGATCAGATTTCTCAGGGCCCCATCCAACCTGGCCTTGAGCACTTCCAGGAATGGGGCATCTACAACTTCTCCAGGCAACCAGTAGACTGCTGTAGTGCCCTGCACGTGGGGCCGCAGAGTGTGGGCAGTGCAGGAGTTGTGCCTAGCATGGCAGGATGACAGCATGCAGTGCTCTGGCTGTGAATCAGCAGTGCCACACTGCTTGGAAAGCTGTGCTCACTACTTGCCCCTGATAGGGCTGACAGCAAACATAGAACCATTGTAGCATGCAAAACTGAAAAAGGGTCAGGCAAACCTGTAGCGTTGTCTGTTGACCTACCCATTACTGTGGTGATTATGATGCCTTAGGTTTTAACTTTCATGTTTTTGAAATCCTGTTCTGCCTAGTGTGTAACCCTGAGGTTTCCTGTAGCCTGTTAACTTCTGCTCTCTTGTGCTAGGCAGACATAACAAAGCCTCTCCAGCCCTGCTCTCCAAGGACACCCAGACTGTCCCAGGCCCAAAATGTGAACCAAAGCCTCTGAAATGGGGGGCAAGCTTGGGGAAACTACACCATTAATTGAAGCTTTAATTGGAGAATTAACCCTGATATGCAAATGAACCAAACCTATAAAAGTGTGAAGAACTCATGATCTGTTGTCCATTTTGGGGTCCATCTTGGCAGTAGCCTCTGGCTCCCCAGGGGTACCTTTGAAGGCTCTTCAAATAAATACCTGCCTTTATTCCCTTATTCCTGTCTAGTCTCTGGTTTTAGGTGGTCTCTCAAGGCATCAATTAAGATCAGATGAATTGAAAGAAGAGCTAACACTGGCATGGTGTCATCCTGACAAGATGGGTGTTGACTTACAGTGATTTTTAACTGTTTCCACATACACAGAAAAGTTTTCCACATACATGTGCAAGCAGCCCAGATTCCTTTCTCCTGCCATACAAACTGCTTGGAGCTAGTGACCAAGGGTATTTAAGTGTGGTGTTGCTAGGTGTTTACTTTAGTCACATTCAGGTACTCTGGAAAGGTTCTATCTACCTAGATGGACAGGATAAATTTATGATTGTTCTGCTTACTGGACAAGGCTGTTGGTTTTTTTTTGTTTTTTTTTTTTTTTTTTTTCATTTAAACTCTTGTTTTTAATTATATTTGAGCTAAGCAGTCAGAGGCCTTAAGGCAGGAATCCCTTCTTTACTAACTTGTAATTATCCCTGATTGTTCCTTTTCATGTCTGTTATGAGCAGGAAGCACAGAAGCTCAGAACATGTATTGCTATGTGATGACTATTTAGCGTCTTTCCAATGCTGGGGAAAATGCACAGTCTCCTCGTAGGACAGCTCATTCAAATTTAGTGTTTTGCCATCAGAGGAAGTACTTTTACTTATTATTAAAAGGCTGTGTAGGTATTAATTTCATATTCCCCATAATTACCAAGTGCTCACCTCTGCTTGTGAAAAAGGTAGTGAGTCATCTTCCAAACCTTCCTCTTTCTGTCACTTAGGCCCTGTGCTACATCACCCTCAGTTCAACGAGAAAAATCACCAGGCAGAGCTGACTTTCAGCAGTGACTTTTCAGGCTTCTTTTACAATGAAGCTGTGAAATGAAATAATAGTGTTTTGTTTTCTCGAGTTTCCCCCAGTCCATTCTCAGTGGCCTCCTTCAGTGTGCAAATTAAGCATATCTTTTGTGGTTCAGCCTCTTTTCAGCGTGGCTGTAGTTAGCAGTTGGCTGAGCAACCAGCTCTGTCACTTTGTTTCATAGCTTTGCCATTAGTAAATGACAATTGTAAACCAGCTTTTTTAGCTTGTTCTTCAGGTGTTTGCCCGAGACTGGAAGCCTAGTATTTGAATCAGTAGGATTTTTTTCCTAAATTAGCATTCCAAATAGACCTCCAAACCCCAAAACCTCAGCCACAGAACACAAAGCTTCTGAGCCTGGCTGTCCCACCTCACATGCTCTGGTAAAGGAGGGTGCTCCATTGGGACAGAGGCATGAGCTGAGCAATCAACATAGGGCAGCAACAAGAGGTTCAGGTTACTTCATGTGCATTAGGTAGTCTTCATGACAAGTCAATCTCCTAAAGCATTTCTAGGGTCGCAAACATTTTACAGTTAATAAATTTTTGAAGGGTAAATGGAACAAGTATCATCATCTCACGTGGCCTCTAAGCCACAGTTTTCACCTACACTCTGTCTTGGACCATGTCACTGAAGCTAAACTTGAGTGTTTGTTCAGACTGCTGTGACTTTGTCTGTAGCACTTAAAGACTACAGGCATCTGCAGAGGAGGCAGGAATGCTCAGCTGCTGCCTCTGTGCCATCACAACCTTAAATGTTAAAGTTCCAGACTTAAACTTCTCCCATGTTTAAGTAGCTCTTGGACTGGGAGAGCGGTTTCAGTGGGGTGTATACTAACCCTGTGCTAACCATATGCTAACCATATGCTAACCATGTGCTAAGTGGTCCCTCCTTTCTGCTTCACTGATTTGTTACTGCTCCTTATCTGAGTATCATCACTGGCAATACAAGGACTCTATGTCTGCTTCAGCGCAAAAGAGAAAACCATCAAGGCTGAACAGGATCATACCGCTAATAATTTCCAGACAGTGCTTTCCTGTGACATAACTCATTCTCTGGATCATCAAAGTTACCTGAAGAGGTTGGATTAAAAGAATGAAATAAAAACACAAGAAAGGCAGCATCAGCATTAAGGAGATTTGTTAAATTGTGATTGTGGAGTTAATGAAAGCGTTAATTCACTGAACTGATGAACGAAGGGACACACAACAGATTGCCTGACTCTTCTACTCTTCATAATCTCCTCTGCACAAGGTACTCTTCCTCTGAGGTATCAGGGGAAGGGGAAATGTTCAACTTGCTCTTCCTTTAAGTCCTAGTAGAGCTAGATAAGAGATTTTGTAAAGAAAAAAAAAAAAGAAAGCAAAGCACACAGCACATTTAAGCATTCCAACAGTGCTAGGAAATGGACGTGTCTGTTCTAGAGTGTTAATATCTCATATTTCTTCCCCCCAGCTTCCACACACAGAATGGGCACAGACCATGCTCCTGTTGGAGCTCCTCTTGCCTTCTTTTCCCTGGAGAAGCCCTGTCCTCTGACACAGGGCAACACCAAACTTTTCTCCTGGGCCTGTCTGCAGAGATTGACCTGCTGCCTCTCTCCTATTTTTCTCAACATCAGCAAACAAACTGGTCTCTCCACTCCTTTGTCTTCCTGGTGTTTTTCAAATATTCTTGGTTTCGCTGTTCCAGACAGCACTTAATATAGTGAAATTTCAGAGTGGATGAGGATAGCAGTTCTTTAATATGCCTTTCTGAGTGTCCTTGTGCTGAAAAAATGTATCTCATTTGCGAGTGCTGGTGTAAGAAACATGAATGCAATTTCCTGAAGTTTTGCATGAGACGTGTGGGAGCAACAACATACCTTTCATATCCTGCCAACTTGATTTTATTAGGTCTTGGAGAATGCTGACCCTAGGGACAGTTGATAGCCAACTTGCTATTTTGTATAGCTGATAGTTTTTATGTGACCTTTACAGGAGCAGGTCTTACTGTATATGTACAGCGTATGTGTATATACATATATATATGTATGTATTTTATATGTGTGTACCTCTTCCTCTGCCCATGGCCTATGTGTTAAATCCTTCATAAAGGCAAATGGTATGCCATGTCTTTCCTTGGAAGACAGTTGGTTCTGTAGCAGTTGTCCAGTGGAGTAAAAAGACTAATTCCTAAATGAATTACTTCTCACTTAGATGGTGTAATAAGTTTCACCAGGACTCTTCCCCTTCACTCCATATCAGAAAACATAAATTACTGTGTCCTAGGTAGGAAAAGCAGCTGCTAGCATGCTTAGGAGGAATGACACAGTTAGATTAAACGTATAAGGGCTATTTAATGTGTGTCCCATTGTCATCTTCCCAAATCCTCAAAGCTTTACCATTTATAGAACATAAATTTTTAAAGCATCCTTGTTAGGCTGTGAGAGAGACAAATATTATTATCCTTGTATTACAGAATGAATGAAGTGAGGCAGACAGGTCTCTGAGGATATGTCTATACTAATCACCCTATTAATACAGACATAGAATAATTAGGATACAATAATTCTATATTAGTATAAAATGATAATAAGATGGGCTATTTCCAATTCCCTGACACCAACATGACTGATGCAACATATTTCATGTCCATATGATGGTGAAGTACTTCAGGCAAAATAGGTTGGCCACTTTTAAATTGCCTACCTGGAATGATTCCTAGTCTGTGTTTATACCTGAAAAACACGTCTGCAAGTCTAGGAGAGTGTTAGCTTGCTCAGATCAAAATGTGCTACAGATAATTTCCCAGTGTGTCCTGGCTCATGGATCATAAGTACAGACCTAACCAAAGGATTTTACCTAGTGCTGTGCAACAGCTGTATTGCTGTATGTAATTTTGTCATCATTTTTGCTTCTGTGAAATGTGACTTGCCTCTGCCTCTGTTGTTTGCTTCCTCTTACAGCCTGGCTAGGGTGTGTTGCCACTGGGGGGCAGGTCTCCAGAGCAAGCAAGCATGCTTCTTTCCCACAGGCTTACTTTTAACAGGGCAGAGAGCCTTGGCAACACTTTGGCATTTTGCAGATGTTTCTACCAACATGGAAGTTATGATCAATTGGAGTTCCTGTGTAAGGACTGGATTCTGTCACCTGTACAGTGTTGAAGCGGCACCTGTGTACAAGTGTCTGTTGAGAGCAATAAGACAAGATACTGCTCATTGTTAGGAAAGATAGGAGATTGTAGCCATAAAGTGTTATGTTATAGAGGAAAATAAAACCACAGGCAAAATTCGATACAAAGCTAAAGTGACACACCATAACTCTGCTACTGTCTCTGTCAAAGTCTTAGTTTTCAGTAAGTGGAAACTGGTGCAGCCCTGTATCAAACGTGTAGGAATCCTACCACATTGCATTATAAGGAGGCTTGATATCCTTCATTACACAAAGTATGTGCAATGTGGACCAAATTAATCTCTGGCTCAGTTCTATTCAATGCATTAAAATCCCTTGGTTTATTAATTAGTCCCAGACCTAAATATTCTTTCCACCATTCTGTCTACCACTATTGGACCAGCAAGATTTTCATTAATTTTCATGCAACACAGCAAATTACTTCCTAGAATCTAAATCCTCATTTATCTTGTAAAAGTCAGGGTCTTTGGTGAACATGTGAGTTGAGCCAACATTAATGGGACATTATATTCCAAAAAAGCTGCATGTCACCTAAGGTGCCCCTTTCTATACACAACTCATCTACTGCTGTGGGGAACATACCAGTCTGTTGGCATAATTTATTGTTTTTTGAGTGTCTGTTCTAACTGGCTGGAACAATAGCAACAATCTGCAATCAAGACCCAAACAAAATCTCTCTGCATCTGTCTTGCAGACAGGAGAGATGAAACAGAACATTCACTACCAGTACAGGGCAGAAATCAGAATCCCTTGGACAGTGTGAAGGTGCATCCAGGCAGTCAGAGCAAACTCCTAGAAGTTGTTGAAAAATGAAATGCTACCCCAGAATACCTAACATCAAATCACTTCAATGCACTTAGCAGCCATTGCTCACATGTGCTGCAGGTCAGAAGGTGCATACACATTTTAATTTCTGTTCCACAATTTGTGATCTACCTGGAATAACAAAAAATTCCTCTAAATGGAACTTGCTATGCTTCTTCACAGTCTTGTCACCTCAAGATTAGCCTCTTGTAATATTCTTTCCTTTTGGCTATTGCCTGAGATTATTCAGAGCCTGAAGAAAGTCAAGAACGCAGCAGTCACATATTAGTCTGATCTTAAATTTGCAGCATGTCACACCAGCGCACTCTGAGCTGCCTTGGCTGCCAGCAGGATTCAAGGTATTGGTGCTGACCTTTAAAACTCTGGATGTAGGCTCTCTCCTCAAAGCACACTACTCAACAGCCATCAATGGAGGCATTGGGGAGGAAACTCTTCTTGATAGCAAGGACTGCCAGCGGGGCAATGTTTGCTAAAGCCACCTTGGCTCTTCAACTCACTGCACTAAACTTCCCGACGTGCTACTTGAGCTCTTCTTTTTTTTTAATTTTAACAATTTAGAAAAAGATCATCTAAGGAATGGACTGTCTTTTCTCTTATGAGCTGATTCCAGAGGGTAGTACCTTATAAATAACCCTGAAATAGATTAAAATGCACTTGCAGTTAGCACCTGAGATGCAGGCCTACTGTACTTGCAGGCTTGACCTACCTAAGTGGAACCTCTGTTTTACCTTACAAAGTACTAAAGAGCAAATCTAATTATTGTGCTTCAATGAGAAATGTCTGTATCACGTCAATGGGACACAAGAGACAGTGTTGAGAGGTTCCGAACATGGCCTGTGGAAAACCAGGACCTCAGCTAGTTAACACAAAGTCCAGTTATAGCATAGTGTTTTCTCTTGGGTGCTAGAAACAGCTGAACATTCAAGCATCTGTATGTTGGCAGTAAATGAATTGTGTAAGTGACCCTGGCTATAACACTGCATTTTACCATCCACAGTGCTAATAGAAAATGCACTGATGCATATTAGTGAAGAAGAGTCCTGAATATGAAGTAGCAATAGAGTTAGAAACAATCCTCAGGCCATTGTACAAAGCAGGAACTGATAGCAATAAGGAAGGCGTCTGCTCCCTGAAAGGGGCTTCTCTTAAGTGACAAGTGAAGTGCTGTGGCAGTCGCGTGCCAAAGCACGCACGGGGACTGACTTATGGTGATGCAGCTGTAACAAAATCCCATTTGTAATGAAGCAGAATTGAAGTGTGAAATTATTTCATAAGCTCTTTGGATGTTTTGGAGGAGATGGCTCTCATCATTTTAGGCTGTCTTTTGTGAAGGCTCAAGAAGTATGTAGCTCCTGTTCTGCGCTAAGCGACCATCATGGCTGTGAAAAAATAATCATGGATTCTCTCTACAGGGGAATCACTGCTGTTCTTTGCAGTGCGCCAAGGCTTCATGAAGGTGCTGTCATTTGATAACTTTTGTGCATCTTACCCATTCATAGAAGAACACACTGCTGTGTTTAAGACAAAACTTAAAACACTAGAATGGATTAATAATTTTTAAAATTCTTTCTCAATAAGTAGTTATGTATTGCCATGTGAGTGTGCTGTATTTTTTAGAGAGAGTGGATAAGTATAATATTTGAAAATAATGCCACACAGAGGTAGCCTTTTCGATGACTATCTACTATTAGAAATTTTGTCATTCTAAGCAAACTGGTGGCAGTGACACTGGTGCTTTGCAGATCTCCTTCTACTTTGCTATATTGATCTACTTGATATTTTTTCCATATTATGCATACCCAGTCTTAAAGACTGTGTGTGTACAGTCTCTCCACTGCAGAAAATAAGCAGGATAATAATAGTAATAAGCAGGAATCACTGACTGCATCCCCTGGTTCTTAGTGCTCGTTTGGCTTTCCTATTCACAGTTATCACTATGTCAAAAGTAAAAGAAACATTACCACAGCTTTTACTGTCTTATCTGGCTGCCTTGTGGGATTATTCAAGTAGGTAAGGAATGCAGCAGCAAGTCCAAAACCTAGCTCTTTCTGATACAGAAGAGGAAAAAAAAAGTTGAAAAAAAATGTTCTGTGTGACTGCTGGGAACTGAGACCACTTTGCACCTTGCAGGATTAGGTCCTGTGATAGAGAGAGTTTCTGCAGTAAGAGGAACTTGTGTGAGAACCCCCACCTACACCTCTCAAAACTGATTAAGAGGAAAACACATCTGCCAAACAGTGAAGTGTTTTAATGCAAACAGAACAAGGTTCTCTATTTGCAGATGGAATCACTACTCAGCTATGGGCAAAATTGTGAAATTTCTCAGTTCTAGACTGCAGTGTAATTTTTTACAGATATGTTTTCCTATCTTTGTAGCTATGGAAACAGGCTTTTTTTTTTTTTTTTTTTTTTCTTTAGAAATAAGCCAAGAATTAGGGGCCAGGCCACAAAATATTCTGTTTTATTACAAAACCACCGAAACGTGATTTCTCACCAGTTTAACTGGCAGCAAGAATATTTCACACAGCAGTACCATGTACTGATGCTCTCCTGGGGAAGCTCAGCAGCAGTAACTTTGGCTGAGTCTTAGGACTATTTTTGGAAGCTTCAAAAGTATCCAGGGAAAGTACTTTTCACTTTTATTCATATAAACAGTATCTCTATTTATTAAAAAAGTGAGAAATGGCTTCTCCTCAACTTCAAATGGCTTTGACAATAAAATTCTGCTTATATCAAGGTCTTGGGAGACACATGAAGGTTTGTAACAAATGGGGTGTTTGGATGATGAAGAGATGACTTGAAGACTCAGGAAGAGACGCTTCAGATTCCTGCCCCTGGAGCACAATGAAATAAAGGTGAGTGCACTTAGATCCCAGCTCTGTGTCGCCTACCCCTTTAATCTCTCATGGCTGCATGGGGATGGACTATGATGAACTATACAGCCTTTTCCATCTTAAATTACTAAAAGGCTAAGTAAGTCATTCCTGCTGTGAAAAGAAGGAAAAAACCCTGTGTAAATGTTTAGGTTCCTAAGTACAGGCTTAAATCTTATTGAAGTCTGTAGAATTTAAAGTGCTTAAGTGTTTTGCTGAATAGGGATATGTTGCTGAATCATGGCCAAGACTTCTTAAGTTGATGTACTGTTACCCATGAAATTACTGACATGCTCACTATCAACCCTGTGCTTAAATGCATTGTTAAAGGGGAATAGACTTCTCAGGGCTTCTGGTTCATCTTCTGAAAGAGCATTTGGCTGAATCAGGGATTCAGAATAAAGTCAATGAGTAAAAATTTTAAAAAACATAAAGCCTAACCAGAGCAGGAAATTGTGGAATGAGCCAGGGCAAGAGTTTTCTAGACAACTATGCTGCTACTGACAACTTCAAAGTTCAGTACTCTCTGCTGTGGTGTTACCACTCATTCTGAAATTTGCTTTCCATTGAACAGAAAGCAAGATTGGGAATTTTACTGGAAGTGTATCACCTTCATTGGTATAGACTGCCTGATTTCTATCTGTTTGTGTCCATTACCTAAAGATGTATCCAAATGTTTCCATTAGCAGCAAGCTAAATCTCATGGTATGAACAGGAAATACAGTAGATTAACACTGTCTATCACTACATATTAATTTCCAGTACCCTTTTCTAACTTTCTTTTTCTGTCTTCCATCATTTCTGCAATAAACTCTCTGACCTACCAAAATGTCAAACCTGCCACGCAATCAGATGCTCTCGCTGCAAGCTGTGGGTTGGTGTATTTGTTTGCAGTTAAGCACACATACTCTGAGCCAACTTACTGGTTATGGCTGGGGTGCTCAGTGGTGATGAGATTAAAACAAAAGTTTTGAACACATCATGGATGAAAACATCAGCGGAGCTTTAGACATCAAAGATGGTCTTGATCACATTGCCTGTAAATGTCAAAAAAGACCAGGCTTGAGGTCAAACATTGTAACCTTGGGCTGTTCAAGAGAAAACCTGCTATGAGATGTTGTGTCTGTCAGTCCCTATCAGAAGCACCAATCTCAGCTGTGTGGCAGTACATTTTCCCATTCTGTCAGGTGATGTGCTATTATTTGCCCTCAGTTTCTCTCCTTTTCAGCATTGATGACTTACTTTCTGGAGGTGAGACCTCACAAAAAAATTTTGGGAGTTGATTTCTGAACCCAGGCCATTCAGAGAGCAAACTCACATGTTCAAACACTAAACATCCATTAAGTGTGCTGGGGAAGTGTTGCTGACTCCCTCTCCCACTTAGCATCACTACCACCCAGGTCCCCACCCAGCCCCCAGCCTGGAGAGGCCACTGCACCCATGCCTGGCTCCTTGGCAAGATGTGTGTTTGGAAAAGAGCTATGGGAAAAATGCCCCACTTCAATGACCACAAGCTGCTGTCCATGAAGTGGAAACAAGAGGCTCCATCCAATCTCTCTTTTCACTGCACACTTCTCTGCTCTGGAGCACTTTTTGTTGCTCTTTCAGTAGCTTTCCTTTGCCAACAAGTAGCAGGCATTAAGGATAGAAAAACAATAAAATTACATGAGGAGAGAGCAACAATCAGTACACAAAGATAAACATCAGCAATAAACACTTGCAGCTGCCAGCCCTACAACGTATATAAATGACAGAGGGGTGCACATGAGGGAAGGGAACAGAACTGGTGTGTACAGATCCAGGAAGGGATGGTGCAAGGCTCCTGGCAGAAGCTTAGGAAAGCCCATGTGGTTCAAGAATGCTGGAACCACAAATAGCCTATGCACAAGAGCCGACTGTGCCCAAATGCCACATCATTGTGAGTCTCTTTGGCTTCTTGGAGTTGAAAATTGAGCTTTAAGATTAATGTGGTGTGTCAAACATGCAGGAAGGGAAAGTGGCACAAGTGCCATAAAGCTGACCCTCTGAGGGCAAAAGAGGAAAAAAAGATTTTTTTTTTTTACTCCTCTCTTTGCTATCGTTGTCTACACATAGAATATAATGCTTCATGTTTATGAGGAAAGAGGAGCTCTGCAGAGTCCTCGCTAGAGATATATCTCACTGTTCAGTATTCACTTCCAGATGGCAGGTCTTAGCTTTGTCATTCTTCTCCCAGTTTCAATACTGTCCTTCCCAAATCTCAAGTTGCTATTATTTTGAGAAGGAAGATTTTGAATCTGGTTAGAAGAACAACACTTCTTGCAACAGATTGATTGGAGGAAAGAGTTTGCTGTTTGGTGCTGTTTTGAAGTCTGGGTGGTCCAGCAGAAGAGGACTGTGATGCGCTGAATGCAGGTGATGTGGTGAGGAGAACATGCTGAATTCAGCTTTCCCAATCTGCTCTGTAGCTGGCAGCTCAGATGGCCCCTGCAGCCAGAATCAGAATTGCTGGGCCAACTCTCTGTTTTTTCTTTCTTTCTTTGGTGTTTGATTTTTTTGTTTTTTTGGTTTTTTTTCTTTTCATCTTGTTTTACCTGTTGACACTAACACACATTTTCACAACTGTGGACAGTTTCAGCTTAACTTTCTATATGTGAGAAGTGGTGGCTGGCAACAGATATTCTCTGGGGTACAAAATCCCTACAACAACTGCCCTCTGAAGTAAAAGTTTGGTGTTTTGACTTCTCTGCTGTTAAAACTGATGGGAGCTCAGCTCAATAGCACTCTCCCTTGCTTTGCTCCAGAGTTACAGCCCAGACAATACTATTTTGCAACTGGCAAATATAATTTTGGAATTATTAATTTATTAAAGGGATTAAGGGAAGTAGCTACTACAATGAGGAGAGGTTTGACTTGGTGTCCCAGGATCTCCTTTCCAGATAGATACAGGCCCACTATCAGTGGAGAGATATTATTGCTGAACAAGTCAGGTGTGCTCAACTCTGAGAACCTCTGCAAATGGAAGGGCAGACACGGAGATCCTCTTGCTCTCAAACTCTCCAAATAGATAAGTCCTATTTCCCCAGCATCTGGAAACTCAGAGGGAAAACTGAACCATCATCCCTGTGACAGGAGATTCGTCATGCACAGACTTAAGGTACAACTTTCATGGAACAACAGCAGGACTTAATCTGATTCAAGGCATCATGTGCTATGGAAAAGCATCATAGCTTGTCCAAGACAGTGCAGTCCGTCTTTAGCTCAAATTGTTGCTTTGATAAAGAGGCATGGATAAAAAACCATGGAACAAACCCTGCCATCTACTTTAAAGGAGTGCTAATATGAAATGGAAAAAGTAACTCCTGATGAAATTCAAGGGCTGTCATAATGAGGAAATATTTTCATCTTTGATCAAATAGAAATTATGCTTTTCAGTGCTTGAGTCAGACACAACCAAGCTTGCACAGCAGAAAACTGGACAGCAGTTTAAAAATACTTCAAGCACATTATCTTTACTGGCTATAGAGGTCCTTTAAAAGTGTTTCTATATCTCTGAAATGAGGCTTTATCAGTTTTTTTCAAGCTGGTAACTCAGAGATGTGGCTTTTTTAGGGTCACACAAGAGATTAGTGGCAAAGACAGACAGTAGAAACAGCATCCCAGTTAACTTAGGTGGCCTAAACCACCTTTCCTATTAGTTTTTTTGGTAATCTTACAGCCCCCTAGCTAGTGCATTTTGCTCATTTTTCTCCGACATTATACTAAGCACTGAAGGACAAAACCAGAAGTTACTTCACATACTGATTTGTCTCTTTAAACTGGAAGTTGTTTTGGTTAACTCTTCAGAATCTCTACTGTTTGTCTCCTTTTTTCCCTATTGACAAGGTTTTTCAACTAATCCAGTGTCCCAGTTTTAGCAGAAACCAGTGGTAAAAGCAATACTGATGTTAAATGGGGTGTTATAGACTACAGGATGCAGTTCTATTCCTGCATGAAGAACTGCCAGCCACTTAATCTCTCTGTGGGTGTCTGGTGCAGCACAGCAACACCTGAGCTAGCTTTAAATTAGCTGGGTGTTACGGCATTAGCACATGCACTGCAGCAGCACAAGGCTCAGCACTGGCTGTTTGGTGCGGAGTGGAGCCCTCAATACAAAAAGCATACGATTAATATCTCTGTTTTATAAAACACTGTCCTTAAAATGTCATTATACTTGGTATGGCTAGATAAAACTAGATGCATGTCACGTGCACTTCCTTTTTGTGTCTGGAAATGGAGAAGTTAGTACAGTGAAAAACTGGCCAATGAACTGATGGTCTGATGCTTCAGAAAGCCAGCACACACTGCCTTACCCTTCCTTTCAGGTCATAATTAGTAGAAGACTCTAGGAAAAGACATTGCTGGGTAATGTACACATGAGGAAGTTGGAAATACTCAGCTCTGCCTCATCATTTGCTGTGCACCGGTGTTGGGTGTCACTCAGCTTAACCATATAGAGCCCAGCCTGGAGTACTTTACTGCCAGGCACCAGGAATGGCCCACACACAAGAAATCTAATTAAACTTCTCAAACTTCAGATTAACATTGATTTTGACACTTCTTGGCTCTGTTATAAATGAAATGTCAATTTCATCGGATTAATAATTTGCGCAAGCCAAATTATTAATATAAAAACAAATAAAATTTATTTCAATCAAATTGAGAATCAAAATCAGCCGCTATAAAAGAGAACAGGGCCAAGCCTAGGTTCTTGACTCTGGGTGACACATACACAGCTCTGACCACCAGCAGTTCAGAGAGGTAAGTGCACACCTTTGAGATGTTTGAGTCCAGTTTTTATACTGTTTTTCTTGCTCTTGGCTACGAAATCCATTGTCCTTTTCACTCCTGATGATACTCTGGTCCAGTGCTCAGTGGTCTATTTAGATGTTGATGTGTCCAAGGATTCTCTTTGTGCTCTGGTTGATGGCTTCCAGTAACTCATCTCAATGTCTGATGATCTTTCCAAGAAATCCTTATATGATTAAAATGAAGTGTCTCGAGCAATAGGTCCACTCATCAGCAATGTCCAAGGAGCAGCAGATCCTATCTCTTACTTCTTTCAGATGGAAAAAGATTCTTGTTGGGTAAGATGAAATCATAGGAGGTTGATGGGTCTGAGGTCATCTCCCCTGAGCTTGCCTGCACTTCTTATGTTAATTAGTACCTTCCTTGAGCAAGATGTCATGAGACTTGCCAAGGTGTACTCTGAACACAACTAAATTTAAACATATATACAATTTACAAGATATAGTTCACATTTTAGATTCCACATTAATAACTTATTCCATTTATAGCATTTTAATTTCTTATGAATTTTGACCTATCTATAACAGCTCCATTTGGCAGTTTGTTTTCTTCTTTAGAAAGTGGCAAGATGCCCATAAGTAGGCATAGTTCACCTTCAAGAATCATGAGAAACCAACACCAGGTTTATCTAACACCTCAAGAAGAAAGACCAAGAGTAGCCCATATTTGATAGTCTGCTTGCACACTCTAGTGTGTCATTTACGGATGAATCATGAAACTTAAACCTGGCCAGTGTCAATCGACCATCTGCAAACAAGTTACAATAGTTTCAATTTTCCCAAGTGAACTTTTTAATAAATGCTTCCTCCTCCCAGTGAAAAAACAAATAAACAAACTGAGCTTAGAATAGATGTCTTTTAGAAACACAGACAGTAAAGGAGAATTAAATTTTTGTCAGATACACTTTTTGCCACTGGGACAAAAGGCAGAATCTCTGTCTTTCACTCTTTCTGAAAAAATGCCCTATTTAAATGCTGTTGAGATACGCGATACAACGAAGATGTTTTATCCCCATCAGGGAAAATTCTTATCTATATTGGAGGTCAAAACCACTCCTTGAAAGGAAAATAGGCACTATGTTTCCAAGCTGTGATAAAACATACATCATAATTTTTCAGTAGCTCATCAGGATAGTTAAATACTGAAGTGATAATGATGTCATAACTTTTTGCTCTTGGGTTATGACTGGCCAGTCAACAGAATTAAATAGTTTTACTATCACACAGGAAACAATTCCTGCCTTATACTTACTGGAAAGAAGCACTATTATTAACTGTTCACAAAAGCTGCAGTTCTACAGCAAGGAGTGTATCTCCAGCTATAATGCTTTCCAGTAGAAGACACAGCCGTGGTGAGTCCCTCTCTCTGGCCTTCTAGGTGGTCTTTCCTTCAGGTCTAATGATAGGCCTGTCAGAGTGATTTATGGCGCTTATCCATGCCTCAGTGTTTTCCTCCTCGGCTTTGGGTCAGCTCTGGTCTCCAGTGCTCTGTGGTTGTTCTTAACATGTGTTCAGTAATTGCACAGACCGAGACTTTGTTTTTCTACATTTGTGTTTTCTTTCATTCTGCCTGTCTTAGAATTTTCAACAGCACTCATCACCACAGGACACTACTTCCATATTTCATCCATCAGTAAAGCTTGCGTTAATCATGTGCCACTAGCAGCCCTTTCTGCTGGCTCCTGTTTACATGCGTGCACATAAACTCAAACTAAAAATGTATCATTGCATTACTGCTAGTTCTGGATCCTAGTGGCCCCTGTGCTTGATCCACATCCCATTAAAATCAGTAGGAAGTTTACCATAAATGTAAACAGGAATTTTAATAAGCCCACTTTAACTAATGTGGGGATGGACTGAGTTCTGCTGTATGGTGCACAGACAGAAATAAGCTGTCATATAAAGACCCCTTCCATGCTTCTCCTTACATGCAGTTGCACAACATGAAGGGCTGGTTACGAATTTCTGAGAGAAAACAGCCTGAGCAGGGCCGTGGCAGGAAGAAATTCTCTGCTCCACATTCCTGGGGCACTTTGGTCACTTCATCACAGCATAGTCAAAATTCCTCCAGGACTTGGATTGTACATCCCTCCAGAATGTGGGAGCAGCAGCAAGCAAAATGCATGACAGAGCCCATAGCCTGGGACTCCTGCATATGTTAATCTTGTCTTATACTTGGCTCGCTAATAATAAATCACACACCACTTGCTGCATAGTTGCCAAACAGGGCACTACTCATTCTTTTTTATTTAGCAACAGTTTCTGAACAATGCTGCTTTATCTGATCATAGTTCTAAAAACCAAAACATGTCTGAGATAGGTATTTTTTACAGGAACAGTAAAATATTAGAGATCTGTGTATGGTAGTCTAAAGCATTTATGCTGAAAAATAGATAAAATTCTGAATTCAAGTGAAGGAATGGGCAGATAAAAGGAATTCAGACCCCTGTGTTAGTTTTAATTAAATGGGAAGAAAAAAGGGCCGCCATGTTTTACAGACAGACCAAAACCCTACAGCTTCTCTGAAGGTAAACCTTAATCTCAGAACAATGTGCATTTTGCCCTAATTGCAGAATTATGCTGATATTTACATTTCTTTGCTCATCTGAGACTGTATTTCATGATTAAAAAAATTCCAGTGGATGGGAGCTCTGTCAAAATAGGAAGTTTCCTGTCCTCGGTGGTTACACAAAGTGTCATTTCTCCCCATCATTTTAGAAAAATATTCATTTTGGAAAGCAGCAGCCATGAAAACAAACAAGCAAACAAACAAACTGTTAAAATAGATGTCGAACAAACTGTCATGGTGCTTTATCCAAGATGTTTCACCACCACCTGAGAGCCATGGTCTGCAAGAACTGACATTGAAGTAGCCAGTGGAGAGAAAAGAGCAACTCAGAACAATGAGTTCTGAGAAAATCATGAGCTAAAAATTTCCAGGAAGTGCCTAAGATTTGTTTCATATTTTAACTTGGGTTGTAGGAGAGATGGCACGAAGTTTAATTAATTTGCAACAGGAGAAAATAAAGAACCTAGAAGATACTGTACTTTCTGAACATTCTGAGATGTTACAAGAGACAAGGAACAAACCAAGGTGAGACACTCATGCCATAGTGATAGGGGTAATTGTAGCTAACTGAGGCAGCTCAATGTTTATTTGTGAGCACAAAGCTGACTGGGTTTTTCTCTTAGTCTGCATTTGACTGACAATGGACAAGAAACCTTTTCACTGAGCAATCCTACTTCAGTTTGGGCCTTTTCCTTACTTAATTCTATTCTTGCCCTAAGGATGGGAACTGTAAATCCTTCCCTCCTATGAGATTAACTGTCTGAGTCTTCATATAGATGTGAAACAAGAGACTCCATCTCATCTTAACACTTTCTGCATCTCATAATAAATATCTTCTGGCCGGACCCAGGAAGGAAGGAAATCAGGGAAGTACGAGGTTCCTCTCTGCAGGACTAGTCAAGTGTTAGCCTGAGGGCTAACAGCTGAAGAAACATTACAAAAGGCTCTAAGTTTTTTGGTAGACTTGCACAGGTGGCATACTAAGTCCTGAGGCCTAACTCCAGTTTTCTTCCTTCCATCAAGGTTACCCAGTTGCTCTCAGGTAAGGGTAGCAGACTGAAAAATCAAAGACATTTATTTCAGAATTTCCATATGGTTTTCTCTTCAGGAGACACACCAGGTTTGGAGGTTCCAAAGGTGTGACCTTGCTGAAATTATGTGCTTGAGCATTGTGGTGGACATCTATTTACTAACTTTTGCTAGTGTTTTGGAGCTGAGACTGTGTTCTGGCACTGGTAGGATGAAAGACTTCTGCTGGATGGCAGGAAGCAGCACAGCACATCCTCTCCCTACCAGAGTAACAGCATCATCTTGGTTTACTGAAGTATTCTTGTAGCTGATGATGCCAGTTATCCAGCTCAGATGTTGACCTTGAACATCAGGAATGACAGATTGCTGCCCTGATCCTGTGATCAGGGCTTTGGCTCAGCTCCTTCTGAAAACAACCCCAGAGAGACACAAACTGAATAACCCTACTGGACTAAGTAGTGCTTAGTGTGCTACCAAGAAGCCATAAAGTCTAAACTGTGACGGATTGCAAAGTAACATTACTTGACTTCTGACTATATGCCCCTACCTTTTGGAAATCTACTTCAGTTACATAATAATTCTTTGGTTGGGAGAGCTCATGTGATTTAAAAAACTATCAAAATACAAGTGACATCCAGCTGTTCCAGACAGTGACAGACTACAGTGGCAGAATACAGGATTTCCAATGTTAAAGTGGCTGAAACACTTGAGTGACATCTATTCTGCTTCCAGCGAACCAGCATGGAAAGTATTTGGTGGTTCCACACTTTGGCAGTGCATGTAGCCAAGCCTGCCAGCTGGGATGGAGAAATATGGGCATCAGTAAGGAGATGTCGAGAAAGCTATGCTGGTCCCTTCCAGAAGTTATCACAGTGGTAACAACTTGCTCCAAGCAGGTTCAGGGAAGGTGAAAATAACAGGTAGCAACAGGAATGAATAGGAGCCTACAAGAAAGGCCAAGAAGTTTGGAGGGTTGTTTGGGAGAAGATAGCCTGCAATTGTAAGTGGATGGTCCAGCTGTATTTGTCCAGAGTGAGGTATTCAATCGCACATTCCTAGTGACGTTATTAAAGCCACTGGTCCTTTTCTGCACACCTCATTTCAGACACTGCAGCCCAGACAGGCACGTGGTACTGCTTCTTTCCTTTTAGCTGGCTTCTCTTTTGGGGAGCTGTACCACATCAGAGAGACCCACTCTGCTGGGCTGGGTGCTCTGGGCCTTGCTGGTGTTCATACGTGTGAAATTGAACCCAGACCAAGCATTTTTTAGGTGACATACCACTTCCAAACCCTGATACTGTTACTGGGTAGACTAAAAGCAGAATGTGGTTTGCAAATATGAGACCTGCTCGCTTTCCTTGTACATCACTGTCAAAATTGCCCTTAACTTTTGTGTTTGTAATATCTGAACCTTTACAATCTGCCGAACTCTGTGTAATCAGTTCATGGCAATGAAAGTCTTACTCAGCACATCTGGAAAACACTTCACTGGAATAGTTTGGTAGCACTCCATAATTTCATTGAGCTCTATTCCCTGCATTTGCTCCTGTGGTCAGTTGAAAAACCTCAAATGCAGGGAAAAAGGTAGTTTTTCTTTTCTTCTGTCTAATACACCATTGCATTAAACTTACCACCTTATTTTAAGGGGAACTGTGCTCCAGATGAAAATGGCTCTTGGGGCTGTAAGTCCCCACTTAATGGTTGAGGAGGTTCTTATAACTCCCCTGGAGGCTAAATTACCTGATGTTGTCAGAGAAGCAGGTGCTTCTATGTGCAAGAGGTAGAGGTTACTGAGAGGACAACCAAGAATAATGGAGCTACTTGTGGACTGCATCTGGCACGTGTAGCTACACATGTGAGGTTTTTTCCTATGCCTCTCTGATTTCCAGGCAGCACTACTGTTTGCTTCTCTCCAAGCAAATAGTAGTTAAAAAGAAAAAAATTAAAAGTTTTCTATACAACAGAGATCTCAGGTTTTTGCTTTTACATTAGACAGAGCTCTGAATATGTGAAGTATAGAAAGTCACGAATAAACAAGCTGCATGAGCACAGAAGGGCTGTCTATCATGGCCTGAGAGAAAGCTACCAAGTACTTATCTTCCTTCAAGTGACTCTTCTTTCCAAGAAAAAGCATACATACAACACACAGAGTGGAATGAGGAAAGGAAATGCATGGCTGTGAAACATGTCCAAATGAAAGGGAGCTTCCATAGCTTGTAATGAGTTATCAGATTTCCATTGAACTTACATGCTCTGAATAAATGTTTGAGGACGTATAGAGCTATGGCTTCAGAAGAATTTTAATCCATCTGGAATACCAAAATCTCATTAGGAACTAAAAGACCCAGCAAGTTCCTTGCTGTGGTATCTGCTGGGTTGGGTAGCAGAGGATAATTTACAGTCCATTCCAAAACTGCTGAGTCTAGACCATGACTTAAGGAGAGTGTGTAGAAAGACTAGTCAGCCCTAGCTATGCTCCTATTCAGGATGGAAGAAAGGGAATCTGAACAAGCCCAAGAAATTGAATAAAGGTTTCCCTTTAATGTGCATTTTTGCAGTGTGTCAGGGGTCTAAGTAACTCATGCCATTTAGCATTTGCCATGCCACTAGACAAGCAGGGCTCTTCTCACCACAACCTTAAACATGAACTGCAGGGGTCCTAAACACTGTCTGTGTCTTGCATGTCCATAGGTCAGAAAATACTGAACTTAGCCTGATCTCACTGAATACTGAATGGCTGCAACAGTGGACGTAAGCAAGTCTATCCATTCACTGAAGTTTCCTGGAATAAATGCTGGTTGAAAACACAACCACACTTCTAGAATTACTTTAGAAATAAACTTTCTTTGTTATGCACTGCTGTTTATGGCTGCATTAATGGTCAGATGAACAATTAAATAAGGTCAGAAATGTAAGGTTAAGTGAGGATGTGAAAAAAAGGAGGTTCCAACCAAGGTGGGGGGAGGTATTGATTTTTGTGGCTTGTCACAATGTGAGGATGAGTCACAGTCACTTCATCTATGGACAATTATGAGTGTAATAGGAAAACAACCCTGGGAGAATACCCTAAGAGACAGTAAGAAAGAAGAGAAGGCATTAAAATCAAAGGCAGGCATGATAGCAAAGTGGAGATGGAGGGAGTGAATGTGGAAACATTAGAAATAAAGACGAAAAAGGAAAAATGAAATGGAAGCACTGCAGAGGCAATAAATTAAGTACAGGATTTTCAAAAGTGCCTCACTGTTCTAAAAAGTTTTAATTACTTTCCCACTGACGCTGGCAACAAAAATAAGTAGAAGTGGCAATGTCAGGCTAGCAATGAGCACTTTAAAAAACCCCTCAGCTTAGAATTTTGTTGCTTTCTTACAACTTCTGCCTGCAACAATGGCATCAAGCAATACTCATGCTGCTAAATTATAGCTAGTGTCCACTTAGATATTCTGGGAAACCTCAAATGTCTGTGGCATTAGGACACCCAGCAGCAATTACCACACAGGAACTTTTTGAGCCCCTCCGAGGCTGGTTGGGAAACTCACTTACTTTAATTAATGTAAAAATATTCATTATTGTGGAGCGTAGAAAAATCTGTTTCTCAGGATAATTAAAATGAAAATGCTGAAAGTTAAATAGCATTTACAAACTGCTTAGGCTCCTATGCGCCCTTTCATTATTTGTATTTCTGAAGTGTAGCACTCAGGAAAAGTGCCAAGTTTGTGTCTCTGTGGACTGGGCTTCTCCCTGTTTATCAGAAGCTGATCAGAGAGGAGGGAGCGGCACCATGCGCTTCCCAGCGCTGCCCTGCCAGCAAGCCCCAGCCCTGACCTGGAGGGACCATCACTGGGCGTGAGAAGGCAGCTCAGGCTCCACACCTTTGAAACCTTTGGCATCTCTGCTGAGCTTCATGAGAAAGCAGCCAGTACCGCCAGTGATGTCTGTGATGTGTCCTTTTATCCCCAGGAGTCTATTGCCGTTCATTCCTTTTCATTTTCCTTAGGTGAATGAATAACTTTGTAATGGTGACTGTTGTGGTCACTACTACCCTGAACTTGGTTCATCCCACTGCTTTAGTATCTCAGTTTAATCTCTGGACTCAAATGAACACCGAAGAGTTTAGGGTCCTAAGACATAACTCATTTGCATTTCCACAGGGATCAAATTTTAAGCCTAACAAATGACATGTTGTACCGCTAGGACATATTGAAAAGCTCAGATCCTTTTGTTTATTAGTTCAGAGTGCAATAATTATTAGCGAGAGCGAAGCACAACTGCAATCAAAAAGAAAGCCAAATAAAACCCACCTACACAGATTTCTCACACTGGGCCCTGGCCATGACTCACTGGTTATGTATTAGGCGTTGTGGGTGGGTACTCTAATTTGTATGTGTTCCATTGTTTAGATGTGTTTTGCACACGCTAATTCTGACTTTCTGTTTTGGCAAAATCTTACAAAAAATGCAAACCCACCACCACCCTCTTGGGTCACAGTCATGAAAGGCAGCTGCATTATCTCACCCACCTATCTTGGGATCAGGGTGGGCTCTGGTGGGACAAGGGATCAGGGCTTGCTCGAGATGCCTGGAGGAAGCATGCCATGTGCAGCCACAGATGCTGGCTGGCCATGGAGGAGTTTTAGCAGCAGCTTACCCACTGTGCAGAGAGTCACTTTGCATTCTTTTTAGGCCACATTTCCAAGACCAGAAAATTATTTTGGTGCTTTGAAGCATTCACAGGAGAAGTAACTTGGCCTGTAGTTTGCAGTGCATTTTTGAGCTCTAGCATGCCAGCAGCCAAGAATATATTAAATGTTAAATGAAGAGGACTTTTAACACTGAAGAAGAAGTGCATCCTTTCAAAATATTGGTAGTGGTAGTGCCTGTGCATATCTAAGCATAAGAAACATTATTAGAAAAATTCATGAGAAAATGATTAGAAGTGAAAGTATTTTCTTGGCATTGGATCATCGATAACCACCTTCATTTGTGCAGCATGAACTAGAAAAAGGAATTCAGATGGTAATTATATAAATTACACAATATATGAATAATAAAAAAATATAAATATAATACATTATTTCTATTAATAATAGGATTGTTTATGTGGCACTTGTCACCATGAAGTGAGAGAGGCAAATAGGAAAGCTTGAAGAATGAAGTCTGATGATACCTAGGAAAATATGTTGATGTATCTGGGAAGCTGACAAGAGCTGCTAACCATTCTGGTCACTCAGGAAAACTGTAAGGCTCTCTCCCGCTTTCACCTTACTGCATGTCTCTGTGACATGCCAGTGCATATCTCCAAATGCACTCTCAGGAAAACTCTTCTGGCTATGCTGTGAAGCTTGGCAGGAACCATCAGCCGTGTAAGCAACCGTGATGTGTAAACAACCGTGACTGTCACTGTTGAGGAGTAACCCTGCAGTGAGTAAAAAACACTGTGACACTATGCTAGATATCACATGCTGCTGGGTGACAGGGGTGGAGAGGTCTGCCTTCTGAGAGTTCATGCACTTTCTGCCAATGGATGACCTATGGAATGTATGCAGGGAGACCAGAGGAGTCGAAAATCTCCCGCAGAACCGAAGGAGCTGGTAAAACTCCACAAGTGCAAAGGTTTGCCCTCATAGAACATCTAAAGACCCAAATGCTCCGACCTATGTGCCCTTTGGCTTCTTTGGGCTTTCCACACCTCTGCATCCTGGCATCCCCCTGGATGCCTCAAAGTTTGTGGAGACCCCACAGCTGCATCTGACCTCACTGTCATCCCTGACAATACTGATGTCATACTTTGCGGGAGACAGAGGCTAGATCAAAATCATAAGTCTCGATAATCCACAGCTACCAAAAGGAGGTACTCAACACACCAACATTTGCTTCCCTTGTTTACTTCACTCACAAAATACGCAACTTTCTTGACCTTAAGTACACTCCTTAGGAGTGTTCAGGCCGAAAGGGGCTCCACATCAGCCAAAAATAAGCATGGCTGACCTTAATAACTGCTTTCCTTCAATCACAAGGGAAACACCAATGCTACGCCTTGTGCATCACTTTTCCTTTAACGCCTACGTTTGCAGTGAAAGAACTGTGCAAGTTAACCCTTTCACAGCTGCTACCAAAGCAAAAGCTTACATGTTTGAGCAGGGTCCTTAACAGCCTCTCAGGTTTGTTTTGAAGGGGATATTTGTGGGATAATGCAAGTCATTCAAATTTTCCACTACATCACACAATGACACTCATGCTTGTTCCCACTGTTTGTTTAAATATAAACCAGCACTCAACTTTCCAGCAGCAGCTTCCTGTTTAACAAGTATTTAAATGAATGGCTGAGTAGATTCTAACAAGAACCCTTTGGCAGCCCTAGAGGTTCAGAGTGTGGTGTGTAAACAGCAAACAGGGCTTGTAGGTGCTATTGAGGCAAACAGCAGGTAGATGGAGCAGAGTGACGATGCTGTCCCATGTGTGCTGCAGGCAGCGCTTGCTGGCAGGTTGTCCGCAAGGAAATGGAGGAAATCACAGAAGCAGAAAGCCAGGGAGGCTAAATGGCCCAAAATGAATCTAGAAGAGGAACAGTAGACTTCCTCCTCACAGAACCACAGAGTCTTCTGAGTCGGAAGGGACCCACAAGAGTCATCTAATCCAACTTTTTAGTGATTGGCCCATACAGGCATTGAACCTATGACCTTGCATTATCAGCACCGTGGTCTGATCAACACAGCCAAAGAAAGAAGGTACCACATTGCTCAGACACCGCCAAGTAGCTGAGTGGGAATGAAATGCAGCCCTTTATCTTGCTGCTCCCTATTAACAGGGGCATTGGCTTCCAAACCAGCCTCTGAACTGAACTAAATAGGCAGGGGAAATGGGACATTTGGCCAAAAGAGACAGTACATTTCAATTTGACAGTGTGTGAGTTTTCTGTGTTTCTTGCTTTTATATCCAATGTGATTTCTGTGAAGTGCATGAAATTATACCAGAATTAAAGAGGTGCAATGCACAGCAGAATTTCATCTTTACTATTTAATACCGATTCTTCTTAATTAATTCATTATGTCAAGACCATAAGCATGCTATGTGCCTGTAACATTCTCATTTACTTCTCTATTTCTTATAATTTTATTTCATACTGCAAAAACATTTCCTGTAATTGGACCTCCGGATACCTATTGACTTTACATAAAACTGGCTGAAAACTACCACTCTGTTCTTAAATTTTCACTGATATTTATTCAACTGTAGGTTCCTTAATGTTTTAATTGGTTGCAGCAGCTCGTATATATGAATGGCTCTCAGGCAGAAAACAGTCTTCCAATGAAATTTCATATCAAGGCAGTTACTGCACTTGGATGAGATCAGCAGCCTTGTTAGAGGTATATGAAACTCTGTTAAATGCAAAATATAGACCACTGTACTAATTGACAAAATTGCAGGGACAAAGCACAGCATCCCCTTGATGTAAATAATAAGAGTAATGAATTGGCAAACAAAGACCAATCCAAATTAAGATAAAGTGTCAGAATTTCTGGAACCAAAGTGAGATGCAGCACAATACTAACATTAAGAAGGTATGGCCAATTATTGCATTTGTCACTACACAGTCTCGCAACAAACGGTTTGCCATTCAACGTCCCAGAAGGCAGAGCAACAATTTTATTCCAAATCACTATGACGAACTTAAGCTGCTGAGAAAAAAAAGGCTATATTTGGGAAAGCAGCCATTGATTCAGGGTGTCTCTGTGGTGGTTTGATGCTTTTTTGGTCTGATATTACCAGTTTTGGGTTCTAAGAATTCCTCTATTAGTTTCTGGAAGGAACTCACAGGAGATACTAAAACCCAAGTGAGACTCCAGGGCTCCTGACCACATGGTTTGAACTTGCAGAATAGCAGAAACTATGAGTGGACTTGTGTTTAGCTCATCTTGCAGTCAGAGAGGACTGGGGTCTGTTTAAAATCAAGCTGCAGTAAGTTCCTTACCACTGGTTGCACATACCTAGAAATAAAGTTCTGATTGCCTATGGCCTTACCCTACCATTCAAAATTTTTTTGGGCTAGCTAAAGTGTCTGCGTAACTGTCTGATTAAAACACATTAAAACCTCTGTGAAGGGAAAAAAAAAGCCCCAATCCTTAAAGGCATATTTTTAAAATCACTTGTACCTTGTGTTTTAAGGGTTCATGGGCTAAAGCATTGTTGCCCCTGCCCCAGCTGATCATGGGCTACTTCAGCTGCCCCACTGCAGAAGAGATGCTGGGAAGTGGAGAGTTGGGGTCAGGCTGCTGTTCTAAAAGATTTGCTGCCTGTGGTTAAAAAATATAGCAGTAATGTTTGCTTTTGGAGTTCTGGCAATGAGAGCCAAGTTATACTCTCTTTTAGTTATTAAGTCTTAACCAATAAATGATGACAGATACTGAAAAGAGAGGAATGGAAACCACACACCACAATCTTGATAATGAACCCTTCTCTCTCTTGCTCTCGGATCAGCTCTTTTTGAAACTGTGTTATGGAGTTTCTGGCTACCCATTCAAACCCACTGTTTTTAACAAAATCTTTTCCTCACATGAGGCACAGCAGCTCATACCAGGAGCCATTCAGCTGGTAACTTGAGGCTATGATTAAGAGAGCCCTGGTCACAGCTCGTGGGCCAAGTGCAGCTCTTGTCCTTCCTGCCTTCCAGCTGCATCTGCTCAGATCTTAACCTGCAGCTTCTCCCTTGAGGTGGTGTCAGGCACAGCTTGTGCCCCTTTCTCACAAAGTGTGACTGTCTCAGCCACCTGATTTGCCTTCAGCATCTGTGGGTTTAGGTGCTGTGACAATGGCAGTCAGGAAATCAAACTGACTTTCCAAACCAGAGGACTTAAAAACCTGCAAGAGGGGTATGTTACAAATCTCTCTGCAAGATGTTCCTCCAAAGCTCCTCAGACAAGTGTGTCAAATCATAGAAACATTAACTTTGGAAAAGACCTCTGAGATCACTGAATCCAACTGTTAACCCAGCTCCACTCTGTTCACCACTAAACCATGTCCCCAAGTGACACATTCATATGCCTTCCGAACATTTCCAAGGGTGGTGATTCCACCACTTCCCTGGGAAGCCTCTCTTAATGCCTGCCCACACTTTCAGTGAAGAAATTTTTCCAAAGATCTGACATAAGCCTCTCTTGGTTCAGCTTGAGGCTGTTTCTTCTTGTTCTATCACTTGTTACCTGGGAGACCAACCTGTCTACCTGGCTACAGCCTTGTTTCAGGCTCTTGTACAGAGTGATGAGGCCTCCCTTGAGCCTCCTTTTCTCCAGACTAAACACCCCCAGCTCCCTCAGCCACTCCTCATCAGGCTTCTGCTCATAAAAGAGGTTTTCTTAGTATGCAGTGATCTTTCAAAATCTAGGTTTTCAAGTTAGCAATAGCTATCTTTTTTTCGCTAGAGTCAAAAACCACTGATCTCCAGCTTTGCTTAATACTCTCTCAAACATAACACACTCTCTGTGCCTTTGGAGATATTGTATTCACTGATAGTCTTTAGGATACACCAAATCCAGTTCATGGATAAATTACATAAATTATTATCGCCCATAATGTTGATTATTACAAATCAGCTTTATATTAGCTGAAAGACCCCTTTGGATAATACATATATGAGACCCTGAGAAGATGCTAAGATTAATGAAAACATTAAAGAACATGTGTCATTACAGAGAGTAAAAGAATATCAAACAGGAAAAAGTATGTGGATTTAAAGAAAAAGTGAAGAGAAAGGACTAGTGTAAGTAGGAGAGTTACTTACAGAGGGAATTTGAAGTTTAACTCCATCACTTGCAATAACACTGAAAATGTATTGGTTTGCAAAAGCAGACATGGGAAATAATCTATTGTTACTTCAGACTGATAAAATATTAGATTGCTTCATTTTTTTCCTCAATAAATCAGAAGGTTATGATTTACTACCAATAAAGTTAAGCTGGTTTTGCCTGCCATATGAAAGAAATCACCTGTCTTAATGAACTAAAAGCAATGTATATAAAGTCTTGAAAATGCCAGCGGCAACAGCAGCAGTGTGTCCTTGCATGATGTTAAATGAATGAAGACAACATCTGCTTGAGCAGACAGATTGCAAATAATCCCATCTAGTAGCCTTATGTAGAAGCCCCGGCTACCTGTGCACCCTGTTGCTCTGGCAGACTCTGAGGGTTTTAGCATGGGGCCCCATTAGATGTCCCCTGGCTATTCAAAGGTTCTGCCTAACAGAAAGGGAACATGAGAAGCATTTTCTGAAATTCCACTTATATCAACTGCCTTTCTCATTTCTCTGTGTAATCTTCACAATATTACAGCTTTACTGCATCAGAAATCCAAGCAACAGAAAGAACCAAGAGACCTGGCCACAGAAAAAGGGTTAAGAAGGAAAGGAAGCGAAGGGAAAATACACAAACCTTTCTCTAGATCATTCAGTTTGGCAACACCAGCACCAGAGGTAACGCAAACTCGGAAAGTAATTCCCTTTGTGAGTTGACCACTTTCCTTTACATTTCCCCTCTGTGATATTCGTAGTCTTGGTCAGAAGTCTTTAGTGAAATGTTTCTGTTTTGACAAAGGCATTTATGTTCTGCTCACTGGTACAGTACCTTCTGGCCTGCCTGCTCCTGGTAAGCCCACAAGTTTCTGTTGTGCATGACAAAGGTAGGAAGAAGCCTGCCCAGGGAACAAGCTTTCCCGCTGACCTGCTGGTGCCACCAGCAGCACAAACCCTTTTCCTGGTGAGCTGGCTTCCAGAGATCTGCTCTCTGCCAAGCCGTTTGCTGTGGTCACATGCTGCCACTGGAGTTTAATTACACCCTTCATCACACAAAAGCAGTTAATTCATGCCATAAATCATATCCCGACATGCAAAATGTCTGGTGTCTCATTTTGTTCGTGTGAAATTGTTTAATGCAACTGACTTTGAGGTGAGGAACTCTTTTATGTTGTTGATGTATAGAGAAAGATTAATAGATTATTTGTTACTGGTTTAATAAATGCACTCCACAAACTACAATGAACTGTCTCCTGTTCATTGCTCAGGGTACAGGTTCCGCTTTCATTCTGAAGTGCCATGTTTATGCTTATTGAAACATAATTACCTTAATGAAATTGTTTTGGATTATTACAACTCGATTAAGTAGGACATAGTTAAAATAAATAAAAACATTCCTTGATCAGAGCTGATTTTCTAACCAGTTATGGAAATGACCTCAGGAAAAAAAACAACAAAAAACTCTATACTTCAAATGAAGTTGCTTTCCTCATATTAATTAATCACAGTCTTTGTACTCCCATTGGGGCTCTACTTAAAAATGATCTTTCACCTATAGTTTCTGCATCACTCCACAAACTTCAAAATATACAAACTTTGCAATTTTAGGAACTTTAACAGCAAAGACTGAATGAAACGAATCTCTCTTTTTTTTTTTTTGTGTCACCAAACTCCACACTCATCAGAAACCTCAAGTTCATGAAGATTATTTAGCAAGGAAACTTAAAGTATTTCAGCACATCATGGGTTTCCAAAAGCCAAAACTGGTTCCAAATATGCATTTTGCAGTTTTCTTCTATCTTTAATAATGTACATGCAGATGCCAAGCCTTTAATGGATGGCGGGAAGAGGGAAGAAAAGATAATCAACTAGACTAGAGTTTGAACTATTTAAAAATTGGCTTGCAGTGGTACAGTTTGAACTCATTTCTAATTTCTAGGAGACTTGTCTGACCAAATTCTGATGCTTTACATGAATTCCACCTTCCAATTGAGCTATATTTGAAAGCCTGGTTGAATTTTCACTTGCACAAAACCTGAGGAGTAAGGCTCACAAGCCAGCCTGTCTTACTCCTGTAATGAATCCAGATCACTGAGACTTTAGTGCTCTCTGTTTCTCTGGGCAGAGACATCCATCCAAACAGAGAGGGGGATCTTTCCTTAATTTTTTTCTACTGTCATTTTACTACAACATTAGCTCTTCTCTGCCCTCGAAGTTGCAGAAGTAAATTGATTCTTTTTGTCCCATAGCCTATTTGGAATAAGCTCTCCTAGAATCACAACTGTGTTTATGGCATTTTAGATACTGGGTGGTTTGTTCACATAGTAAAGTCAATAAATATTGTGCCAGAAAATAAGACTTCAGCATCACACATTCAGGGTATCTAGGAGCAGTGTCATATGACTTTCCATCTTCAACAAGGACATCAAGTAAAGGTCTCAGTTCCAGCCTGGCTTTCTTTTCCCAGGTCCTCTGCTCACACTGAAGATGGCACCAGGCAGCAACGCTGTGAAGCTGGGGTGTGTGAAGCAATGCAAATTGTTGTGATTTCAAGACTGACAGTACTCCTGATTTAACCACAAATCTCCCAGTTTTCAATTTCTTAGTTAGAACTCCAGGTCCTGGATTTACTTCTTCTTGAAGACCTCATGGATATTGAGAAGAGCTTTGAACACTGATCTGAGAACCACCTAAAAGTATAAAAGTGGAATAATTTTTAAAAGCAAGTAAAAAGAAACCCATGTTTATTTTTAATACATCTCATGATCATTAAGTGAGTTCCATGTTTTTTCAAGACCTGAATGGTGTGTTTTGAGCATAAGGCTGCAGCCGAAGAACAACTGTGAATTAGGTCTCCCAGGCTGTGCAGTCCATGGGCTGTGTAACAAACTCAGGTGCACAGTCCCTGAGCCCTGCTGGGAAGCTGAGGGCTGACTCAGTGTTACTTCAGAGTGAGCCATGGCAG
This sequence comes from Lanius collurio, assembly GCA_020086605.1. Classification (NCBI taxonomy): domain Eukaryota; kingdom Metazoa; phylum Chordata; class Aves; order Passeriformes; family Laniidae; genus Lanius; species Lanius collurio. The sequence continues at coordinate 26,725,859 of JACBWW010000011.1, read as the reverse complement.
TTCTGCAGAGACCAGAAAAGGAAGGGCAGCAGAGGAGGGGACAGTGCTTAAACCAAGTTGGAAAGGCAGTGTCTTTGGGCAGGGTGCTCCCTATATGGACTGCTCCCAGCATGGGAGAGAGAGGTGGGCTCAATGGCCTGGGGGATCTGTGGCTGCTCTCCGGCCCGAGGCCAGATATACCTGCCACACTGTTTAGTGCTCATATTTTCAGAAAGCTCTTCAAAGCTTTTAAGGAAGATTTAGTGCACTGCCAGAATTGAATTTGTAATGTCATTACCAGTCCAATCATTCACACCCTCTTATTTTCCTTTTCTCCCTGGAGGGAGGTGAGGGAGGCTGGCAGGCACAGGCAGCAGGGGGTGGCAGGCTGGAAGGAGCCTCACTGCCAGTGGGGCAATGGACTCACCCCTCACAGGGAGCAGTGAGCCTCAAAAAGGGGTCCATGTGTTCAGGAAAGACCTGTTGGCTTCCTGCTGGGTACGGTGCAAGGGCTGTAGTAAGCCCTTGGAGGGAGGCAGGAGGTGACGTGGAGTGAAAGCAGCCCTGGGATCCGGAGAGACAGGGGAGCTGCCTGTAAACACAGTTGTCTTTGGCAATGTGGCCAGCGAACACTCAGCAAAAGGCTTTTCTTCCTGGATAAAACCCCCACTGTGCTATATTCCTATCTACCCAATCTACCTAGATGGTATAAAAATGCCAGGTATTAAACGGGCTGTAAAGCCCTGGGCTCAACTGGACCTTTCTGTATGGTCACCAGTGATACCTGGAGCAACAGCAAACTTGTACATATGATTTGTGATGTACATGGATAGCTGCACTACCCAGGTCTCAAATACTGTAACTGCAGGACCCTCAATACTTGCTGGAAAGGTGCTTAGCTCTCACTGACTACCAGGCCAAACCAATCAAAATGAATGTTTTGGAGAAAGCAGAAGCTTTTGTCATTTTGGCTTCAGAGCCCATGGCATCTGAGTGACCTACTGCAAGCGGGATGGTGAGGACTGCTCTGAAGAGTTCCAGCTGCTGAACAGCAAAAGTAGAAATAATTGGTGCAAATTCCACTTAGGATAAAATGGACAATAATTGTGATCTCAGACAAATTCCTTGTTTAGCTTCAAGTCTGGGTGACTCTTGGAGGGAAATATGTGGAAACACTGGCTGAAGTGAGGGTTGGAACAGGGCTTCCTTCTCTGTAAAATGGGATCAGCAACAAAACCTGAGGAGCTAAAACAGCAGATTTTTTTTTAATGTCAGTGTAAGTAAAACATAGCATGATGAAATTCAGGGAAACTTCTAGAGGATTTAGATGAAAAATAAAGGTTTCAGACTTGTGGAGATATTGACAACTGATTATCAGGCTTCAGTGCAGCAATAAGAGGTTCCTTCTAAATGACAGAAAAACAGTTAGAGGTAGCTATCATTTTTCACCAGCTATTGGTAAAAGAAAAATCAGAAAGGAACCCTAAATCAAAGGATAAAACTGTTCAAAGGAACAGGAATGGTCTGTATCCTTACACATGCTGCCCAAAACTCCATAGTGAGACAAGAAACACCAGTTAGGCAATCCAAAGAACCTATGCATCTGCTCACTTGCAGAAAACAGAAGAAAAATATGGGATACGCCAGCTAATCATCATGACATTTTGTTCCAACTGTAGCAGCTTTAATTCAATTTTCTGTAATTAAAAAATAAAATTTCAGAAGAGGGGCAACTGGGGTTTAAATCTGCTGAGAGGTTTACATTGCCATTTGGGGATGTTACAGGCAGCCATTGCAACAGCAGCAGTGGGGTACTTGACACCGGTTATATTTATTTGTTCAGAGAGAGGGGCCTTCAAGAGTTTTGGTTTCTCAGCTGCTGAGTGAGTGGCTCCCACTGTCTGTGACTGAGTACTCAGCAAGTGCTCTTCCATACAGCCACAGCTCTCCCCACCAGCTCCTGAAGGACTGATGGTCAGTGGATGGAGAGGAAGTGCCGAAGAGTAGGCTGAGACTTGGCAGCCCTGTTGGTGGGGCAGGGGCTAACCCCTCTGACATGGGATGCCACCTTAATAAGGTAAATCTATCCCCATTAGACTACACTGACAGCTAAAGAGATGGCTTATCCCCTCTGTGCACCTCATAGAACCTTCCAAATTATTTCTTCTATATGTCCTAAATGCAGCAATGACTATTTTTTCCAAAGAAGCTGTAAAATTGTACACTTCATAAAGACCCATATCACTCTTGAATGGGGATGGTAAAATCTTTGCCAAGGTATATACAAATAGCCTAGCACCTTTTCTGACATCCATTATCCATGCTGACCAGCCAGGGTAACCCCTTCAGAGGCAGGCCAAGAATAACATAAGGAGGTTATTAAATATTATTCATTACCTTCGGTGGAACAAAATAGAAGCCTAATTCACAGTCTTGGTTCCAAGAAAACATTTGATAGGATCCCAAGGGATTTTTTTGTTCTTTACTTTAGAAGTTTTTAATTTTGGCTTGGAGTTTATACCATGGATAAAAATGTTTTTCCTGAAAACTATGCCTTGGTGATAACAACTTGAAATCTCTCCCACCTTGCTTCTTGATTTAAGAGGAATGAGGCAAGAATGTCTCCTCTCCTCCCACTATGCATGCCATCTTAGCCATGCTCACCAGGTCATAGGTGAATAACTGGGAGGCAGCAATGCCAAAAGTTGTTGTGTCATGTTGTCTTGGAAAATGAACCCAGTCCTTCCTAAAGCATAACCTGTGTCATAGCTAGCACTCAAATCCAATCTGCCATAAATCAGAGCCCACTCTTTTTGTCCCAACCAGTGAATTCTTAGGTGAAATAAGTTTGAAATATTTTAGTGTAAAGAGTTTAGTAGAAATACATCATACTTTTCAAGAAAATGTACCTACTCTGTTAAAAAAATCACCAAATGCAGACATCTGGCAAAAACTTTGCAACAACCTTTAGCCTTATATCCTTGTCAAATGCAAAGCACATTTTTTAACCCCTGCTCCTTCACTCATTCAAAGTCACAGATAAAAACATGGAATGTGAAACAAGGTAGAAATTTTCTGTGGAAAGTCAACCACAAAAAATGAAGTATGTTAGAAAAAGAAGAAATAGCAAGGTCATTTTGGGTGGTAAAGCCCTGCCATCCAAATAGTTTTTTGCATTTTCCAGTATTGCCAGTATTTTCCTCTTCTAAAAGAAAATGCCCCTGCTCACTCATCAAACTCGAGAAAAACAACTGGGGGACTTAGGAGGACCTTGATTCCACAAATGTCAATTAAGAGCTGCAGCTCATATGTGTGAAGCTCTTTAGAGCTGGAATGTGTTGAACAGCCATGACTGCACCTTTCACTTGGAAATCACAGCTCCAGCTGCATGCAAAATTGATTCTTGGCTTATACTTTCCTTTCAAACAACTGCAAAACAAAAAATGTTAAGGCAAAAAGCCAATCCCATCCTGGGCTGTACCAAAAGTAAAGTGGTCAGAAGGATGAGGGAGGTGATTCTGCCCCTCTGTTCTGCTCTGGTGAGACCCCTCCTGCAGTGCTGCATCCAGCTCTGTGGTCCCCAGCACGGGAAGGACATGGACCTGTTGGATTGAGTCCAGAGGAGGCCACCAAGATGATTATGGGGATGGAGCACCTTTCCTATGAAGAAATGTTGAGAGACCTGGGATTGTTTAGCCCAGAGAAGAGAAGTGTCTGAGGTGACTGAATTGTGGCCCTCCAGTACCTGAAGGGAACCAACAAGAAAGAAGGAGAGAGGCTTTTTAGAAGGGCTTGTAGTGACAGGACAAAGGGGAACGAATGGTTTCAAACTGAAAGAGAATAGGTTTAGACCAGGCATTAGGAAGAAATTCTTGATAGTGAGATTGGTGAGGCACTGGTTGTGGTTGAGGTTGTCCAATGATCTTGTTTCCATCCCTGGCAGTGTTCAAGGCCAGGTTGGATGGGGGTCTGAGCAACCTGGTCTAGTGGAAGATATCCCTGCCATGGGCAGGGGAGATGGAACTAAGTAGTCTTTAAGGTACCTTCTAATCCAAACCATTCTATGATTCTATGGTAAGCTCTAATGGAGCCAATCAGCTGCCACCAAAAGAAAACAGAGGCTTTTCTCAGCTGGCATTGTTCACCTCAGGAAAACTTTGGCTACCTGATATCTTGAGGACATTTGTGGCATTACTTTTGAAGCAAACCAGCAGGGTTGTGGGAAAGGCTTGAGGGAAAAAAAGACAGAAAACTGTCCTGGAGACTCTGCTCTGACTGTAAGGATATCTTCATCCCAACTGACCATATGTTTATATTACTGGAAACAGGTACTAAACTGACACTTGAAGACACTAGCGTCATCTCATGCTGCTTCTTAATCAATTTGTATCATTTATGTCAGTTCCAAATGTGGGTGAGTTAAATGATCCAGCTCATGACTTAAGGCCTGAGTGGTCATGAGCGAGGCAATATTTCATTACCTATTAACTTGATTTTGATGAAAAATTATTTATGCAAGAAACTATTGATATAATTGATTCTTTCTCAGGTTCACTAGTTAACATATGTTGACATATTCCAACAGTGATGAAATAAATGTATACATAGAGAGAATTCAGAAAATGAAGAGACAGCAGCACTATCTTAGGTCTTGGCTTGGTAATAAATATGGCTGGATGTAACATTTCCAGATAGTGCAACACAGTTTAGCCTCCTAAGCATGTTAAACAAGGAATATTTGAAACTGGTGCAGAATTAAGATAATTTATTTTAATTGCCTAAATATTAGGCACCACACTTTATTCATCATTTTAGTCTGTGTTCTTACTGAATTATAGAGCCATTCTTAGAGAGGACAAGTTGTGCAATATGATTCATTTCAGCATTGCAAAGTGGGTGTCCAAACTGTGGAGCTTTGAATGACTCCCTCAGTGTCTGAGCTGTGGAGATCCCTGTCCTCTGCAGTCTGCCAGCCTCTGTGGTCTGCAAGGCCACCCCTGGAGTTAGTGCTGTGACCAGCTGACTATCATTTACTTAATCTTGAACTGAGCAGCATGAAATCGATGGCAGTGGGCAGCTCCCCATCATGGGACAGAGTGTGCACAGCTGGCATCCCACATCACACTGCCTCTGGGATATCCACTGCTCCCAAGACAGTTTGTCCATGCACTTTCTCTTTTCTTTGCACTGCAGTTATCTGTGATTATACATTACCTAGCCTGTTTCCATTTACCTTCTGGGTCCCAGTCTATGACTTTGGTGTTATGATTAGAAAAGGTATACCAGAGTTTTTTTGACCCTAATTATGAATGGGTTTAACTGGTAAGTAGAAACCTTAACTGGCAAGTTTCAGGTACAAAAGCAAGCAAATACCTTTTCTATTGGAAGCAATAGTAAACTACTCTGAGTTTTTTGACCTACCAAAGGTAACTACAAAGGATCACTAATGTTATCCTGCCAGATTCTAAGAGACAAATTACCTTGATTTGTAACAGCTAAATCCAGCAAACCTGAAGAGTTCTCTATAATTCCACTGATAAAACCACTTTAATAAAAAGCCTTGTATAAAATTATGTTTCTACTGCACTGAGATTTGCAGAAGCCACACTTGAGCACACTACAGACACCTCAACCCTACAGAAGTGTATCGGCAGAAGCAGCAGTCCAGATGACCCACATCTTAGCAAGACAATAATAAGAAGCAGATAATAAATCTGTATATGTGTTGGGGGATGGATATAGGACTGGCTTGAACAAAGTGTCAAAGACCAGATTTTTAGCTCACCAGTCATATGAAAGGAAGGGGCAATTTCCCTTTGGAGATCTTCTCTGAAGTGATCTGTTTAGTGACTGGGTGCAGACAGCAGGCAGACCCATTCCAAAGAGTGGTAGAGAGGATAATGGAAAAAGGCAAATTTGAGAAGGGGAGAAAAACAGTAAGCATTTTTATTAAAGAACAGAATGTAAAAATGTTGGGGAGTGAGTGGGTTGGAGGATAGCCCGGGCATCATAGTAACTCAGCTAGATGTCTCATTCCAGTGTGTGCGTTAGCAGAAGATATTTAGGAGCTGAAGTCTCCTCCAGCCAATCAGCCTGCAATTTATGGTATATTTAGGCACTCCACAGTGATGAGGAGTCCTGGGCAGGCATTCTCAAAGAGTTACTGCCTTCTCTGCAGCCCTTACATCACCATCCAAACTCTGCAGTCATCATCTAGAAATTTATGCCTCACAGCTAACTACTGTTTCAGTGGAGCAAACACTACCCTATTTCTTACCAAGAAGACAGCTTGTGATGATATGCAGCTTTTAAGTGTCTTGTGAGATCCTGAGTATATGATAATGCACTGCTGGCAGCTTGTCAAAGAGAGAACTGCAAAAGCAATCGTGTTGTTTTGAGGAAGAGACAACGATGAAAGTTTGGTTTCTGTGGCTTCATGAAGAACTGACAGAGAGAAAAAAAATTATGAGGCCAAGCAAATAGTTGATATTAAATTACCAACACTTCATTTACTTATCCTCAAAACAACCACTAGAGATCTCTAACTTACTGAAATAGTTAAAAATAAAACCTCTAAGAATATTTAAAGCTGGCCACAGGCATTTCACGGAAGTCGGTGTTTCCCAGCTCCCCATAAGCCATTAGGGCTTCCCTCCTACACCTTGACATGCCTCAGTTAGAAACAGCTGAAGGCACTAAGCTTTTAAACAAGAATCTATTTACATGAAGCTTTTTTTGTTCTGCAATTTTCCACTGGCAGTACCAATGATGGGAGTCAGAGTAGGCAGAGCCACAGGCAATTTAAGCATCTGTCTCCGCTGAGAGCACATCTGCAGAGGACGGTGCTGGAAAGACCCAGCGGCTCACAAAGCACCATCTGCCACCCCATCCTTCTCATGGCTGCTCCTGCAGCAGGCAGAGGGCCAGGGCTGGGGGGAAATGGGCCTCAGGACTCAAGGCGTCAGTCCTGTGGAGCAGGTGAATCCTCTGGATACTTTGGCTCTCCCTGAAAAACTAGCACACTTTGTGGGGTTTCTATTCTTTGAATGTTTTTTTCCAGTGCTGGTGTAATCATTCTCTCATACAACATAAGCATGAGATGCTGTGCTCTACACACCCTTCTGCAAGGGCTGACAGCTCGGTGTGAAAGCAGGCAATGGTACACATATTGTTCTAAAAATCTTTGAATCAGACTGCACAATTACAAACACAAGTGTACTCTCTGTGACTATCACTTTTGATTATATAATATATTTTGTGATACTGACTGGGTAATATCTCTATGTACACAGAAGACCAAATCTGGCTTTAAACAGACAATTTTCAATCAGTTTGTCTGCTTTGCCAACTTTGCTGGTTTAGTTTGGCCACAAAAGTGAACTGATTTGAGGATTGCTGCAAATATTTAATGGGTTACCTCCACCTTAGCTTAGGTCTAAACCTTTTCCTAAATCTCTAAGGCAAGTGAGATTGAGCTCCTGCTCTAGTTTTCTGGATAGCTGTATCACATTGTCATCCCTGATGACTACAGAGCACCTCTCCAGCAGATGTGGCAGCTTGCCTCCTTCCATGTGCTCAGACTACACAGAAGGCAGACACAAAACAGCTGAGGAACTGCTGAATCCAGATGCTTTACTTGGCCTGACCATCTCCTATTCGTGAACTTGCTCTGAAACTCCCCAAACCACCTGACATAATCGATCTGTTTCTGGCTGAGGAGACTGGGACAAACCAGATAGAAAAGGAGGAATGTGGGAAAAAGACATAGAAGAAGAAGGATGGAGGTCATGAACAGAATAAAAATGTGGGAGATGAGAAAAAGGCAGAGGGAAATAAGAAGAAAATGTATTAATACAGTACAATATTCAACAATAAGGAAAATTATGTGGAGGGAAAACAGACATTGGAAAAGACCCAAGAAAGGAGAAGGAGGTGAGGATTTGGCAGGAGAGATAAGCAACATCAACAAAAGCAGTAGATTTCTTATTTTAACTTCCAAAAAACTGCTGCCAAAATAAGATAATACTCAACTATAATCACCATTATTAATACATGTATGTGGACAATGTGAAGGTGAAGAGGAGATTGTCAAAGAATGTAGCTCTGGCGGGATGCCAGGCACCAGAGAAACTCAAAGGAGAACCATGCAGCAGTTCAGTTTTCCTGTAGGGAATGGAAATTGTCTAGGGTTACCTGGGTACAAAGTTTGGAGCAAAGGCCTGTTGCCTCTGCTCACCTCTGGAGGAAAAAGGGCTGAACAGGTCATCAGAACGGCCTGCTGCCTTTTCCAGTCTCATGTCAGGTTGGGGTGAGGATGCCACACTCAGGTGGAACAGACCATTTTCACAGTATATTTTGGGTCAGAGAAACCCAATTTCTTTTGTAGGCTGCATTCCAATATTGGTGTCAATTCAACAGTGCTTTTGCAGCTGAATCATCATTCACAGCTAACATGATCTAGTGGACTCAGCTTTGCAGCAGCAGGATATTGTTGCTATTCCTAGCTGGAATACAGGGCAGCCTCAAGCATGTGAAATTCGCTGTCCGTTCCTTAGTTTCCCCATCCATAAATCAAGTAGTGGTACTTACTGATTCGCTAAGGTACTTTGAGATCCACAAGAGAAAAGCACTAAATAAGAGCTGTGTGTGACTAAAGGTACCCTTTCACACCATGCACAGAGAATTAGTTTTTGTCTTCATTTTCTAGCCTTTCATGTGGTCTACATTGCTTTTCTGTTCTGCTTAGTACTTGATCACATCACTAAATTTACCTTTTCTCTTGCTTTTCTTGTTCATAAAACTGTAGCTATTTCACAGCTTAGTTCTAAAGTAAAAGAGTGAAGAATGTGAACTAGAAGAGTAATAATAATGTCATGAAAGACCCCATAAAATAAAAAACCCTTTCCTCTTAATCCAGGTATAATTGGCTAAATCCCTTTGCCCTGTTTTGAAAGTCGAGTTCAGTGTTCATTAGGGAGTATGGAGAGGTCAGAGGCCCTCCACAACACACGTTCCACATCCCGCATCCAGCTATCTGTATGGATAGCAGAAAACATCATGAGCTGTGTATAACTTGTTTAAATTTTAAATTTAGTTATGTATAATTATATATTAATTATATATTTTCCTACAGATTATATTGCCTTGGCATTTTGAAGGCATTAGCTTTGCCAGGAAGCCTATTTTTAAAAACTATTTTTAAATATCTTCCCCACTATACACAAGCACCTATGAAAACCTCCTTTCATTGTACTCTGAAGCTTCTATGCACTATCAGAGAGCTATAATATCCCACCAACTTACCCCTTATATTTGTAATCATTAGTGAAATTGTTAGTCCCTTCAATTTATCCAGTACAAGCAATAGACCAACTTCCAGTTATATTCACCTATAAAAACAGGAATGTAGCTCAGCCCAATAGCTGCTACATTCCACTAGGATTTTTCCTAGTGGTGGCTAGCCATTCCTAGGAGCCTATTAGGCTCCTTTTACAGTGTAGGGGAGGAAATGACAGATGTCTATCAACCAAATGAAGATCAGTCCTGAAAGGGGGAGATGGAACTAAACAAGTCAAACAATAAAATTTGATAATATGTTTGTAATTAAAAATTTATGACTAACTTCCAGATATAAAAGAAGGAAAAAAAAAGTAATTATTTATATTTGGCATGATTTTCAAAGTTGTCATTGGACTCACAGGTTCTCATTGAAGTCACAGTAAACTGTGGGTACACAGCACCTTTGAAAACCTTGCCAAAATTGCCTTTAGACTGTAAGGTCCTTAGGGCAGAGACCTGTTACTCATTTGGCAAATTGTATTGCAAAGCTCCTTTGCCCAAACAGGGCTGCTTGAGTAACAATAATAATAATAGTAATGATAGATAACAGATTTGCGCTGGAATTCAGAAGTATCTGATGTGGTTCTATAGCCTTCTTATTAACACAGTATTTCAAAGCATTAAATAAAAGCTCATTTTATAGGCAAATCACCAAGGAAGTACAACCAAAGGAAGCTGGCTGAAAACAATTTAGAGTCAGAGAGGTGTTTGCTTGGTCAAACGTGGAATTTCCCTTCCACCATACATTTCAGTTTCACATTATTTGACTCATAGGCTGTCATTTGGGAGCCCTGTTGAACAGGTAGGCCGTGAAATATGCATCTGCCTGTGGTTGGTTTAGTGCATAGAATAGATTCATATAAGTACATACATCAACGCACACCCTCAGCCCTGGGGGTGTTGCTACGCTCCTCAAATTCATGTGCAATCTCTCTGCCTGTGCCAGAAACAACTACAAATGAGGGTTGACTCATTTTGCCTGGGAAGTGCCAGAGCATTAGGTTTCAAATTCAAAGGGTATCAGCAGAGCAGCTATTATTCTCTCCACTTACTTCAGAAATCTTGCTCATTTCAGCAACTCAGCCTAACCCAGCTGTAACTCAGTACAGTATTATGCAGTTTAATTTACAATGTAAACTAATTACAGACCTTTTCAATAGACGTATGAAAAGCCAGCAGTGACAGAAACATCATTCTCACCCCAGGAGTTTCAGAGAAGCTGCTAGTAGTCCACACCTTCTCAAAACTGTTGGTTGATTCCTCTAAGCCCGGCTTTCCTCCAGTTGTTCCTCAACTGCAGAGTGTGGATAATGGTATCCATTTTTCTGAAGGGCTTGGAGGTGGATGGGGAAGAGCTCTGCCCGAGGAAGGTGTGTGGTACCATCAGAGGAACATCTGCTGCACCACAGGATTGGCACCACCATGGCTTCCGGTGCTGGCTGTGTCAGCAGCCAGCATTGCAAAACCCCTTTCATATTAATATTTACCCAGAAGATAATGATGAGGAAAAGGAAAGAAAACTGACCAGTCCTAATAAATACCAGCCCTTCCAGGAATGAATTTGAAAGCTAGTTTTCTAGGTATCCGATGATGGGAATCATAAAGTTAAGCATGAGCTTACTTTAATGAACCTGGTCAAAAGTGCTGTCTGGAGTGTTTATTTATTCATTCATTTTTACTTGAGTAGACAAAGTAAATCTACCTTTGGTTTTCATAAAATTTTTCTTGCTACATTTTATTTAGTTTAAGTTGGCATCTATTTGATTCAACATCGAAAGCCCAGCCAAATCCAATTAGTGTCATTGAAACTCATGGAGTTCACTTTTTCTACATTTTACCCTCACTTTAACAACCCAGAGAAAGAATTCCAGAGACCAAAATTTGAAACTGTTCCCATTCCTCACCTGCACAAGGGATGAGATGGAGGGGAGTAAATAATGATAATAATGTCAGAAATACAAGGCCGGGTTGGATAGGGCTTTGAGCAATCTGTTCTAGCGGAAGATGTCCCTACCCATGGCAGAGGGATTGGAACTAGATGGACTTTAAGATCCCTTCCAATGCTAATCAGTCTCTGATTCTATGAGAAGTAAAAAAAAAAAGCCATCAGTGTAGCTTGTGTTTGCCTGGCTGGCTGGTTGGTTTTCCCCTCTCGCTACAATACAGCATTTATTTCAGTTACAACTCCTGGGCAGCCCATCTCAAACCCCAGTGGACTCAGATACACGTGGCAAGCCACGGCACTGCTGCTTTTACCCACAGACCTCAGTGCCCTGCTCACAAGCAGAGAACCTGGGGCAGCACCTGTTTCTTCTGGCTCCTCCCATCCATCCCTCTGGCGCTGGAAAGCTCCACGTGGAGTGTGGGCTCGCGAAGGACAACAGAGCGTGGTCTGGCAGACACAGGGAAGCATGCAACTCCCTGCCTCAGCTCCTCCACCCTGGCAGGTCCACAGGCCTCCCCGGGTCACCGGCTGCTCCACAGGCACAGCTTCTGCCTTGGGGAATACGATGGTTCTTCCGTCAGCTCAGGGCTGTGGTGGCCCACTCCGCTTCCCAAAAGGGTGTAGCAGGTGGCAGAGAAACAAGTTAATTTTGCTCACAAAAGCTTCAGTGGCTCATTACAGAAATGGAGCCTTCAAAAATATTGCTAAAATATGAATGTTTTGCAGGGGTTGCCACAGAAACTTGTAGAGCATATAATCCAAAATAGGATGTCTAGACAAACTCCTACTGTCTGACCTTTTATGTATTTCCTAATCCAGCCAATCTTGCCAAGCAAATTGGTGACTAAGCAGCAATTCCCTTTACATGGTGTCGTAAAGGCCTGACAAGGCCCAGGTCACGGTTATAAATTTCAGTCTGGCTACTTCAGCAACTCTCGGCTTCCTTTACCAGCACGGCTCCCGTGTGGTTTCTGGGCTATGATGTGTGCTCTGGATCATCGTGAAGTAATTTTGGGGCTATAAAATCCAAAAGCCACAGCTCCTCTGCGAAACAGAGAGCACTTTCATCCAGCAGGACCCCAGAGTTTACATAAAATTGTAAAATAGGGAGGCTGGAGAGAGACTGGGGCAAAAGAGGAAAGAAAGACAGCGGCAGTGGAGCCTGCAGAAACTGCCTTCTTCTGGGGGCCCGGGGCTAGCTACACCCCTTTTCCCAGAACCCCAGGTGCTGACTGCCTGGAGCCAGCAGCACCAGCATGTCATGGAGGTCCTTCTGCTCTGGGTTCCCATTTTCTTCTCCTTGAAGATCCCCTTTTGTTTTCCTTTGTTTTACAGAAATAGCCCTATGCAAAAAGGCTTCCGAACTCCCACCACAGCAGAAAATAAAGAGCCTTTCAGAGATACATCATTTATCAGCACGGTCAGATTCCAAAAGAATCAAAAATATGGCAATTAAAACAGGGAAGGAGGGAGGGGGCATTGACTCCATACTTAGTAGCCCTTAAAAACCTGTGTAGTGTGTGGGTGTATAATTTGTAATTCAGCAGTAGTTGCTGTGATATGGGAGTATCAGCTCTCTCTACATGCAGTGTGCATGTGTGCATACATGCATTTGTACACATACAGATCACAGAACCATAGAATGTCTTCGGTTGAAAGGGACCTTAAAGACCATCTTTTTCCATCTCGTCTGCCATGAGCAAGGACACCTTCCACTAGACTGCATTGATCAGAGCCCTGTCCAGCCTGGCATTGAACACTTCCAGGGATGGAGCACCATTCTAGGCAATATGTTCCTGTGCCTCACCACCCTCTGAGAAAAGACCTTACTTGGAGAATTTAGTCGAAATCTCTCATCTTTTAGTATAAAACAATTCCCCCCTTGCTCTGTTACTATCTGCTCTTGTAAAAATTCTCTCCCCCTCCTTTTTTGGAAGCCGCCTTTAAGTACTGAAAGGTGCTGTAAGGTCTCCCCAGAACCTTGTTTTCTCCAGGCTGAACAACCTCAGCTCTCTAAGCTTGTCCTCATAGGAGAGGTGCTCCTTCTCTCTGATCAATTTTCATGTCCCTACTCTGGACCTGCTCTAAGAGGTCCATGTCATTCTATTGCTGAGGACCCCAGACATGGTGATGCATGAGCTTGTAAAGGTGAATAGATTTTTACAACAAAAATAATCTGAAGCAGAAACTTCTATTTTTTTAATTTATTTTCCCCACATTTCTCATTCCTCTCTTACCACAGAGCAAGATTTAGGGCTGTGCTCAGGCTGAAGCTAGGAAGGCTGCCATGGGCAGTGGTCTGAGACTGAAAGTATTGGTGTTTCTGAGTTAAGCTGTACATGTTTTGGTAAGCTTAAGGAAGTCGTGTACACACCTCAGGGATAGCGTTGTGCAACACATATGTTACTGAGCAGAAAACAAGTGTGTGTGAGAGAGAAGAGAGCTACTGTCAGAAGGAAATAGGAGGGGATTAGTAAGAAAAAGAAGTGAAATTAATTGCAATTTAATCAGCACATTTATAGTATCATGTGCTGTACAGTAGTATATAGTGCTAATTATGCACTGTGTATTAAACAGTGGTAAGAATTAACAATTTAATATCTGGCCTCTTCATACAGCTTGTTATAGAGAAGTATTGGATTTTATATATATTTTCTGTGAACTTTAATTTTCCATGTGGTGTTTGATCAGGAAATGGAGAGCCCCTCAGGTGGAGTGCCAGGAGAAACTTTCCTGAGGAGGATGTGTTCTGCAGTGTGTGTGAAGAAGATCCCAGGGGCAAATATTTCATGTTCTGTACTATTCACTTATGCACAATAAGTTGTTTCCACCACAGAGGTTTCATTCTTAATAAATATTAAAAAAACCAAAGACTGAGAGAAAGATTTCTGTGATGCATGGACAATTCATACAAGTGTAAAAGAAATTAACAGCATGTGATGAATTAGAGAATAACAGGAGGCACATAAGGAAAAACATTGCATTGAACCCAGGTCCTGCACTGGTGATAAATAGTTGCTCCCTCCATCTGGAGCCTCACAAGTTTCTTCTTCAAACAAATGGTTAAGCCACCACAGCATCTGAAATCTGGAAAATTTCCCAGATCCTGAAAAAATTGTGTCCTGAAGGGGAGCATCAGACAACCCATGCTCTGTGTGCGGAGCAGGAAGCTCTTCTTTGGATATAAACACACGAGCCTGGGCTGTGGTTCACATTAAAAATAGAGGGGACAATAATGGGTATGATGAGAGGGTCACAGAGGTCCAGAAGAACAGATAAACAAGCATTTGAAGAATTCCAGTAGGGCAAACTATAGAAGATAGTGAGAAGTAGTTAGAAATTAGCAGCCCAAAGTAAAAGCAAATCTAGACAATTCTAAACCTAACCCTCACCTTAACAATAATGAAAAAACATTAACCAACATTAGCCATAAACTTAATCCTAACCTAAAAAGCATAACCCAAAGCCTTACTCTAACCAACACAACCTAAACTAATGACCCTAACCCTAATAACCCTAACAGTAAGCCATAACTGTAAATGTTCTAACCCTAAACCCTAATCCTAATCTTATGTCAATGAAAATTTAGAAGTATCTAAAGCAAACCTTACTGCCTTAACCCAAATCAGGGTAAGACTGGATCAGACTTCTCACATTAGAAATCATTCCTTTCTGCTTTTCTTACAGCAATTCCCTGAGGCTATTTTCCTGGCCAGATTGTGTTATGGTTCCTCCTTTTTGCTTGAATGAAAACGATGAATGGATGCTGTGGTCCTTTGCTTCAGGGGCACTCCCCCTGGGGGGAACAGAGACTTGTGCACTTCAATTTGCACAGACACGGGTTAGTCCCCCTGTTGGCATAGCTGGCAGTCCCAGTGCCCTACTTGTGAGTTCATCCTAGCTGCTGGCTGCAAAGAGCTGCCTGCTTGGGGTGCAGTGATGCTGGCCTTCCTCAGGAGGTCCTGTCACATCCCTCCTTCCCACTCTCTGCTCTTCTTAGAACAAGGACCCACTCTTTTTTTTTTTTTTTTTTAAAGACGGATTTTGTTCCCTGCAAATGGCAAATGTGAGCAAAATTATATTCTGATGTATGGTTAGATTTCACTGAGACAATGGCAGTCTGATTTCCCTCTCTGTTTCAGCCCCCTCACACACACAATTATTTGTACTTATGTATATGTCTGTCATTTTCTGTCATGTAGCTGACAAACTGCACTACAATCCCATCCATGAGAAATGGATTCTCTAGTTTTGCTTTAAAGATTCTTTGGTGTTTGCTTTAAAGTCTGAGCAGGGCTATTGTGTGTTGCTGTAGTACTCGTTCTGGCAGGCTTTTGTCTGAGAACAGCACTCTTTGCTGTTTCCTCTGTTGCCTATTAATGCTCACAAGATGGTCCAGTCAAGAGATAGTGCTCCTCTGGAAAATATTTATAAGGGAAAGACAAAGCAACATGCTAGACTTTTTAAACTACAAAATTAGCAGGCTCATAGTTCTCAGGATCTTCTCCATTTCCTTAGATTTATTTTCTTATAACTAAACAGAAAATGAAATTGGGCAAAATACCATGGTGTGCTTTGTTACAGAAAGCATAAAACGTACCCTGATGTATGAAGGGGATGCACTTTCATCTTTTCAACATAAACAGGAGGCAGTGGCCAGCAGGAATTATTGATACCATCAATCTTTTCCCTCTTTTTTGTATCTTAGAGAAATAAAACCTAACACATACTGCAAAGTTACAAATTTTACACCCGGTCTATATAGCTCTGTTTCCTGTCACTGGTAGCCTCATCATTTCTCTTCCATTCACTCTACTCATTTATCACATCTTCTTGTTGCATCATATAATAATTTTGATTTTCAGCTCCAAAGGAGATAACTACCACTGTAGGATAGTGCCTTGATATAATGAGAATGCCAGATGAACAATTATTAGATAGAGAAACAGCAGAAGTCAGCACTAAGACCAAGTGAACCCAAACAGAAACACCTTGGTGTCTTTTATTTTTTTTTTAATAGAAAAAAAAAGTATTTTTCTCTTATTTAAAAAACTAATTTTCCTGATACAGGCAAAGGCATCTCCTACCTAAGACTTTGTGGCCTACATAACAGTCAGCAGAGTGGTAGGAATAAGTAAGTAATATTAATTTTTCTTTGGATTAACATTAGATTTGACAATGAAATTGCCCAACCAACCAAATGCTGACTCTATACCAAAACTAAATGCAAACTCCAGGCTGACTGGAACCTGGAAATCTTATGAAGGCACTAACATTAACTGCTCCCCTGGAATGCCTCAACACTGTCTGCAAATTCAGCTGGTCTCACTTTACGTGTTCCCCTGTCTGAGCAACAGCGAGCTGTAGGCAATTGAGTCAGCAAAAGGGAAGTGAGTGCTGAGGTGAAGGCACACAGACACAGCCCAGCACTTGCAGTTGGTTTGTTTAATGGCTGTAGTCACTGACATCTTCATAACACCATTAGAGGTCAAGTTGCTGCTGTCTGAGAGTAGATCTTGCCCTGTGAGGCAGAGAAGAGCCTCATTTAGGCTGCACTTCATCCAGCTGAATTGTCCTGTCTGATAGAGGCCAGTAGCAAATATTCATTTCACACTTTTCACCCCATCATCAGGAAAAGGATTAAACCCAGTGGCCACAGTGCCAAGGAAAAAACCTTCTTGTCTTTGAAAGATGCAACATCTTACACGTCTTTCAAAGTGTGTCAATCCAGTCCACATCATCATTTTCTGCAGCCCTTAACTCCTGTGTTACAATACAAACAACAGTATCATTGTGTTTTACAGGACAATTCCCTGGTGAGGAAATCTATTTGATCTTTGACCTTTTTCTGTGTATGATTTCAGGATGTTTATCATCACCTCACATGGTACAGCAGTGACTCTATTTCTAAAGCAAATATTGCTATCCATAAACATGGATGATATTGCCAAAGCTCTGTTGGCTGAATCTATTAAATAAAAACAAGAATATGAAAGGTAAAATGGGCATATTGTGGGCTCAGGGATTATGAGAAGAGCTATTATCTGAAAAAGGAAAATGGAAAGAGAAACTCCTCTATTCATTTAATGAAAAAAAATCAGTAATTTTGATATTTGATACCAATATGTAACTCATCAAAAGGATAGCTGGCATCCTTTTTATTATGCTGCAACTAAGTACCTTTTGCACATTTTATTTCAGAGGAGCATCTCTGGCACCCTGCTACATGAGGTACTGTCTGAGTAAGCAAGGGTTGACCAAGCTGGCCAGGCACTTGTGTTTGGTTTTTTTCGAAGCACATTAAAACACATTAGATATCAAGCCCCATTTTTTAACAATGAACTTTTAAAAACCAAAGCAAGTAAGAGGGCATTACTTCAAACACATTCGAATATTTGCCATACAGTTTTTGCTGTTTTCCAATGAGCAAAGAAAGTTTAATGAAGGGAATTTAGACATCCTCCATACCAAAGCAGAGACTTGTAAGAACAGCTAATGAATAATATAGCACTATGTTAGTCAAGGACAGAATACTATTCATATAGCAAAAAATCAGAAAAACAATGATGCTAACAAGCACATAAAAAAAGAATATCCATTGGGACTCACAACCTTGCTTTCAATCAAAATGTCCCCGTTCTTATCCAAACGGGTTTCCTCTGGCACATGTTCAGGGCAGAAAATTGCCACAGGGCTGTTTGCCAAGCTCTGTCTAAAGGGAAAGAAGCAAGAGCAAGGGTAAAGAAGGAAGTGGCATGTTGTAGGAAACACCTCAGCAGGTAATACTGCAGGGAGCCTGGATACTGTTGTTTGCTGGAAGACTGCCACCATTTACAGAGGATGTCCAAGTACTTGCCCTCACGACAAAAAGGAGGTGTGATTGCAGCCTGGATAGACCTATCTGTGATAGTTTTTTTCTGGCACCTCTGCAGGACAGCAGCAGTTAAGGCATGCTGGCAAAAGCATCAGCCCCTTCCTGCAACACAGCACCTCCCTCAGGACCACAAAGCCCCACAGACCTTGATTATTTGACTGCTGAGTTGTGGGGTAGTCTTCAGTGCTCTTATGCCTAGACCAGCTAGAAGCACCTTCAGGCAGTAGTCAGGCTGCCTGCACCCTGTGCAGAAAGGCCAGGGGTTTCTCCTGCCCCTAGGCAGTCAGAAAGCCTATTCTTTTTAATCTAAGACTATCTATTCTTTTCTAATCTAATGTATTCTAATCTACTCTATTCTGAGGTTTTCTTTTTAATCTGAGACAGGGTATCTAGCACCTAGAAAGAGCTCCTTGCATTTAAATGGTAAGCTCCAAAAATGAGTTCCTGCCTTTGCATTTTGGGTAACACAGAGTACAGTGCTAGTCCCACCAAAAGGCTTTGTGAGATGTGAACACATGTGAAAACTACGTGAAAAGGCCTTATTCTGATCCTGCCACTTCTACATTGTGATTAGTCTGAATTTCTCAGGGTAACTGAGAGCAAAGTCAGGCACCACACTCAAATCACGGTATTGTGCTGAGCAAAGCAAAGTCATTAGTTTTTCCCTTTTTACTTCCTTATTTCTAATTTTGAATAAGGAAGCTATCTTGGAGCATCTTCATTCCCTATTTCTCAGTGTCATAAAGTATGTTCCTCTTTGACACATGAGTAATTTTCTCAGGCTGATGATTTTCTTGTAACCCTTGAAAACATTATTTCAAAGTAGTCTATAAAAGCCACATCCATGCAAACTAGAGCAATGTAAAACTGGCTTAATTTCTGGATGCTACAAACTCAACATGTAGATCCTAACCATTTAGAGATTTTATGAGTTCCAGTTTATTCAAATCTGGAACTCAATTCAATGTGAAGGAATGCAGGAAGAGAGGAGAGGCCAATCATACAGAGACACCCTCTCTCCCATATTTACAGGAATCGTCTTATGCTAAAATAATAGACTTCTGTGTAGAGTCAGATGTTTCTTCTATTAAGATGTCTAAAAAACCCAGGGTTTTATAACATGCAACTTTTCCTAGGACTGTGGTTCTATTCTACTATGAAACTTCATTTCCTATTTACTAACCAGTAAAATTGGGCCTTTCAAGTTATTCTTTTTCTCTCTGAATCCGGCCTACAGGATGCTTCCAGGAGCCCGTAGCACCCCTACAGGAAGAAGGCACAGGACTGCAGACATGCCAGGGGTTTAGAGACAAGGAGTTGCCATTGCATCTTCCCAGCCCCAGAAGAGATACCATAGTGGTTTGGGATATGCTCTGCCAATGCAGTGCAAATAACCTAATCTACTGGAAACAGTCAGTATTTCCCCCTCAGATAGTCCCATCTGCTTTTTCACCTCCTTTCTGTTTCTGTAAGGCTGGGATGGCTGTTTCTGTACTCCTCTATATGAACATTGCCTGAACACAAATCTACCAGCTCTGGCAGCTGTCCATGCCAGAACCCCTGATCAGAGTGCAGATCACAGGGTATGATCTACACAAAATATAGTCAAGAGGAGATTTAGACTCAAGGCAGTAAAGAATGCTCAAAAGACTCTGGAAACACTGCATGCATTTTACAAGCCAGATGAGAAAGGGCATAAAGCAGTGGGGTCACCACCCAACAAAAGCCAGACTTCAAGAGGGGTTGGCCAGTCTTTGCAGGGGCAAGGTGCCCCTGACGCCGGCTGTTTGCTGGTACTTCTGCAGCACTTCCCCTACACTTTGTTCTGTCCTTTCTGTTTGCAGCAAGACAAAATTTCCCCTAAATAACTTCTGTATTATTTTATAGATTTAACCTTGTTACTCTTTCCTCTTATTTCCCTCTAAGTCACACGTTATCTCTTTCACTGTTAAATATTTCCTGTCTGTTCATTCATCGGCTTATTTTAGCTTCTTCCTTCCTCTTAATTGGCTGCCTGCCCCCCTATATGTCTGCATTACATGTTTATACTCTTAGCCATTGTTGCCTGTTTTCTTGGCCAGTGAATTGGTTCCCATTCTTTGTCATTGTGAAACTTTCAAAAAACAATGGACTTGCTTCACATTCCCTTTGTGTGAATCATGACTCTTGTGGTCTCCAACACAGCAGCCATCCTGAACCTGTGGCACCTCCATGAAGTAGAGTTCCAGCACAGGAGCAGGCACAGTCTGGGCTGTAGCCCTTGATACCTCACTTGTGTCTAGCAGGTGATTTGAAGCTTCATCTAGGTTTTATTTAAATTCTCTTATTTCCTTTCTCTACTGGAAAAAAACCTTCCCTTCTCGTATAAAACTCATATGTGATCCCCAGGGACTCAAAGCTAACTTGAACTTTGGAAAGCTGTGTTCCTGATACATCCTAGCAACTGACTGAAAGGAAGCAACAATTCCCAGATACCCTCAGCCACTCTCCTTTTGTCTAGTATAGACACAAACATATAGATGTGTGGGATTTTTTTATCCCCATAAAGTTCTGTGCAGTAGCATACAACATTAAGATGCTAAGAGGCTTGTCTCACAGTTCATACTGAACTAAGAGGCACAAGGATTGTATCCCAAAGTAGAACTCTTCAGAAAAAGTAATTTGCTTTTTCTATACCTGTTCTACTGACATGTTGTCTCCCAGCACTTACCCCCTGCTGTTACTTAGGTGCTGTTTTGTTGTTTATATTTGGGATACTAGAAAGAAAAAAGCAGCAGGACCTTGAGTGGGACCTTTTATGTCTCCAATTTGTTTGATTAGCAAAAAGCACCCGGTGAGCTCCTGAAAGCACAACTGAGCAACAGATGGGATAATCCAGCATTAGATTTCTCTTTTTGACTTCTTAATTTTTTGTTAAAATGAAGATTATTGCTGCGAGTCAAAAGTTCATTAAAATATTGAAACTGGAAAGAAAAATATGTTGAATATGGCTGAAACACAGATCACTAAGAGGGAGGTCTATCTTTCAGTCTTGCACATGTAGTCCACACTGTTAGAGACAAGGAATGTGCATGCCGGATGACCTGGTGCTGTGCGGTTGCAGGGGCCACAGCATTCGATCCCATTGGAAAGTAATTCTGACTGTGAACGCAGTATTTGCTGGATGTGACTGTGCAGTAAAAACAAAAAATGGCAACCCAAAGTATCATGGATATTTACTAAAATAAATAAAATCAATCTGATTGTTTTCTGTTATTATTTTGTTTTCTATCAGCCTTGCATTAAGTTGCAGACTGGCTTTGTATTTGTCTGAGAACAAAACAGTCCTAAAAAGAGAAGGAAAGCATCCTTCTTATTCCACAGTACCTCAGTGCAAACTCTTAAAATAAGTAACTGTAGAGAACAATCATTCTTAGAATCTTAGATAAATGCACAATTTCTGACAATTTTTATAATTTGCATTTCTCACTTTTTCTAGGTATACTCACCAGAAAAAAAAAAAAAAAAAAAAAAAAAAGTTTCCAGGTCAGACCTTTCATGTACAAAAAGATTTCTTGCCAAGGGATATACAGGCTTAGACACACATTTATGCTTCTATAGATACCTTGTGCAAGAAGTGTGTAAGTACTGTCTTTTGTGGAGAGCTTTCTATTTCCTCTCTTTCTTTGTCTCAGCATGGCTTCAGCATTTACTTGTGGTTTTTCTCCTGGTCACTGGATTGTAGTGGTGAAGAGACACATGTTTTTCAGTTTCTTATACCTATACTTCTCCTCACTTAGATCACCAGAGCCATTTACTACATGATTAGTTAGTGAATCTAAAATTTCAGGTTCACTACCACTTCAGGAGACCTTGTGAGAAGCTGATACAAGGCTACATCTTTGGTGAGTACCTGCCCATCTCAAAACCCACTCAGCAGGAATCTCAGCTGTAAACAGCTTGTCATATGTGTACAGGCACACTGGAAAGCTCGCATTTTTAACATTTGTAGCATCTTAGAGGAGATGCTATCACAGCTCAGCACCAGTTTCTCATGCTGCTCAGTTTTCATTACAGGAGTGCTTTATATGACTCTGTTAGTAAACAGTTATTATTAGATAAAATGCCAATAGAGAGAGGCACCAGCAGTTGGTCTTTATCCCAGACAACTCCTCAGTTTTGCAGGATTAATAAAGCACCCTGTTGTACACTGCAATTGGGTACCCTTTGTATCAACTCTTGGGCTCTCACTGCAGTTGAGTTCCACGTTTTTGCAAGCAAATCTTTAAGGCACCACTAGGACAGAGCTCAGTTCCAGCTCATGGCAGTTCCCCACTGCACCACCTCCCCCACCAGTGTGGTTTCTTGTGTGCAGCATATGGCTCAGCAATCTCCAAAGTGCACAGAGATGAAGGGTTAGCTCAGCACCAGGCTATTCAAACTGCTTTTAAACAAGTTCTGTTCCAACTATTGTGGGCTTCCCTATGCATTACCTCTACTTTTATTATTGTGGCCTTCCCTGATTGCTTAGATAAAGGTTTCCTGGACTTAGTGGGAAGCAATATAACTCTCAAAATGGGAACCCACCTCACAGGCTGCTACAGCTCTCAAAGGGAAGCTCATTCACTATGTTGATAGCATGGACTCTCCTGCTCAGGCCAAGCTCTTAACTCATGATCTTTCACCACTAGCCCATAGTGAAAGACAGGATGGCTGGTCCAAGAGGCCTGTCTCCACTTAAGAGGTACTGCAGCTAATTGTTACCAATTTCTGTGTAAGTTTATTTCTGTGGCTCCAGTACTAACCTAGGCTTATTCCTTCCACAACACTCAAGCTTGTAACATCACTGATTCCTGTTTTCCTGTGACTTCCTAGCATAACTAGGTTACCTGTCCTAGCTATTCACTTCAGAGATGGACATGCCACATTCAGATGCCTTCCTGCCCTCTCTTCACCATTTTGTGCTGAGAAGTTAAACAACCTGACTGACCTTCAGAATAACGGCCTTAAACATAATTCATGCAGCAGCCCTCTGATCAACAGATGAGTGCAGTCAGTAATTAAACTGCCAGAGATTTCCTAGAGCAGGAAACCAGCTTGAAGTCTTTTAGGTGTTGGGCTAGCACTCAAATGTGATGTCCATATTCCTAACTATGTCAAAGTGCACATGGGTTGGCATATAGACAGTCATACCTCCAAATGAAAGCAGTATTGGACAGTTTTCCCATGAAATTGACACATAAAATCTCTCAGGGGGAAAGTAGACTCTCTTTACTGATCCTCACGCTCTAAACACACAGTTTCCATAACCATCTGTTGTACACTCCAGCCATGATAAGCAGACCCATTTACACTTTGATTAAAACCAAGCATGTTCTGAAGAAGAAAAGATCCCCCTTCAAAAGTGTTACATTGTTAATGACTATGAAAAGTAGACAGGATTTTAAAGAAATGGGAGAGGCGAGGAGCCACTGCCCAGGACAGGCAAAATGCTGGGCTCTACAGTCATAAGTGGAGTCACACATTCCAACTGCTACTCATACCATTTCCTCCAGACATCTAATTTGAGTGCCATGCAAACCCATAGTCAGAAGTCCAGGTTTATTGCAAAGGAAAAAAGAACGATATTTCAGCCAGCAGCTCAGAGCACAGAAGCACGGACACTTGCTCTACCATCGAACTGCAGGAGTCGTCCCAGCTTGGATCTCTCTTGATTTTCACAATTTACGTATGAGATCTGATCATTTGCAACTTAGGTGGATCACTTCAACCTAGTCCTCAAAACAGGCAGTTTGGCAGGATCTGTCTCGAGTCAAAGCTGCTTCTTGTGCAAAATATGCACGTTTCCCATGACTGAGAAACTGAATTTATCCAGGTTTCTATGTGTGCCAGGACTAACTGGGTATTTGACTTGTAGAAATTCATAATACAATTCTTGTCTGTTTGCAAAGTCATGTAAGTAACAATAATAAAACACATCTAATGTTTTCTCTGCTAAGGCTGAGCACAGGAGCCACATCTTCTGATGGCACCTACAGTGCTGAAAATGTTGCTGTGTAGGGTAACAGCTGAGGCTGCACCTTGACTACTGTGCTAAGTCCTGGGTCCCTCACTTCAAGAAAGACATTGAAATGCTGAAGTGTCTCCAAAGAAGGGCAACAGAGCTGGTGAATGAATTGAAGAGCAGCTGAGGGAACAGGAGTTGTTTAGCCTGGAGAAAAGGAGGCTCAGGGGAGACCTTATCACTCTCTACAACAGTCTGAAAGGAGGCTGTAGCCAGGTGGGGCTATTCTGCCATGTTTCAAGTAAAAGGACAAGAAGAAATATCCTTCAGTTGTGCCAGGGGAGGTTCAGATTGGATACTAAAAAAATATTTCACTGAAAGAGTGGTAGGCACTGGAATAAATTGCCCAGGGAGGTGGTGGAGTCACTGTCTCTGAATGTGTTCAAGAGTTGGCTGGATATGGCACTTGGGGATAGGGTTTAGGGGTGACTGTGGGGTGCTGGATTGATGGTTGGACTAGATGTTCTTAAGGGTCTCTTATAACCGCGATGATTCTGTGACTCTGTAACTCTTTGCTCTGGAGCTTTGTTCTCCCCTGCTCACTGGGTGAAAAAAATCCTAAAATTGGTGCTGAACTGCTGTCCCCAAAGGCTTAAACACCCACCTCTTTTTCTCCAAAGACAGTGACCATACATTATCACTAGAACAGCCACCATGAGGGATCACAAGATCATCCTCATCTACTTAGAATGACAAATCTCTGTTGTCAGTGATTTCTGTATGCATGGATCTCACCTTGTTGGCAATTACCTTGTCAGTGAAAACCAGAAATGTTCTTCAACCATCGTGTCAGCCATTTTCCATCTCATAATTGATTTCAAGCCACTCACAGTCCTGGCCACATGGAGCAACTCCTGCAAGAGAGAACTATTCAGCTATGGAAGCTTGAAAATACCCAACCAATTCAAGCAGCTACACTTGCTTGAACACACGAAGTGAAAAATGAGAATCAACTGTTTAGCATAGCCTGAGAGTCTCCATGTTATGAGAGCTACAGCACCTAAACTGAGAGAAATTCAAGAGTGAATATATTTTGTCATGGCTCTTTACAACAGCAGTGGTAAAAGTCACTTTGAATACATGACTTACTGTTGCTTTAAAAGAACCTCACTTGCTGTCTAGGTATTGTACAGGTGGAAATGGGCGTGATTCGGGAAAACAGATTGTTCATTCATTTTCTAAGTTATGCTTTCCTATCTAAACCAGAAATTTCCATGGGCTGTTGCCACCTCTAACTAAAAGCACAGCTTCTGAAATACCTATGACAGCAACACTGAATAGCTACTTCTCTGCCAAGTGGCTTAGAAAATAAGTTGCATGGGGCAAGTATAACTTAAGAGCAGACAACGTGTCTTGCATGACTCATACCAACCCTTGCCTGCTATTCTGGTAGGCAGGGACATGAACTGGCTTCATATCCAAGCAGCTTTGCCTCCTCACGCTCTGTGGCACTTATCATTGGGGTGAAATCAATGTTTGTTTACTGTCTCTGAGTAAACTAGGGGTGTGGAAAGAGGGGGAGTCCCAAACCTCAAAGGTCAAAATGAAGAATTCAAGGAAAGTTGAAAATTGCAGCAGTCCATTTACCACAGATGAGAGAAGAGAGGGATTTTAACTTGAAGAGAAGGTGGGGGGACTCTCCTATCACTGTTTCCACCTTTATCCTTGGTTTCTGCGGCACTGTTCCCAGCTGCCAGATGGAGGAGAGCAGTCTGTGCCTTTGTGCACAATTACAATAGTAAGTTCTGTGTCCTGGGATCGCTCTCTGCCTCTGCATTCTTAAGAAAAAGTATTTTCACTTTTTGACATTTTTAGTCAGAAATGAGAGTTGCCAAGCGCATTATTAAATTTGGCCTCAGTTTCAAGAAAGGGATGGTGTGGGTGTGTCTGGCCATGACAACAATGAGGAGATAACTGTTTCTAGGAGAAGAGTGTCAACTTTTATTTTTGGGAGAGCCAAATTGGCAGATACTCTTGGCTTCCACTGCTCAATTCATGTGAAATGCAAAAATAAAAAAAAAAAAAAAAAAAGAAAAGAAAGAAAAAATTTAACTAGTGCTGCCCAAGAAAACCAGACAGACACACATGAAAAAGGAATGATGTACCATATAAAGCATTAAATACACGCACATACAGGCAGGACTCTGCTTTATAGGATTTGAACCATATGCACATCTACACATACACACACACTAACTCACACCAATAAATCATTTTAGCCAGACTATCTGTCTGGTGTGCGGAACAGAAACCCACTTATGAAATCTATTTTCTTATTTTAGCAGCAGGCTAATAATTGATAAAGAGCCAGACCGGGGGCTCAGAGTTTTATATGACAGATATACAAGGCTGCTTGTGTGCTTTGCCCCTTCTCTTGCATGCAGCAGCTCCAGCCTGAGAGTGAGCAGAGCCCCTCCCTGACTGGCACAGACTGGGATCCTCAGCAGCTGCCCAGCAGCCCCGCAAGGGCAGGGCAGATCTCCTGATTTAGCTAAAGCAACAAGAAAGAAGCAGCCAGTGGGGTGACTCAACAGGGGCAGGAGTCAACTGTGTGTATGGCCCTTGCCTTGTTTGGGCGGTGGTGGTTACTGGCACAGTCCTTTGGGATCTGGACACAGGAATATGCTTCCAATGTGGTCTCAAGCCTTCCCCAGTAGCATCCTGGCAGACAGCACTGGCATGGGGTTGGCAGCGAGGTATCACTGTGAGGAGAGTGTGGGCAAAGCAGCAGAAGCAGAAATACCGTGGTGGCCCTTCCGAAGCTTCCCCCACCAGCTCCGGTGACAACTGGGAGGCAGGGAAGCATGGTCAATACCAGTGAAAATAATGGATTACTTCGAGCACCAGGGCTTCCATCCCTCCTCTGCGTGTTGCTTTCCTTACAGTGCTGGCCTCAGACATTATATCAATGAGATATTGTCTGAAGTTTATTTTTCTAGGGTTTTTTTTCCTCTATCTCTTTTTGGCATGGACTGTTCCCCACCCTTCCCAAACAAACTCTAAGGCAAAGTATAGCATCTCTCAGTGACAACCCATTTCTGGATGCTGGAGTGACTCCTGTTGGCTTTGGGCAGCTGCTGGCAAAGGGGGAGGTCAGGCAGAGGAGAGCCAGACTGGATCTGGAGCAGGTGGAGGAGAGATGCCACACCGTGGGACACCCATCCCAGGGTGCGTACTGCCCTTGGAATAACCTCCCTTGAATGATCCTGTGGTCCCTCTGAGTGGTCGGCTCTGACTGGCTGCTTCTCCCAGGCTTTTTGCACTCCCAGGCTTTTTGCATCCTGTCTTCTGTTCCTCACTCTCCCTCTTAACACACTACTGACTCTGTTCTTTTAATGTATAGTCAGATTGTGGAAAAAAGATCCACAAAAACATAAACTTAAAATATAGTGAAATTGTGGGAAAAAAATAATGAAACCCAACCCACTCTCAAATTATTTCCATATCTTTCTGTATGTCATTACTGAGGGGCAACTCTTTTTCAGGCAATTCCATTTTTTTGGCCACTTACTACCCCTACATTAAAGGACCACAACTGGCTCCTCAGACTGTCTTGAGAGGCAGGACAGGGATAAGCCCCACTTTGTTGAATCTTGCAAAACAGACAGCATGTTTACTTCAGTGCCTGGAGCCTGCCAAATAAGCCTGCCAACAGGAGGTGTTGCTGGTGTGTAAAGAGTATTTACCAGGCTTCCCACTAACAGAAATACCTGACGCTTGTGGTGATCTTCCTTCTCTTAGGCTGTAAGGAGTCCAGGGCTCAGGGGAGGCTGCTTTGTTTGGGCTAAGCCCTACTCAAAAGCAGCCACAGAGAGAAGCTGCGCTGCAGGTTCTGATTTTCACTAATTGCATCTGCCTTGATTTTCTCCTCCACATCATTCCTGTGTAAAAGGACTGGAGCTGCCCCAAGGATATGCCTCCCTTTTTGACTCCAAGACAGCTGGAGTGCAGTGTTCAACTTCAAGAAGGCAGTTGTACAATGTACACCCTGTTGAGTAAAGGCAAGCAAATCCGTGAGTGTCATCAGAAGACTGGCTTCTCCCCTTCCCTACAAGGTCTTCTGCAACCCATCAGCTAAGCAAAAAGAAGTGAAACTTCAGCTTTGGATTCTGAAAGCTATTTTAGCTATCCAATCCTCAGTGAAACCATCAGGATTTAAAAGTTAAACTGCATTTAATATAACAATCACTTCAGATTATGCTTCCATTACAATGGCAAAAGTGCTTGAGAGCAGCTCTGAAGGGTGTTCACTCTGTGGGACTTTCCAGGGGCAGTACCACACACTTCCATTCCCTGCTGAGCTACAAAGGCAGTGACCACTTCTACTAGGTCTGCTCAGAGAGGTTTGTTCCAGGTTAGCTTCACTTTTAAACCCCATCACTTGTGAAATGATGACTTGTGACCAACAGGGCTCTCTAGGAGAGCAGAAAGGAGTTCAGTTTGTAACTGGAGCGTGTTTGTGCTCTTTTGGGTATGGGAGGTCTATGCTATGCCGGCACTGTGGGAATTTGCCAGCTGAGCAGAGATACCACACACTGGGACTGAGGAGAAACAGAATTCCTTGCACATTAGTGTTGACATTTTAATATTAGATCATTGCAAATTATGATGATTGCAGAGTACAGACTTTGGCATCTGCTTCTACCTTGGCATCTGCTTCTAGCCAGAGAGGAAAGGGTAGAGAAGCAAGCCTCTGTCTTTAGCTTGTGTCCTCTGGGCTGGAGTCTTCCTACCCAGCTTTTGTCTGGGATCAGCAGAGAAGTTGCACTGAGCATCATAGTTGGTGCAATGCATACCTCCTTCATTTGACTTCAAACCTAGTAACCCTATTTACATCTTCAAACAGTTCGATCCAGGAATTTAATGGGAGATTTACCTTCTAATCCCAACCTACTTTTGGTTGAGTTTGGCCTTGTATGTGGGAAAAACCCTTTGGAGAAGCACAGTAGTGACTGTACAGACACAGCTGCTGTTTTTCTAAATGAAACACAGTATTTCATCTGTTTCAATGCTGTTTTAAGTCAAATCAATTTGGCCCATGAGCTGCTCTGTATTTATTCTGTCAGATTTGAATTTTGTGTTTGGAGTTTGGGTTGGTAAGTTAATAATGATAACAATGTGTCTGAAACAAGAACAAATTAACTCTATACCAGCACAAGAAGAATTACGAAAGGCGTGCAGAGCCAAATGTCAAGCAGGCTTTGGTATGCACAGATACATTCAGGCGACTATAGAGTTTGGCAGCAGAGAAATACCAAGGAGCTGGGAGGAAGGTTGTTGGAAAGCAACCTTTGGCTTTTGCTGTAGTGGGGAGATTCAATGAAACAAGCCGTCTTAGCAGAGGGCTAGGTCTGGTGCAGGTGCCTGGACTAGTGATAACCATGTGCCCAATGCAGATCCTGGTGTGTGGCACACTGGCTGTGACATGAGGGCTGGACTGTAACTACTCACTCCAAAAATGAAATGGTTAAGACAGCTGCAGACTTGTCATGTACAGAGAAGTATGTGACATCTTACCAGCTGAAATATTTGAGGCCAAACGTTGTTACTCATTGGGAGCTCTGCCGTTAAGCTTCCTCTCCCCTGATATTTATGATTAACACTTTGAAACATCTCCATTGCCTTTTTGACTCGCAAGGATTCCAGTTTAAGGGAACAAACTTTCTGTAGCAAAGTTTCTGGCTGTTACAAAAGAGAAGACTTCCAGAGCAGCTGTCTGTTACCCTGTTCTTTCCCCAAGGCAATAAACTGCCTTTGGAAAGGAGGTGTCTTCCAGTGCCCCAGCTCACAGCTCTGTGCCCAGAGAGTTCCCCACACCCTGCCAAGAACTAATGGGGCACCGACCCCTCTCAGGCTCCCAGGATGCTGGGAAACACATGTGAGGGGCAGTGACCCTATGTGTGACACACTCCCCCCCACCCCTCTTTGTAGCACTGGCTTTAGGGTGCCTGGCCAGGCTGATGGGCTCTGCCTTAGTAAGGCTAGGATGGAGGCACTTCCCAAATTCGGGCTTTGGTCAAAGATCCCAAGAAAGGGAAAGCAAGTTTTGTATGAAGATGAAATAGAGACACATGAGTGTCAGCAGAAGCATGTGAAAAGAAAAAAGTGAATGATTTTTGTTCTTTTAACAAGCTCTTCCCAATTAAAAGAAGAGGAAAGCAGAAAGTACTTGAAAATGCGTCCTATGGTTGCAGAACCACATTTCTGAAATACAGATCTCTCAAGTATCAAAATACACTGCAGAATGACTAATTGTGGGGTGACTAATCCCTGTCTCCCCTCCAAAACTATTACTTCACAGTGGCCGAGAAAACGTACCATAAAAATGTTGTTATTGCATCACTCACATTTATTTGCATTGAGAAAGACCGAGCCTTTTACAGTACTTGTCTGATTACGAAGAGAGATGCTTCTTCCATGCCAGAAAAAGAAAGGACCACTTAGTCTTCACAACTCTTTCTGGACAGTTGTAAGGTGTTTGGTTAAACAGCTCAGGGCTGGGGAGATTGCTTTCAAGCAAAAAACCCACAAAGAACAAAACAAAACAAATTAAAACAAAATAAAACACCCAAACACCTCCCCTCCTCCCAAAAAAGTTGGGGGGCAGGGAGATGGCAGAAGCAGATGGATATTCAGGTTGCCAGAAAATGAAAACCTGCCTTCGTCTTGCTTTCATTAGTCTTCATTATATGACCACGACAGCTTTAATTGCTGCCCTGCATACATAAGTAATAAAAATGTAAAATGTTTAAATGAACTGTGGCTCCCAAAAGCCATTATAAAAGATTAATGATGAGTATTATTTGCTAACTTAAATGTCTTCAAGAAACACATCTGAGCAGCCCTTGTGGTTAAGATGATATTAGAACAATATTTGCTGGACTACTTGTCTCAACTCATTATGCACCAAGATTTGATGGTTTTGATTATTCCATCTTTAGCTAGTCTGAATTCTAGACATATTTGATTGCAATTGACTCATTCCTGACAAGTTATCCCACTCCTGCAACCCAAAGAGTCTTCAGGTACTTGTGGCCACATTCTCTCTTCAAGAATAGCTGATGCTTGCTTCGACGGCTTTTACTGCCAAAGTTGTGGAATATATAGTTTATTAGTAGCACTCCAGAAACGACTGTGCTAATTAATACACTATCCAGCTGAAAAGAAAATTATACAACCTTTTCTATTTAAATTGGAATCATTACCAAGACCTATCTTTGAACTGCCACTTTCCCTTGAGGGGCACAGATATGGATCTGAATTCAAATGCGAGAAACAAGTTTTACTTCTAAAGTGGCACCAAAGCAAAGACAAGTTTTGACATAGTTTTGGCCATCCACCTCTCATTTAACTTAGAAACCCATCCTCAGGGTAAAGCAAATGCTCAAGCAGAGGTGAAAGTACCTGCTCTTGTCTTCTAACTGCTACCACTCAGTCTTTCATGTTTTACCAACGTACTTACCACTGCATCTACTTGGCACAGTGGGGTACCATGCAAAGAACTGTAAGGCAGAGACAGCCCATGAGCTCCTGCATCCATGCTCTGCACACAGAGCAGCACAGGCTCCAAAAGCCGTACAGCCCTTCTCCACTCTTACTGGAGCAAGATACACCTCCTGTCAAAGCACAGCTTTGGGATGAGCCTGGCTAGCAGCTTTCCAGTGTGCCCCTCTCTGGATGGGAAAGGGTCAGGTTGCGCCTGAGCCTTGCACATGTAGCCAACAGAGCAGGGGCAGGATGACAGAACTAAAGCAACTTTAGCTTTTCTGTCTCTTTTGTCCACAGGTGACCACCAAACTTCTCAAACGGGCACTAACAGCTCTTCTCTGGATAAGCATCTCCCTTGTGAAGTCAGCTAGATTCTCTGGACAGCTACACATCTATGGGACATCTGCTCAGGAAAGTTGAACTTCTGTGTGGTGTGCTGTGATATTGGAATTTCAATCCAATTTTGGATAATATTAACAAATTTGTGAAGACTCATATAACTTGATACTCTGTGACACAAGCCACTTTCTTGCTATTTAGGATTGCACTAGGATTTTCACAACTGTCAAAAATTTGCTGGCTGCAGAGCTTCTGTATTCCAACCTTTCCAACATCACTTGTGGAGACCAAAAAACGAGACTGATGGACCACTAAATGATATATTTCTATGTTCCTTTCTGCTTTAGTGCTCATTTCACTATATTGCACTCAATGTTGACTTTCATAACACAGTCTCCTCTGCCAGGAGTGGATTATATTGGCTACTTAAGATCTTCCAAGCCTTCACCAGGCCTCCCACAAAATGATGTCCAAATTTTCCCATTTCCCGTTCCACTCCCATTAGCTCTCTAGGCTCATTGCTGTGCACATGGTCCCATTTCTGTTTCCTGATCACTGTTTGGAAGCTGCCTCCTGAGTAAGTCTGGCTCCTGGACTCTCATCTCTTCCTGTGCAGTCTTCTGGGCTGGCCCCATTCCAATCTGTGGACCAGAAGCTTTTCCAAGACAACTGTCTTCTCTTCAGTGCTTGTAAAACCCCTACCCAACAACCACCAAACCCATTGTCTGTTCAGCATCACAGAATAGACTGATAAAATTAAGACTGCAGTGTTGATGATTTTAGGGGAAGGCAGGATTGCTGCTGTTCCCAGGGAGAAGAGAAAGGTCCTGGGGAAAGAGGAACGTGGCTTAGTGTTGCTATTTCACAGCTGGCTGAATGAGAAATTGGCTCTACTCTTCCCAGCCTCAAAAGTACGGACAGGAGCCCCAAGGCATGGAGCCTGGATTGCCAAGTCTTTTAAATCAGTGACAGGAGGAGCTCCTTCCCTCTCTGCCTCCTATGCCTGTTGGGAAAACTCCTTGGGGTGGTGCTTGGTCTCCTGCAACTCTTCTGCTGCTGCTGCAGCTGCCCTGGAAGCCCCCAGACATTCCCAGCAGAGTCTGGACGGCTGCTTTGGTGACAACCTGGGCTCAATTTAATGAGAACGTTCACGTTCACTTGCTATGCTGGCAGTCTGCCAGCATATTTTCTTGAGGCACATAAGAGAGAAAAGGGAAATGGTGATCTCTAACAGCTTTTTTTGTGTGTGTTTTTAAATTTTTTTTATTTTTTTTTTTTTTTTTTTTTAATTTTATCCAGCCAAACCTGACTGGAATTTCATGGATGAAAGAAAAGGTACTTCTCTAGCCCAGGGGCTTTGTCCCTGCCAAATTATAAGGGCCTACTGCAAACAATGGAGGTGTTAGAGCTTCTAAAAAAATAAAAATGTTGAAAGAATCTTTTATAACGGAAAATATTAGGCAACCTAAATCTTGGGCCAGCTGGTAGCGGGCAGTATAATATAAGCTCTTTGGAGGAGAGCTGTGCAAATAATGGATTTTCAGAATTTCTCGTCTCCCACTCCCCATTCCAA
This sequence comes from Lanius collurio, assembly GCA_020086605.1. Lineage (NCBI taxonomy): Eukaryota > Metazoa > Chordata > Aves > Passeriformes > Laniidae > Lanius > Lanius collurio. Next base: position 26,692,279 of record JACBWW010000011.1, on the reverse strand, counting down.
GTTTGAACTATTTTAGCTATTTTCTCCAGCTGAAATTATTTGCCAAATTCAGCCAGTTGCTAAATTCTCCTCAAATTTTTCTTTTCTCCGTTGACAGGTTTCTTGTAAAAACAAACCCATTCTCCCACCTCCGGCTTGGAATTACGGCGTTCACCAGTGACACAGTTAGGAAGAAATCTGCCTGTGGTCAGCTCTCTCATTTTTTGCCGCATTCTCGTTGGAGCTCACACGTTACAGGAACCAATCTGGCCTGATAGCTGCCTGGCAGCCTGCAGGGAAGGTTTTCCAGTAGTCTCCACCATCCCTGGACCAGCCAGCGCTGGGCTGGGAGCCTTTGCACAGTGTGGGGCTGGAGGTTCATTAGGTTGTGGTTTTCAGGCTGAGTCTTCACCAGACCAGCTCATAATAATGATGTTTCTGATGTCAACTGCAGACCAGATGTTGCCCTTCGGTGCCGTGCTGCTGGAGGGGAGAGGCGACATAGGAGGTGGGAGGCTCTGAGGAGGCAATGATCCCATGTCACTCCTTGTAAACATGCAGGTGTTAGCTGTGGTGTCCTGGCCAAATCCTGTTCTGGCACTCCACCAGCTCTGGCAGTTTACCTACTCACAATCACCTCTGTGCTCCTAATTGCAGGAGCTGTTTCTCACCTCCCTTCCTCAGCAGCAGATTTGTGCCTTAACAGCTGGCACTGCTGCATCCCTACCCTGCTGCTCCAGAGGATGGCAAAGCACACATCCTGATATCTCCCATATCCTTTGGGATAAGTAGCAGCCCCATGCCCAGGGCTGGAAGAGAGCTGCCCTGCAGGGCCAGACAGAAATGACAGACACCCAAGGTGAGGCTGCAGCAGGTCTGCCCGTAGTGGTGGGGCACTATAAATGTACTTAAACAAGCAGCCTGAGCCCTAAAATGTGGCTCCAAAGTAATGAAAAGCGGTTGTTTGGCAGTGGCAGACACTGCCTCGCTTTCAGAGACTGCTTTATGGCTGTTAGTGTACACAGCCCTTCCAAAAACCTCCCCCACTTCTTTCTTTTCTTTTCTCTCTTCTCTTCTCTTCTCTTCTCTTCTCTTCTCTTCTCTTCTCTTCTCTTCTCTTCTCTTCTCTTCTCTTCTCTTCTCTTCTCTTCTCTTCTCTTCTCTTCTCTTCTCTTCTCTTCTCTTCTCTTCTCTTCTCTTCTCTTCTCTTCTCTTCTCTTCTCTTCTCTTCTCTTCTCTTCTCTTGTTATTAAACCTCTTTTTAGAGAACCAAATTTGCAAACAGAGTATTAAGGTCTTCTGTTTAGGGCTTTAAGTGAATGGTGATGTGTGAGTGCATATTACTATGGAGTCCATAAACTGCAGGACCAGACACAGAATGTAGGTACCCAAGCTGAAAAACACAACACTGAAAACTTTGCCAAGAAAGAACTGGTGGTGATTAAAAGTGAAGCAAAACTCCTGGTGTGACTATAATCGCTTCCTGTTGTTGGTGGTGTTGCATCTTTGTTGGAGGTTGCTGCTCTGCTTGAGCTCAATGTCTTGTGCAGCATAAACTGATCTGGGCAAACTCCAGCTTGGGTTATGGCCCTGCAGCCACAGGGATTTCCATTGGGGCAGGATCAATCCCTTAATTGCATCGGCAGAGCAAGGAGGACCTGAGACCACTGGGAACAAGGCACTGCTCCGAGCTTCAGTAACATCTGCAAAGCCACACGGGAGCAAAGGAGGGTTAACCCAAGACCTCGCATTCAGCAATTTGGCAGTAAACATTCATAGAACCATAGACTGGTTTGGATTGGAAGGGACCTTAGAGACCATCTTGTTCCAACCCCTCTGCCATGGGCAGGGACACCTTCTACTGGATCAGGTTACTCAAAGCCCCATCCAGCTTGGCCTAAACATTGTACACAAGCAAGGCTAAAATACTATTTTTTCCGTTGTCCTCACCACACAGACATTTGAAACACTGTCAACCTTTGCTTTTAAATCTGGGAAGCAGGATGCAGTCCCTATCCAAAGCTCTGTACAGAACTCTCTTTCTGAAGCTTCCCTTTTGCAACTTGAAATCATGATGAAAACTCTACAGAGGAAAGACTGTGTTGTAGCTATGGGCTTTCTAAAATAATTGCTTCATGCATAAATACTGATAGTCAGCACTGACTTCTATTTTTACACAGCATAACTGAAACTTATGCACTTGAAACTAAACAAAAAATGTCTTCCTAAAATAAGGAGCAAAACCACCCTCAAGTACAAACAAAACAAAACAAGTTATTTTGGGGCATATTTCCTTCTATTTTTTTTTTCATTTTTTTATCATTACTCTATCTGTGAGTAAAGCCCCAACAAGGATTTCTTCGGGCATCTTTGGGGCTGTGTAAATAGATATCATTGCTAGGTTGTGAAGCATCCCAGCTCCTTGAGACACAAGCTACACACGTTAGCAGAGTAGGAATAAAATCATCAAAGGCCACGGGATCAGACTGACCAGAGACTGGGTTTCTGTCACAACAGCCTGGAGATGGCAGAAGCAGGTAATGGCCCAATTCCTTCTGGTAGGAGATGCACACCCAAAGAGGTGCATCCATCTGTGGCAGAGACACCTGCTTTGGGTCTAGGAACTGCAATATTGGTCTATAAACTTGAAATACTGTAAGACTAGAGACAGCAGCATTTATACTAACACTAGTGCTCAAATTTTCCCAAACCTGATCATCGCTCCTGCACTGAGATTTTCTCTTCACTCTGTTCAGTTCCCTCCAGGTTGCAGCCTGGGACATTGCAATAAGAGAAGGACAGGATTTGGCCTCACCATTTTGGTGCATCTGGGCAGCAGAGAGCTTTCTTCAGCTGAGTAAGAGCCTGTGCAGTAAGGTGTCCCTGACTCAGTGCCTGCTGGGTGACTCACTGGTCACTCATCTATTGCCTCCCTGGCAGCCTGTGTTAAAGCCTTTCACCAGATGCTTCTGGTTTCCCCACTTGCACACATCCCTCAGAGCTTTGCACCATCCAAAATGAGACTCCCTCCAAGACCTGGTGTGCGGACAGCATTTTCCTCTCTCCAAACTTGCCTCTCTAGGATTCCAATCAGCAGAAGCAGAAACAGGAAATTTTGGGATTGTCGCTGCTGTGCTCTTTGTGCTATGCAGCTGTCACTGACCTGCTGAAGGAAGAGGAACAGACTGGAGGCTGGCAGGAGCAGGCATGACCTCAGACCCACATGTCCAGCCAAATGTCCCTAGTCAGGATGCTTGCATTGCTGACAATCAGCATCTCTGGGCCCAGGAATGCAGCCAGACAGAGCCTGGAAATCAGTTGGGATGAAAGTGATGCAACTTCACCTCCTTTAAAGAGCCAGGATGGGGCTGAGGCACATGAGCTTTTCCCTTCTTCAAGGCAGCCAAAGGGCAAAGTGTGTAGCCCAGCTGATGCACTGACCCTTCTTTGGACTGAAATAAAGCTAATTGTCTTCTATTCCCTTCACCCTTTCTCTGTTTCTTGCACAACACAACTTTGATCATAAAGCTCTGGAGAAGCAGGATTTTGAGCCCAACTCTGATTTCACTTATTCTGGCATAATTCAGGAATAACTACAGTTGTATTTGTAGAAGATCAAAATTAGTCCAGTTCCTTTTAACCAGGCAAAATTACTGATCCACAGAAAGAAGAAAATAATCAAAGATGTGAACAATAGAGCCAGCTGAAGAAGGAGATTGTGTTTTCCTCTTCGAAGTTCAATATTTTTTTGGCTAGCTCTTTATGTGATCCAAAATTTTATAGAAGAAAACAAAAATTGGAAAATTTCCATCAGCTGAAACTACTTCAGATATTGTCTCCAGTGGCAACTTGTATTATAAGACAGAATGCGGCACTGCTGGCATGCGTGGTTTCACTTATTTCAGAGCACTGACAGAACCCATCAAACAAAGTCAAGTGGGTATTCAGAAAACAGATCTGAAAAAAACACTGCTCTTTTCCCATCCTCATGTGTAAGGCCAGTGCTGAGGAACAGCATCCAGCAGGTAAAACTTGTGTAAGCAGGCCTTACTCAGCTACCAAGATCAGTCACCTACAAAGCAACTGGGAGCTAAAAAAGCCCTCTGAGGATCAGTGAGTGTCCTGCTGTGACTGCCACCCCTGCAGCTCTGGTTTCAATGCCAACAGCACCTGGGAACCCCCTGTGCTCTCTGAGGCAGCCGGGGGCAGCTGGATCCTCAGGAGCTCGCTGGGATGCACGCACAGCACGCGACGTGCTGACAGCACAGCCAGCAAATGGGGGAAGCTGTGGACATGGTGCCTTGCCAAGGGGTGTCTGCCTGCCAAGCTACAGGCAGCCACGCTGGGAGAAGACGGGAGGAGAGAGGAACCCCAGGCACTGACTGGGTTTATCTTCCAGCTGAGAATCGGTCCAGATTAATGGAATGTGTGACCACAGAGGCTTAAACTCATTCCTCGTCACGGTTATGAAGCATGGCTGTGAAGCACAAAAAGTGTTAGAAACAAAGATATTTAGAGCCTTCACACAGTACAGTCCAGTGCTACATCACGTGAGTCACTGGCTTTAGCAAATGAGAGGCTTTATGTGCACTCAGCCCTCTTAAGAACAGGGAAGGCCCAGGGAGGCTAACATCTTGATTTCTTGAATCTAAAGATCCCAAAGGGTTTTGACCAAATGCCATGCCAGGTGCTGGGTCCATACTAGTCCTGCAAGAGCTCAGCAGCATCGGGAGTGTGTTTGAGGGAGCCAGTGGCAGGAGAGGTCCCTGGCACTGGGAGGCAAACACAGGCACCCTCTGCTCTTCTGAAAACTGCCCTCAAACTGGGGAGGCCCAATTGAGGCAGCCACAAGAGTCCGGATAAAGCAACAGTTTTATGTAAACCACAAACCCCAGGGCCAGGCTGCCTCAGTGTCTTTCCTTTCAAGCTGAGCAGTTCAGACACATTAAATTGATACAGATCTGCCTCGAAAGAAAAGGCCTTTCTGTGTTTTCCATCACCCAGCACAGCCGGCCGGTGGGAGTGACACTCTGCAAAACTGTGCTGCGATCTGCACCGGGACCAAAGCGCGTCAGCAGACGCACACCGCGTCTGTTATCCCACACTTCACAACGTCGGCTGCAAGGAAAGGAAATGGGGGTTTGGAGTCAACCACTGGACCAGTAGGTAGCAATGATGAGTGATGTGCCGTTCCTGGGCTTGACCACTGCTTTAGAGCTCAGATTGTGCACTCGAGTCACCAAAAATGCACATCCTTCAGCCACAAAAAAGTTTTAAGAAAACAATACATTATATAAGAAGTTATTTAACATTATTAGTCAATCGAGTAACTTCGTAGACCCGTGAAGCTCATATAGATCATGTGCATTGAAACCACAAATATAACAATAATTTTCCATTATTATTTTTAGCATCAAGTTTTATTTCTTTATTTAATGTTGGTACACACATTTTTTAGAAAGAGTGGGATAGACGGAACATTTTTTTCTGGATCTAAGTGTTTATGATGCCCTTTACTACATGACAACCTGCTTCACAAACACATCCTGCTAATGCAGTGGTCCTGGCCCTCTTGGTCACAGGTGAAAATACCAAGGGGCTGCTCTGCTAAAGGCAGCATCCCCCTCTGCAAGCTGGGATCACTGCTAGCGATGCCCTGGCACTCTGTACCTACAAACACTGCCAGAGGTCTCTGGTGTCTGCCAGCTTACATTGAAGAAAGAAGAGTGTCGCTATTGAATCACAAAATAATAGAATGGCTTGGGTTGGAAGGGAGCTTAAAGCTCATCTGTTCACAACCCTCCTGCCATGGGCAGGGACAGCTTGCACTAGACCAGGTTGCTCAGAGCCCCATCCAGCCTGGCTGTAAAAGCTGCCAGGGATGAGGCACCCACAGCTTCTCTGGGCAACCTGTGCCAGTAACTCACCATCCTCACAGCAAAGAATTTCCTCCTTATAAGAGGGAGTTTCAAGCAATCACCTGTCCTGAGGGTGGCCCTGGGATGAGCCAGGTGCTTCTCCATTGTGCTTCAGCAGGCTTGTAGCACTCGAGGGGAGCAGCCCCCAAGTGCTGTCTCATCCCTCTGGCCCATTGCCTCGCATTATATAGATTAAACCCTGAAACTACTGACTTTCTAATTTGTGAGTGAGAGTTTTCTCATCTCATTTGCCTCTCTTGAAACTGGCTTTCTAAAGCGTCAGTGGCAACGTGCACTGCAGAGAAAACCAAACCAGAAACTCCTACGCTGGTCTGAGTGTTCGTGTAGATACTCAGTTGTCATTTGCACGGCTGGGGTCACCAGTCATGGGAGGGGCTGCACCAGAGAACCCCTGAAAAAACCCAGTGCCTCCTTCTCCCAGGGGCACTTCCCTGATGAAAGTACTTTGCTCTTGAAGACAAGGAGGGACAGGGAAAGAGTGCTGGGGTTCCCCTTTCCACAGGCCCTCTGCCCAGACCACACTGCTCAATTGGAAAGTTAAAGAAAATAGATGAGTTTTCATACACCTACCTCTGCAGACTCATCCTGCGAGTTAGGCAGAGTTTGTTCTCCTCCCTCCCACGCATCACCTCTGCTGCTCAGCCTTGGTCCTGGAGCCCCTTCTCCCATCTCACCCCCCACTCCTGGGTGGAGAAGGCACCATAAACGCACTTTAATTGCTCTGACCAGCATGGTCTCCCTGGGGCACGTCCCAGGGGCGCACTGGCCCCGGGTTTGTTTCCACAGGTGTGCTGAATTGTGGCTGTTCTCAGCCCACGCCGGGCCAGCCCGCGCCCGGCCCCGGTGGGGCAGCGCAGCCCGAGCCCGGGGGCTGTGCTGTGGTGGGTCTCCCCTCCCTGCCTGGCTGGCGGCGCTGGGGGGAAGGAAAGGCTGTGCCTCCGGCTGCCTTCCCAAGGAGCTGCCGGAGCCATCGCGGTGCGCCGGCGGGGCACTCGGGGTTCAGCACCCCGAGTGGCTCTCCATGCATGGGGTGGGAGAAAAGCACAGGAGTAACTCATTATATACACCAAAAGGTGTCGGCTTAATTTAGGGTCGTCATCTGACCAGGGCTGATTTGTTGTGTAAAATAAATTGTACAAGAAACTTGTGGTAAAAAAAAAGAAAAAAAAAAAGATGAAGAGATTGCCATGAGGATGAGAAGCTGGATCAGCTCAGCCCAGGCAGGAGCCCTGGAAAGGGTCCAGGGAGGCAGGAAAGATCCATGAGGAGTTTCCTGCAAAGAAACTGTTCAAGAAATTGGGCAGAGGCAGTGTACATGTGACGCCTGTGCGGCTCTGCTTGGGTGGAGGGGGAGCCTTTCTCTGGGAAAGCAGCCCATCCTGGAGATTTGGAGGGGAGCGAGGGGGAAAGAAGGTGCAGCCTGGATCAACCTGATCCAAAATAATATGTGGTTTGTATTTTCAAAGTAGAAAATTAAAGAAAAAAGGACCCCCAAAAAGTAAGTAGAGCAAATGATTTCATGTTGGAGGAAATGTAATTTTTCCTATTATAAACCAAAACATACCAGACCAGAAAACTCCCAGATTTTGCAGTTAAAAAATTCCTGACATGCACTGAAATATTTTCTGATGAGGCCCAGAGGTCTCTCCTCCCCCCTAGTACCATGAAGCTGGTGTTACTGGAAGGTCCCCCAGCTGAATGGGAACATCATCACACTGAGTTTTGGGACCCCACACCATATGTGTTCTTGGAGGTTTTGCAGCTCTGCCACCAGTACCCACTGCCAGTGTTTGCTTTGTTACTCTGGACCCAAAAGCTCTCCATCAGCATCACTGGAAACAGGATGGGTACAGGAGCTACGAGTGCAAAACGAATTCAGAAGAGGTGCTGGAAACTCATGCTGACAGCATCTTTGGAAACTCTTTCCCCAAGCTGAAAAAAAGGGATTTCCTAAAATGACTGAAAATTAACTTGCCACATCTGCAAAGAGTGGCTTGGGGGTTATCTGTCCCTGAAAGTAGCTAAGGAAGCACTACAGTCAGCAACTTTTCAGTTTAAGTGACAACTGCTAATGTACCCATGGGTGATGGCAAGTTCTAGGTACCGTACCAGTTGTCTTAAATCCTGAAAACACAAACATTTGAATTGTGAAAGCTCTACAAGTTTGCACAGTACAAAAAGACAGTCTCTTTGGCCAAAAAAAAGCTAGTTTTGGAATCAAGGACAACCTGTAATTAAAGCCAACAGTACGAGAATCTGTAACTGATCTGCTCAGAACAAATTATTTGGCTACCTGAAGAGAATCAAAACATTTTTATTTTTTTGGAAAGAAGCAAAAAGAAGAAAAATATTAACTTCTTGAGAAAGAGGAAATTGTATGGGCAAACTAAAGAAGGCAAAAGCTTGACCTCTATATTGGACAAGTGTGTGGAAAGGTGGAGAAGAGAGGACACAATTTAGTTTGATGAACAATCCAATCACTGCTTATGACATAAAATTAGACTCGATGTTTGAAAAAGAGCTACAGAAACCAAAATGATTTTATGCCATTGACCTTAACACTCCTCTATAATGTACTTGATGAGGGGGATTTTGTTTTATTTTTACTGAGACAAATTCAATACATTTACAGTGATGAATGCAATAAAATTATACACATGGTGAAGGAAAGCTTAGCTTCAAGGCAGTATAACTCTGTCCAAGAAACTTAACTCCTCGAAATTTGCCATTTTCAGCTGGAAAAGTCTCAAAGGCATGACTCCAGCAAGGCTATTTAGTCAAACAGTACCAGATGGATGTGTGGGATTCACCTTCTGCTTTGGTTATGAATGAAAGTAGTCAGTTAGGAGTTAGCTGAAGGCTATTTTTCCCTGGAGAAGTCTGGTTAAGATGCGGTTAATGTAGTTGTGCTTGGGTCTGCTGTGCTTTGAGTGAAGGATGTGCGGAAATGAGAGGGAAAGGAAGCTCACAGGAGGCCAGGTAACACTATGACTGAAGTATGTTGCTCGGGTGAATTAAGTTTGTGACATTTTGCTTTGATACAAAATGCCATGGTCTCCAGGAGAATTTGTGACTGAGTTTTCAGTATTTTCCTTTTTCCAGGAACCTCACCAACAATACAGCTCATGCTGTCCATGAGGCACAAATATCACTATTTCCACCCTCTAGAGTGGGAAGTAGAGAAAGAGTCCTTTGACTAATCTCTGAAGAGCTGGGCCATATCTAGGTTTTGATGAGCTTGGAGAATCTGCCTCTCTTTAAATGGCCAGGGGTTGGGTACCAGCCCCAGAGAAGCCAGGTGTGATGGACTCTGCAGGCAGTGACACCTCATACCCACAGGAAGAGAAGACCAAGAAAGAGCAAGGTCTTCTTTCAACAAAGACTTCAGTGCATACATGTGTCTCCTTCTCCTTGAGGAATTTTTGAATGGTTTTTAAGTGCTTATGTAAACTTAGACTGCTGTGGGAGGCATGCTTGTTTACTTTTCAACTTGCCTTTGGTCCTGAAAAACCAAAGCAGCTCAGGTTTTCTCAGCATTTCTGCATGATTTAGCCCATCAGGGGTCAGATGTTGGTACATACAGAAGCACCACCTGATGAGCTGATAGAAGCCCGGAGCTGTGTTCAGCCCAGCTTTGACTAAGCTGACACCCTCCTATCGCCCCTTCTCCTCTGGGGCAGGGCAGTGAGGGGGTTCAGGGAGCGGGACACATCATACAGATCAGATCCATTGATCACAGCACAGGCAGCTGGTGGCCAGCCATCCCTTCCTGCCAGTCCATGGCCTGGCCTCCCCTCACAGGGCTACCAAAGCCTCCAGCTCAACAAAAATGTCCCTTGTATCAACTGCACTGAAGGCCACAGATCCCAAGCCTATCCTTAGCAACCCACGTGTTTCAGAAATAGTTCCAGGCAGAGCAAAAGAAACTGTTGTCCAAGCAATGTGATCAGATGCCAAGTACTTTGTTGCATGATTAATAAGGTAGCTTGTTTCACCACTTAAAATTCAGCCAGAGGGCTTTTTAATAGTCAGAATCATGCCTGGCAAAAGTATTTTTGAAAGCACCTATTTTCAAATGTACCTAAACTCCAAGTTCAGAGTTGTGGCTTTTTGGTTTTGCTTTGTTTTCAAAAAGGCTGATGAAAACCATTTTCCTAAACTGACAGCAACAACCATAACACATGTACAGAAACAAGATAGCAGTCTCATACAGAAAATATTTCTGCTTTCATTTTTATTTTATGAATACATATACAACAGATGTATAATCTTCCATTATCCAGGCTTAAAAGTAACAGGTTGGGGTCTTTTTTCTTTCCAAAATAGCTTAAAAAGGAAAATAAAAATCAGAATGAAGGAGCTGCAACATAGCCAAATCACACATTTGAAAACTTTGCAAAAATTACTGCTTAAATGTGCCTCTGTGTGTGTGTGTGTGTGTGTATTGTCCTGCATGGTTAAAGCCTCACCCAAGGTATTTAGTATATGAATAAAAAAATGCTTTGGCATAATCAGAGATTCCTCCATGCACAGTTTATTGACATTTCTGAAATAATGAGAGAATAAAATCTGAGGATTATATCATATATCATTTCCTATTCTTAGGAACAAAGTCTTTAAATGCAGCAGGAAATGGAGTCTGTTGACAAGAGACTTTGCTTCCATACTAAGATGGTTATTTTAGCAGGATGCAGCAGGATGCAAGCAGCTTCATATAGAAGAGGTGGAGAGATATATGTATATAATGTAAAAATGCTATTTTATATCAGAAAAGAAGATTTTTCAAGATAACATAAAATGAACCACTCTAAGACTAGCTTCCAGCAAAACATTTTGCTTTATTAGTTCTATTTTCTAGCTACAAGTCAAGCTGACATCTGTCGAGCTTTTTAACTTTTCATATGGCAGTCTATAAGAAACGTTTCATGCAACGTCTACAACGCTAAATACAAGGTAAATAATTGGGATTAAACAGGTGAGGAATAACAGACTATTATAAGGACCAGTAACAGCATATTATGTACATAGAGCCATATTATATTCTCATGTCTTCACAGTAATGTGCAAATGTGACAAATATGGCTTTCATTTTTTTTTCCCTAAAGAAAGTAAGACATAATTATACAGAATAATATTTTAAAACACTTAGTTGGATTTCACCTTTTTGTGAAACCTGTTCAGTCTTCATTGCATTGGGGTTAAGGAGCCACCCCAGCTCGGGGGTGTAGTTCGGGTGTGTTTCCAGGAGGGGGCACGGATTCCTAAGGCACAATATTAATGTTAAACATTTTTAATTTAAAGTCATGCTATTTCAGTTTAGTTTAGTTTAGTTTTTATTTTATTTTTATGTTTCTTTTTTTTTTTTTTTTTTTTTTGGTTATGTGAAGTAATAGGTCGTTGCTAGATATATAATAAGCGGTTGATTGTAAAAAATACAATGTTGAAGCCTACACTACATGCCTACCTGTAGCTCCAGGAACGTTAGCTAATCTGAAAACACATTGTACAGCGCGGCACGTGAAACCAAGGTGGGTTTTTGGTAACATCCTTTTCCATACATGTAGCAGAGAGTTATAAGGCTTCTGCGGAATAATATTATAACTGAACAAATATTTTACACTCTTCCATAATGGTATTTACAGTTACTGTAACTCATATTCTGGCATTTGGTAAATAACATGTATCTTGTATGCATCCTTCTTGCCTATCTAAAGTGCTTGCTTAACTGCGTGAGGAAAGAAAATGCATACCTGCCTTAGGTGCAACAAACCCTCAAAAGAAGTAGCTGAAATATTTGCTGTGGATTTGAAATGCATTCTCAGAAATTGAAATTATTGCTAAATTCAGTGCCCTTACTAGGCAGTAATCTATATTATTTGTCATATATAAATATATGCATATATACTAGTATGTATGTACATGCATACACATTCATCTATCATGTAAAAGATAGATTTCAATTTTTTGTCCATCAACCTTTTTTATTTTGTGCTATTCAACTCACTTGTGCTATGATAGAAGCTGGATCAAAATCAAAATCTTACCATGCTACTACTACCGACCCTATGATTCATTAGCACATAATAAAGACAATATGCAAAAGAAAGCTGAGATGATGATGAATAAGAAGGCTTTTGAAATGCACTGAGAATAAGGCAATAGGCTGTACAATACAGCAGAAGAAAAGCTGAAGAAATTCTGGAATTCATAAACGTGTCTTACTGGAGTCGGGATTGCTCTCCCTACTCTGCTGCAGAGTCCTAGGCTTTTTTCCAATATCACTCTCCAGAATTCAAGCTCTAGAGTTTCTGTACCTACCAACACTTTTAATGGTAGCAAATTCAAAGCTTATTAAAAATGCCCTGATGCCACAACCTGGTAAAATAAGGCACTTCCAGGGCTGTATTTCAGTGGTGCCATGACAAAAAGATCAGCATTGGGAAGAAGCACTCAGATTTTGCTGAGTTTCCTAGTTTTGTCCCACGAAATGCGCCGTCTTGGAGCATACTCCCTCTTCTCTCTTTTGAGATGATTTTCTTTAAAAATAGCTGTTTCATGTTGATGTTGAGGAGCTACTTCTTTGTAAGCAAGAGGTAAATCTTCAGTTCCTGACATTCATTAAGGTGGAAGATCAGAGTGGTACCAGGCAACGCCTTCAGTTCATTCGGCATCTCCCGACTTGAGGTGACGTGCCAGCCAAGTCAAAAGTGTGTATTTCATACCAGGCCCACCCTGAAAGCTATGAGTGGACATTGGTACTGGAAAGGTCATTCCTTATAATTTCATTTACTGCAAAGAAAGAAGATAAGAAAAGGAATTGATTAGCATCCCACTGCTGCAGGCAGTTCTCCTCAGTCCACAACCCCCCCCGAGCTCGCACTCGTTCCTTGACAGCTTCAGTACAGCTCTGAACAGTAAGTATGACATCACCAGGTAGCTTGTGCAGGCTGATCACAGGGCAAAACTGGCAGGATTAACCAAGGTTATAAACACGCTAAATACCATGTAAAACCAGGCCTCTCAAGAACAGCAGCATCCTGGATCCTTGACTGCATTAAACGTACTTAACATTTCAAATTGGTTACAGATAAAACATTCTACTTGCTCTAGAACTGCCTCAGAAATGTACAGCCAGAAGGACCACAGGAGATCCTAGAATAATCTACTCCTTCCATAAAAAGAGCTGGAAAGCATGTTAGCGATGGTAGGTAGTGGTGGCAGAAAGCTGCCAGTCACTGAACCTGGGTATGTGCAGCTGCAATGCCTAGACAGAATACAACTTCATGTGCTGATTTTTTCCACTGTGGGTTTATATTAGGTGAAAAAAAAAAAAAAAAAAAAAAAAGAAGAGAGGAAACTGCTGCATGCTTGCCCATTCCCTGGAGCTGGTAACATGTTTAAATATATACCCTCCTGGACATGCAATCTTTACTTCTATCCACACGAACAGGTGAGAGGGACAAACAAGTTAAAGAACTCTCTTGGCAAGAGTCAGAGGAGAGAATAAACAAGGTCTGTTATCTCAGCATCAGCCAGTCAGACTGCATTTCCACTGATAAAGTGTTGTTTTCTTCATTCACAAGTCTTCTTTCTTTCTTTTCCCCCTCCCCTGAAGATCATCAAGCAATACAGTTTCCCACACTCCAATTATGTTCATGTGATTTTTGGCAGATGGACAGGAAATGACTGAACCTGGCAAAGGTCATCAACAGTGGACTACAAAACATCCCTTTTATTTCCACTCCACCTCCCTACAGCAACTGCCACCACCTGATTTACACGGAGATAGACAAAATGCCATCAGCAGGGCTATCACTGCTTCTGAGTTTCCCCAACACTGCCAGGAGTGGGAAACATGTGCCCACGTCATGGAAGCACCACGGAAAAGCCTGCATTTTCCTTTCCTTGTGGGCTGCTTTTCACAGTAATCCAGATAACTTCATGTGTTTACTGGAAAAGACCAAGCCTGTCAAAAACCTGCTTCCTGAAGCAATTAGTTGGGTACTTTTGGTGTTGGTTTTTATGGCCTGTATTTTTTTCCCTGCAGACCTATTGCCCACTTAGTAATTGCAGCACATGAATCAGTCAGGATTTGTGTCACAGATCCTGGCCACCAAAACCAATTCTACCAATGGATACACACACCATACTTCAGAAAGGAAATATCAGTTGCATTTGTACTGGAAAGGAAGTATCAGTTGCATCTGTAACTATCTATTTACAGCAGCAAACTAAGAAGTATGGAAATGAGCTGCGAAAAGACAAAGCAGTTCTTCCTCTTGAGACTGCTGTGGAGCTCATCTTCAGTATTGCCAAAGAGTAAAACCAAATTCAAGCAGCAAGCCCTGCAGTGAGGCAAAGACTGCTCTGCATACATCCAAACCCAGCCACAAGTGCTGCCCCATTTACATGTGGCCAGACTCCAGAGAGCTTCAGGGACTGAGTCTCTGCCTTGAATGCAAACAGCACACTTCTGTGGAATGATTCTTCCATGATGCTTTTGCAAAGATAGCTTCTGTGATAAACTTCGCAAGGCACTCTTGGGTCTGCAGCAAAACCACACAGCGATACCTTCGTGTTTTATGTGACAATGAAAACAAATCCTCCTACCGGCCAGGCAGCGTCACAGTTTTGCTAACCTTCCCTCAAAGATTCTGTTACATCAAATAAAATTAAGATACTAGTCAGGGCTATCCTCACTCTTTGTACAGTTGCTTAGTGCTTAGAAACATTAAATAATGAATCTTCACAGTGCTTCTGTAAAATGGGAATATAAACATCACTGGTATTTCACGGGGACAGGGAGGTGGAAATGTGAAGGACCTCCCCATCTCAGTCAGGATTAGCACCAAGGCATCTCAAATCTCTGACTAATGCTGTAGCATGTGCTGAGTTATTCTTACTTGATTCTTTCAGTAAAACTTTCAAAAGTAACAGCCTCAGCCTGCGGGCCCACACTTTCCCCTATCAAAGCATGTAGCAAAGGTATTTTGGAAGCAACTTGATGACATGAGCCAAAGGTCCATCTCCAAAACCAGCTTAGGCCCTCAAGAGGCTGCCCCTTCTAGTCACTCCAGGTACCCTCAGCTCATCCTCTGTCACTTGAGTACTGTAGGACATGTCTTACTCCACATATGACACAAGTTTTCCTTTCAGCTGGGAACCCACCTGCCTTGGCTCAGGCTATGAGACCTTGGTGCTCCTTCGGTCACACTCTCCTGATCTTCCAGCTGCCAAAATCAGTCTGCTCCCAGCTGAAATCACTCGTACTTTGTTATTGATTCACAGCAGTTTATCATTTGTTTTTATTTTATATTACTTTCTTAAGAGAGGTGGACTTCTGCTACCTTGATGAGTAAGCCTGGTATCCTCATGTAACAACATCTGGCAGCTGTTCAGCAACAGTCACTAGACAACATCACCATGGACTTGGGAGGCAGGTGAACCTCAACCCAAGTGCACCCACTGCCACCAGATGAAACAATCAAACAGGGCCAAAATCACCAAGAGCACACTCAACATCTCTCTCCTCCACAATGACCTGTGGAACAGTGTGGCTCAGACATAGCTCTCTATTTCACTTGCTTGTTTCCCCTTTACCCATTGCAGTGTCAAAAATGCAAAAAATTCCCAATAATGAAAGTGGAAAAAACCTGCAGAGAGGGACAAGGGTGCACGCAAAAGGCCCAGGTGGGGGAATACGTGGCAGCACAGCGGATCTTGCAGCAGACCGCTAGCAGAGATGAAAGAGGAAGTGTGATGCGAGTGGGCTTTCCCTCACTGCCCGCCAAGGCACCTGAGGCTGCAAGGAAAACCCTCTGGTGGGTGGGAATGGGGGGAAACCAGGAGGCAAGCGCATGTGAAGTGGGCTGGGTGATGCTTGCTGAGTTTGGCTTGAAGGATGCTTCTCGCCACCCCCAAGCATGGTCCAGTACTCCCATGAAGACTCTCCACATTTTTTATTTCTGATTTCTGGAAAAATTGCTTCCTTTTAATACTCCAAAACATGTTAACGTTTTTGTTGCATGTTAGGAAATGTTTAATTTTGCGTAAAATGGAATGTCTTGGAATCTTTTGTTTGACCCTGAACTGATTTTTCTTTCGTTTGGTAAGAAAACATCAATATTCTTCTTGTAGGCTGACCCAAGATTGTCATTCACAACAGCAAATCAAACCCTCTGTGAGCTGAAGAATGGTTCTGCTGAAGCATCCTGTGTGCCCATCCACACCAGTGTCATAGCTACCACTACTGTCAGTTCTTTGGGAAAGAGCACAAGAACTTGCACACCTCCAAATGATGCTTTCTCTAGCACTTCTTTGCTCTGCTGCAGGACTTCATAAGCCAAAGGCCTGCATCCTTGCTTCTAGTGAACTTTGATAAACTTTATTCCATTAAGTTTTCTAATAACCTTCAGAACCTGTTTTGGTCTTCACAGTTTCCTGTAGCAATGGGTTCCACAGTGTACAGATGTGAGGGTGGAAAAAGTATTTTTTTTTTCTGTTTTCAATTTGTTAATTGTAGATTTAATTCATGTTTCAAGTAAATGAGCTGACTGTTCCCTATTCACTATCTCCTTTGCCATCTATCCCTTTGGTATCCTCAGAGCTCCACTTGATCCTGTAGGACCACTGCAGAACTTCCCAGAGAGGCAAGATCTGATCACGCAGATACTTTATAAGTAATTGGCATTTTTCTCTTAGCTCCCACCTTTGTAACAAAATATTTATTATACAGTTAAGGAGAATCAGCTGGTTGCAGACTTGAATGCTCAAGTTTTGACTTATAAACCCATTACTATTACAAGAGGATTGTGTATGCTTCACAGAACATCAGTATTCAGTGCAAGCTGTATTTTGGCCCAGGTTTGAGCTTCATTCCTAAAGCAAACGCTGGTCTTCGATTCCCCAGCTGCTTGGATACACATCCATTCATGTCTGCAGTGCCATTCCAGCAGTAGCTGGGTTTTGAATAAGCACAACATTCTTCAAAGAAAGGTTGCAATGGCTTTACACTCATTTTTGAAACAACATAACCTGAATACTAACAAAGACCTGTTTCATAACCACGACAGATGAGATCCAAATAATTACCCAGCTCGTTGCAGGCTCTCCATGCAGCTTAGCAGCAGATCTGGAATAGCATGCAAGATGCTTAATCTTCAATGCCTAGAGTAGCACAACACTTCCCTTAAAGCACCAGGTTGATCCCTATCAGACCAAACAGCTGAGCACTACAATTTACAGTGCCTTTGTCATCAGATTTTTTTTTTCACTGTTTTTCTGCTGGCTTTGGGGTGGGAGGCCACTGTCGCTTTCATAGCTAACACCTACAGTTCCCCACAATGCCTTCTCTCAACTGGTATTTTCCATTGTCATGTTCAGCTTTTCCACTGACAGAAAAGTCAAAAAATAATAATGCTGAGAAATGCAGGTAACACGTGACCTCTCTACCTGTCAAGGCTTCTGAAAGAGGAACCTTTCCCTTGCTAAACAGCAGATGCCACAGTAGCAGGATGTGGTGAGCTGTTACCCCACATTTTAGTTTAATAAGGAGTTTTTTCCTCTTGTATTTAATATTGCTTTGAAATGCCCTTGCAATGGAAATTTCTGCTTTACTAATTAGCAAAATCAGTGTCTTACCAATGCACCAGTTTGGGTTCCTGCACGGAACAGGACAACCAGATATATCTGTACAAATGTGGGTTCCATATATAGATGTGAACTTCATAGGAAATGTAATATTTTTAACATTTAGTGGCTGTACATGGATTCCATCAAGTGGCAAAACTTTAACTTTCTGCAAATTTCTGCTTTCCTTGCATCTGACTACTGATACGGATAACAATGTGGTCTTTTGTTTTAATAAAGTACCTGCTCCTCTGAGACAAAGTTCTGCCTTCCAGCTCAAATACTGATCCCACTCAGAGCATAGAAGTTACAAGGTCAGTGGTGCAGAGAGTATGGAGAGGGCACGTATATGGGGTGTCCCCAACTGGGGAGCTTTTTGGGGATACAGATATGAGAGTCTGGAAGACTTCATACCCCTAAAGGTGAATGTCCCCCAAGAGTCTGAAAACATGGGAAGTGAGCTGAGAGCCCTGTTCAAAGTCATAATTATGAAGAGCTGAGTCTACAGTTTTGTGGGAGAATGGTATCAGTTTGAAAACATAACCCATTCCTTTCCACTTGGCAAGCAGTAACATTAAATCTCCATTTTCTGCCTGGATTAAATTGCTGTCTTGTCACACATGTGGAAGTCAAAGACCATTGCTCCCATGACTTCAATCCATGTCAGCAGGAGCCCAGAAAGGCTTGCACAAAGGAGACTGAGTAGTGGAACTCTAGATTGTATTTACTGTTGCGCCCCATTATGACGCACTCTTCTCTCCCACAAGTGAGCTCGTGGCACTCCACTCCACTGTTCTTTAATAGATAGAGATGTGTGATAAGAGTTTAGGCAAAAGGGCACTCAGAGGTCCTGCACCGAGCTGACAGCTTGTGATTCACATGTTCCTGTTCCCCTGTAAATAGCAATGGCACCAACTCAGCTCCTTCAGGATGGTTTTTGGCTTCCTTATCAATATAAAGTGCCACATGGCATGTCCCAAGACATCCAGGCATTCAGGGTCACATGAAGTTTCTATCCATAGCTGACTAACCAACTTTTGCTCATTACTGCATGTCCACCTGTGTCCACTGGGGACCACTGCCTCTAACATGAGCAGAACCGATGACAAGAGGCTGAGATGCCTTAACACTCTCTTGATGAAAATGAACAAAAGCAGCCTGCTCTGACTGGTTCTCATGGTGTGGAAAATACAATACCAGCTGCACCTTTCAAGCTACATGTGTGGAAAGTCTGTGGAAAAATCATGCTCCTATTCTGCCACGTCTGGACAATAATGCTTCATCTTTCAGATGGGCTTAACTGCCCAAGCAGGGCAGTGCCATGACTGGAGACCTCCTTTGGACCGTGTTTGACACTGGTCAGACTGCACAGCTTCTGTGTCACAGCCTCCAGAAGGCCTGTGGAAGGTTTGAGCAACCTCCAGAAACAAGTAGCAATCCTGAAAGCAAAACTGCCTTGGTTCAGCTCATTATTTTGCCTTCTGGCAGAACTCACTAGCTCAGGTCAAGCCTTACATGGGTACAATCACAGCGACTCCCAGGTCAGGGATCTCTCCACACAGCTCATTACACAGCGTGGATGTACCCACAAGTGTTCTGAATTTCTGCAGTCACTACGCAGCACATGAAGAGAGCCTGGGACACATAGCTCTGGAGTGACTACATGAGTTTTGACGCTGACACCATGCTACCTGTAGTAATGCTTTGTAGTATGACGTTCACTTTGCTGCCTATAATTATTGCCCTTGGATTTTTTTCCATCAGCGGAGAGGCCATATCTTGTTCCATCAGGTTACTGTGCTCTCATATGCCCTTCTTTTAGATGAAATGCCACATATTAGCATCACTGAAGAGGAATTCAAAGTTGCAAATGAATGCAGAGGAAGCAGAAATACAGGAGGAGCTTTTTTTTTTTTTCTTATCTCCATGTACAGATTTTGTTTTAAGAGAAAAATGGCTAAATACAGATGCATATACAGCGACTAAAAAAATTAGGCTCCTGGGATAAACTCCATCCCATGACTAAAACTCTACGGTTTTTATCAGGGTACCTACTTCCTCGCTATTAATAAACATCACTACTTTCTGATATATGAAAGCTGCAACAAACAACATGGAACTGTTACTCACATCACTGAAAAAAATGGGTTTCTCTTACAGAAACTCTTTTTTCAAAACTAGTAAGTATTCTCCCGTGAGTAAGACAAAACATCGGAAAACAGTGATATAAATTCCTTAGGTGCCAGAATGTAATGCAAAACTATAGATCACATTAAAGCTTACTGAATTAAAACCCAAACCAAACAAGTCTTGTGAAGCAGTGGAAAATATAACTTCACACGTTCCATGAAGAAGTCAGATCTTGTATTACCTCAGGTGTCCTGGATGTGTTTAAACCTTAAACTTATTTTTATCTGTTTAATCATAATAAGCCACTACCACAGGGCATGCTATTTTTGGAGACAGCGAATAGGACAATAGAGCAAGTGAGTGACAACAAGTAGCAGGTTTTAATAAAACATGATCCTCCCATAAGAACGCCAGCTTGGCACGATGGATGGCATTGTTGTGCATGACAACCATTAACAGAGAGTCATCCTCCTACCTGCTCTACCCTCTGCCTTATTTAGTTTAACAACTCCACGTCTCCCAGGGCGGCTGCGCTGCGGAGGGCTAATGGGAAAGGTTCCTTGCAGTGTGATGACAGCACAGTGCAGCAGCAATTTAACTGGGGCTCTTGAATAGGTGCCCAGACTAAATGAGTCCCATCCTATCACACCAAAATTTCTGGGTTTCGATTTTTTTCATCCCTCCCATATGCAGCCCTGGAAACGCCCTGCGTCTCCTGCTCTGCAAACACTTAGAGATGAATTCCCCAGCTGCTGGAAATTAGCGCAAGAATCTGCAGAACTGCAGTGATTTCCAACACACTGGCGTCTAAACTTCAGCTTGTTTTTACTCTCAATCTGAGGATGGCTGTACTCAATCTGATTTGCCCTTTTCACTGAAGAATCGGAGACTCAACAGGAATTTCAGGTAGCCCTCACTGAGACCAGCCTTGCCTGGGGAGATGGGGATTTGGGCTGCACAGAGGCTGCAGGATCTGCCCCAGTATGATGCAAACTTCATCTGACATACACATACACACACACGCGAGGGTAAGGCTGGGCAATGAACAAATAAACCACATTGTTACCAAAATGATGTGTTTACGTTCCTAAGAGCATCTGTAAGGGAAACAAAAGAGACATATTCTACTTTTTACACAAAATTTCCACACAACAGACAAACTACACCAATGCTACCTAAGGCAGCCAAAAGCCGAGATCAGTGCTCCTGGAAGCTTTGCAGTCTGGTAGGAGTAAGGAAGACCAGGCACCCCTGCCACAGACAGCAGGAATTTGCCCCTGTCACGAGCAACACAGCAAAGCAGATTGACCCTGGTGAAGCGTTTTCCTTTTCAGTCTAGTGCCCAACAGTGAACAGAGCTGTCAGACCCCGGCATTCTGAACTCATGATTCATGCTCTGAAGAGTGATGAGACTGGATTCAAAATTGAAATAAATTTTAATCAAATCTGCATTTGCCTATTTTTCTAGCCTCCAGATGTCTCTGACAGTGTTAAATCCTGAATGTAACTGAAATAAAACTTCCTTTTTTGTGTGTTTTTACTCTCATATTCCTGATCCCATCCCTCAAGGTTTGCTGCACCTCACAACTAGCTGTCAACTGAAGCATGGATAACACTTGAGACACGAGGCTTTTAAAGCATCCTAGGGTTAGAAGAACAAGGTTAAAGACCACCTGATGGTCCCAAGGGCTGGCAGCTTCCAAAGTTTTCCCAGCAGTGAACGGGGAAGGGGGAGTGGGACCATGTCACAAAGCTCTGAGCCCAATGCCGAAGGCTGATACTTGGAGATTTCATGCCCTGCCAAATGAGCATCCCATGTGCAGGAATTCAACTGAGCAGTGATTTCTCTGGGCAGCTGACACCAGCCTTTAAGACCTCACATGGCCATCCTTATCAGGCCAGACCTTTCTACGTAACACAAGAAAGGGCTTTTCTCCATGTGCTGGAAAAGTGACAGATTAGCTTTAGAAAAAAAGTAATTCTGGGGGTACAGGAGAAAAAAAGGGAGCAGGAAAAGGTCTATAATCTCTATGTCTTACTGATTTCAGAGTTTTAAAAAAGCCAAATAAAACTGAATTTCTCTATCGATTATATAATTATTAATCTTTTTAGAAGCTTTTCCAACATTGTACATAATGAGCAATTAATCAAAGCATATTAGGTGCCACAGAAGTTGCATTCAATATAAAGGGGTCATTAAGTTTCTTGTAATTGCACATTACTGAAGCTTTCATTAGTTCTAAATCAAATCAATGGGATGTGCATGTATGCTCTTTAATTGACTTTATGTAATAATAGTGTGGCCCCTAGTGATCCTCTGGAATCCTCCAAAATGAGCCACCTTGCACTGCTGTTCTTAAAAAAAACAGCTTGTGTGCAGCTGGGCATATCAAATAAAACAAAGAAACAATAAATGGAAGAAACAAAGAAGAACCTTAGGTCACACAGCAGTATTTGCTGAGTGCCCTTTTCTTTCCATATCTAGAGAATGGCCAAGAGACTTGACTCTTCTTCCACTCAACCAGCCTCAAAATCTGACGGACTTGAGCAGGAGTAACATCGTCTCAACAACGGAAGTGTCCTGGAGATAGGTTAAACCTGGTCTATATGATCTTCTTCTGAACAAGAAGGGTTTGGTTGTCTTTCTTTTTTTTAATGGACCCAACTTGCCCTATTATCATCACCATCAGCAACACCTCTTTCCTTTATCGCCCTTTTCATTAGCAAAGTGCATGCCAAACAGAAAAGATCAGTGCCATTATTCACATCACCCAGTGAAGAGGGGACCTAGGCAGGGACAAAAGGAGGATGCCACTGTGCAGACCATACACAATGTGTCTATGGCACAGTGGGTGGCCACTGCTGGGACACATCTGCACCTTGCCTGTGTGAAGGCTGAGCCTTGTTTGGTAACCTCTGATGCACAGAGTTTTGCTCAGTCAGATAAAACGATGGCCACGAAGTGACTCGGTGAGCGGCCACATGCTGCTGAATGGAGAGAAAGGCTGGGTGGGGCTAATAAAATTTTTGTGTTTGATAAGGGAAAAGAAATCCACCTATAAGCCTGCTGGGGACTAGGCTGGGAAAGGTCACGCTAGCTGGGGGAAATCCTTAGGTGGTGGAACACAGCTGTTAATCTTCAGCAGTGGGCAGAGAAGCAGGGCTGGCTCTGGGAATCTGAACTGGTGGCTGCAAACAGCCTGCAAAAAAAGGGATGTGATAAAAAGACATCATACAATAAATTTGCTTTTGGCATGATGACCTGGTCACCACCATAATGTGAGCTGTAAGTAATATTACAGGATTTTGTTTCAACCCCAGCAGCATCTGTTACTGGATAACTCTGCAGTTCAAAGAAGAGTGCATGTCCTCTTCATCACGGCTCCTTGAACAAGAGCACTGGCAGCGCTTAATGACACATCTGCATTGGCTTTGTACCACCTTAACTAGGGAAAGACCATTTCATAACAAAACTCCCATTCAGTTTGGATGGGAAGGTTTGATCCAAAGGCTAATTTAAGTGGACTCCCACTGGAAACGTACCAGTGCAGCTTGGGCTATGGTGTGGAAACCCCCAGGTAGGTGTTAGTAGATGCTGTCCCCAGTGTGGAGATGTGGCAGTGAAAACCACTGCACCCAGACTGTTTCTGGATTCCAGTACTCCTTGGATGCTAAAACCACCTACAGCAAGCATCTCAGATTATAGTAGCTGGAAGAATACTCTTATTTGTATGTGGTCCCAGTGTGACAGAGCTGCAAACATGACAAAATGTCTTTTCCTCTTTTCTCCTCTCCCACATGCTGTGCTTAGCTGCAGAATGGCTCAAGCTCTGGCCGGACTGACAGAGCCATGTCAACAGTAAAAACACCACAGACAGTTGCAAGAATTCAGTAAGAATCACAGCTGGGCTCCCAGGGAAGACAAAACCTTCCCCCTTGCAGCTCAGTGCTTGACACAAGAACCCTGATGATGGTCGGTGCTCTTCACTAGAGAGGAAATTTATTCTGCCCCAAGAATGAAGCACTGTAAACCTGCAGCCAGCACTAGAGAACTAGGAAAAAGGCACTTGAGAGCAGGTGTACAACACTCATCTCTCGAACACCCTTAAGGACCTGAAATTTTATCCAAAATGTTTGCATTACCCTTTCCAAACAATCACTCGCAATGTGCAACAGGCTTCTTTTTCTGTCTCTTTTTGACTACCTGGACTTCAAAATCCTTGCTTCTCAAATAGCTGAAAAGTAACAGGGTGCTTCAACGGCCCAGGCTGTGATCTTGAAGCACATCTAAACTCCAGCAGGCATTGCCCTGCACTTTTGAAAGGTGCTCCAGGCAACAAAATGAGTGGAAGAACTTTAACAGCAATTCAAGAGGAGCTTTAAAAAACTTATTAATGCTACAATGAAGAAAACCTTCTGCTTTCATGAGATTCGGTCAGGTCAAATCAGCTAATTCATGCATGGAGGCTAACACAGCAGCTTTGGAAATCCACACAACTATGCACTGCTTGAAGGGGCAGGCAGGTCCCCGCTCCCTGGGGAGCTCAGCCAGGACATGCAGACCATAGGACCTAGCTGTGGGCATTGCATATGTGCAACATCTGGCTCTCTCTTCAGAAGCATCCTTGTGACTAGAGCAACCCAGCAAGAGTCAGCTCTTGCATAAGACGCTGTGAACCAAACGCCTTTCTGGCTGGAGCTTTGGGGACACCAAGGGTATTCCACTGATGAGATAAAAGAAAAAAGTGCAACAAAGGTTTTGATGAAAGGCTGTGAAAATTGATTGTTTGCTCCACACAACAGCCCTTCTAGTGCACCACACCTTTTGTAAAACATACTTCCATGAAATAAATTATTATCTCCAGTAGCTTCCCTCTACACACATTTCTGAAATACTTTCATTCTGAACTGTTTTGAGAGGAAACATTAAAAAGAATGGAAACCTGGCAATTAATCAGATGGAAACCTTTGTTTCCATTTTACAGAATAGGAAAAAAAGAAGAGAGAATTATAAAAAGAATACCCAACATTAACTGCTAAGTAGGGAAATGAAAGATAAGCAGAGGCCAGGGACTGGGAGCACTGGTGTGCTGCATGCGCTTACCTGCACTTGGACATGGTTCTAAAGGGTGGGTCAGATCTGTGTTTGCCATTCTCGTTCAAACCCACATAAACATCTAGTTAGAAACTGGGTTTTGACAGATGAAAATTCTATTTTCTTAAAAACTCACAAAATAAAAACCTTGAAAATTGTTTTTCAAAGCATGGACGAAAGCCTCTCCTGGTCAAGACACAGAGCAAATATTTACAGGTGCTGGGGAGACACCATTTCCTCCCTTTAGGCTTCAACCTAGTGTCTGCCACATAATTTTATCCATTCAGTGAATTTTTTTTCCAGACATCTGCCAAGAGGAAATAACTTCACTGTATTGGGAGTCTGGGAATCCTAGAAAACAATCTTAAATCCATAAAATAATTGAAGTGCAGTTTTACTGAGCTGTTCAGTTCGATTCTGATTTTTACTACAATGTCAACAAGAGTTTAATTTGTTTTAAAGTTTAGGTTCTTAAATCTGAGTGATATACGGTAGTTTACAGCTTGCTGGCAACAGCTACTGTGGAAAAAAAAAAAGAAAAGTGCATATAAAGGCGGTTCTAACTTTGACATTGTGAAAGCAGGGAGCAGTGCCAAAAGCAGCAACCAGCATGGCTTTCCCAATCCTGGCTAGCTTTAGGGACTGCTTGCTATTGACATCAGTCGCTATGGGATACATTTCCCTGCTGTAACAAATCTCATCTGGAGCCTGTAATTAAAAAAGAAATGTCTCAAAGTGTAATTTCTTTCCCTAAAACATTTACAGATGTTAACTAGATTGCTAATAGCGTGAGATGTCTGTGGGTGGACATCTTCCTCCTTATCTGCTGTGTCAAAGAGGACAGTTTCTTTATTAAAACCAGTTCTAAAGGTAGTAATTTTTCTGTGTACATCTTTGGGGGGTGGTGGTGTCTTCTTTTCTAAACTGCTTGCTGAATGAAGGATTTGGAGGTGTTTTTCTTTATAGTTTTTCTTTTTTTCTTTCAGAAGTCATCTCCAAAGTCAGCCTGATTTAAAAGGTACTCAGAGTGACTAAGTGTCTTCGCTGAGCAGATTAAGAAGTCTCCCATCTGAGCTGTAAAATTATAATAAAAATAATAGTGGTAGTAATAATAATAATAATAATAGTAGTAGTGATGTAAGTTTCCTGCTCCAGTGACTTTCCACCAGTGTCTTTGGCTGGTGCCCCTTGGTAAGTGCTGCTAAAAGCATTTACAGGAGCTGCCGGACGGCCGGGGAAGCTGATCTGTTTCAGGTGCACACCGGACACGCGAGGGGGAGAACGTGAAAAAGGGATGAGAAACACAAGTCCCTGGGGAGGCAAGAAGGGGTCTTCTTGGCTGTTGGAGAGGGTGCTGGCCCCAGCTCTGCCATGGAATGCTGCTCCCAGCCAAGCATTCCCCATCCCACACGGCCATGTAGAGCATCCCCCCAGTACCCTGCAGGAGGTGATGGCTGAAACTTTCCTTCCTAACACACGCAGCCCAGACGCAGTTGTCTGCTTGGGCCTTTCCCTCCGCCAGCATCTCCCCCTCTCTCTTTTAATTTTCTTTTTTTCAACCAGCTTTGATTGGAGCCAGAGCCTGGGGTAAATCAGAGGAATTTCTAGATTTTTTCTGAGTGCTGTGAGCTCTTGCTGTTTTCCGATACCTACTTCCTGCCATATCTAAAATAACAGCAGCTGCAGGGGCCTGATAGAGAAGAGCTCCAGGGGAGAAATTCTCACAAATGGGGTGGGAAAGAAAAAAAAAAAGGAAGAAAAAAAAGACACTTATTAGGGAGACGATAACACAGAGAGCCAGCATCAGATTCATTGTTGGAGTTGATAGCACCATAGGCTGTGGATGTTGTGGTCAGAAGAAAACAAATCCTGTAAATGGCCATGGGAATGATAAGTCTCCATGTTTGCTGGGATAACGGAGGTAGCTTTACAGCACTTGTCCTATTGTATGGAGTATCGTGCCTAGATTAGCTAACGTCTCTGAGGGCCAGATAAGTGAGGAGGAATGTTCTGCCCTAGAAGTTTTCATGCTTTTTCTTTGGGGCAACTATCTATGGAGAGCTGCAACAGAAATCTTTGTACACATACAGAAGGCCCACTCTTTAGAGAAAAACATCACAGAACATGGAAAATTGTTGAAATTACTTTGTTTTCCATGGAGAACACATGGTGCAGTTTTATCATTGTCTCATTACAGACCACATGAATGAGTACAGCCACTCAAGAGACTTCCAAAATGGTCCCACAAAGGGACCTTAGATATTTACATGAGAACTACTGCAGGAGAAGAATGTCTCTGTCCTACTGGCATGAAGGGGGACAGAAACAGTCATGGTGCACTCATATGAAATATGCACCATTTAGTGTGCAGGAACACACTGAGATCTCCTTGACATCCCTTTCCACCAACACAAACACTGCTTTAAATATCAGCACATCCAAACAACCAATGTGAGCGTTCTTGAAACACTGCCAGTCAGTGAAATACGGTCAGTATTTCAGGTTACTGTATGTGCTATTAACCTTAACATATTAATGTAATTCTGCAGTTACACTGGGAACCATACCTTGTGTCTGCATCCAGTTTTGGGTCCTGAAATTTTCACCCAATATTAGAGATATTCATGCATTACTTCTTTTCAACATGGGGCTTTTTAAAAGAGCATGAAGTGATAGGTTATCATGATTGCGAATTGGAGCCTAATCTGAAAAGCACAGGAGACAATAGAAGAATTCCTACTCACTTCAATGAGCTTTTCATCAAGTTCTTATTAAACACAGACAGATATATGCAAAGGTGGTCTACAAATGTGCAATGTACTGGTCTGATGGCTTGGCAGGAAAAAGTATCAGTCACTGTATTGTAAACATTCTATTTTGTTCATTATTCCCAAAAGATCATTTGAAATGTTTTAATGTTGATAAAAAAAAAAAAAAAAAGAGGCAAGTAGATCTATTCTCTTATTTTGCCTGAGTTTTGAAGCATGGAAGGCTTCCCTGATGTCAGCATCTGATTTCCACCACTCAAACAGGACAAGCACATTTCTGTGTTTACTTCAGTGTGTTGGTTTTAATGCCTATGCATGTTGGTACACTTTGATCCTAGAGCCCTACCCACTTTCTAGGGAACTGTGGAAAACAATGCACAGGGTTTTAGTAGGAGCATGTAGTTTTTCTATTCTAGATTTTAAATCATTTCTCTAGGACTGAAAATCCTTGCTTCACTTGAGTACACAGCACAGCTGCCAATTGTTAAAACAAGACCATATAAAAGCACTTGGTTCTTCCCATCCACAAAAGAGGCTCCTTAAGATATGAACCATATTTGGTTCATATTCAGGTAATTAAACAAAATGGCCAAGTTTAGACAGACTAGACAATATTCTGGCATAAAACCATAAAACTGAAACTAGCTAAATCATTTTTTTTAAAGAAGTCACCCTTGACAATACAAAGAAAGTGTATTTGTATTCCTGCAAAAGTAGAAGTAGTTAGAAAATATAAGGCATTGCCTAATCCCGTTTTAAGCACTGTTATGGCTGTGCTGTATTACGTATGCTTATAGAGCTGTACATTTATAGTAAACTGGGTAAAGAATTTGGGAGTAGGATTAATGAGCTTTCCTTTACACTAGACTAGATCAGATCACAGTAGGAGATCAATCTGCAACAACTCCCAACTTTTGTTCAAGAAAAGCGAGAATAGGGAAGGTCAAAGACAGACTAAAGAGCAGCATGGCAATTATTTACTGACATGAGACTGGAAAGAATATCACATGGAGCACAACTTGGACTTTAGACACGTAGGAAAGAATGGTTCATTTTATGCCACTAATCATAGCCAAGGATTAAGATATTTTGGAAAAGCCCTATTATTTCTCATATTGCAAACCCGGATTTCATTACTGGTAAATCATGAAGTTTATGAAGTCCATTCATACAAATTAATTTCCTTTCCTGATTTCCACTGGCACATAAGACACAGATACATAACAGAAATAAAAGTTTGCAAAGGAAAATAAAAAGAATGTCTGTTAGTTCTTCAAAGGAAGGTAATCTCAAGTAAGGATGCAGCTAGAAGAATTGGTTTTGGGTCTGAACAGGTAGAAATCAGTGCAGCTGCACTACAAGTAGATGGATCTATGCTGACTTAGTCCAGTTGCCTCTATCAAGAATACCCAAAGGTAAGTTCTCCCATTTGTAAGATTTTCTCTTGCAGCAGCAATGTAAAATCTAGATGCCTTTTCCATATTATGCGAAATATTCCCACCTAGACATTTTACTGAAGAGTTCTTACAATCATTTTAGTGTCACAAGATGTGGGGCTTTCCCCCTTCAGTGGTGCTTCCCCCCAATGAAAGTTTTTCATATGAAATGTAAATCTGTCTTCAGACAACTTTCTGAACACAGACATTTTTCCAAAAATAGGCACAGGGGGGTGGTGGCCGCATCCCTCAGGGGACCATGCACGACACAAAGCATGATACAGCCTCACCTGACATCACAAGCATCTGCCAGCTCCTCTCTGAAGCAAGGTCTTAACTGACAGCAGAGAAATTGTGTTGGTCACTGCAGAAACCTAGATTTTATCATCAGAGAAACCATAAAAATAGCCCTGAAACATCAGGCATATGTCTGGCTGACCTCTGGCTGGCCGATCAAACGTTTTTAGGGTCACAACTCACACCATGAGACGTGGACAGCCCTG
Organism: Lanius collurio; assembly: GCA_020086605.1. Lineage (NCBI taxonomy): Eukaryota > Metazoa > Chordata > Aves > Passeriformes > Laniidae > Lanius > Lanius collurio. Next base: position 26,662,801 of record JACBWW010000011.1, on the reverse strand, counting down.
TATCTTACCCTCTTCCTCACTAAATTAAATGACAGTAGGTTTGCTGCAAATTTCAAAAACAGATTTTTTTTCTGAATATTCATCTAAGAACCAAAGAAAAGGTCCATCCATTTGTAGATTTCCTGGCAGGAAATCTGGCATCTCTACCAAAGTCTGCTCACTTTTCATACTATCCTCTGTGCTGAGGGCTGGAATCCAAAATATTCCTCATAATAATAAAGTCTACCTACAGTTAGCTGATGGTACTGTTATGCAAGGGCCGGCCCTGGTTCTAGCAAACTAGTTAATGGCAGCAGAAGGTGCTCTGGTTTAAGATGGTGATGTTCCCCATGACAAAATTCAGTGGAAGGGAAGGGATTAGAGAGAAGTTTTCTCTTTTACTTTAGCAGACAATTTTTTTTTTTTTCAGAAGTATCTAAGTGATTTTGGTCTGGAAACACTTACTTGGACGAGAAATCATTCAGTCCAGGTGCTTTTCCTAAGATAATATTAAATATAGTTTTGGAAACTTCAGCAGATGTTCTGATTTCTTCTAGTTCAAAATTTCTTTTGCTACTACTCCGCCTTTATGTAAATAGCTGACTCTAATTGATTCTTTAATACCGTGATTCATAATCTGTTGTGAATCTTCTGTTAATTTACTTTAGAGTCTGTTATTATTTCCTCTGATTTAACACATCCTGTTTTAGAACACCCATCGAAGTTGATGGAAAAAATTTTCATGGCACTTGGATCACATCCTAAATGTAACTTGAATGCCATCTTTCGAAAGTTGCAAAGTAAGGGGATTTCCTGTTTTATTCTTCAACTGTATAACCTTGAAAGTGAGCTTTTGCAAATCCTCAACTGCCTTGTCAAGGTCTGATCACTTCTATTTCTTGTAACGCTATTTTTTCTGGGTAGTGTCCAACTGGGAAAAAGTCAATGGATAATATATACTTATTTTTCTAATTTTTACTGAATGCCCTGTTACACTCTAAATCTTAAAACTGATATGACAACTTCTCACTAAGTTCAGGTGATGAGACTATATTTACTCTCAGACTACTTTCCAGCCCCTTCATTTTCATTGTATTTCTGAGGGTTTTTTGATGTCCCAATGGGAGCCTTCTCCACCCAGTGGCAGCTCTGAAGCCCTTTCCCTGCCCCTTAGAAAACTTGTCGATAGAACATGGAAATAAGCCATGGGGTTATTTGAGGGTCCTGTCCCAGGGGAACTGCTCACCAAACCTTTCCACCTGCAGGCAATGCAGCCATCCACTGCAGATCAATACAGACAGACAGGCTCCTCTACTCTCTCCCCTTGGATTTATGTAAATTTAAGGAGCACAGTGCTCATTTCAACATCTCCTCTCATTTTTCTCTGAACTATGTGAAATTTTTTATTTATTAAACTATTAGTAAATTATTTTGGGGCAACGTGAGGTATTCTTTAGACACACTCTTCCATGGTAGTCAAATCCTGGGCTCTTACTACTCATTTGTACTATTTCACTTTTAGACAAACTCCTCTCTCTCACACCCACACTCATCCTTTCCTTTCTTCTTCCAGAATTCATCTAACCTCTTTTTTTTTTTTTTTTTTTTTAAATGAGGATGTTATATTTAACCCTCCTCTCATTTCTCTTTTTCTCAAGCCTTCTTTCACTCTAATTACGCCATCAGGCAGTTTCACAGCCATACTCGAAGTCTAAAACTTTAAAATGCTTGCTAACTGTGCTACAGCTTCACAAGAAAGGTTCTATTTCATTTGTTTTACTAAGTTCCTCAAATAGAGTAAATGCATATACACACATGCACTTGCCTGTGCTTGTCACAAGGATGAGAAGTAAAGGGAAGTGCATAAGTGCATGTACATAAGTTCGTAAGCTTCCTCCCATCCCTTCCAATGTGCTGAATCCTCTGCATCCCATGCAAAGCCCCAGCTTTGACTGGGAGTCCTGGAGTCTCGCAACACAGATCTGCCTCTGCCAGCAAGCACGCACCAACTCAGCTGAGGGCTGCAGCTATCCCTGCAATTGTGAGTTAGCTACTAAAATAGCGCAAGAAGCTGCTTTCACATTAGCATGTCCTTCTGGCAAACCCTTCCTTGACTTCAGCACTGCTGGTTCCTCTTTAAGACTTTAGTTTACTACTGAAATGGCATGAAGAATCTGGGATATCAGATTGCAAAAAGGTACATCTGAACCCTCTAACCCCTAAGGCCATGGTCACCTTTATCTCTCCAACTCTGACTATGGGCTCAACAGGGCAGAAATCTGCAGTTTATCTGGTAACAGTGGAGGTTTGCATGTTCCAACCAAGTGGTGACAGCTCATGCAACTGTGAGTCTGTTGTTTAAATAGATGGTAGTGTGTGCTTTTCTGGCCTGTAAAGGCCCAGCACAGGTTTCCAGAAATAGTGAGAGAATTCCTGGAAATTTCTCTGAAGCAGCCACTGCCCCTGGGTTTGTCTGCTGATGCAAAAAGCAGTCTTCTCTCTGTGGCTAATGGCACTTTCTGTTCTAGAATCAGTTTTGCTTCTTTTTCTTTTGTAATGAGGTCTTTCCTCATCCCAACATACTCTCTGTGGGGAAGAAAAAAGCAAGAAAAAATGCCTGAAAACTTTCAGAGTTACCTAGGAGCTCAGGGTCTGGAATAGTACAGCCATCTCCACTTCTGGTGGCCCTTCCAGAGAGATCTTGTGCAGTGTCTGCCTGATGTACAACTTGCCAGAACCTGGACCCATTATAGCACTCTGCGAAACAGAGTATGCGTGGCATCAATTCTAGCAACTTCAGGAAGCTCTACCTTTGGCTGCTGGGGCCCACGGTCTGTCGTGCAATGGTTAACAGCTAACGAGGCAGGGAAATTTCTCAGGACAAACAAAACAAACAGTGTAAATTGAAAAAAATAAGGACCAGTTTTTCTCTTTATTTGGGTGTTTCACACAAAGTCATTTTAGATTGAGAAGTACATTTGAACCTCCCAGTACTACTGACCCAAAGACATTACTATAAGAAAATGCTTGGAGAAGATGCTAATACCTCATGCAGATGCTCTGAGGGGAAAAGCCTCAAGCCAATAGCTGAGTACAAGTGCAGTCTGGAGCTTAGTAGAACACAATCATCACAGAGGAAAAAAATGTAAGTCAACTAATAGCAAAGAGATTACCAGTCACTTCAGTCTTCCAGAAGAATAACTGGATAGCAAAAGCTTGGATGCCAGCACTAGTGACAATCACAGCTCAGAGCTGTGCAGCAGCATGGAGCTGCAATGGTTCAGGAAATTACTGTGCACGACAGAACCTCCACAGCATGGGCTCCTGCACTTGACCTCATGTTTCTAAAATGCTTTACTCAACAGGCACCTGCAGGATTTTCAGAAAAGTCAGTAACGAGTAGAAGAGACTTAGATCACTCTTGCCCACCAGAACTACAAAGATGCAAAAGAATTAGAATAGAAAGTCTCACAGATCATTTCAGACATCCTTTATCTCTGTATGGATTTGCATATGCAGGATAGAAAAAAGGTTAAAATAAATATTCTTTAGTTTTGTATTTTTGGAGGCTTCTCTTCTGACCCCAAATAGCATTTTTTCTACTTCTTAAGTAATCTGCAGAAGATTTTGCTTATGAAGTGGCACTGGAACACCTATTTTCCCTGAAGCACTAGAAAAGGAACTGAGTGCTGCTCCCAGGGTATCAAAATGGATTCAAACTATCTACAGCAATACCTATTCTGCAACCCCAAAGGTATCACAAGAGTTGTGAAATGGAACAGATCTTCAGCCCTATCTCCCACAGAAATCCAACATCAAGAGCAATCTGGACAGAACAGACATGAAGAGTCAAATCTTGTCTTCTGCACTCTCTGCAGCCCTATCACTGCAGAAGGGTCAAAATTAAGCAGAGAAATCATGTTTTTGTTATTCAAAGGAAAGGCAAGTGAAGAACATTCTTGTGTTTACATGATGATTGGATAACAAGCGATAATATGTAAGGATTAAAGAATTAATCCCCTAATTATGGATTTGGATGGCCTGTAGCATTGCTTTTTCAACACTGTTCCAGCACTCACACTGCAATTTACATGTTCAGGAACAATATGGTTTGGGAGTTTTGACACATTTGCAGCACCATCTCACTCAGCTTTCTGCTATTTGTCTTGCAGTAGGTTTCATGGTGTGTAAAATGTAAACCTACTGACAAAGTGAAGCCTGTAGAGGAGGTAGAGGGTTGGTCCAGCCCCCTGGTTTGCTGACAAACCCAGCCAGGCTGGCCAACGAGAAACAGGACTGCAGCTTTCCTACCATATTTCTTACTCACCGATTGTTCCCAGGTATTTCCAGCGCCCAGGCTTTGCAGACTTCCTCAGTGACAGAGGAGGAGTGGAACATTTTGAGGGTCTGCTTTTTTTCATAAGCTTCCTCCCAGACTGGTGATAAGCCTGTTGTGGAAGCCTGTGCCCCCTTTGGTTGCAATCAGCATCTGCTCCTCAGAGAGGAGGAAAGAGATGGAGCCAGGTTATCAAGCAGCCTGTTCTCCGCAGCAATGGTCAAGCCGCTATCAGGCCCCTGACCCAGCTGCCTGCTGTCCGGTAGAAGCAGATGAACAATGAGTGGTGCCGTGCAGAAATCTGCTTGGAAAAACTCCCTCTCTGCCTGTCTGTCAGGGCCCAGGCTTCCATGAATGCAGCTATTATACGTGCTTTAACTACCAGCCACGCGCTTGGTCCTGTTCCCAATGAACCCAAAGGGAACGGTGTTATTGACTGAAGTGGGAGCAGAGGCAGGCCCTCTGCAGCTTGGGGATCCAGCAGCTTGCCAGTGCCTCTCCAAGTGCACTGTACATGAAGTCAGGGAGGCTGCTCCCTCTGACACGGATGTGTTTGCTGGGCTGAGCCGCCAGCCCAGCTCTGTGGAGGTGCTGTGGGGACCCGTGCCATATTCTCCTCCCTCGAGAAGAGGGGCCTGCTACCACAACTTCCCCACAAGTGTTTTGACAGAAGGGGTTCAGGACACGAGAGCACAGAGGCCAAGGCATGAGGCCACACCTGCGCAGCTAACATTGCTCAGCTCAGCAGAAACGATTCAAACAAACAACATATTCCTAAAATAATTTGCATTGGAACAAAGCTTTCTCACGAAGCTTGTGCTTCTGCAAACCATGTATTTTCCTTGGCACTGCTCCAGGCTTAAAAGCAGATGTAAATGTTACCAAGGCTCAGATACAGCAACTTCTCCTCTCCCAACTGCCAGGGAAAGCTTACAGAAAGTAACCAACAAAATCTTTGCCATTTGAAATGGCAACACCAACAGCCATTGCTACAGAAATGGAAGAATCAATCAGGCATGGGAGTGAGAAGCGACTTCTTCCAAGATGCTCTCAGCTGGAAAGAGGGGGAGCAACGCAGCTTCAAACACTTAATGACTCCAAGTGTTAACGTGAAGGTGTGTGTGCAGATGTACATCCACCAAAGGCTGTTTTTTCAACACTAAAAATACATCTTTCTGCAGATTTCTTGTCACTTTATCAGCCTCCTGTTCCCTCCACCACTGTCTGGGATCATTGACACCTCCTTGAAAACCCTATACTCAAGGATGTTCCTGGAAATATAAGTGCTGATGCTGAAAGAAAGCAAAGTTCCCTACTATATTTCACAGCATACCACAGCTAAGAGGTACACAGGTCTGCTCTGTGGACAACTGCACACCTGGGGATGGAGAAAACCAGGAAAGACACCTAGCCTGGTCATCTGTGCTTCTGGGGGCTTTCTTCTGGTGGGCCTCCTGGAAGACCAAGTTCATCAAACCTGCTAGAAAGAGCAAATCCATTCCCGTGGGTGTGTGATTTCATGTAACAGGATCCCCCTCCAACCCAGACGTGCAAGTCCACCAAAGGTCTGACTCGAACGCATTACTTCAGCCCTCCCTTACTCATCGCCTACAACCCAATCCCCAAATGTTAACGACTCAGCATGTTTTATCACAGTAGCATGTACACTTTCAATCATCATTAGAGACGAGGAGGGTCTAGGCTCAGGCACCATGCCAGGTTAAGTAAAACTTTCCATGAGGAAAGCTATTTGTTTTCTCCCAGAGCTGCGAGGCTTCGCCAAAAGGGAGGAAGGGAAAAGCTCGCCCAAGCCAAAAGTGTAGACAGTGTTACTGGACTTTGCAGACTACCTGCATGTTGTTCTAATGACATTTGGACTACTGGAAATCACTGAGTGAACTCAGGAGTTTTCAAAGGCATAATTGTGGCAGAAGCAGACTAAACTTAACACCTCAAGAGCCAATAGCTTTAATCATGAAGCTGAGGTGTATGAAAAAGGATACATTTCAGCAGAAGAATAATTCTGTCTGCTATGGTTCCTGTTCAAATAAACTATATCACCAAACCACGTGCATTTCCAGAATATAGAGGAGTAAAAAAAGAACATATGGTTTAGACGCAAAAAACTTTCATATATACTGTATAGGAGATATATGGACTTGTCAGACATCTAACGGTTCAACACTGTAAGCAATTCATGGGAATGACATTAGCAATAGCTCGTATTACATCCAGGAGTTACAGCTTTTACTGCAAAAGTTATTTTTAAAAGAGCCATGTTTAAAATGAAATGGCTGGCAGGACTGCAGTTTTCAGTAACACTTTACCTGTGGTTTTGCCACTTTTACATACTTATTGGGGGCTTAATACTCCCAATTTACCTTTTCAGAGCAAAATACAAGTCGCAATGAGTGCATTCATTGGCATGGTGCAATAAAACTCACAGCTGTGCAAAGACAATCACAAGAACAAAAGCCTCCTTGTTTTAAAAAAGATGATTATGTGGTTCTGATACTTTCTGCTAGCCATATATCCAAACATCAGATACCTTTGTTTATGGCCTGTATATTTTCATCTTACTATGCAAAGATTTATAGATCTGATCAAGTCAAGATCAGGATAGAGACCTTTATGAAAGCATTCATGTGGAGAGGAGGAGGCTGAATTAATATACAAAACTTCAGACAGGAGATCTGTCTTTCGGATAGTGTTATTTCAGTTCTGGCTCCTACACAGGACCCAGGGCATTCTGGAAAATGTTTTTTTCAACAGCATGTGGAACCTTGGCCTCAAGGCCACCATGGGAGTGTGCTCCTGGTTTCAACCAAGCTGGCACTGCATCTCAAAAGTTGAGATTAGAACCCAGACCTTCAGTACTCAAGCACTGAGTAATCAAGTACCTTGATCAAAGAATCCTCCAGGATGCTGCTTTGCTTTGAATGAAAAACTGCTTTTGTAAAGTTTTGTGCCTTAATATTACAAATGGGATTACAGAATGTACAATACACCTTGAAATCTACTGAGAATATAAGTTAATACATTTTTTCCTGTTGATACCAATGTTTTGCTTTCTCAAAATAGCCTCATTTTAATCTGCAATGAAAACTACATTATTTGATGTTTCTAACAGCAGGAAATAATTTCACAAATGAATGTCATTCTGCTGCAGGTAAAATATCTAATAGCTCGTGGGAGTGCCAGTTACAACCTGAAAAATGTTTCTTGGCATCAGCATACTTAACTGATCTCTCTCCACCCTGGTGAAACAGAAGATTTGGAGTCCAGTACTGTGTTCTACACAGGCTACACTAGGTCCAGGCAAGGGAAACGGGGATGAGGAAGCTGATTTCAAGTCACCTTCAGCATCTCCTGTTGTGAGCCTGGCCAGTTCCCAGCCATCTGAACATCCAGAAAGCTGTGTGAACTTCCATTCTCCTGCCTCTGGCTTGGGCTTTCTTCTACCACTAAGAAAAGAACTTAAAATTCTGAAAAATTGTCTGAGCTGCCCTAGTCAACAGAAAAGAAGGAGGATTAGTTCAAGAGCAGACTAGCATAGCTTTTGACCCAAGCACTAGTTGGACAACCACAGAGAGGAGTGCACTTAAAATATAAATATAAAAATATCGAAGATATAAATTAGGTAAGTTTTCACATCTGGTTCAAGAGACCAGGAAGATTTCTCACCCGCTTGTAGCTCTCCCAAACTATCCATCTCTTTGGGCAATATTAATTCCACTTCATGTGTCAAAGGGCTGTATAGCAGACACATCAATACCTAAATAACATGTATTCTCTTAAAAGAAATTACAGCATGGACTTGTACTAAAGAGGACCCTCAAGCCTGCATGCTTAATGATTTCCCATGAGCTCCACCACCCTAGCACCCCACACCTCTCCCAGGTTAGATGTGAAAAGCAAACGTCACTTAACATTCACTGTCTAGGGCAGGAGTGGCACATGCACATGGAGACACTGTCAGTCCCAGCATCATCTACCAGAGTGCCTCAATGTCCTGCTGGTTTCTGTAAGAGCTCCTGGTGCAGAGGACTGGAGACACTCCCTCTCCAGCTGCAAAGGACCATGGACTCTTGCAGAGGACCAAAACCAGGCATAAATGTCACAATTTCAACCACTTTTAATCAAATTTTTCTGTGAAAGCAGCAAACGCAGTCAGCCATAACCTTTGCTAAGAGGCTGAACTCAAAATGATTTGAAACGGGTGCTGGTATCCAAGCCAGATACCTTTCAGTATCAAGAGCATAGCCATAATATATCAGGTATCGGTTTACAGCCTGCATTTTAAATATGTTCTATATGTGGAATCATATATTCACATACTGAAATGGACAGCACATTTAATGAGGAGCCCAGGTGGCTACTGTAGATTTTGATTTAAAATATGATTGCCAACACTAGAACTTACTTGCCAAAATGGAATTCTCTTTGTGTGCTCCCTTTATATCACTTCAGCTACCCACCTTTATCAAAGCAGAAAAATGTCATATAAAGGATATTTATATAAATTCATTGACTGTTTTTTTCCCATCTTTACTTTGCAGTGTAAATGGTCTGTATTTGAACAAATTCCAGAACAAAAGAAATTAATATTACTTTGAACCTGTAAGCTGAAACCAAAAGATTTCTGTTTATATCTGGTCCAAAACTTCTCTGTGGATATTAGATACATAAATCAAACCTCCCCTAAAATGGTAAACAAGCAACCAAAATTTTATCAGATATAATCTGGGAAAATCAATTGGATATTTTATTTGTCTGGTAGTTCCCTAAGTATGTTAGATGTCAATACCTCACAATTCTTAAGTATTTTTAAGTAAAAATGGAGGTATTAAATAGCTACAAGATGTTGTGAAGATATACATGTTAAAATGAGTGATGCTTTGAGAATTTAATTTTTAATGTCATTAAAATATTTCACAATCAGGGATGAGAGAAAGAGTTGTTATACTTGGGAGTAGCAGGAAAGGAAGGCAGTTAAGTACACCTGACCTGTCTCTGGCTTTCATATTGCTCACAAGTGCTACAGATATTCCACCCACTCCCCCGACAAGAAGAACACTTAGAGCTGCATACACTAGTAATTAAAAATGGTGATATCTTAAAAAAGCTCCTATTTTTAAAACAAGTCAGGCCCATGGACAGATGAGTTGTTCCTATTTGGTAGGAGCCACTCGCCAAAACCCAGGGTCCCTTGTTCCATCGTTATGGCCAGAGGTGCGAATGCAACAGCACCAGGAACAAAATTGCTACATATGTACTTTGCCTTTTCCATGTTGATCTCAGTGAGCAGCACATCCTGGGACACCAGGAACAAATGCTGCTGGTTTCCAGGCAGTCACCAGAGTGGCCAAACTGCCCTTTGAAACTGTGTGACGCAGCCCAGACACCACCATTCTGTAGCTGACAGGTGAGCATGAGAAGGGGAATTTTTAACCAAAACAGGATGAGAGATTAGATGATTGCTGGGGAGGGTAAGATCACATCAGATGGGGCTTCAATTCACACTTACTCTGGCCTATTGGTGGGCTTCTGCCACCCGGAGAAACCCTGCAGCACCCCTCAACCTAGAGCACGAGGCTTCCTGCTCCTCTTCTTGAGGGCTGGACCTAGCTACTGGACATGGTTCCATGAGCTGAACCAACAGAAAACTACGTGGATTTTGCTGTTTTGGGCAGGCTAATTTTCCATTAGCCTGCTCTGCTGCTCCATAATCAATTGATACGACTCGAAGAAATCAGCAAGAACATGTGACAGAGCAAGATTGATGGAGGCCACCCTTTTCATAGGAGCCTGCAGTTCCATCAGATTAAACGTAATGTGAAACCAGTATCTGCAGTGGTGGTAAAAAGGCTGGCTTCATGAAATGCATATAGTATAGACCTAATACAGGCTTCCAGCCTGACTCACAGCTTCATGCTCCTGTGCTGCATGTCTGAGGCATACCAGATCTCTGCATGGTTTGAATAGAGCATCTTGGCCAGCACATATCCAACAAGAAACACTTCCAGCCTTTAGCCCTTCTGCCACATACTTTCTTTCTCAATTGTCCAGATACTGAGGCAAATACGTAACAGTCCACTCCAGATATACTTAGAGTGGATGACCTTTTCTCCAGGCAGTGAAATAAGGTTTAGATAGGAAAACGCAGCTCATGTGAGTTGAGCTCCATCAGTGTGACCCCTGAGGCAAACATAAATATCAGTTTAGCCATTTCTGATTGACCCCTTTAGAGGGAACCAGTGGTGTTTAATTCTTTGAACTACAAAGGCTTGGGTTTCTTCCTGTTATATACTGTTACAGGGACTGTTACATCTATGAATTCTTTCTTGGTCTATAGTTCATGTGGTCAGCCACAGAATAATTTTGAAAGCCTGATGGATGCCAAAGGGAAGTACATCTGGATTTGGCTAGCTGAAGAGATCTTCAAAGTTGACCTCAAGTACGGGTGCAGATATACATGGTGGCTTCTACACTTAGTTCTGATCATCTGTTAGAGGACTGGTATGTGGGCCTAGAGAAGAATGATGGAACAGAGACAACGTTTAAGGCTAAACCATTTACGCTTTGTCAGAGAGAATGAGCATTGCTGAAAAAACTAAAACCTCTCTCTGAGACCACATGGTAACAAAGTTCCCCTGTCCCTGCACAAGAAACCTAAGGAAGACATGGCTGAAGAGCTTCATTCACCCTGGGATTCACAGTCCCATCTCTCCAGTAGGGACCAGCCAAAGACAACTTTCATGGTTCTGTCAGAGAAGAGGTTGCTGGATTTTTGAGAGGTAAAGCAGGTAAAGATCGCCACTTTCTTGTGCTTTTCCACAAAAGGCAGCTATACACTAGGTTTAGATTTATCTAAGTTCTCTTCCTTACATAAATTCTGTTTTCTCTCAAACCCAAAATTCTGGCATGGCTTTTTGTTTTGGTTTGTGTACCCTTCTCATTTAGCTTGTTGAAATTGTGCTTCTTACAGCATAGGTGATAAAAATGCACACTGTACGAAGAAAACCTTGTCACAAAAGATGTGTTGTGCAAAAGTAATGACTTTCATTAACTCCTGATTAGAAAAGTTCCCTAGACCTCTCTATCATGTAACCAATAACAATTGTTAAGAAAAAAAAATTTCCTAGAGTTTAAAAGCAAAGAGCTGCTACTCAGGCTCCAGAACATTAATTTGCAATCCTAATTCAGTGAGTAACAATCTGTTTAAAATAGAATGACAAAATGTCCTTTTTAAAAAAAACTAGTCCAATGAATTGTCCTTAAATTCTCCCTGAAGGACAATAACACTCATATGTTCCTTGGCACCAATTAGTTTCAATGCAGCCATTTAAGTGACATTTCTTCTTCAAATAGCATGGTATGCTATATAGTTACATGGCTATTGGAAGGGAATTCACATCCTGCTTTAAGATGACAGTCCAGAATACTGCTGGGATACTTAGCAGCAAATGCTAAATCACAGTTCAGTAAGGTCACATAACCAAATTCCATATTATCCCTTTTATTTGGGAACTAGAGTCTAAAAAGTTTATCACGGCATTTCAACTACTCAGTGGTGCATGTAGAATATATATACATACAGAATCTCATAAAATCAGAAAAGGAAAAAAAAAAAAGTAGCAGCAAGCGGCAATAAAAACAGAAAAAAAAAGTAGTCTTCATGTCAGATGCAAACAGACTGAAAAGTGATGCTGAAAGATACGCCTCCATTTTTAATTTGAACCTTCTCAAATGAAGTAGAGCACTTTAACATTTAGTTTGGGTGAACAGATTTGCACATCAGATGTTTCACTGCATTATGAATGGGACAATGTTAAATATGTTTTCACTGCAGCTTCACAGGTCAATGGCATGGGCATAAGCCAAGAACATACAGTTAAGGTTACTACAATATAGCTATTGGCCATGCAGCTAGAGCTCTATGCTAATGAACAACATTTCATGCTTAGATAATGTGATTTCATTACTGCAGATGAAATGAAAGGGTCCTTCCCTGCATAAGGACAATCCAAGCAAAGTCCGCACCTTTCCATCAGGCTATTAATTGAACTTTTTTTCCACCAGGACTCAAAAGAAGGGCGGGGGGGTTAAGGGAACTCCCTGATAGAGCAACATGGTGAATGCAAACCTATGCTGTGGAAGACTTACCATCATCCAGGTACATCTGGTCCAATTCCTCAGGTTCTCGCTTGATCGTTACAGGAATAGGGGCCAAATTATGATTACTTTCCTCATGCAACTCTGGCAATGACAGTGGTTGGGTTGTTGGAGACTCATTTCTGTGAACCTTCGGCAGTTGCTGCTGCTGTTGACCCATTATGGATGAGTGAGTTGGACTGCAGGACTGCAAATAGGTTGGCTCTTGGGTAACAGATGGAACTGGAGAAGAGGGACTGTTGGGATAGAGTGTTTGTTGATAACCAAGGGGACAGCTACTGCTCAGATGTTGACTCACCTGCGGCTGCAGCATGACGTGAGATGATTGCTCGGGGGGGCTTGGGTGCACAACTATAGACCTTGGCACTTCCTGTATGGTGGGGACACCTCCAGCAGGCTGCTGAAGTCCGAGGTGACTGTGGCCCGGGTTGGGGATGCACTTGTAAGGAGAGGAGGAAAGGTCATGCAGCTTGGGGCTTGCGTTGGGAGAAGGTGACATCACAGCGTTTCTCTGTTGACAGGAGGCAAAGCCAGCCACGAGGCACGAACCAGGATCAGGGGGCATCATGATCTGCTGACTGTAGTACGGTTTAGAGAGAGGGCTTAAGCCTTGGTTCATTGGTCCACAGGTTTGAGCAGGCTCATAGTCATCTGTGGGTTCTGTTTTTATAATTGGAACTGTTAAAAGAAAAAAGGTTTTAAATAAACATGAGTTGCGTATTGGTATGATCAAGTTGGCTTGTGGCTAGGATACCCTTTGCAAAACAAACAACGTCGTGAATAAGACTCTGTGTGTCTTTTGCCTAGTTCTCCCACCCTATAAAAAAAAAATGAATGAGTCATCAGCACAAGAAAGTCACAGCTGGTTCTAATATTGAAAAGGACTATTTTCTTTGGACTCTCCTCTAGCACTAATGTGCTATAAAAATCTATTTGCAAATAGCTGTGCTTCAGTGGAAGCTTTGGACCCAAGGGCTCCATGGATTTGTAGTAATCAAGGCAAGAATTTTAACTTGGATAGACTACTGCATTTCTACAGCTACCGATGGCCCATTTGATAAATCCCTGTACATGCAGTAAACTGGAGCATAATAAGGCAGAGATGGGACTTTCAAAGTTCCATGAAAATAAAGTTGCAAAGATACATGACAAAGTGCTATGTACAAGAAGTTTTCAATTATGAAGATATTTTTGAAAGAGTAGGATCTGATTTGTTTAGTCTTTTACATAATTGCATTTAATTTCTGCTAATGCCAACTGCTAAAAAATGTTAGTCAGCCTCTGGCTACCAAGAAAAACTGACTCCTGTTCTAGATGTCTACTTGCTCTACCCGCTGTCCCAAATGATGTCCTATATGAGCTGTCATGTCTCTAAAAACTACCAGAAGGTGGACAAAAATGATTGTCAGTGAGCATCAACTCAGTCATGACAAATGCAAAGCTGCTTTCTCAAATCAGAGAAGAAAGATCCACTCTCAAATCTAAGTGTCTTTTCAACATTTGCTTTCTCTCTCAAATCAAAGAGAGGTGTCTTTGAAGCTTCTCCTACAACAGATGCAGTGCACAGGTAAAATTCACCCACTTTCTCTATCAGGAAAATTACAAATAATAGGGTCAAGCTAGACTACAGATGTATTTTTTTCAAGACAGATGCAACTCTAATGCATACAATGATCAAGTATGGATGCATACTGGCATTTATCTTCTTTCTAAAAAATTTCTGGTGACGCCAGAGAATATTTTTCAGAGTATTATAATAACCAACCCATTGTGGCATGAAGTCAATAATGTAACATCTTTCCACAACTCAGCTTAGATACATGTGTGTTGCGTGATTGTCTCTGACTGTATTTTTATTTGCATGTGTTTTACAAAACCCTTACACATTGTCCAGCCATTTATTATGTTTGTGTATGAGTCTTTTTGAGACCCTTAAAATGCACATAGTGTCCATCTGCACATATAAAACCTCTTCTAACATTCACAGATTTTGGTGGTGGTGAATGCACTTCACTACCCTTGTTTTATAGTCCCCAGGCCCCTCATTAACTTTGTTCCTTTTATGTTCTTTTACATGTAGATGCTTGCAACACTCGTTTCAAGATTTCTAGCACCCTAGTAAAAAGAGGTCTATATATGTAACAGATGCACAGGTGCTGCTCAAGACAAATATGCTAGGTGTGATGGACTGTCATTGGATTTCTCATAATCTTATTTTCACCAGCTTGTGTGCCGCACACTGGCTAGTGAGGCTACTAATGCACTTGGCTGCAGAGAAGCAGATTCCAGGTTCAGTGACAGCTTTACAAAGCCACTATCACACCCTTTAGGAAAATGCAAGACCAAAGAAACACACCTAGATAAACACAGCAACTCAGATATTGTAAGAAAATACCTTTAACAAGTTCCTGAGCTAGCAAATTTTCTCACATGTTTTATATTAGGTTCACTGTGCTAGCGCTAACCACAGCACAGCTGGAAATATGATGGTTGTTGAACACTGAATTTTCCCAATATATCACTGTTATAGAAACACCTGTGCTAAATAATTCCAAGCTCAACCACTGGCAATACAACTCCAATAAACCCTGGAGCTGTCTGACTTGTAATAATCTAGGGAAGGGTTATAGCCCTGGTGGCAGGCAGGCTGAAGGCTTTACAGAAGGCAGGTTCCTGATCTCAGACTGGCTTTTCATTGTAGCTCTTCTACAGCACATCTTTGCTACCTGGTTTGCCAAGCACTTTTTTGTCACTTCAGTCCTAGTTTTTTCTTTACAAAAGCAATGAAATGGGGTCCATTTGGAGCTCTGATTAGTGGTCATTAGTGGTCACATGAGATACTGTGAATCTCTTCTTGCATGTTGCTACACTGAAATACACATATTGCAGCCAATGGAGGATCACCAGTAAGTCCTGCTCTGCACCAGGTGAAGGGTTGATGGGTAGGATGGATTCTATTCCACACCTGTTAGTCCAAAAACTCACTTGGACATGATGACAGCATCAAAAACACTCCTGGTGCCTACAAATTCAGAGGGAAAGCAGAGACTGGTTAGGACCAGTCAGGGTAAGTCACAGTAGCTTGTTTGCTAATGGCAGGTTGGTAGCCAGAGAGGGAAACAAGAAGGAGGGATATGAGAATAAGTGGCACCTCCATTTTATCTGACATCTGTTGACATTGTTTTGCTCTGAACTAGTACTTCTGGGCATCAGTTATTTCATGTAATGGGAAACAAACTGTCTTTAAATGGACAGATACGACCTGCATCTATGCTTATAGTCGCCTGAACTTGTTCAACTGAACTTTGTTACCATTTTTAATGTGTTTTTTCAAAACAATAAAAAAAGTCACCACTTGCTCATATTATATATTTTGTTTGTATGCTAATCTCATCACCAGAATAAGTATCACACTGGAAGGCAGAAAAAGTATTCCTGCTGAAGGATTTGTATCTAACATTTCTGTGTTTTGCCAGTTGCACAGCCATTAACTCTGGGCCGAGTGAGTGCACGAAACCTGAAAACTGGGATGGCAGCCCCTCAACCTCCTTTAAAAAACTGCAAATGTCTTCATGAGGTACCAGTTTGGAGAAAGAAGCTCTGTAGGATTCTTTTCTGCCATGAAGAAACCACTACTAATGATCCAGATGATGTGGAATCAGACCTGTAAATCTAAGCATGCCAGAAGAAATATAAGACATTAACATTCCCCTTTCCGGCCAGATCTCAACTTTTAGTATTTTACATGAATAACTGTGTGGGGAGGACACAACACCACAAATTGCTACATTACATCAGTTAATGGTTTATTTGTGCTACTCTATCCTGCTACCTGTTTTTCCCTAGCCTATGTAACTTCAACAAACGGAGTAAAAAAGGCCAAAAATCTTTGCCAATGTTTGTATTTGCAAACTCAAACTAGCTGTGGGTCTGGTCATTCTGAAAATACTCTGATTGCGTCAAAAGCTGGCGTAAATCACCTTATAGTCTTTCTTTGAAAGGACAACTGTTTTCTTCCACTTTTCAAAGGACTTTAGAGCGCCCAGACTAAGAGCTACAGGTGTTTCAAGGCACGCCTCACCAAACCAATGCAGGAACAGCCTGTTATCGTACTCACTGGCTACCCACTTACCATCACAGCGTCTACAGCCTTACTCAAACAATGTAATGAGGCTACAAGGAACTAACACACCCTCACCCACTGTCACACTGACTTCTGGGGGACTGAGATGTTCAGCTGGGGTGAGCAACTGCACCTGACTTAGAAGAGGATACAAACCTCAGTGCTCACCTTCATAATTTTCTCCTAGATAAGAAAATAATAGAATACTCTGACTTGGAATGGACCCTCAAGGATCAGGTTCAAATCCTGGCCCTGCACAGGAGAACCCTGGGCAATCCACAGGAGAGAACCCTCTGCACAAGTCAACAGAGCAGACAGGGCTGTTCAAGGCCAGCTGGGTACTTATGCTGACTCATGCTCGATGAACTGCAAGTCTTTAAAAACCCAAGATTGAAAAGGGGTTTTGAGCCCTGTTATACATCCCCGTGGAGGCACGGTAAGCTAGCTGCCATAACACACACCCCTTTCCATTGCCACTGACTTCCACAAGTGAGTATTTCACACAGGGAGATGCAATGTGATATAGGCAGTACCTTGAATTTTCCCAGGACTAATATTTAACAGAGAACAGTATTAACCTAACTAACTTCTAGCTCAAATATTTCAAATCTTGAATGACTTGGTATAACCCTGTCAGCTAAAAGAGACACTCCTAGTCAGTCACACAGCAGGCCCAGGCTGGCAATTAACAGCAAAGCCTACAGCTGTTCAGAACCTGCAAGAAGTTTCAGTGGAAACAGTCATTTCTTAAATCCAGCAGAGCCGTATCAAATACCAACAATCATTCTGTCTCTAAACTGTTCTGTGGTGCTGAGGTAGCACCCAATCTTACAGACTCTCAGCTAGCTAGAATGAAAAACTGTGACTGAATTTGCCATATGCTGAGATTCACCTATAATAAACTGCAGCAATGAAGCCAGAATTTGTGAAACTGTAAACACAAAAGATGATACTCTTTCTACGTATGCTCAGACTCAGAAGCAACATTTTTCATTTAAGAGTGCTGAAGGATCTGGCCCTTGCCCTAAAAAGGTAAAAAAGAATGCAAGTTTGGTTTGTACAGTGAATTTTTAAATGCCTGTTACTTCACAATGCATTATGTCAGCTGACAGATGGTTTTAAATAGTCCTCGATTTTTAATATTGTAATATGACAGAGGTCACTGTTCTTAATTAGTCTGATAAGCAAATTAATTTCTAATTGGTTTTCAATGGTTTGGTGATGCCTTCTTAGACTCTGAACTCATGTCATTATGTCATCTAATTTAATATGAAGTTCTGAGAACCACACACTGGCAGCAGCCCTAGCTATAAATCAAAGCTTCTTACTCAGAGAGATCGGGGTTATGACATCATACCAAGGCACTGGTGGAAGACAATGGTCCTTCTGTGTGTGTGTCTGAATCTGGGAGAAATATTTCAGCCAGTTCTGCAAGCCCACATTTAAATGAAAGGCCTTTCTTGCAGGTAAAAAGTTAATATATCAAACCTAGAAGAAAAATAATAAATCATGCACATTCAGTAAAGGGACTCAGAAAGTGCTCAGATATAAATTATATGCATTTTTTGATAATTCTAAGAAGTGTGTTTGCTTTTGCACTTTAGCAATCCAAATGGGTTTTTAAACTTTTTTTTTGGGGGGGGAAGGGAATGTTTTTAAAATATGTGAACCAAAAAAAAAAAAATCTTATAAATGAAACAGTTTTTTATCCTGATGAACATTTAACTATCAAATTCCCATTTCCATGTAGTATTATCAGTGTAGACATTTATGGCACTACAATATATTTATTTTACCCTTAAGTTTGATTGAACCTATCCAACAAAACAGCTTCCTTTCATGGGGCAGACTATGATGTAGTTCCTTGGCACCTGCACACAGATTTCAGTTAAGAGTATGAAAATCAAAACACTACTTTTTTCATCATGTGCACACACACATTTCTTCAACTTCTGGACTAAATGTCTGGCAGTTGGTAAGCATTTGGGATAAGACTTTCAAAGAGAGCTGAGGAGTTAGGTATCTGAATCTCCATTACTGAGTCGAGCTCTGAAAGGCTGTTTGTGACTTTGAAATCCTTCCTTGTCAGTCAGTTTTGATACTGGCAGCACACCTTCAGAAGACACTGCATAGGTCACCCCAGTTCCTGCTTTGCTGCTGGTTGACCAGAGACTAATTAGGGATGTGGACATGTGTCCATGTACAGTTTAGCCACTCAGGATTCGTGCAAAGACAAAATCCTGGCTGCTGCTGCAGCACTGACTGGATCCAGCATACTTGAGGCCTCACCCCTTGCTCTGACTGTGGAGCAGTCAGTGTTGGGGGGTGGCAAGGAGTTGGCTGCCCTCACAAAACATAATCCTGTTTCAGTAACACCTGAGCAGCAATGGCTGAGCAAAACTTTCTGAAATTCCCTGCCAACATATGTGCAGCAGTGGCAATCTCAATGACAAGGGATGAGCACTCAGTCTCAGGGATCTTGGGAGGCAGTCAGCTACCGGGACCAACACAGATGCTGTCTCTGAACTTGTGTGTTTTTCCCTAGGCACCTATTAAAAAAAAACATTTTTAAAGGTCAGGCTGCTATCAAGCCTTTGCTTTTAGTTACCAAATCCAGAGCATGGTGACTGAGACACAAAGGGAGCCTCTTGCTATCAAGACACTGTAGGCAACACACGTGAGTGCAATTTTTATCTGTACAAGTATCTGAACTCACCCTCTCTTGCTAGTACACTGTTACTGGTGCTGCTCATCAGGAGGGCTAACTCTAAAACATGCCTTCCTGACTGCCCTTTTTGGGTTTTATGTATAGATTTTTACAGGTTCAGATGAATATGTACAGTTTTATACAAGAACAGCTCCACGGAGAGTTGGAAGCCTTGCGCATACACCTCACCATGTAATCTCGGACAGTGCCATTATCTGATTTGGAAGTGCTTTCCAGCTAACTCATTTGCTAAATGCTTTTCAACAGCTGTTAAACTATTAGGTTATTCTACACATATTTATGAGACAGAAGATTATATATGGTAGCTTGCTGCATGCACTGCTAAATCAGGCAGGGAGAAGTAAAAGGTAGGTAGAGGGCATTTTGGGTTGTGCTAGTTCAGAAGATTATGCATGAGTTTTCTTTCAAAATAAAGAGATGAAAACTCTTAAAAGGTGAAATTTTCCACCATAAAACTTTGTTAAATTCTACAATGTTGAACAGAAAATTCAAGTCCTGCGATATGCCCATTTGGGCTGCTCTACTGCTGCTTCCAGTGAGATGCAGCACCTGGCTCCACTATTGCCTTCAGCTGGAGGTTCAACTGTGCACAACACTGAGGCTGCACTGGCCAAGACTTTCTATGTCACCTCTGTCAGATATGTTAAAATCCACCAGGCTGAGATATTTTTTGATGATGCTACACAACATTACACCACCAGTGCTGACTTTACCCCTGTTCACATGTGATATCACTGGGAAGCAAGGGTAGGAGTCCTCAAAATGCTCATGCAGAGGAGTTCAATGACCAGAACTACAGGCTGGGTTTTTTTTATCTGAAGGGGAATATTTGAGAAGGGAAGTACTGACAAAAGATTATTTTATGCTCTGGAAGTAAACTATTATGGGTGATCACTGCTTATGGTCAGACACAGCCAGGGGCTTCTACATAGTGCTTGTCCACCCCTGCCTGTCTGAGAGACATCACACAGATGATGCTTTTTCCTGTCCTTCCAGGTGAAGACAGAGCACTGCAGAGGCAGCATTCTGCCTCTTTATATAGCTCAAGACAGATTCTGTCTGCAGGTCAGATGTGTCTGGCTAGGCTCTGTCTGACTGCTGAAAATGGATGCCACCTGGATGAAGTGTGGGCAATGGATAAAGCATGGGTAGCTGCAGTGGGTACTCAGTACCTGAGAGTCTAATGCTGGCAAGTGCAACACACGTCTCCTCTGCTCCGCCACAGAACTCCCATGGCTCCTAGATGGGAGTGGAGGGGTTGATGCACCCAGCAATGAGGAACTTTGTGATTGACTTAAATGAGAACAGGACT
Source organism: Lanius collurio (assembly GCA_020086605.1). Taxonomy (NCBI): domain Eukaryota; kingdom Metazoa; phylum Chordata; class Aves; order Passeriformes; family Laniidae; genus Lanius; species Lanius collurio. The sequence goes on along the minus strand of JACBWW010000011.1, from coordinate 26,642,148 downwards.
CTGACAAAACTTCACCTGCTTTTAGTTATTCTGCTAAATGCCAAAAGTAACAATCAGCCACTGAGTAGCCAAAATTAAATAACCTGTGTCAGTGTACAGTGCGAAATGAATAACTGTGATTCCTATTTTCGCCTAAAATAAAGTCCCCTGGGGCCAACCTTTCACCCCATCCCTTCTGTTGCCCTGTCCTGCCATGTGCTGGCTTTGCAGCAGTTCAGATGGGGGATGGAAACACCTCCAGCAGGTCCAAGGCTCCAGGCCTGACTCAGCCCCGCTCAGTCCCCTTGTCGAGGTGCTGCTGGGGTCATACCACACCAGCCACCGGTTACAGTCCCTTCACAACAGAGGCCCTGAATTTAGCCCTGCTCCCCCAGCAGCGCCCAAATCACTATCATTTTGCATAAAGGACTAGACTAATATTTTTGTCGACCTCAAGCAGGAAAATTCAACAAATACTGAGAGGTGAGAGGTGTCAGGAGACAATCAGCACAAGCCACATGCTGTGTCACATCGGAGTGGCAATGCTTTGCATCCTCATTTTGTAGTTTTCTGCTAAGGGGGGCTGATGTAATCTTTTAACTTAGAGAGTGAGGCGTGGGTGGAAGAGCTGAGGTGAAACAGAGGTATGGCTGCTCAATGCAGCCATGAGAAAAGTGTTGTTGCACCCATCTGTATGGTGGGCAGGGGATAATTTTAGAGCAGAGGCAGGAAGTCAGGAGGATGCTGACAACAATGTGCAATGGGTAGTGCTCACCCTTTTCACATGTACACCAAGGGGTGGCCCTGCAAGGAGCAGGGAGTTGGACTTAATGATCCTTATCGTTCCCTTCCAACACGAGATATTCTATGATTCTATTCTACAATGTTAAGAGCTTCACTTCTGTGCCACTGGACTGTAAACCACAATACTAAGGCACATCTAATTACCACAGGCAGGATCTCAGCACAACTCCATACCCACAGATTCAAAGGACTTCCATCCCCACCAAGTCACTGTGGCCAGGTTTTCAGAGGAGCTCAACACCTTGGAGACTTGTGCAGATGACTGCAGGGAGGAAAAGGAATTGCAGAAAAGCTGGCTCTGTGAGTGAAGGCTGTGCAGTTGGAAATCTGGTCCCGTGCGTAGTGAAACGCATCTCAAGTAAAAGTAACCCAAAATATTAACACCATTTTAATAAATATAAGAAGCAATGAAATGATCTTTTAATAATGCTTTGACAATTAAGAAGCCTGACAGAAACAGAAACTGGAAATACTTTATCATCAACTCTTTGCAAAAGCATATTTTTCATTCCAGTAAAAGAAGCACATCAACTTTCCTTTTTCCTTTTTATTAAGCATTTCTTAGACAAACTAGACTGTCTTTTGGTTAGTCAAATATCACTATATGTCTAAATAAAATTCAAAGAAAAACTTTGCTGTGTTCAACATTCTTGATATCAATACTTGTTGGATAACAGAAAACATGTAGGGTACTCACTCCTATCTGCAAAAATAAGTTCTTGAACACATTTCCTCTAATTTTGTACCTACTTAAAGAAATCAAAACAGTCAGACATCTAATCCTTATCATTCATTGTTTACAGTCTTCTGAGCAGGAAAACTTCTTCAGCTTTCTTAGCAGATGAAAACACAGGATTTGGAACCACAGCATATACACCTGTGTGCTTCTTCAGACTCTCCACGTTAGTTTAACCCTGAAATGCTACTGCTTACACCTGGTGATTGCAGAAGACTGTTCCTCCTGTTTCAAATGCATATATGAGCCAATGATATAATAAATTCATAGAAGCAAAATGATACACAGTCATGAACAGAAATTGAACCAAAGCGTTCTTCTAGAGGGTAGGGTTCGTAAGTGCAGTGTTCGCCAAGGGTTTTCCAAAATGTTCTGCTGCATATAATGGAGCTGCAGAGCCCCCCTGCACAGTGCTGCAGCAGCGAAGGTGCTTTAAAAGCTGAACATCCAAGGGTCTGCTCATTGTGCTCTGCTCACACTCCTGACTGCAGTGTCTGGTCCAGAGCCTTCCTCCTCAAATTCTGATGGGATACGGCAATGCAAAACATATCAATACTTACCATATGAGCTGTGGAATTCACCTGTGCTAGAATGGTATGGAAACTACTTATATTTCTGCACCAGGCATGTCTGTGGAGGAGTCTCAAGAGCCCACAGCCTGCAGGCTCCAGGACAAAACTGGTATGCAATTGCCCAGGGATGCTTTTGAAGTAATACTAAAAAAATGACATTACAGTCATTTCTGTACAATATAGGCTAATACACGATTCAGGACTTGCTCAAATTTAGCAGAACAGTAAATCAAAATTTCAATTAAAAGTGGATTATGAATACTTAGGTTTACAGTCTATCCCAAGCCAAAGGCCTAAGCAAGCCCATTTTCAAAACCTTGGCTCCTCTTGTGAAGCATCTACTTTCTGTTTTGCTTTGTTTTTTAAACTTTTCATTTACAGAGCGGTAAGATTTTCATTTTTACAGCAGTTTTTTTATTTCTGAAGCAGGAACTCATCTTCACCAAGGAAGTCCCTGCTCTGTGAAACACTTGAACTAACTGAGGGAAGGTACAATCCTGCCACATCTCCGCAGCATGGGAGAAGCCCTGTGGTGGTGAAACAACACTGCTGAAGATGGCAGCTTGTGCTGGCTGCATGTCACAGAGCTGTACTCCATGGAGACGCTATAGGACCATCCATGGGAGGTGGGATGAGTGAGGTCACGTGTCCCTGGATCCACTGGCTGTTCTCCCCTAGGGAATGAGGAGAAATAGGAGCTACAGGAAAAACACCTACTGCCTTGTGGTGGGGGTGGGAGCTGCACAGTGGGCCCATGGCTCTCCCACTGCTCTGTGTGTGCCCACACCCACCCCAGGAGCATAGCTGGGGGGCTCACACAATATTTAAGCTTTAGTCCTCATTCAGTATTTTGCTTTGGCACAGTTCAGTTGAGCTGTAAAATATACGTCTGATGTACATCATGAAGCTTTTAAAAGCTCCCTCACACAGAAATACCTGCAAAACTACAGGAGGCACTGAAATGTAGCATTTGATTAGTCCTAAAGCACAGAAGGAGAAGCAGCTTACAGGATACCATCTCCTTTGTGTAAAACCACATCTTACACTTCATGATCACTCTGACATTTGCTTGTCAAAACCCTACACCTTCTCTGTTTGTGGGATTGGTTTAAACAACAAAGTGTTGGGCCTAAATCATGCTTATCTCATCCACATTTTTTTACACTGATCACCCAGTGGTTCTTGACTCAGGTATTTTTTTCTTCATGAGCTAAACTTCGGTTTTCTACAATATCTTGAAACAGTAAAAGAATGTTGTGACTGAAATCAAATAAAGCCTAAAGTGACTTCTAGAAATACAGCAGCATAAATGACTGATTGAGTCACTGTACATGGTTCCTAAATACATAGTTAAGGTGATTGTATCTATCTTTGAAAGACATGATGGAAAAAAATACCAGCCACATAAGGGCAAAACCTTGCAGCTGTAACACAGGCATTACAACACAAGCATAATAAAAACATACTATACTGTTAATTCTGATGATTGCAGAAGCACATTCACTTTACGGGAGAAGTTGCAATATATTTTTCAATTACCTATATGCACATATACATATGTATTAAAGAATGTGAGTAGAGAACCAAGCAGAAATGGAAGGGATATTTACTAGGAATACCTGCTTTCCTTTACCCTACCCTGGTGTTACATTTTTTCTTTCAGGTTTCCTTACACTGAAAGGAAAAGATTTCACTTCAGTTTAAGGTGATATAATACACTAAATAAGATTCCTGAAGTTTTCAACAATTACCACAATTAAAGAGGTCTTTGCAGAATAAAGCCTAGGCTGGTTCTCTGCTGTCATTAGGTCTGCTGTCACTAGGTATATATTCCTATCTCATCACATCAAATGAAACATCAGATGATCCAAACACAGAATGGTGATAGCATAAACCAACTATGCAGGAGTGCACACTGTTCCCAAGGTTTAGAATACAGTGGTAAAAAAGGGCCTAAGTAAAGGCTGGAGGGAAGATGCTGCTTAATAAACAGCAGTTAACAAGAGGCCTGAATCTGAAATATTTATGAGGATAACTTGGGTGACAAGGCAATACCCGATTGCCTCTACAACTGATTTTTGTTGCTGAAAAGTGTTGTGAAAGAGAACAACAACTGTTTTTCTTTCCAATTTAAGAGATGAACAGTCTTTAAATATACACAGACATCCCCACTGGGGATGAAGTTTGCATAAGTAGGCTGATTCAGTGAAGCACAGCTATGCAGAACATATGCAATAAGCACTTCGTTGCCATGTCAGGTTTCCTGTACTCCTATTTTAAATTTAAGTCCCAATAAAAGTGCATGCATGCTAACTGGGTGAAATTCCAAATGTGTACTTTATGAGATTTCACCTACAAAAATTTAGCAGGTCTCTTCATATCATGTGACATGACTTGAGTATTGCTTTGTGGGTACTTCCCATGGAAGGATTATTTTCACTTGGAAAGTCTACAAAAAAACATAACCTAATATTTTTTTCTAATTCCTCTTCCTTCCAAAACAACAATGACAAAGCAACCACCCTTCTTTTCCTACTTTCCCCAAAGAGTGTCCTCAGTATAAGAGCCATGTCAAATAATAATTATTAAAAAATCCCCTCTAAATTTACTAGCTATTAAAATTTTCATACAACCCTGCTTGGAATTCAGCTATCATAAGTGACTTTATTGTCACTTCACAGGTAAGCTCAAAAAAAAATTACTGGGACACATTTCTGAACATTTCCCATCCATGAAGCATTTTACATGGAGCACTCTGACCTCTACCCACATTGTCCATCTCAATTTTCACTCTGTGCAAGGCACCAAGGTGTGAGATGACTGCAAGGAGAATCCACACACCACCTCCAGCTCAGAGCCCAGCATGCTTAAAATATGGTGGTGTGAATTCAGAAATGTTATTCAAATGCAATTTATGCTCTGGGGTTAGAAAGTCAGAACAAGGGTTGACAGCAGCTGAGCAGAGAGCTCAGTGCCTTCACAAACATGGGAGTTCATGCTGTGGCTCTTCAGCTCCCAAAAGTAGAAGTCCTTGTTTCAACAGGTCTCTGCCACCAATGCAAATGGAAAGAATATGCAGAGGCAATCTGTTGTGTGGGCAGCAGAAACAAAGGCAGCTCTCCTGGATTTATTCTCACCCTCATAGCATCCAAAATATTCAAATTACTAAAGAACTATCAGAACTATGTATCATCATTTTCTCTCACTGTTACTAGCAGAGATAAGTAATTTGTTTTGTTACCATTAGCAGGAAGATAGGTGAAAAGCTGGTACTGGCTTCTCTTTCTTTTCCCGTTGCAGACATAGAAGTTGACCTGAACAGGGCTGGTAATTCTCTGATTGCGGAAAGGTGGTATCTCAACCACCAATGAATTCTGCAAAAGCAACAAATCAGAAAGTCAAGGCATGACTAAGGCAGTTGAGCTGTACAATACTATTGAAAAGTTAACTCCAAGAGGGAGGTGCCCAGGCTTACAAGGAGAAACCCTCTGTGGGAAAGGATGTCCATGACAAGGATTCTAGACGTAGGGAAATTATTTTAGCATGGCTCAGATCTTTACAAAATCACTAGCCTTCACTTCTTCCCTTTGGACAGCAAATATGATACTGTATATAGACAAGGCTCTATCCATCCTGCCTGTGTCAAGACTCTGGGACCACAATCAAACTGTGGTCTCTAACCCAGCAGGAAAAAGCACAATGACTTGGCTGGCAGGTCATCCCTGATATATCTGAACCTAACAAAATTTCCTTTGAAAGGCATTAGGGATAGCATTACTCAAATATTTCCATTTTCCACAGTGCAGTATTTTTTTGTATAACAACTCAGGAAGTTTTAAGCATGCTAGCTTCTGTGGATGGGAGATTCACTGTTGCAAGAATATCTAGTGCAACATGAAAAAGGGCTGGAGAATGTGTAGATGAACTTCCACTGTCAGAAACCAAATGCTCCAGCATGGGGCTAAGGAATGACTTAGCTTCTAGAGCATTGGCTTACAGCTATGCACAGTGAATCTGCTATGACCATCAAAACCTCCCTTGGCACTTTTTGGAAGAGTAACAGGGAATGCTCTTCTTAGCATTTGGCCTGAATTCAGCCAAGATCTTTAAATTGTTTGCCTGCAGGTTTGCAAGAATTGCATATTCCTTTAGACGTGGAATAGTGGACATACTTCCCACTTAGAATCATAGCACTTCTCCAGTGTGGGGCTGATCTCCTGTGAGGGGACTCATGTTTCTTCTGCTGAAGATAGAGAAAAGCCAAGGAAAATGATCAGAAATTGCTCTGGGAGCAGCGGAAAGAACTGACCCAGCAAGACAAAAGATGAGCAGATGGAACTGGCCCATCCTGGACAATGAAAAAATATTTTCCAAATGGTCTCTCCTACTTTTGGGAGAGCTTCCAGTGAAGGCTTTTTACTCCATGCTCGCTTTAAAGAAAGATTTCCAGGAGGGGAGGCCTAAGTACTTGTTCTGTTTCAGTGCCAAAGCCTTGGAAATCCCTCTTTAGTAACTGTGCTAGAGAAGGCAATATATGTTTTTCATCTTCATGTTAAAATATTTAAGGCAGACTTACTGGCTTGCACATTTCTTTGTCGGTTTTGGCTTCCATTTCCCACACATGGTGACCATCTAAAAGACAAAAGAAAAAGATATCTAGTTCTGTCCTTTCTTCCTCTCCCAAGCCAAGAAATGAACAACTTTTGCAAAAACAATCTCTTTGAAGGGGCACTGCATATATGAAAAGGAGCTCTCACAATGCACTGCCCAAAATGTTGCTCAACTAAGACACCATCTGGGTAACCTGTGACAGGAGTCTCTTCAGATTGTCTGAAGGGAAGAACCACAATCCAGAATGCATGATAACGTGATAAGGGAGAGCCACTGTGAGTTTGCTCTGCCACTAGCCTGGACAAAATATGAAACTGTTTTACATTACAGTTTGCTGAACTTCAGAAACAATACTGCTACCTATGATGCCTTTTGACCACTATCTATGCGGCAAGTCATATTCAATATTAATATTAAGCAATACAGAACAAAAGGTAGTATTAAGGAAGCTCCTCAGCCATGCAGGATTTAATTTTAATATACTCCTAGTCTGGCTTGTCATAATTCTGCTACTTGCATCAAAAGGCAAGGCCACAGGCTAGGAAATACAGCTTTAGACTTCATTTTGAAGTTGGGTTAGTTCAGCTACAGTGGTCCCACTTCTGGAGCTGCTTTTAGTAGTGTGTTGGGTCCTCCAAATTTACTGAATTTCTGTTTTAAAGCCAACATAGATTTAAGCCACAACTATAACTTTTTCTGGAAACATGTCTTTTGGAAGAAACTGGCTGTATCTGCTCATTTTTCCTGCACATTACTGATGCAGAAATCACTGGACAGTAAGTTATTTCCCTGCATCTTCAAACCTCAATAGGAAAGGAACAAGAAAAATAATACAGAATGTAAGGTTTCCATTCTGCAGGCCTAGAAAGAAATTAAAGGCCATAAGCAGATTGCTGGATAAGCTGGGCAGTGGAGACACATGCAGCTTCAGAAGTCCCACCACTGTCAGATGTCACTGAAACAAAAGGGAAACTGAGACTTTATGTCATCTCTTTTGTACATTTATTGCAGCATTGGGACACACAAATGCAAATACTGGTTATTTTGAACTTCATCACATGGATGCGGGCCTGCCTTAGAAAAACAGAACTCTGAAAGGTAAAAGAGTGAATACACTTTTTCTTTTCTTTTAGCTTTTATGGCCAGGATGGAGGCGACGCATTTAGAACTGCCTGATTTATTACAAATATCTGTAAATAATATTTTTGTGTACAGCTGTCCTACTGTGAAAGGAACGCTGCTGAAGGACTATCCCTGGTGATTGTTTCAATGTCCAAAACCTCCTTCTTTTTAATGCATGGAAAACAGCACAACATGAAGGCTGCAGCACAAATACCACAGTGGATTTGGCAGGTATTTCCATAGGAAAACAATTAGCAGATCTACCCTCAGTGTCTTCCTACACTTTAACTTGTGACTCTGGAAAAGGAATCCCTTTAATTGGTACTGCCACGTTCAGCTGCAGGGACAGAGTGCTTGCAGCCAGACTGTGCTTGAGTCTCCTTAATGATGCCTTTGGAGAGTGCCAGAATTGAAGTAGGCTTCTTGGGAGGACTGGCGATCACTTCACAATTTATCCAACAGATGCTTCCCCTGGGCTGTCAGTAGAAAAAACCTGACCAAAATTCAGCAAGCCAGGACACATCCCCTGTCTGGCAGCAGCCTCCTTCATCTTCAGACCCTGTAGCCCTCCCTCCCTGCCCCTAGTTAATTCAATCAGTTATAAATGCAACACAACACTGACACAATCACATATTTTTTGATGTGTAGGAACTTCTGCTTTGGAAGGGGTTTGCTGGGTTGTTTTTTTTAAAACCTACAGACGTCCAGACTAGTGGTTAACATGTGTTAAATTTGCCTTTGTAAATGGATTACCAGAAGTTCAGGTTTTTTGCTATGTGTAATTTGTGCTTGGCAATACGAATGATCTGATTCAGGTTTCCTGCTGATACCTCAATAAAATTCAATATTACTCCATCTCCAGCTAATCTTTCAATTATTTCATGCACCATTGCCTTTATGCATTTTTGAAATTTTTATGATGACAAAAGGATTTTATTCAGAAGTATTTTAGATGCTGTAATCTAAACTATTAGGAAAATAAAAATCCAGAGCCGCGGCTTGTCTTTGGAAGCTAGAAAGAACAATATGGGTTTTGCTCCAAGAAATTCCCTTGGGAATGTCCAGACCATCAGCAACTGAGGGGAAAGGGAAGAGAGGGAAGAAGTAGGGAATAGACAACTCATTAACAGCTAGTGACATTTCATTTAACAAAAACACAGGGAGGAAAAGTTGTTATGAAGCAAGAGACCAGAAAAAAAAAAGAGAAAGAAAGACAATTCCTCATATTACGTCTGGTGAACCAAGAGGGAAATCTCAACGCCTACGGACTGGGATCAGCTCCAGGAGGGAAACCTTAGACCACTACGTCAACCTTTTACAGTAAACATGTTTTGCAGGTTTAAACAGTTCAGCTGAAAATCAAAAAAAAAAAAAAAAAAAAAAAAAAGGAATAATGGCTTTGGAATGGTTTGTGGGAGCCCTTAGACTCAAGATAGTCTGTCTATGCTGGAGAAAATGGTTTTGCCCCAGTGCCCATCCACCGGGGAGCCTGGCGAGCAGGCGGGATGCCGCCTCCTGTCAGCGTGTGCTGGAGGAGCGAGGGCTGCTCGCCCACAAAAGTTTCCATTGTACGCCTGCCACATCTGCAGCAACGCGCCTGGTCTGGGCCCGAGGCAACTCCCTCCTGGCCGCCAGCCAACCCAAGTACACCAGAGCAATTTATACCTTTCCAAAATGCAAATAATTCAAATTACAGACATAACACAAAGCTGAAGCAGACACATTTCAGGCATTCCCGTTAAAGTTTGCTCTCTGGAATTACCGTACCCAAAGGGGGGGGGGTAAAGGGGGGGGGGGGGGGGGGGAAGATGGAGTCAGGAGAGGAAGGAGAGGAGGAGGCATGAAGGAAAAGGGAGAAAACGGCTTTTCCAAAGGTCTTATTTCATTCCCTTTCATTTCACTATTTACTTTTACCAAGAAATAAAAAGTGTCTTCTCCAAAGCAAATGCCTGGCTTTGTTTTGGCATTTTTAAGATTTATAATGCAGTATTTTGAAGAGAAAGACGGTTCTTTGTATAGCTAAAAAGGTGGGACAAGGTATTATACTGGTTTCTTATGTTTTGTGAGGGTTTTTTTAACCAAATGGAAATAAACCCAAAACATCCATGCACAGAAGGGTAGAGCAGAAGCCCTGCAGAGTCCCTGGTGGAATGCCCTGCTCGCTCACTGCCAGTAGCAACAGCTACTAACCTGAGAGAGCCAAAGCTTCACAGGGGAACCGTGCACGGGCTGGATGAATGACCCACAAATCCCTCCTCCTGCAAAGAGGCAGTGCAGGAGCATGGCAGTGCTGGGAGAAGGAGAAGCTGCTCCCACCCATTCTGCACATGCTGGACACTGTGCTGACAGGTGGCCATCAGCACTACTGCCAGCTGAAGACACCAGGTTTGTCAGGACGCCTGACATTTACAGACCGATCCCTGTTATTTATAGTCATCGCTGCTCCGTGTATGCTTTACCACCATCCACTTCTGCCTTGTTTTCTTCATCGCCGTGACACTCGGAGCACCTGGGATTGCTAATGATGAAAATGCTGCAAACCTATGTGTTAGAGGGGGGTGGATTTTTCAGCTCTGCAAAGCACAACCACCCTGTTTTAACATGGGGTAGCTGAATGGTGAATGGGCCTTTGTAGCCTGCTCTTATCGGCCACTTGCTCCAGCGTTGAAGGAAACTGTGCACAAGCCCAGAAGTAAAAATACTCTAATTCATCAGGGAATTCCCTGCAGTATGAGTCACCAAGCGGCTTCCCCACCACACCCAGCTACAAGATTTCCACATAAAAAGGCACTGTAAAGGTCTCTGTTAACACAGAAGCAGGGCTAAAAAGTAGTTGTGTAAATCTCGCAGCATCAGTTATACACACATAGAGCCTTGCAGACCATGACATACAGATTTTCCTCATGGAAGAGCGACACGAAGAGCTGTAAAGACTTTCCAAAGACATTTTTGTAGCATCTTCCCCTCATCACCGCCCATCCAGAGAGATCCCCTGGGGTTTCTAGGGCTGGATTTACCTTTGTATCCCAGGGAACTGCAAGGACAGTGTCAGGGGTTTGCAAGCTCAAAACAACCAAACCACCAGCATAACTTTCCAAACTGATGGATTGCAGAAAGGAGGAAGAATATGCAAACACAAAAAAACACAAGCTTGGAAACTCAGGAGGGTCTAACATCTGGCAACCACTTAAATCTTGCCTCTATGAAATGGGCATGATGGGAGTGTTTAGATATATTTTAAGTGATTCCACTTTACTACAAGAGGTTAAAACAGTTTATATTCTTTAGTGGACCTGTGTTCACTTGAGATATGAGAAGAATAGACATTATCTAGGATTTCACTGCCTATACACAGGGTACATTTTATATTTTTCCAGTCTGTGCTTCAACAGAGTCTGACTGCACTGGCTGCACTGTAAATCTGTATTTACATTCATATATTCCGAGTAAAATGGTGAAACAAGCCCTACCCTCCCAAAGGAACCCACTACTTGATTAATGTATTGTGAGATTACTCTGAACAGTAATTCCAGTGTTACAGCCCAGATTACTTTAACATGTCCACAACAGGTCGGGCACAGATGCAATGCAGAGTCACTTTGAGGTGCTCTGCAAAGGCTGTCTACTCTCCTGTTTGGACTTGACAACGCATATTTAAATCCACGAGGAATGAAGAATTTGAAAGCTTTCAATTTGCACTGCTACCCTTCTTCCCTGGTGAATACCCTCTTGATACTGAGATGACTGATCTGTGAAGATGTTCAGAAGGAAGAAAGGATGGATTTCTGTGCAAAGATGAGGATGAAGAAACTATGGCTAAGTCTCATCCTTTGGACTTAAGAGTTATCCAGTTCTCTGCAGAGATGACATTGGCTTCCAAGGGAAGTGCAAGTCGGACTGGCAATGAAAGGCGTTAGGACGAAGCTCTGTTGCCTGGAGGACAGCACTCCCCAGGCCAGTCCTGGGCATGACCCACTGGCACCATCTCACCAGCTAGCACTCATGGGTTGGCATGGATATACTAATGCCAGATTTTGCAGGGGCAGAAGTCTTTTGGATCTGGGGATGCCACAAGTCAAGGCACTTTTCTTAGCTGGTCTTACAGGTGTCTTCCTGTGAACAACATTTCCCCAGCTGCACACCAGCAAGTGAAGAGGATTCCACCAAGTGGGTGGGATTCTATGCCTTGCTGACACACTGGTGTACATCTTAAAAGACATTTACAAGGGTCAGGCACTAAGGAAGAACCAACACCAGCCAAGCAGTCTGACATGGGATGTACAGTGAAGATGGGGCAAGAGAGCATTCAGAAATACAGTGTGTGCTAGCAGAGAGTATCTAAATTGTAAGCAGCCAGGACCTTTCTTTTGATCTCCTCAACACCACTTTGCTCTGCTGAAATCTCAGCCTCCTGGGGATCTGTGAGCAGTGAGATGCCTCCTAGTCCCAGAGCCACCTTCAGAGCAGCTCTACCTCCTGCTGCCGCTCCTGCTGGTGCCACGGCCTGCCTACTGCCCAGCATGTTGACCCCGACTGCCTCCCCAGCCACCCTCATCTCCACTCTTTGCTCTTACACTACTTTTGCTATGAGACCACACAGCTGGTCTGATTTTCACTTACTTTATTTTCCTCTTCCATGCCAGGAAGTCTCCTAGCTGTACTTCTGCCATCCTCAGAGCCTACTGTCCTGCTACAGAGACTTACCCACAGCTTTACTACCCATCCCTGGCATGCCTTCTGGCATGCCTGTGTCCATGCACTGCAGGGCTCAGGCATAACTGACCTATTTTTATTTCCACATCAAAGGTGCTGTATTTGCTGGTGTCTCCTCATAAGCACTTTTGCAGCATATGTATTTTGTCCACTCCTTCAGCTATACATTTTTGTAATGTTGAGCTGAGTAGACTTAGGTGTGTCTGCCATCGATATGATACTCTTGAGCTACTTTTTCTCTCTTCTTTACCTTGAATTAACAACAAGAATGCCATGCAGTGACCAGGTATAAAAATCCAGCACAAAATGGACCTTACGGTACTTTGGAATCTGTGCCAGGCACGCACTTCCTCTCTGGCTGCTCAGCTGGGCAAGCCAAAAGCTGAGAAACTCACTTTGCCTTAGCAGTGAGGCTTTTTAGCTGCCTTTCACCACAGTATGTCTAACAGACATTAATTATTCTGAGTTCCAGTGTTCGCAAATGAACTGTAATTTTAGCCCAGGTAATTAAAAGGAGGCACAGTGCTGACAACTGACAGATCAGGGTTCATTTTGAGCCAAAACCATTGGAAAGACCTGCCAGATACTATTTTCAGCAAAATGGAAGCTGGTTGTGCAATTTGTGCTCTCTGGCACCTCCCTCTATTCAAATTATTGTTGGTCTGAGGGTTTTATTTAATAACTTTAAGTAATTCCAGGTCTAAGACACACAACTTCCAACTAAAACTGCAGCTTGACATCCCTGAAAAATCTCTCCAAGGCAGGCAGGTCAAACAAAACACACCCAGCACAGCCACCCACCAGCAGTCATGACAGCACTTCACTCTGGTTTTGATTACATTCACGTCATCTCCTTGTCTTCACAATTTTACTTTCCTCTGGGAAACTCTAGTAGGCTGAACCTGTGACTCTGCAGCTGAAACTGAGTAAAATATTCCTGGTCCATCTTCTTCAGTCTAATCTGTCTCATATTTTCTCAGACTATTGCAGTAACGAACCTCACAGCCAGTTCAAATCAAGTTCCAAATTCTTCTTCCATGAATAATTCTTTTCCTCTACTTCTGTGCTGGATGCCAACACCACCACCTGTACTATAGCTACTTCTAGTTATTTCTCATCTTAAGATGTAAATTTGATCAAAATGCTTTCAAATCATCATCTTTATTTTTTTGAGACACAAACTCTTCAACCGTATGACCACAACTTCCCAACTCCCAGAAACATTTGATGGCAACTCCTTGTGACTTTCTGGCAGATACTTTTGAATAGCATTTTTATTTTTTTCCATCTCATTGTCCCCCTCATGTCCCTTTTCTTGTTTCTCTTGTCCAAGAAGGTCAGGCTCAATCTTAGATGTCCCTCCTCCTATCTTCTGATTTTCTGCCTTCACATCACCATCCTATCAACAAGGCACACATTGGAAACAATTTATTGTTCTACTCCTCTCTTAAATGTCATTGTATTTTCTTCCACACTGAAGGTGTAATCTTACTTCCTTAACAGACCTAAAAGGAACATGCTCCTTGTCCCTCAGCTCTCCCCGCTTTTCCTGTGATACCCATCTGAGACATGAACCAATTCTTAATGATGTCAGGAAAGCAACAGGAGACAAGCTGTTCTTTCCCCAAAAGAAATAGGCATTCCCTCCAAAAACTAAGTACTTCGAAGATATCCCCTTTTATTGGTTTATATAGCAAGGTCTGGCTAGTGGTTGGGCTGCAGGGGTAGAGAAGATTCCAGAAGTTACCCCCATGTCTGACAGAGCCAATTCCTGATGGCTCCAAGACGGACCCTGAGTCAGCCAAACCTGAGCCCATCAGCAAAGCTGGTGGAACCTCTCTGCCAGCATACTTAACAAGGGGAAAAAAACTGCAGCAGCTGTGAGAGAAGAGTGAGAATAAGTAAGAGGAACACCACTGCAGACCCCCACAACAGTGAAGGAGGGGGAGGAGGTGCTCCAGCGGCCAGAACAGAGATTCCCTGTCAGCCTCTGGTGATGACCATGATGAGGCAGCTGTGCCCCTTCACCCATGGAGACAACCACACCAGAGCAGAGATCCACACGCAGCCAACCAGAGGCCACGCTCCTGACAGGAGCTGCAGCCTCTGAAGGGGAACCCAGGCAGAAGCAGGTTTTCTTACAGGAATGATGGCTGCAGGGGACCCATGCTCAAGCAGGCTGTTCCTGAAAGATGGACTCATGAAAGAACCGCATGGAGAAGACTCACGCTGAAGCAGTATATGAAGGACTGTCTGCCATGGGAGGACCCCACACTGGAGCAAGGGAACAGCATGGGACGGAAGGAATGGTAAAGAGGAGTTGTTATTGACTGACCAAAGCCTCCATTCCCTGACCCTCTGTGCCATTCAGGGTGAGGAAACAGAAGTTGAGAATGAAGGAGCGAAGTTGAGCTTGGGAAGGGAGGCAGAGGTAAAGGTGGTTTTCACTTTTACCTTTGTTTTTCACTATCCTACTCTATTTTTAATTGGCAATAAATTATTTTCCCCAAGTGGAGCCCATTTTGCCTGTGACAGTAACTGATATGCAATCTCCCTGTCTTTATTTTGACCCATGAGCTTTTTCATCTTATTTTCTCCCCCGTGTCCTGCCCCTCAAGGAGGCGGAGTGAAAGAGCCACTTGGTGAACACCTGGCAGCCAGCCAAGGTCAACACACTATACTTTTTTCCCCCCATTGTCTTTAGGCACTGATCGCTTCATTAGACTCTCAGCTTTCTTGTAAGGGCTGTGAATTCCTGTGTGTTTGGACAGACAGTCCTACTGGAACAGTAACAGTACAAAGTATTTGAAATCTTGCACTAGTTGTAGAAGTTCAGAGACAAAGCTTTGATTGCACAAATACAGATACAGCTGCTTGAAGACAGTCTAGAAGACATGAAAGAATTAACTTGAAGCATTCAACTGCACTTTCTGTAATAATAAATAATTACAGGATTACTCAGACAAATGACTTTTGAGACCATATGGTTATTCCTTATTTCTTTGTTGTTCACAGTTAAGTATCTGTGATTGATTGATTGATTGATTGATCTCATTCTTCACTGAGAGAGCAAGACCCTGGATGAGACTTGGTGCTGCTGACACCAACTCATGCGTATGGCTGCTGTCCCGCTCTGTCTTCACCATTCCCTAGATTAAACAGCCAGGAAAAACTGAAACGTGCTGACATTTCCTACAAGCTGCATCACTCCTCTGTGCGCGAGAAAGGGTTCCACCATCAAATGACTCCAGCATCTGATGACACAATTTGCCTAAGGATAGCTATTTCTGGGCAGTGGCCAGAAACCCCTTCAGCTATCAATACATCTCTAGGATCTAGGTTCAAGTGACCTTTATATGAACTCCATGCTCCCAAGTTGTATGCCTTTGAAGTTTCCAGTTTATCTAGTTTCCCGAATTTTTAACCTCACTGCGCATGAGTCAGTGTGCAATTGCTCACTGCCAACTGGAACGTGTGTCCTCAACTTGGATAAACAGACAGATAAAGACAAAATTAAGTAGTATCTGTCTATCTGACTAGAGGGGGAAGGGGAGTTTTGCCACTTGCTTATTTATTATGGGAGCTACAGTATATTACCAGCGTGAAACATGACCCCATTTTGGCCAGTTGCCCCCCAAACTGCTACTGGCAATGGAAAGAGCAATGGAAAGATCTCTGAGAATGTAAGATCTTCTACCAAGTGGAGCTCTGCCAAGACTCAGGTCACCCATCTCACCATCACATCACATCACATCAAAACAGACTCCAAACCCTAAGTTCCACAGCGTATCTGAGTCAAACCAAAAAGCCCAAATGTTTCCTCAATGCATCAGTTTCATTCACATGCCACTCAAATGTTTCATCAATATATCAACTTTCCGGAATTTTTTGTAAGTTCTCCTGAAGCTAAAAGCCTGTGTTTGAGTTACCTGCCTTATGACAAGATAAATTCTGCTCAAACAACATATAGGAAACAGAACTGAATTTATAAGACTGACAATTGTACCTTAATGCAGTAACTGATTAATCTTTGCCAGAGACAAGGAAATTTGAGAGGAACAAAAAAGCTGTGAAATGCTGGAGTGGACACTTAAATTCATCCAGTTACCTTCCTTTTCATATCGCATTCCCCTTGTGCAAAAATTCAGCTGTCCGAGCTTGACCACACATCTAAGAGGAGGCAAACTGTTCATCTGCTCTAGTTATAAGTATTACACATCAACATCTTCACGCTCTAAGAGGAAAACCTGTTCAGCAGGGAGGAGGAACAGTTTTGACAGAAAAATCCATTTAACAAAATAAAACCAAGAGCAAAATGAAGAATTTGAAGCAATAAATAAATTTGAAAAGCTTCCTAATTGTTTGAAAACATTCAAAAAGAAAAATCCCGGGAGGAAATATTGCTTACACACTGTTTATTTCTCTGTCTTTCAGGAACTTTGAGTGTCAAAGGCTTTGGGCACAATAGCTGAGGATATTATGCAATTAGGTTACTGAAGTGTGTAGGTCCCAGGATTACTGTTGAAGTCTGAGTAATTAACAACTCGTTCAAAATCACTGAAGTCTGTAAGTCTGGAGTTACGCAGATATACAGCATTACAAATTGTGAACTCTACAAATGTCCATCAAAGAGAGTGATGCATCTTCAGGGAGGGGCATTTATTACAGGGAAGCTTAGACACAGCCTTTGACCAGGACAAAATGGCCCTCAACATTAACAGGCCAGAGCAAGTACCAAAGTCATGTTATTTGAGAAACCAATCCCATAGTGAAGTTGGGTGCTACATTTCTGCCTTTTCGCTCTTTAAAATCCTCACCTTGAGCTCTCGTAACTGAGCACAAAAGCAAAGAAATGGATTTGGAGCTCTGACTTAACTAGTGGCAACGCAACCCAATGATAATTAATAACAGTACACCAAATGACCATTTCTGCCCATAGATCAAAAATTGATTATAAAGATTTTGTCAGTTTAACCTGATCTCTTAGGTATGTCTAGACTTGGCCAAATCCGTGAAGTCTGGAAATACTTGAGCTGGTTCCAGTGTTAAAAGCTGCAGGAGCAATTTCTGAGCAAGGAGGGATTTTCAGGGTTGATTAACTCTTTCAGATTTCAAGACTTTTTCTAATACCCAGAATACTCTTTCTATCCCAAAACATCCTACCGCATGCCAGGAACTACAAGCCATAACTTACCTGTAACACAGCATACCCATAATTTTCCTGTGCTCTGTTCCTTGGGATCCTAGGTTTGTGTCTCATAACTGAGCTTTCACTCATCATTTACAGGATACATTTTGTGAACCAAGGGAAGAAAAGCAGGATTTTTTCATTGCAGTGATCACTTTTATAGACCACTAATCATAATCTGATATACTAAGAGCCAGCACTCTGGTCATTTTGGCTAGTTAGGCTTTTGTGCTGCTTGTGTTCAGTAACTCACATTACATTTAAAAAACTAGCTTTGAAAACAGAGGGTTTGCAGAAAGCGTTACCAAAAAAAGGTAGCTGATAGATATACAATCCCTAAAACACACTTTCCAAGCATCTCTGCATTTTCTGAACTTCCCTCAAGATTTTTGTTGCCCAGTACATTTATAATCTACAAATGACATAAAAAGTTTTAAAATTTTGAGTAACTGAATCAGTCTTTTGTTACAATTCCGGATCATAATCCATGCAGATGCAGGTGTTAACAGAAGCATTTTCTCACTCCTTGCCAAACAATTCCTGCCATAGCTAACAAATACCAACTTCACCACTTTTGTAACTAAAACGCACACCTTGCTGCCACAGCAAACCCCAGCCAACAGACGTCAAGGGCCCCTGCCAATAAGGAGTTGCAGACTTTTCAGTATTTTACAAAGTAAAAAATCTTCTGGTGAAAAACAGACAGGTGTTGGCTGTCCTCAACATGGCACCCAACAAGCCTGACATGCACAAGACACTTTTGAACCTCAGGAAGAGTAATGCATGATTACAGAGATAGAAAGTGAAAGGAGATAAGAAAAAAAGTTATTAGTGTAATTTTTAAGAAACAAAATCATTGTGGGACTCCCCAGTCTAAGGAAATTCTGAATTCAAAAGAGTGAACCTCTCAAAGTACATTTAACATTCACATTTTCACTACTGCTAGGTTTCTTCGATGGTCATTTTATACCATTGATCATCACTGGAAAATATGGTGTGATGTACAAGCAACAGAATATTGCCTGAAATCTGGTAAAATAAGGCCTCACATCAACATGTAAGAACTTTTTTACAGTACTGTAGAATCTTGAGAAAATTTTAGTCCACTTCTGAACAGTCATTATTTATCCAAAGGAGTGCCTTCTGCCTGACCTCACCATGAGGCATTCTCCTTCCAGAGAAGGTCCTCACAGCGCTTCTCCTGTGGTCCTTTCAGTGTGCCGTACCTTCACCCCCTGGATACCTCATTTTCCCTGTGTGAGACACAGAGTCACAGGGATGCAAAGTTTGTTTTGCTCTGTTTCATATGCTTCTTGGCTGAACAGCAGCTAGTAAGGGGTTAAGCTGAAAGCAGGAAGCCACTGCTGCCCCAGCAGAAAGATTGATTTGATCATTCTTCAGGGATTCCCTCTTGTATGAGTCACTGCTCAGACTGACTCCCCCACCAAAGGAGGCCAGGATAATGCCATTCCTCCAGAGACTACAACAGCTGAGGGCTAGCCCCGAAGACTGAAAGCCTGGGACTTATGCTTGGAAAAACATTCAGCAGACCACAATGCACTCAGCACATTTGGAGAAAGCTGGGGAAATAAAAAGCAAACAAAAAGTGTTCTCAAACTCCTTGCATTATCCAATTAAATATGCAGACTAGGAGGAATTAGACAAGCTCCAGGAGACTGCTTCCCGGCTTGGGGACTCTGCCTGAGTAAGGACTGAAGACATGAGTTGACACAGTACAATATTTAAATTTTATATAAAAGATATATTCTCTTTACAAGCACAATGATCTATTACTTTGATCTATTACTCTGTAATAGCTGTGTTTGGCTGCTACCTACTAGGAACGTGATTAGCATTCCAAATTCAAAAACAAAAGTGGTAACAGCAGCAAAACTAATGAATGTCTCCAGCTAATCACAGAAGTTCATAACCAGCTCTCTAAGAGAAAGAGAAACTATGCTGGTGTTCCTTCTCTTGACCTACTTTCACTGACGTTCAAGAGCTGAAAGGGAAAGAAACACCCTGTGTTGATTTACAGAAGTGAAGGCTGCTAATGCTTGTTCATTTGACATTAAATACAGTGACTGTTCAAAAACCCAGCCAGAGCAGCCTGCCACTAAGGCAATGATACACTGCTCTTGTTTGCTTCTGATGCATCGAGCTGTGTGAGGCAGCACAGCACACAAACCACGGAAGCCTTAAAAATTGCTCATCCAAGATCAGCCAGCAGCTTTGCTTTTTGTGTGTCACTACTGACACAATCATTGCAGCTCCTGGAGATGCTACACTCTGACTCTTAAGGGCTCAGCCCCTGCAGGCTACACTGCCCTGCAACTGCAACAAACCTACAGTGAGACTACTAAAACCAGGCAAGACCTTAAATTCTGTAATTGAAAACTATACAGTGAATATCCTGCTTTTCATGTACCTAATGCAGCATAGGAATACAGGAGTAGGGAGACAGTATTCAGATGCACACTGTGGTACCTGCTGTGGGCAAAAAGCATCACCATCACAATCCTTTGGAACGCAACACTTAAAATTTTCCAACTCAAAAAAGGAAGAGGAAAGGAAATAAGCATTAACGAAGGCATCCTTTAATGTGGTTTCCTTCTTGCAATGAGACAGAGCGAGGACTCCTGACATGTCACACTAACCCAGTTCTGTGCAGCAATATAAGTTTAAATATAAATAAAGTAGATGCCAACTTTCTTCCCTCCCCCAAGGGAACACAGAGAGTAGATTTCAGTTTTTTTAAATTGCAATACCACCTTTTTTCCTTTCTTTTTTAACTTTCTTAAGAAACAAAAAGGGTGCTTCTGCTGATGTCACAGCCATGTCTCCACTGTGTGTGCTGCAGTGGTTGGGGTTTACAGGAATGTGCCAACTGGCTCTCCCCAAGAAGCCAGGGCACTACCTCTGCCCACGTGCTTCTGGCAACTTAAACCTTATCAATCCAGGACTCTGTTGGGGAATTTCAGAGGAGTCTTCTGCTATTGTCCTGAGCTTGCTGAGCCCAAAAACTTGGGTGTCTTTGCCTCCAGAGCCTCCCCTGCTCTCCCTGCCACTCTGCCCCAAAGCCTGAGTTCCTCTGGTGCCGGTAGGGGCTGTGGGCAGGAGAACAGCGTGGGAACCCCGGGGACATAAGCAGTTAAACAGGCACAGTGTCAAAGGCGGTGCAGGCGGCCTGAGGAGTGCCCAAGACTGTTTTAAGTTCGGGGTGGGGGTGGGGGGGTTCAGTCGGCAGCTGAGGAATTCATAGCGTGTGCCAGCGCTAGGGAAACCCTTTCCAAAACAAGACTCAAAACTATCCTTAACAGTCTCGTTTCAGAGCCTGACTTTGACTCCCAGCTCCACTCCCACTGCCTATTCTCGAAGGGGGCATTCACACACATCACTGTCCCCCTGTGATCCACTGCTCCTGCAGGCACATCCTGCCCCAGCCCCAGCTTCCACTCCACGCCATTTTCCCTGCTTCGGCCTGGCCTGTGACTCTTCTCCAGCAGAACCAGTCGCACTACCACAGCACCACAGGAGCAGTGCTGGGTTAGGGGGAAGTTGTGTTCAGTCCTTCCCTCAGCTCTCAAGGTAAACCTGTCTTTCAAATGAATATGTGTGCTCCAAGTCCTGCTCAGCCAGTGCCTTGTAAAAGTCATAGGAGACACAGGTGCATGCACACCACTGGCAGCACAAATTACAGAAATGTTTAAGAAGATGCACTGTACTGCAGGCTTTAGGGGGACACGGCACCAGAGATTTTGAACCCCCTCTCATAGGTTGTGCCTGCTACACTCATGACTAGAAAGTAAATAAACAATAAACAAATGCCAAAGATTGACTTTCAATGTCTCTATTGTCTACCTGTAACTATGGCTGCCACAGTGTGAAACCTCAGCACTAGGCACGGCTCAGATCCTTTCCACAGCTTTGCCCAGTGAGATGGAAAACATATTACATACAGGAGAAAATGTCTATGCTTTCATCATTTGACACAGATGGGGTGGGGGGGAAGGCAGACTGGAGTCTACATTGAAAAGACATACCTGGCGCTTTCTCCACAAAGATGACTTTGGAGTCTTGCAGAAAGTTATGACCAGTCAGTACCATTTTTTTCCCTCCAGTAACAGGAAAGCTGTCGGTACTTTGCTTCTCCACCAGAGGCAGTTCTTGGGCAGATCTCTGAGCTGGAGAGTTATAAAGAAGATTTTTTAAAAAAAAAAAAGGCAACCACAAACACACAAAAAAGTAAAAACTACATTAGTACCTTAATGCTTACCCTCATGAGATAAGCTGAGTTTGATACAGAAACAAAGAAAGGTCACAAGGTTTACAGGAAACACGGTTCATTTTCAAGTGCTTTGATTGTAATCAATAGTGTTAAGCAGCAGTACAGTGTCAAAAGACCAAGTGTTTTAAAACTCAGCTAGATATGTACTATATCAGAAAGTGTATTTTTATGGAAACTCATTTTTTCTAAATCATTTTCTCTCACTCTATCTCTAGCATATATGCTGTGTATTCTCAAGGCACACGTGACAAGGTGATCATGTGTGTCCAAAATTTGTTTCAGTCAGTATACACCCTACTGTCAATTCTGCAAACTGTCTCACAGCAGCAGCAGCAGCAGTCATGGCCTCACAGCAGCAGCAGCAGCAGCAGCTCACACTTCAGAGAGTGTATTTCCAAAGGAACCTGAGTGCCAAAGCACACATGGACCCATGTAAACTGAACCTGGCATTCTTGTGGCACAGATTTTCTCCCACCCCAACTGGGATATGAAGAGAATGCTGCCTCAATGGACGACGTGGCTCTTTATCCAGACTATATGGTTCCTTCTGGACTCACATGCACTAAAAAACGTATGAAGTTTTTGGCACCAGCTTGTTCCACATTTTGCACTTATTTTTTCTCCCATTTTCTGCTTCTTTCAGAAGGCACGTGCATGCTTTTGCTCATTACACACTCAAAGCTGCAGTTCCCTGACACAAATCCAATCAGCTTCACATTTAGTAGCTCCCTGAGCTTGGCACCTTTACACAGACCAGTTCAGGATAGATTCAAATTGTGCCTTATTCTGCTATGTAGCATCTGTAAGCTCTCATAAACTTCAATCTCAGGATGAAATCATGACTCCTCACATTTTTTTCTTTGCCCTCTAGCATGAATGGAGCTAGGGATGGTCAGGCCTTCCTCTCCATTCCCTCTGCTAGAGCTCACCCCCCATATACCTGCCAGATGTTAAATATCCTCCCTTTTCTGTCATCATCAGAAAGATCCACTTTGTGGATGGAATTCAACAAAACCTTAAAAAATTGTTTCCGTCCATCCAGCCCATCAAATTAGCACTGGGACTTCGACTGAAATTCAGCTTCCACCACTTATGCTGGAGTGCTAAAGCTACACAAAGCAGATCGGTTTTGTTTTGTATGGAGGAGGCTGATAAGGCTTACAGAGCAAAAATGATATAGGTATCTTTGAAGGGTGCCCCAGTGTATCTGATAAAATACAGTCTGTTGATTTAAACAGCCCCCAGTGCAGAAACCTGGTTTCTGGAGGTTTTCTGAAGCTGCAGGCAGCTTGTGCCAGCATGTCAGCTCTAGTATATTGCTATCTCCTTATCAAAGGGGCTGAGGTTTTGTTTGCTGGTTTTTGCTTTATGATGGGGAGACAGAGTGAATAGGACACAAGAGATGATTTCCAAAACTTCTACAGCGGTCACCTTTATGACAAGGAGTCACCAAAACAAAAGGCTCTGTCACTCCCAGGTCTACTCTAGTTTAACTGCTCTTTACTTGTAAGTATGTATTTTTCAACAGCACTCAATGCACAAAGCCACACATTTTTTACTAAGACAGAAGTATTCTGTTCCCAATATAAACCACATGCTTTTGGAAAGCAGATTAAAGCTCACTAACTAGACAGGTACAGCCAAACCAATGTAGGCCATGTTGGCGTGGACAAAGACTGCATATGGGGTGGAAGTGTTAAAAACTTTTCAAAAGGTGTGTGGACATGGCAGTGCTGAGTTAACCACAGACTCAATGATCTTAGATGTCTTATTCAACCTTACTGATCAAAAGATTTTCTGATAGTACCCAGCAAGAGGAGAATGTTTGTTGCTACTTACAGCACTCAATGGGATTGGAAGCTACTTGCAAGGAGAGGGTCCTGCCATTGGCTTGTGGGATATGAACCCTGAAGACCAGACGCACACGTGTGTTCTTCCGACCGATGTCTGTCTCTCCCTTGCGCAGCTCAATGTCAGAGTTTCGGAGCTTTAATATCCCAGCACAGTCGATGCTATCAGAAAGGAAACACAAGGCAATTCAATTCACTTCAAGAAGACTTCAGGAAGACAAATGTGGGCAGTATCTTCCCTCTGTCCTGCACGCTCTTCTTAAAAACCTGCATCAGGCACAACCCAATGACCAGGCTGAACGCAGCAGACTTTCTTTAGTACTTGCACTCACAAGCAGCTGAGCTGGGGCTATCTGTAGCAGCAGATAGTGGCTGCTGTTAAGAATACAAATTTAAGATGTTACCTCAGCTCCCAGAGGAAGAAAATCTAAAAGATCCTTCCTCCCCAACACATCCTGTAAGGATTGTACTTAAAGATTACCGAAGCCCAAAGAAACTGCTAGACTAGAGAAATCAATGGGATGTGACAGCAGTGCAGAAATTGTTACTAACCTAGAACACCAGGCTACTAACAATTTTACTTGTTACAGCTAATTTGGAGGAAAATCTGACATGATCTTTAATCTAGGGCAAAGTCTTGAAAATGATTATTAATAAGCACAGGTCTCCCCAAGGTCAGTTCAACTGTCAATTTGTTTGTATTTCAATGAGTTGGAAATACTTCCAAGCTGAGTGCTGAGCTGAAGCTCTGCATGAAAAAAAAGTAAATTCAAAGTCCTCCCTCCACATTAGGGAAAAACGTGCTTTTCATCAGATACAAACACTGCCATTTCTAACCTCACTCTCATTTTTTTAAACTTTGGTTTTCTCCTGGATAATTTACAAGTCAGGATTTTTGTCAAAGAATATTTCGACAGAAGAAGTTCCCAGAACAAAAGACATATAAACATACGCACTTGAAAACCCACTGCAAAAATACCTCTGCCTTGGCCATGACTACAAAGCCTACATGGCAAGTTCTTCTGGATACTGGTCTCTGGCATTTTATTACATTGAATATTCACAGTTAATTTTATTTTGTATTCAAAGAGTTTAATTCCCCCTGCAGACCTTTGAAGCTCTGTTCTGAAGCAAACTGCAAACAAGCACTATAGCAGCATGGTTTTGATCCGCATTTATTCTAAAGTATGGATTTCAAAATTAAAAATGTCCTTGCTGATATGATCAAAGAAACTAATGAAAGTAATAAAGCTTCTCAACAATGCATATTAGCAGGTGAAGCTGTAAGAATTACAGAGTATTTGTACCCATGTCAAAATTCTATGCAAAGATGTGTAAGATATGGAAGAAACTGTATTTCTCAATATTGTCTCTCCTATAGCAACACTTGTAAATTAAACAGAGTAATTAATGACATACAATTCATTCCCAAAGTTCAGAGGAGAAAAAGTACTTAAATTCAAGCTTGTAAAGTCATGGACATTAAATCAGAAGTCAATAGGAACAGATAAAAGTGCAAAAGTTTAAATGTACAGATGAGCTCTGGTGTTTCACTGAATCAAGGCCTGAACACACAAAGTGTGAGGAAAGTCCTTGGCTCCAAATTTCAATTCATTGCTAGTGCTACATGAAGTTTCAGACTACTGACACGTAAGGCTTATATATGCCAAAGCATTATTTGTGATTCTTGAGTGAGCTGTGCTACAGTCTCACACACACACCACAAAAATATTCAGCTTGGCTCCTAAACTGTGTAACTTACCTTTATTTTAGGAACAAAGATGAATGAAATGGTCATAATGTCCCTAGATGGCCAAAAATTTGATTCAAACTGGATGAATAAAGGGCCAGATAAATACTGTGTGGGTACAAATTGGTGAAATTTCCTTAATCCCAATGTAGGGATCCACCGCAACATAGCTCCACCAGTTTACAGTGGCAGCAAACAGAGCCAATATTTTTGCAGGCTTGTCATGACTTTTAACACAATGCACTGAGAGAGGTCCTCAGGTCTTGAGTGATCACTCTAAGCCCAGCTGGCAGTGCAGATAAGCATATTCTGGCTCTTCTATTTACATGAGGCACTCCAGGGCATGTTGTACATGACACTGCAAACCAGCTTCTAATAACCACTATGTGCAGAAGGACTTCAGGTGTCTGATACCATTTCCCACTTCGTTAAGGCATGTAAAACTGTATGAATAAAAAGGGAGTGAAATTGTAATTTTCCCATGGTGTGTGATTTGGTGGTGGTCAGGATTTCTTGCTTGCTTTCTGTCTTCCTATATATACACACAGAGGTGCATGCATCTGTATATAAATATGAATACATTTATATTTATACACACGCCCCCCCCCCCAAGAGCTGGACTTGCACGCAAGCACACAAATTCCTCCCAAGGCAGACACCTCAGATAAGGGTTAGGTTGATTTGAGGGAGGGGGACAGAGAAGGACAGGATTAAATAATGTGGGAGGTCTCATGTATGTCACTTACACAGAAGGCTATTTTACCCTCCATATACCATCCTGTAACGACGTTTATGGATGTTTAATGGGCCTACAGGGCACTTAATTATCACTCAGATAACTCAGAGATCCTAAGACATCCATGCCTGCTCTTCTGCATAGCACTAAACTTAGCCCAGTTTAACAACTCAATCTGTAAACTTCATCCACTTTCAATAAAGGTTCTCAGAGGTAACTCTTCTTAGTTCTAGAAGATCTGCTTCTAACCAAGTACCATGAAAAATGCTGAGTTTTATTATGTGATAAATGAGTGGTTTAATTTGTCTCAGAAAAACCACGAGGGTACTTGGAAATGCTCTCTAAGAGTTTCCTTTGACATCTAAAGATAAATTTTAATCAGCTCTGTTCCTTGTGCTAGTGCGTACAGGACCAACAGGTGTCATATTTAGAAACTAAATGCAGGAGCTGAGGTAGGAGATATTTACAGCTCAGTAACCGAGATACTTATTTTAAATGGCAAATAAGCACATTGGCTGAAACTCTAGAATGAAAGCAAATCAGTTGTCATAAATATTTGTGAAGTTCATCTTGCTGTTAAGCTGATTGGGGCAATTTGTCTCAGCAAAGTTGGGAAAACCTGCAATTGCAGAGAAAAATTTAGGGGGGAAAAAAAATAGGGTAAGAAAAATTGTGTACCAAGAAAAAGAAACAAACACCAGAGAAATTGAGGTGACCAAGAGGAAACTGCTAGGAGTCAGATCTGGTGCTCTTACATTGCTCTCATGTTGTTCTCTGGAAGAAGTGGAATTTCCAGGACTTTGGTGTTGGAAAGTATCGTTTCGTGGCTGGTGGTGGACACAGTCTTGCCGGTGATCCGGTGAACCTGGTAGAAGGCATGGGGTCGCAGCAGGCGGTCGTCTGCAGTCCCAATGAACAGCTGCAGCGTGAGCGGCTCGCTTTCTAAGTAACCATGGAGCTGGCAAGAGAACAGAAAACGCCCACTGAGCACCAAGCACATAAACTGCTAGGAATCAATTAAATTTTTATAAGCGGGAGAGCCTAATTCAAGGAGAGAACTTGTGACAGGTGCTATGTGTTAAGTTCCCCCCTTCCATTTTTCCTGTAATGTAATATTGGTACAATAAAAAGGTGCACTCACAAAATGTCTCATTATCCTAAAGGACCTGAGGCACTTTAGATAGGCTGAGCTTCTGAGCACTCCTGCTATATCCACAGAAAACTTTGCATAAATTCTGCTGCAGTGTTCAGCAAAAAACCACAATGAACTCTGTGTTCTCTCACAGTATTGAGGGAGGCAAACCGACAGAGTTTGCAAGTGGAAAGGACACAGCTCATCCGTCCCCATGCTTCCTGGGACACCCCTCATGCAGCAGCACCCTGCTGCTTGTGACCCGTCCCCTCATTAGCTGATTTTTATGCTGGTAAATACCTCCTGGGACAGCATGGAGACAGATCACATATACATGATTAGTAGCTCACCACGTGTGTCAAATTCTTGTTATAATCGCACAAAAATCTCATTGAAGCTCTTGGGCCTGGCTTGAACCTCATCCACGTTACAGTGACTCCTCTGATGACAACAATAGTTATTTCTGCCACAGGCTGTGGAGGAAGCAGAGCCTGACCTCATCCGCACCATCTTCTGTAGAAGCTACTCAGGGTTCCCACTGCTGTGGAGTCCCCAGACAAAGTCCCACCTGACATTAGGAAATGAGTCTCACAAAAAGTTATCTTGCAGGGGTTAGTGGTGAAGTCTTGTTGCAAGGGAAGGGAGGATGCAGCAACTACAGGAGAGAGGAATGCTGGGAAGGTGCCCTGTCCCAGGAGATGCCCCACCCTAGAGCAAACCGGCTCACTTTGTTGTAGATTTAGGTTCCTCTGTGAATGGTTCAGGTGGTTTTGGACATGAGTTATTCACCATCACTGAGTATGACAGATCAAAATTTATCAATTTGGTGAGGAGCAACACTAGTTTTATGGTGCACGCAGGTTCAAAGCTAAATAAAGCTGAAAGCAAGTAGTGAAATTTATACATCAAATGCTGCTTATATTTGGGTTTTTTTCTGTTTTCACCCTCCTGAAATCTTACAAAGCGATTTCATGTTATCTCTTTAGGGTATTTTGCTGTCTGATAGCAGGAATGCTATTGAAAACAAGGATCTTGAGTAATTTTTACTCCTTGAGCCTTGCTAAATTCTGGTGGGTGCTAACAGGCCCAAAGCCCTCCCCCCATTATCAAACATGCTGAATGGCAAGAGCAATTCATAGTGGCAAAGTTTCAGGTACCACAGTGACCAATGCATGAGCAAGGAAGGTCAATGAGCCTAGATACATTTTCCACCACTAATCGGGCATACCGTAAATTTTTCACCCCACGCTTTGGTCAGAAAAGCCAAGAGGAGAACAGAAGCATTTTAGTTTGTTTGATTCGGTGTGGCAATTTTTATATCCTTACCTAAGGCATGTGGATGTTGGAAGGATGCAGGGATAGGAGAAGGACAAGGCTCATTTCTAGTACTACAGTATTGTATCAGCCCTGCATTCCTGAAACACTATACAAAGGCAGCTCAGAGCCAGGGGGTTTGTGACATGATATGATATGATATGATATGATATGATATGATATGATGATACGGTACAATATGATATAACATGATATGGGAGTTCCGTACCAGCACTGTCAAACTTAAAACACATTAGTGGCAGTTTGAAAATCTGCACTATCAGCAAAACGATGGAGAGAGAAAAGCAGAGCCCTGCCTGTACACTGCCTTTAGCAGGGTGCCATGGGCTACGAACCTCCCTCCAGCTCCACACAGAACACCCACTCCTGTGGCCCCAAACACACACATCAGCACTGTGCTGCAATAAGAGCGACTTCTGGCTTTCTCCCCCAGAGACAGACATACAGCTTGAACTGCAGGTTGGTGGTCACAAGTGTGCTCCTGCTACAGCCAGTGGCCACGGGGAAGCCACTGTCCTACTCATCACCACTCGGTCCTCCCACATGACAGCCCTGGCTGATCATTAATTCCAATGGTGTGTGTGAGCAGGGCTAACGGAGTGACCTGGATTTGTCCCAGGCTGATCTTCCCCGCCTCACCATTTCCAGAGACTCAGCAGCAAAGCTTAGGTAACGGAGGAGACACAAGGTATCCTGGGGTATTTTTGGTCAAGACCAGCACGTGGGTTTGCATGGGGAAAAGTAAGACAGTGTGACATGCCAAGCAAATAAATTTCTATGCATTGCCAGCGGTCACTTCTCCAAGTCGTCATGGAGGATGCTTTTTATGGAGAGTGTAAAATTAAAACAAACACATATTGAATTACAAGGCTGCTTAAAATGTAAAAATAGACTAGCGAGTAACTCAAATCTCAATTCAGCAAAAGCAAAATCGCACACCAAGGTACCCATATGCTTTACTGAATACGGGCAAAGAGGACCAAAAATGTTGGTCTTATATTGGGTTCTGCTATTTCAGGCTTTATCTTTAAATCTGAACTTGGCTGCTGCCATTCTTTGTAACCTACTGCTGAGCCTCAGCTTGTGCTTTTCCCACAGGTTTCCTACCAAGAGGCAATCAAACACCCATAGCCCTCAGCTTTGCACACCTGCCTTCCCCTGAAAAGTGTTCACATGCTGGAAAATAAATAATAAGATCTCAGATGCATGTTTTGCATTGTTTTTTAGGGTTTGTAATCTTCAAGATAAATTTATGTTTGCTTTTTTTTAAAGGCCCTGTCCTAGAGCCATATCCATACTTAGCTTTGGACCCATTACCCAAGTTACTTACTCCCTGACTTAGTGGCAGAAACATCCAGAACGACTCATATAATCACTATATGCTTGATTTTGCTGCCCTCAAAATAAGAAAACCTCACACTCATGGTCACTGTAAGTTTTATGTCATATTATGTCTTAGGAGGCATCTGATCTCTAATCTGTATTTCCCTTTGAGCGTTACCCATTGCATCACATTATTTACTTTTATATTATGTCACATAATCATGTATGCCAACAGAAGCAATAAGAGAAAGCGATGCAAGGATTAACATTTAAAGGGGCACATACTGTGAATGACTTAATTTAGGTTATGAACCTAGTGCACGATTTCCGTGACAGACAGTGTTGAGCCTGGGGAGTTTTCAGCACGCTGCAGATGTCTGGAGAACGGGCAAGATCCTGCTTACTATCAGCTGGGTGCAATAAGATTATTCCATAGTTCTCTCAAAACATGGGAGAATGATATTACTATCACATGTTCAACAGTGAGGAGCAGTATCAGTAAAGGCAGAATTGTGATGCTTTAGGCTGTTAGATGTGCCAGCAGCCAAAGGGAATATTGAACAAGATCAATGTAAAATGGGATGGGAAAAAAGGGTGACTGAGCATTTTTCTTGGTGAGGAAAGATCTCGCATGTTCATATCCATGCATATTTTCCATGTATCCTTTGGGGTACTGTACTAGGTAGAAGAGCGATTAAGTTTCCTGGCCTGTAACATGGGATGCATGCGTCAGACACTCTATTTTTATCTTTTTCTGTGTGTAACACAGTCCAAAGCTCTTAATAACTCAGCAGCTGAGTACGAGTGACAAAGGTGCTCTCAGCTACGGCATACATAATAAAGGATGTGTCTTTCCTACCAAGCATGCTTTGCTTGGCAATACATAGATCCAAGTGGAAAGAGGTGTACTTTCCCCTGCTGTGAAGACTGTAAAAAGAATTAGCTGCAAAAGAGGACCAGGAGCACAATGTTTCTAAATGAGTTTCCCTTCCTAAATAAAGACAGTGATACAGCAGTCACCTGGTTTGGTACAAAGGAAAGATGCAGGAAAAACTTAAGTATGCAGCTAAGAACTGTGTGGCCAAGTGTGTTTGGTTTTGAAATGAAAGTAGGTCATATTCTCTTGTTCTGACCAGCACGGACTACTCCGCTCTTTTCCTCTTTGAGCAATACTGTTAAAAATACTTGAACTCATCTCAAATGATATTTTCATTTTTATTGTCTGAAGCTGCTAAGATCAAAATCAGACTTAATTGCAGGTCTATTATACACTCCTCTAATTCTATCAAAAGCAATGCCGTCACTGGTAATTAACACCAGAACAGGACCGATCACAGCTAAGCTCTTCGTCAACTTACACTGTCTTATGCAAGAGCGAGGGAAAAGGCTGCACCGGCTGAGCCATCGCATCAGGCCTTCCCTGGGATTCCTGTACCTCTCCATCATGGCGTTCCCAGCACCATCTCCCAGCAATGTCACGATTCTCATCAGTAGACTGCTGCTCATCTCAGTGCAGGGTGATAAAGAAAATGCCATCTTTTCCCCGAGGAGATGCACTTGTGTGCTGCAGCTGATGTTTTCAGGTGTCTGGGTGCCATGGCACTGAAAACCAGGAATCTTCCTCCAGTGGCCAGCAAGTGTGAGGGAAACAGGGCTGTCACCCCTCACAGCCATGAGCCGACTGCAAGGTACTATCTGATTCAGTCCTAGAGCTATGACGACCTCAGGTTTATCACAGACGTGAGCATACTGAGGCTGCCTGGATTCCAAAGGTGTGCCTGGGACACGTCTATTAAATCTTCCAACTGGAATCGAACTGACTTGGAAAACGATAAGCAGAGGGAGATGATGTGTTTTGAACATAAGCACTAGGAAAAAAAAGCAAAACCTTCCCAAACCCTGCTACAGTTACTAAACTTTGAGGAAATTTTGCAAACATCACATCCAATAACTCAAACGCTATTTCAGTTTCAGTGGTTATTCTACAGTCTGTGAGGAAAACTTCTATTATTTAAGCCGTGGCATTTATTTTAAGAATTGCAGTTAAAATATTCTGCACATTCCCTTTCCAAGTGCTTTATGCTTTTGGCATGCCCAAGCATCTGTTGAAATGCTCAGAAAGCTACCTGTCATAACAAGGAGCCCTCTGTCTGGAGAGGCTCTGGGAGGCCACCAAAAGAATGGTCCTGTTCTCACGGGACACACCAGCTGGGTACACCCTCTGCACCACCCATGACATCAGTCAGGAAGAAAGGGAGCTGTACTATGTAAGAGCTTTCAGGTGTACTTACGGGGAGTTTGAGGAAAGAACTGCAAAAACCCTACAGTGGTGCATTCCTCCAGATCCGGACTCTTCTGCAAGTATATTAAGTGAACACTGGGGTGTAATTTAGGGCTTAGCCTGTCCCAATGCATTAAAGGCTGAGCTCCCACTAATAACAAGGCAGGGCATGACCAGGGACATAGTATTTACTCTCAAAACTAGTCAGTAGCTTATGTTTGAGACTCTTGAGGCCCAGAAGGGCTGCCTCCTTAATGATAATGATGGGCCAAAAAATGCCACAGGGAACATCCGTATCATCAATACCTCTTGTGTGTGTGCCTGGTTTTGTATGTTTGGTCTATAAAGACAACAAGTAAATACACCCATTTATGCCTCTAAAAATATTCAGAACAATAACTATGTTTTCTTATCTGACTGTGTAACTGATGGCCATGCTGCTTGCAGCAGGTACCACAGTGCTTATGCTCAGCAAAGCCTTACACATCCATCTGTCCCATTTTTCTTCCCAAAGCTGTTCAAGGAATACCCCACTCAGTCTGGTGAGAATCACTGGGGAGACTAACAACTCAGTGTGGTGTAAGGGCTCTTCTTTCCCTTTTATTCCCATCAATGTTTTGGAAAGTAATTGAAATGCTTTCAAAAAAGGTCAAACAGAATAAATTCTATAAAATAGTGACATTTTTAAGTCAAGACAAGTGCTGCTTGTCTCTTTAAGCTAGAGCTTCGGAGCTACATACCAAATAGCTTTATTGCTCACCTTCTCAAGCAGCAAGTATTTTTTTTTTTTTGGCAGGAACTGCACATAATGAACGATAGAATGAAACACATTGTCATGTTTTAAAAGTGTGCCTAATATACAGCCTCAATAAAATACCATTAGTGAGTGCTCAGTGTCCTGATTTTATAAAACCAAATCAAAGATCATGCTGTTTAAACTACAAGGAAAGTGCACAAACATTTTGGGTATTGATTTCAGCTGTTAGCACTGAGCATGCATAAAAATAGTGTCCTCAATCTGATTTTCAAGAAAAAGAATTTACTTTCAGCTCCCAAGTAGAAGCACTAGAAGACGTAAGCCACTGCATCATGGGTTTGAACGGCAGGAGGGAAAAGCTGATCTTGCGGGCAGTGACTGTCATGTGAAGCGCAGGCACAGGGGGTGAGGTCAGGAGACCAGGGCATCTATTCTGGTGTGCGCTGAAGAGATCCTGCCCGACCTTCGCCTGGGCAGCCACTGAGCTGCCCTGCCCCATGCCCCCAGCTGAAAATGCCCTGGGACCTGCTGCTGAAGGCTCAGGAAGCCAGCAGCCTATGGCTCTGGGAAAAAGAGTAAGGAAAAGACTGCCCCCTTCATCACAAAATTCCCTATACCTATTCTGACCTGGTTTGGCCCTGAACTCTTTTGCTGAGGGAGGTCAGAGAAAAAAACACATCTCAGATATCCTGAGGTGGGGGAACTGTGGAAGCTCTCCTCTCAATTTCCTCTCTCAAACCCCAAGATGCCATGGGAACTGGTTTATGGAACTCCACTCAACTCCTCTGCTACAGAGGGAAGCTGTGCAGTTCTCCTGCAGCTCAAGGGTGTACTGCATGCTGAAGGGCAGCAGCAGGGCACGAGCAGGCAGCTGTACCCTGAGCTACAAAGCAGGAGCCAGGCAGGGGCTGGCAGCCCCCACTCTGGGGATTCAGGTCCCCACAGCATAAGGAGCAAGGAGCCCTGGCAGGGCTAATGAGGGAGACAGGCAGCATCAACGGAGCACAGACAAACCACTGAGGCATGTGTCTTGCTCTGTGTGTTGAAGAATCACCATCTCTTTGCAGCTGTTTCTCTCCAGCTTCAAGCTCACACTCTGCAGGTGTACATGTTTCAGTCACTGCCATACCACCCGTGTGCCCCTTGCTCTTTCCAGATCTTTAGACACAGGCTTCCGTGCACCTAGGATTGAACAAGGCACATCATCCTGACCAGGATGACCAGGAAAATCTTCCCTTTGCCAGCAACCAGGCAGCAACAGGGGGTGCTGGTTTTTGGATGAGGTGCACAGCTCAGCTCCAGACTCTTCGTCAATGAGTAATCAGGTGCTAAACTTGGTCTGCTTGGACACTCCTGTGACAGCACAAGCCAAAAAAAAGAGGAGCATCTTATTCAAAACGGCAGAGCAGACAGACTTCAGAATGTAAAAGTAAAACACAGCAAAACAGAACAACCCCTCAAAAAACAATCAAACAGAAAATAAAACACTTCCTTAGGAGCTGAGGTGACCCTCTAGCTGTGATAAATTTTGCTGTACTTCATCTGATGCAGTTAAGCAAAAAAAGTGAATAAACTATGCTCTGTGCAATGAAACGTTACTACTCCATAGGCTTTCACCTACTTAAAATAGAATTGCAACAGGAATTCCTACAGATTTTTATGCTACTTCCAGGATTTATTTTTTCTTTCTGAAAGTGATTTTCCTTGGATTCACTCAAACTCTTTTAAGATCCAAATGTAGTCAGAGCTGGTCCACAAATAAAAATAAGATGGCTTGCTCCTGCAAAGGGCCAACCCTGGGCCAAGGACTAGAGCTGGATGGGAGAACAGTGAATGAAAACAGCAGGAGTGTGTTTTATGTGGCACTTTCTAGTGCTGCCACTTGGACCTTAACTCAACAGAGCAGCAAAAGAGCAGCTGCTCACATCATGATGAATAAAGATCTATATAAAACTTCCAGCTGCAAATACGCTGAGGAATTATTAATCTTAATGTAATAGAGATGCTGTACACTCAGTCACTGGCTCACAAGTAATTTCAGTCTCTATCCAGGGAAAAATAGCCTTTGTGGCTGCTAGCTCTCAGCACAGCCATTGAAATCTGCTTGTCTAAACATCTACAAGACACTGCTCCCTACTTCTAGGAAGGATTTTCCTCCTTAAAAATACACATACCTAAAAACCAACCCATGTCACACTCCTCCTAAAACTATTAGACTCATAAGAGAGATGCCCATCAGAAAAGGAGTTACTAATGGAATGAATTTGTAAGTCCTGGGCACCTTATTCTCTGGGACACAGAGAAATTATTACTGTTCTCAAAACATCTTCTACCACAAGACCAAAGAAATGTTCTTCCTGTAATCCTTGCTGCCTCATCATGCTCCAAGAATTATAAATCCAGGTCTGGGGGTAAGTCCAGCACAACAGTGCCCTCCCAGAAACTACCTAACCCCTCACTCTACTGAGTTTCTACTCAAAACATTTGCCCTCAGCATCCATCACGATTTTCAGTTTGGACAGTCATACCTATGGCCATGCACGAGTTAAAAATAAATTATCACAAGAGCCCTGTAGAAGGAATTTATTACATGTTCTTAGGCAGATACCCTGGACAAGCTCATACTTGTGAGCCTGCCTTTCGCCATGCTGCTGACGCACCGCTCGCACCCAGCACGCTCCTGTTTGTGGTGAGCACAGGCTGGCCCGGGATCCTCGGGCGTGTGTCAGGTGCCGTCAGCGTGATGCCCTTCACCAGTGCCCATCCCAGCCATGCTACAGTGCCACTGCCAGCATCCCTTGGTGACGCCGCCAATCCGAGACACACCCTCAATGCCACGTTTCAACTCGGTGGCTCATGAGTGCTTCAGCAACTGCATGACTTTGAATTCTCACCCTTGTGCATTTGAGGACAATGGGGCACCCATCTACCCACAGGAGTTATCTGATTAAGGGCCAATACTTTAGACGTGCATATCAAGATGAACACTGGCTCATATGGAACAGGGACAACACAGTTTCAGGCACAAAACTTTTGGAGTTCAGAGACACCAGCTGAGACAGTATTAGACTAGAAATGGCTGCCTTTCTCCTCAATCTTAACTTCTATCCAAATGACATTTATTTAAACTGCTACTGAAGACAGAAAGCTGGGGCTTTTTAAAGGCTTTATCTCTGTAAATATTTGGAGAGCTATAAATACTGAGCCACATTCATAATACAAATATTGCACTTACTGTTCTGTTGCCATGAAAATTACTGCAGATATACTTCCAATTATTAATTTCTCTTATTTGCCAAGTACTCGTTTGAAAAGACCAAAAGAAACCTTACGTGAGACATTTTGCTATTTAATTAGCCACTGGAGTCAAAAGCCATGGCACAGAGCAGGAACTGAAAACCCAGTGGTGGAGACAGACAAAGCATGTAGTGCACCAGCATGGTATACAGCTGGATGCCCCAAGTGAGACTTATGATAATCAGACAGTGCATGAATCAAGCCCTGACTGTTTTCTGTGTTTGGGGAAAGGAGGGAGTGGAAAGGGAGGCTGGCTGAAGGTCTGAAATAAACTTTGCTTCTTCTGAAAATCACATGAATACCAATGGCTTCCAAATTTCACAGTACTTCTGTCCATTTTTGGCTGTTTTTTTTTTAAATGTAGGAATGAATTAAAAGAAGGAAAGCATTCCAAGGCATTTTATAAAAGTGCAGAGCAAGGATGTCTTAGCAGATGAAGGAGCAGCAAGTTGGGCATGGAGCAATCGAGTTCCCATCTCCAGCCCTGCCAGAGAGTTTTTGCTTTATCACAGATCATGACTTGATTAGAGGAAAAAAAAAATCATAACAACTTTTTACCTATTTCCAGACTTTTTTGTTTAATCAATCTGTGCTTCAGCCTCCTCAAAAAACAAAAGCCAGTAACCACAGTGCCAGGTGGACATGTAACCCTTTCTCCACTGTGAAAATGAAGCACTAACAGCCCCCTGGTTCTTGCACAATTTACAGCCCTGTTCCTTGGGGAATAAAGCAGATTAATGAAACCCCACTGCTCTTTGGAGCCAGAGAAGTGTCATCTGCATGTGTATGTTCCTTTAGAGAGGCTCTGCCTCTGTTGTTTCAACCCTAAAGAAGTGTTGTTGCCGCATGCACAGGATTCATAAAAATGCTCTTTGTGACTCCTGTCTCAGAGCAGAAAGGGGCAGTGGCTCTGCCAGGTCACTTTACACTTCTGGTCCTACCCGACTTCCCCAAACCACCTTTGATCCACCTGGTGCAAAAGCTCTGATTATGCTGCAGTTTTATCCATGAGTGTGTCTTCTATGGAAAGCAGCCAAATGCAGCAATAAAAATAGGTCAGGTCTATCTTATAGATTCAATTCAAGGTTTTGACCTCCAGAACAGTCTGATTAAACTATGAGAAATCTAGAGAGATTGGATTCCACACTGTGAGCTGCTTGAGGGTGATGCCATTGGTTGATGTAATTTCTTTTTTTTAACAAAACCCCTCCAAAAACCAAAAGGATGGAACAGATGACTCAAACCAACAAGCATAACGAGGTGCTCTGCCACAAGGGCTGCAATGAACTGAAAGGCTTGAGATCTCCAACTGCAAGTATATAAAATAAGCATGAAAGACTCCTAAATAAACTTTCTCAACATACAGGGACTATTTTCAATCAATCATTCTAAATATTGTCATGTTGAGTAACATTATTTAGCAACAGCTGTTGCACTAGAATTTCTGACTTGAATACTGACAAGCTAACACCAAAACCCTGCTTAAAGCCAGTAAGACAGCCAAGTAAAATGTTGCAAATATTAATAGTAGAACTTGCCAATAAATGCCTCATAGAGTAGTTTATCTGCTGCTGCAAATGGATGACACCCTACTGCAGTCAGTGGAGTGGGATGGGAGTGCATATCTGGGAACTGAAGAGGATGCTGACTCAGGGTAGTAGTGATTGCTCCTTTGAAGGGACATATGATGAGAAGGTGATGGTGACCAGAACCTGTGTTTTTACTCCCAAGACTGTGTCTCTATCAACCTGCTGACTTCAAACGTGAGGCTCTAGTATGGGTCAAATTCCAAGCCAGAAGTAGAAATGACAAGGAATTAAAAGGCACTGCTCCTCCCAGCCATACTTAAGCCTTACCTGGGTATCCAACCTAAGGAGTGCATCTCTGTCTTAGCAAACTGGTAAGACCTTAAAGCCTGCTGAGCACAGTTAGAAACAATTGTACACAAAACATCCAGTCAAAAGAAAAAGGGAAAAGCCAGGTGATTCACACCACCTCACTTTTAACACGTACAGGCTGGACAACAACAGGGTCTAGTCACCTTGGCTGCCGTCACAGCCAGCAAAATGAGACAGGCACTCTGAAGGTGTGACCTACCCAAGCAGCTTCAGATGTTCACATCAGAATAAAATTAATAGCTCACTAAAGTCTACACTGATGAGCCTTCCCCTGATTACAGAGAAAAACCAAGGCAATTAGCTCAGCAGCAGACATGTAATGAACCCTGAAATGTGGACTTGCCCCTGTCACCTGCCCAGGCCACAGTTCAAAGCATGAGTGTCCCACAAGTCCAGGGCAGTGCTGTGAAGCACATGCTGCACTTTACCTGAAGAGACATGGAACAGAGCTCTTGGGAGAAGGCCCCTGCAGAGGCAGAGCCCACTACAGACACAACACTCTGCACTTCACCATCAGGTGTTTCATTCAGGGCAGCTGCCCACAGCTTTCCACAGCAGTCTTGTACAAGACCATTGCCTCGGACAGTGGTACTTCGCAGCCCTTTCCCCTCCAGAGGGAAAGATCAAAGTCGGCTCCACCACAGCTTAAATTCAGTGCTTTGGCTTCTCCACCCTGACTTTTGCTTTACCCTGGTCCTGGTGTCAGCCTCACCACAAGTTGGGCACAAGGTGGTCATGGCTGGAACACAGACACTTGACCAGCTCCCTCCGCAGCCTTCCTCCCTGTACCTGTGATAGGAATACTCACCGCTCCCTCCCTTCCTCAGAAGGGTGTCACAAAGGAGCACCTCATTTTCCTGCAAAGACTGCAGCAAGCCCCCTAGTCTCAGCAGTGCTCCTGACCTCTGCTCTGGAGCACACAGGAAATTCTGGAGCACCATCACATACAGTTTCAGTGGCCTTGCTGTTGACATTGTTTCAAAACTGGATGGCATGCTAAAATCATAATAAAAATAGATTCCTGAACACTGTTCCTGCTAATGACCACTTTTTACATTCAATTCAAACATGTATTACACATCATTTTCCACTACAAAAAGGGAAAAGATAATTTGATAATAATTTGAGAACCCAAGGACCAAATTTCATATTTTTCTTTATTTTTACTCAAACTTGAGGAAGAAGAATGCTTTTACTCACCAGACCATATTCCTACAAACATCTACTACTATAGATAGGCTTCCAGGCTAATGCTGCCTTGTGATTAAAGCAACTACCCCTGTCAAATCTATTTGAGCTAAGAGCTTCAGGGATTTCATTGAGGACAGCACAACTGCAGAGCCATAGCCCAGCTCCAGTATTTTCACTGCACTGCCTTGCTCTTTGCAAAGCCTCTCCAACCTGCTTCCATCTCAACTGGGGCTCTTGCAACCAGCAGTGGGGCCGTGTCAGTTCACATACTTTAAGGTTTTCCTCACAACCGTGAGGGATTAGAAAATGAGGCTTTGATGTGTTCAGGACATGTGCTTGAGATTACTTGTGTACCTAGATGCTAGCACATGTGCCTGCAAGTTGTGGTCTAAATTTGTTTGTCCCTGGAAGCTCAACTCTGCAGCTGTGGGTGGAGTTTGTGTACAATGCTACAACTGCATGCCAGTCTTTGGTCAATAACACTCTACAGCCTGTATTCAGTAACAATATTTGAGTCTATATTGAAGAATATTATATTGTTGCCGAATATGAGCTACAGCACACAAGGTCCACATAATGAAAACAACATCACTTCAAAAGAGGTGGTTGAAAATTGATTTGAAACCCATTTAGAAAATTACTTCAGGATTATTAAGGATTGATTTAAAAATGTCATCCAGAATTCCTTCATTTTGCAACTGTATATTCTGTGCAATTTTATGAGTTCCCGCACCTACGGGAGAGATTTACATATTTTATGTAGCTTTTATTTATTCTGATATGACAGGCACTATCTAAATATTCTTGTACATACAAACAAGACTGATCTGTGCTGCATTGTGTTACAACCAGTCTAAATACTCCTCACTGAAGAGGAGGTGTTACAAGATCTTAATACAGAGTTCTGCTAAAGGAGGAAGGATTTTTTTTGAATTTTGCTTTTTTATCAACAAGTGATATATTCTGTGGACTTCTCCAAGATGAAAAACCAAACTGACCCATACCAGTTACACTTCTTCAGCACTTCATAACTTTCAGACAGGCTGTTCCTGTTCAAGTCAGTAAGAGTTTTACAGCTAAATCTAACCCTGCATGCTTTGCATATTTTCTCTGGTGATTTTGTCCTAGAAATTAAGACACTTGGTACATATATACCAGTGAGACTGTAATAAAAGCCACAGCAGGTAGAAAATAATACAGCCCAGGGAAGTTTTGGTTTTGACTCTCCTCAATCAAAGCTCTGCACAAAGCACAATGAGACACAGTAAATAAAGACATTTCACACAGACAAGCACAAAAATCTTCCAAAACAAAGAAAATTAAATTATCTTTCAACTAAAGAACACACTGCAATGAAAGACTAAATGAGCATTTCTAATTAAAACCATGCTGTGAATCTCCTACTTTCCACCACAAAAAAAAATCAGCTAGTATTTGTGCATGTACAGCCGCCCTCCAAAACCAGTCAAGCAGCTTTCCAGCCAAACAATGCAAGACACAGAATCTCAGAGCTGCGAAACATATTGAAATTATTTCCATAGCAATCATAACAACAACATGTCAGGCTAGGATATGCAGGGAATGGGGTGGCAGCAGGAGCTCAGCCCCTCACTAGCCCCAGTACTGCCTGCTGTCCCTAGCCCACAGCTGGAAGCACCCACACAGCATCCACCCCTCGCCCCACATCCATCCCCTTGCCCCATGGCTCCATCCAGTGCCCTGCTGCCCTGTGTGTCGGTGCTCACCTTGGCAATGATCAGTCTCATCCAAAACAGACCCTCGCATCCCTTCTCTGCCCATGCTCAGGAGCAAAGCGTTACATCCCAGTGTGCGCATGCAGGAGAGCCAAGGCGCTGCTAGTCCTGGCTTCTGATGAGCACAAGCAGCCTCGTGCAAGCCCTGCTCAAGCTTCTTAATCCTGACATGTTGCAGCCATCTCAGGCTCAGGTGTCTCTGCTTGCAGTGCTAAACCAAGCAGCTCCCTCAAGTGAAAACACTAAGAGGGGGATGAAAGCTTGGGGCTAACCCTCTATGCGTGAGTTGCACCTGGGCGTCATGCACAGCGCATCTCTGAACAGCTCTCCAGAAATGAAACATGATCTCTCTCCCACCCTACTCCCTTCTAGCTATTTATCTGTTTGTGCAGCCACGATGTACTGTGGGCTTCCTGAAAGCGAGCCACTGTCCTTCCACAGGCAGAGAGCCGAGGGGACGGGAACGTGTGACTTATTAAGCACAGCAAGCATGGGCATCCCTGTCCTGTGTGGAACACGTATGACATCCTGACACTGCTGTTTTCACGCCGGCACAGGGACAGCAACCAGCTAAATGTAACAGACTTCACGAAACAGTCTAAATAACAGACTTGGATGACACAAAGAAAGGTACAGTTTACCCAAAGACAGAGGAAAGTAATTGGAACATTTTGGACAATGATGGAAAGCTTGGGTCTGGTATCATCATGCCTGACTTGCTATCAAGACTTTAAGTAAAAGCTTCAGAGACTTCGTGGCCATTAGGTGTGGACAGGCACAATGGTGGCAGAACAAATACAAGATGCAGTCATCCTAAGGGATCACAAAATCAAAGGGACTGAATACAGAGGAAAATGAGGATCCAGTTAGTAGCATTCACCTGAAAGCCATCAGAAGGAAGTACCAATACCCAGCGAAACTGCAACTGATGCCCAAAAAGCAACAGATTTTTAAGAGAGAAAACTTAGTAGGTCTCCTGAAAAGCAGCAAACAGGCCTGCAAGAACAGAATGCAACTTACTCCCCTTTATCATGCTATTTTTGGGCAGCTGGCAGCCCCACACATTCATGCCTGACACCCAATCTCTTTTAACACTCGTGGCAAGGCCACAAAAATGTCTTACACCAGATTTTGCAGCCAAGTAACCTGAGTGACAATACATTGCACAATTAATTGCCAGTTATCCATGTATACTTGCTTGGTAGAAAACTTAAGCACATATTCAACATTTAATCTCACTTTATGAAAGTTTAAGGATGTATTTAAGTGCTCGGTTTCACTGCAACAGATCACTTTGCTTCATCTCTTCTAGATTTCTTCCCCCTCTCATTACACAGAACTGGACCAGCAGTATTTCTACATGAGTAGGTTTGCAAGTGGCAAGGGATCAGTTCTCTTTCTCATGAGGACTATGGGTTTTTGCCAGGATTCACATTTGGCTATGTTTTTTTTATGTTTTACATGTTATCAGTGTCCCAAAGAGCAAAACTCATTGAGGGACACTTCAGCATCTGTAACTCCCCAAAATGTACCCACACTGTGCCTGCAAGTGCTGTTTACTACATTTGAAACCTAGGCAGCAGACTTTTAAATCCCAGTGCGCGTAACGTCTGCATGCAAACCAAAAGCAGGAGTTCTTCTGCTTTATTGGGCATTGAAACATTAAAAACAGGTGTTTAAAAACTGCATTACAAATCTGTCTGCAACCTATATTATTTTTACCATGTGTAAGTAATTGATCACTAGCATGTTTCAACTGTTACAGTGAAAATATGCAACTTCTGCTAAATTATTTCTTAAACATGTGGAGGGAGGAGAAAGTTTATTTGATTTCACTGCACTGACAGCATGCAACCAATTTTACTTCTGTGTATGCGTACAGCAAATGATCTCCCTTTCATGGCATGTATCAAAGAAGATCTCGAGCTACTCTTCACAAGGTAAGAAATTATAAACCCCTGCTCATAATGGAAGATGCAATGTACTTTGAGAGAGCAACTGAGTAATTTGACACCATATTTTCCACTGATTCAGCCTGTTAGTTGAAATAATGACTAATTAAAATGTAAAATCTACATTGTAACCATATATACTGATATTCCAGATCACAAGGTGTGTTACAGTAATTTTTTACTCTTCTTACATATAAAAATAAGAAAGTATAAAATTAGAAATTCCAATGGAGCTAGGTTGGTGTGAAAGGGACATGAAATATGAAATAGCCCCCAGTATATCTCCATACAGAATGCAGGCAATAG
This sequence comes from Lanius collurio, assembly GCA_020086605.1. Lineage (NCBI taxonomy): Eukaryota > Metazoa > Chordata > Aves > Passeriformes > Laniidae > Lanius > Lanius collurio. Next base: position 26,598,573 of record JACBWW010000011.1, on the reverse strand, counting down.
GATTTTCATGATACATGTTTTATGTAATTTGGAGTACCAAGAAAAAAAAATACTTTGCCCTGAGATATTACTTTTAGGAATAGAGGACGGATGTCTAGTTCCCAAAGCAGACTTATAAAAAATTAATCACCTGCCTCATGGAGGTTAGCAGTATTTGGCAGGTAGGTTAGCTCAGCTCATAATGAAGCATCTGGCTTCTGGTAAAGCTGCATTTTAATTTTAACTGTGTTTCATTTCAGATTTCGGGTGCATGTTAACGTGCAATAATCTGGCAAGTCTGGAGCAGATTTGCTGATTGGTAACTCTGGTGTAGGTCTTCTCAGCTGCAACCAAAACTAAGTCAAGTGACAACTGTGGTTCATGCTCAGACCACAGCCTCACATATCACCTGAAACTCCCTGAAAAGCTATTTTAAGTCCAGTTGTCAGCACCTCACCCATCAGTCTTATTTTCTCAAAAATGGCTAAACTAACTAAGAGTCAGCAAACCCCTAAGCGTGGGCTTGAATTAAGCAGGCTAAGCTGTCTAACTTCAGGAGTGCCCCAATACTACTTTGAATGTAATTTGGTTTGAGTCTGGGGTTTTGTTGTTTTTTTTAATTGAGGTCTGGTAATTTCAGACAAGCAAAAGATCTACCATGTAGTATTTTTCCTTAGAAAACTGGGTAGCCATTTCTAGCACTACTGGTAGTCTCTTCTGGCTAACCAGAAGCATCTGCAACTTTGTCTCTGCCTAAGCATCTGCAACTTTGTCTCTGCCTTCTGATTCTGTGACAGAGCAAGCATCTGCGTCTGCATCTTCTAGCAAATGCAATATTAAGCACAGGACAAAAAGTATGGAAAGGGCAAGAAAAACTACCAAACTAACAGTCAAGGATGAGTCCTGATTCCTCCCTGAAAAGCAGTAGTACACATTTTACAGGTACACTTCCAAATTTAAGATGAATCACCCTTTTAGAAAACATGCAGAAAAAAACCTCTGTCCACAATGAAAGCACTTCACCAAGTTAAAAGGATACAGCACAAGGCCTGAGGAAAAGTAAATGAGGAATCAGAGAAGATTACTACATTTATGTTCTGCCTTTCTTGACCTTGCTGAGACTTCTATCACACTGGTTGTAGACACTCAGAGTGCATGTGCTGCTGGTCACCAAAACCAGCCTGACAAGGGAAGCAGAAAGGATGGCTCTGTGAGCAGTGCTGGAGATAAAGGTGACTGCTCTGCTTCTTCCTTAATCTAGAAGGACTTTGCCTTATCAACTGCCACCAGAGGACAGCTAGAAGATACCCCACACAATGAGAGCAATGCCACTGACTCTCTTGTTGCACAGAAGGAGGCAGAAAGGAAACCAGAAGAGGCCAAGGAAAAGGAAAATCAGGAGCTGAGCTCATCATCCCCTTTCCCAAGGGAATGGAAAGAGCACCAGCGGAGGAGGGGGAATGCTTTCCATCCTCTCCTCCCTGAAGGCCACAACCAACTTCTGCTTTGCCTGCAGCCACTGAATCCAAACTGAAGGCAAACCTAGGGATAAAGCCTTTGGGCTGGAAAGCCAGATTGAGTATCTCAGCATCCTAACAGCCGGAATATGTACCGTGGGGTCCATCATGCTGAGTGTGGGAGAGGTATCATTTTTAACAGAGAGCAGAGTGCATCCCCCAAGCACTGGCTGATGGAAACTTCGTTTTTCATTTGGAAAGGGCCGTTGCACCAAACAGCAGAGTCCTGTCTCCAGGATGGCTCATAAATCAGAACTGAAGTTGCATTTTCAGGGTCATGAAATCTTCTCTGGCTGACAGCAGCACACTTTCCAGGATGGCTCCCTTCTGGACTTAGCCCTCCTCAGGGAGGCCACAAGCTAATGATACAGCTGTGCTTGTGGAGCTACTCTGTGGGACCAACTTCACGCAAAACCCAAAAATGAGAAACTCCCTCCTTTCCAAAATACACTTTCCTAACAAACAAACAAACAAACAAACAAACAAACAAAAAAGTGATGAAAAGCTTTCAGTGGGCGTTCTTCCATTTGCTGGATTTACAGAAGCAACAGCAGCCTTAAAACATCTGCCAAATCACTCTACATTTCAGTTTTGATTATCTGTCTGCTAGTTTGAGGTTTAGCTTTAACTATACAGATGCAAGAAGTGAGAAAGCCATTCAGCTCAGATTTATCCTTAAGAAGTACGGGCTGTCTAAAACAAGGCTGTAAAGTGTAGGCTCCCTTTCTGGCTAGTCGTGTGATTGCATGGCTTTGTGCTATTAATTGCAACCTGGCTAACAGGTGCTTGCCAATGTCTTTATATGCCCACCATAAGGAAGGACTGTATTTCTATCTGAACAAAAGGCTGATGCTGCCTTCTAAAAAGAAGCTGATAGCAGCACAGAGAGGAAGTCCACTGTGGCATGAGCTGAATCACTGCTTACTATCGAGAATATGCCCTCTGCTCTGATAGACTCAGAGAGGGAAGGGGAAAGCAGCTAACACTATTTTTCCCACATCCTCTCCTCTTGGTCGGGTGTCAGATGGCCATGAGCTGGACCTACCAAGGACTGTTATTTCTTTCTAATCCCCTTGACTCACTCAGCAATGGTGGCAGCTCTGTTGTTTAAAACAAACTTGCAGCAGGGGGGGACCCCTACCAAGAAAAGCACGTATGGTCCCATACACTGCAGGTCCCATACAATGGGACTTGCCATGGGTTCACTCTTGCTGTGCAGCATCAGAACACTGCTGCAAAGGACTTGGCCTGCTCTGTCTGGAAGAGATTCCTCTTGGCTTCCTTATACCTTCATTTTGTTCCTGCCATCAATGGTGAATGAAATCTCTCTTCAGCCTTTTCCTTTCACACTCCAGTTCTCTCTTCTTCCCATCTAGATTTCTGGTTATCACAGGACTGTCTGACCTCGCGCTGTTGGCTGTGTGTGAAGAGAGGCGCTGGTCAGAGTGTGATGTCCCCTGAAGTTACAGTGCTTTGTCAGCAAGGCCTTCTATTCCCCAAGAGGTTTGCAAAACATATTCTTTGCTTATGGGTCTGAAGATGAAAGGGCTCTGGCAGATACCTGTGGCGGCCAGCACCTGCACTGGGACTTTGTGCTTGTTATCTGAAAGCAACAAAACCAACTGATCCATGGGAAGCAAACACTAACACGCTCCATGTGTTACCGAGGCGCACAAATAACTCAGGGGCATGTTGGTGCCTAATTATGGTGATGTGGAGATGTACAAAAAATACCGAGGCAGTAATTGCCATAGAGGAGAGTCTATGGCTAGTTAGTCATAAGGGGATTTAAAAATCCCAACATATGCCTCAAGGCCTTTGAAAATCAGACACAAAATGCGTACTTGAGATCTTGTCAACAAAGGACAAAGATGACTCTTGTGAGCAAATCTCCTGGCACAGACAACATTTTGCTTATGTAAATCAGCAGACAAATCATTGCGTTTTGCCTGTAAAATGAGGGAGTTCAGGCTATTCAGCTGTTCACAGGCTCAGATCAAATTTCGTATGGGAGCACAGGAGCCATACACAACCTCTACCACCTCACTGCAAAGAGGTACAGTGAAAGATAAGGCAGCATTCACTGTGTATTCTATATTAACTTAATTTTTCAAGAGGAAAACAAATTCTGGATAGTATTGGTTACTTAGATAAAAAAGGAAAACCCTTACAACTTCTTTCCTTTTTCTAACCAATTTATCTACTTCATGTTAGGAGAGATCTTGAAGAGAATTCCTGGCATATTTTGTGTCAAAAAACTTAAATATAATCATGGCTTTTGAAAGTGCTTACTAGTGCTACTCTGTGCATTTGAATATTTTCTTTCACCATTGAGTACAATCTTCTATGGGAGTGCATCATGCCTTTTAATTAAACATTCTTGAGTATTTGGATTTTATCTCACAGATACACCACACCCTGCTTGTAAAAATTCCATCTCAGGCAGTCAAAGTGCTTGACTTATTTCAAAGATGAGTTATTAATTAGAATATCTACAGACCATTTATTTATAATCTGGTGCGATCCCTCCCTGGGGAGCCCAAACTTTTATCTGCTGGATTACTTACCTGAAGCTGAAATAGAGCCATCGCTGGCAGGAATGCAAACCCCACCTTGTGCAACTCCTCACCATTACTCTCAAAATGAAGAATGGGAAATAGGTCCAAACAGAGGACATTTTTAAGATGTTCTGGACGTAAACCCCTTGAATTAAATTCACCTTACTTAAAACGTGTCTGTAGCTATGTAATGCTGTGGGTTTTCTAAATACCCCATTCACTTCATCTTGCTTTGTTCGAAAAATCCTCACCCAGCCATGAACTCTTGAGAAGGAATAGGTGCCAGCAGGATGCTCACAGACAGAATTTTGCCACTTAGAGTGGTCCCAGGTTTAACCCTCACCTGACACAACATGCAGCTTCACAGTGCCTGATGCCAGCCAGGGCACCATCCCTCTTCTGACTCAGAGATGGGAGTACTCGAGTCTGAAATCACCAAAGGCAACAGCAACTCGCAAAATACTTCCCCAAGCCAAGGGGTGAAAGCCAGTGCCAGCCGTGAGCTCACCAGCACCGCTCCCCAGCACCACTCGCTTGCCAATCCTCTGCGGCATTTTTAGCTCGCTAGGCGCGCCGGCTCATCCCACTCTCCAAACGTTTAGCAATCGGGAACAGCGATAGCTTGGAGCTGCCATGGCAGCCGAACACCCAAACAGGCAAAAGCAAAATGTGAGAGAGAGGAATAAGGCGTTACCAGGCTCATGAGCCTTCACAGGCAACTTGAAGCACTCCAAACCATATTGTTCCTAAGTGTAGCGGGGAAGGTGCTGCCATTCCACAGAAGGAAATCCACAGGAAATCCTACTGGCATGAAATATGCCTGAGAGATGGCCCACAGGAGCTTCCAGTGAGCAAGTCCCATACATGATGCAGAGATGATAAGGAGCAAGTGGTGGACACAACTGCTGCCACAGGCAGCCTCCAGCACCCACCAGGTTTGCCCTTTCCATGGGTCAGTGTGAACTCCTCAGGCAGCTTCCCTTGCTCAGGTTTGGGAGAGAAAAGCAATCTCATACAGCACTGGCATTGCGTACAGGGCCAGGTCCTCAGCTTTACATGTGGCCCTCTCCAGCTCCACAGGAAAGTCACCAGCCTGGAAGAGCCAAGGAAAATATTGGTCTCCAACCTTGGGCTTCATACCCAAGAGAGACTCATGGCCTCCTATGCCACTGCTCTCCTCATCCAGCATGCTTGCCTCAGAAACCTTTGATCCTCAGACATTCCACCTCCTAAAAGAAGAGACGGATCAGCAGCAAGGAAGCTAATGGTGCCTGGAAAAAATAGATAAACCTGGCTGCAGAGAAAGCAACCTCCTGGCAATTTTGCTTGGGAACCATGCCACAAACAGCAGATGCTTTTTGGATTTACTTCTCCTCTGCCTTAGCATGCCCAACAGATTTGTGGAGGTATTAATGTGAGAACATCACCTAGTTTGGGAAGCAAGATGCAAACGAGAGGGGGTCTGAAACAAACAGAGAGAAACAGAAAAACAGAGAAAGAAGAGTGATCTCATCCATATTCCCTTCTCATTGAAGATAAAGGGGAAGAGCTTCAACAACAGTAGAATTAAAGCAAGTTTCCCTAAAGTACTGACATAAGAAAGACCTGACTATCAACATAGGAAAAAATGTACCACAAAAGGGTAGTACAAGAGGTCAAAGCAATTTTATGAGAGTTTTCCCTGAGTCAACAGAATAGAAAACATCAGAAATATGAAAGAGCTAAAAGCTTGATCCAAAATCTCTCACCTCAAGACACTCAGATTCTGTTTGAGTTTACATCTGAGTTTGAACTTCAAAACTTGGGCTCCTTTCTGTATAACCCAGTGGGATGAAACAAACCTGACCCAAACAGCTGCAACATCTGGAAAAACATTGATTCAGAGATGCATTTTTCAGGTTTTGATCCATCACCAATTTATCAGAAATTCCTCCCTAGATTTCCTCCTCCTCTGTTTATTTATACATACTTTTGTTTTTCAGGTACTTCTTTATTTGTAGGTACTTACTATTTCTCTTACAAAAATTATTTATAAATACTTTCCCTCTTTTTGGAAGTACTTTTAATCCATCCATCTATTCACCTCTTATCTAAGTCAGAACCTTTATGCATTTCTTCAAAGAGATAACTGACCATGATGGCAATGTCGGCACAGAGACGCTTTTCTGAACCTCTTTATGTTTCTGTTCTTTTTGGAGAAAAGGATGTTCAGGTTGTAGCAAAATGACTGAAAAATACATTAATCCTTATTAAGCCAGTAAAGCCAATTGACAGGGCTGGGACTGTCTGCTTCCTCCCCTCTCCCTTCATGCCCTTCCGTAATTTCCTCTCCACTCTTCTGACACTTGTTTGTGTTTGGAAGCAGCATGCTCACTCCTGACAGACTGGGACAGGGGATGAGAGGGGAAATGTCTGGACACATTTAGTCCAATTAAATGTTGGCATCACATTCAGTCTTTCCAAAAAGCACGTAAGAAACTTTAAGTGCCAAGCTGGCCATTGCAAATTGATGCCTCTCCATTTGCATTTTCTTGCATCAAGGCACAAACAGAGCAGCATTAATTGTCAACAACCACATCTGCCACAAGCCTCTCTTTAATATCATTCACAAATGTTCTGCTAAAACCTTTCAACTTGCAGCAGACAACTTTCATAATCCCATGTCACTGACGAGTTCTGGCAGAGCTGAAGTGTGTTTGCTGCAGACAACTCCCCCCTCTTTCCTTTTCCAGCTGCCGCAGCAGCACACATTTACACAGCAGCATTCTCTGCCTAGTGTCATCCCAGCCTCCCACCGTTCCTTCCAACGCCGTGTTTGCTAACAGGGGTTTACAGCAAATAAACAAACACGCACAGCCCTGCACGTGTGGTCCGTAGATCATTTTGAGCCATCTGGGCTTTCAACAAGCCACTGCTCCCACAGCATGGCTTGTGGCACAAGCCCAAGCAGAGCAAGCATGGCAGCAGTGCCCTGGCATCCACGGGTCCTGTGGCATCTGGGCAGTGATAAAAGCAGGGCTCTGCTGCACAGAGGGTCACAACCGTGATGGGTGGCACTGGGAGTTTAACTGCTGGGTGAGAAAGCAGCAGCTGAGGAGGGACAGGCACTGTCTCCCACTCTCTCCCACTACTTTTTTTTTTGTTTTGTTTTAAACAACCAAATCTTGTTCTTCCTACTCCTGAGCAAAGCCTTCTAACAATGAATGAGACTACTCATATAAACCAATTAAGGGTCAGTTTAGAGTGTCATTAAATTAAATGCTTTATAGAGAATAACCAATGAGCTTGGTAGAATTCATGAAACTAGATTCAGACCTCAGATGCTTTCCAGAGCAGCTAGAAGGGTTTTAGGAACTGAACAGAAGAAACTCTAAAAGCATTTGCTCAGAACTCACAGCAACATCCAAACCAGCAACATACTTCTACCTCACTGCTACAGCTCTGCACTCCAACATGCACTCACAGTTCTGATTAGATCCAACTGCAAGTTAAGGACTAAATGTACTGAGGCACGTCCCCAGCTGATTTCAGTATAAACCACATGTCTGGAGTCTGACTGCACAAATAGGTCCATGGTCACCACTTGCCAGCTGAACACTCACTGAGTCCGACATGGACAGAGCAGCAATCCGCTCGCCCTGCATTCACATTGCTCTTGCATTGTTTTCACCAAAGGCTTGATCTACCCCGTTTAAAATATGCTCTAAGGTGTGCTCACAAGCAGGAATCTCTGAGGACAGGAAAAATCTCCCATTACTTTCTGGTTTTAGAGAAGAAACGGCACTTGCCACAGACCACTGAGATGAACAACCAGCACTGCTCATTACACGGTTTGGTACCTGCACAATGGGGTGGCCCCCCGCAGATGCCTTCACAGCCCCTCGACTGCCTTCTGTCTCATAATGAGCTCGGTGGTGGGATTTTGGCTGCACTTCGATACGTAGTTCATAAGGTCCTGAGTGAGATGGCAGCTGCCAATCAAGAGCAGGCAGGGATGGGCTGCAGTGGAAAAGAAAACGGATTAAAAATTAACATCAAGTACGTTATCGTAAACCACAAGCGGCCATCATTATTACTTTAGACACCGCGTCTCACAGTTCATCCTTCCCTATCTTACAATTAAAATTTCACTAATAAGGATAATGCCATGACATAAGTAATTTAGAAGCTAATGGCTAATTTTAGGAAGATTTATGGGTCGAGCATATCTGTTGGACCAGATGCTATCTGATTTGTATCCAAAATTAATAATTTTTAAGATACAGATTACAAATATCTTAATATATTAACTCTTGAAGCAAAAGAAAAAAGGCAGAAAGACACAGGAGTTTTAGGAAGAAGATTTCTGCAGTGAAAGTGAATGCCAAACTAGTCTGGCATTTAATGAATCTAATGGGTTTCAACAAATCTGCTCTTTTTACAGGGGGTGGAAAGAAGAAAAAAAGTGTTTTCCCTGTTTCATTCCCAACACAAAGCATGTCTGAGAGTCTTGTGAAGCAAAGCTGATCTCTTTTGGGTTAATGCACTGCAAAGGAGCAAGCTCTGAAGTCAGAACTTCCGTATGAATCCTACTGATGGTGATGAGTAAGCCTGCAGAAAACGCAGCTCACTCTTCTGGCTCAGTACTGACTCTGCAATTAACTAAAATGCTAAGGACTCATTACCATCACGCAGCCCGACAGTATGCAATGGTGGGGAAGTGGCATTCTTAGAAACCCTCTTCCAGTATAAAAGCACACTTGAAAATAGCTGGGAGACCTCTAAGAAATGCCAAGTTGATGCTTTGAAAGAAAAGAAACAAGGACTGTAGAAACTGCAGCCCTGAGACAGACTTACTAATCTTAAAATTGAAGCAGTAAGCTTCACAATTAAAACACTAATTTCATGTCCACTCTATATTCTTTTCTTTGGTGAACTGCCCTCATTAAATGTCCTTCAAAAGTCTTTGTAAGTAGTTAAACAGCACAACTCCAACACGCTCCCCTGCCCTTTTACATAAAACTTTGTTACTTCTCCCATCAGCCTGGAGAAGACGACCAGCAAGCAGAAAATCGTGTCTCTCAAACCTTTGTAGGTACCATGGGCCAGGGCTCCCTGGCACTGTGAGAGGACTTGTGCCACCACAGCCTGCAGGTGAAGACACTGAGGGCTCATCAGCTCTCCCCAGCCTGCGAGGAGGCTGGACACTGGGGACTTACTGGATCCTTGCCTCACTGCTATAGCAGGAGCAAAGACAGTCTGAACAGCAGGGATCACAGCTGAAAGGAGCTGCCTGAGAAGGAAAGGATGTGCAAGAGCTTCCACACTGGATGCATAGACTACAAGTGTTCAGCTGGAGGCTGGATGTTCTGTGTTACCACCCCAGTGATCCACACTCGCTGCACTTGTGGCTTCTCAGGCATTACAGCTCTCATGTGCCCCAAGGCAGCCCTGCTGGCTCCACTGCAGAACAGGACTTCTACCACTAGCACGGGCAGGTTTTTTGCTTTGCCTTTTGGGTTTTTGTGAGTGCTTACCCAGCCCTGTATCATAAACATATTGAACTCACATCTGCTACTGCCTGTGTGCATATGCACTGCTGAGACTTCAGGTGGTGCTAAGTTTTTCTATATTATCTTTTTTCACTGTTTATGAGTCTGAGCCATGTATTTGCATGCTTATGGACACACACCATACACCTTACAGGGGTCAGCTGGAGCCACTAAGCCCCACCCTGGGTGAGGACTAGGATAACCTTTGCTCCCTGGGCAGCTCCTACTACCCCAGGACCAGCTCAATGGCAAATTGCAGGCTCCAAAATTTCAGCTATTCTGTTCTCCAGCCCTCAGGACATGGAGACCCATAACAGAAAGGAAGTATCCATCCCAGCTCACCCTACGTGGGAGCTCATCTAAAAGAAACTCATTGTCTCTGTGCAGGTTCTGAGCTTCCATGAACATCAAGAGTCAGGAGAAGCCAGGGGAGCACTCTCTCTCCACTGCCAGGGACAAACCCTGAATTTGCCTTCTGCCGCCCCACACATGGAAACCTCTGCCTCGGCTACAGGCAGGATGTTGCACCTTCTCAGCTCCTGTGCATGCCTCTCCCCCAAAATGCCCAGGGCCCACGCCGGAGGTGAGGGGAAGCTCTTCTACTATTACACACTCACACAAGGAATGAAAAGATAGCAGAAAATTACAGACAAATGGCCATTGTATGTAGCCACTGCTCTTTGCCTAGCACTTTAGGTAAACATATTTTAGTCTGAAAAAAAAAATTCTGGATGAAGCATATTTGACTAATGATAAATGACAAAGAGTAGAGCAAAACAGCTGTGCCTCTCCTGGTGATGATCAGCACACATTTTTAAACAGATGTTTCTGGTTTTAAGGAAATTCTCACTTGATGGATTTTTTTCTTCTGAGGACACAACATCTATCAGGTTAGAAATTTTTAACACTTAATTAAAAAGGACAACTCTGACTGACAGCATGAAGCCCTCAAGTGAAGAGGGTTGGGTTTTTTTCAAGATACATCCAAGTGAAAGTTTTGTAATTAATGACATCTCTTTAAAAAAAGAACCAAAGAAAAAACACACAAACTCCTCCTTTCAAATCAGCACCTGAAAATGTTAGCATAATTAAGTTGTAAATTTCATGTTCTCAAATAAAGCCTGCAAATAAAAATACAGTTTGCTGTTAGCCTGAAATCTACAATCAAAATTCCAAAGCACCACCTGCCCAATTATAAATTGACAATTAATGGGAGTTTTCCTGATAAAGGAAGCAAAGCTATGCATTTAGCAGTGTCATGGACTGGGGCTGTCAGAGCTATTTCCTATGTTAGGTTATCTTCATCATGCACTTAATTTCCTGTGGCTAAATGTGGTTAAAGGAAAAGGCCACTGAGCAAATGGTGTAGTGGTAAAATCAAATCTGGTTGTTGCAAATATCAATTTGAAAAGGCCCAAACTACCTCATCAAGCCAGTGTCACGTGGAGGGGAGGAGAGCCCCACCACAGAAGTCAAGAAGAGGAATAAAATGTCTTCATGAAGTCTTCCTATCAAATACACATCAGTGTTTTTCCCTCAGATCACATTTTCCACCAGCTGAAAACGTGTCCTGTTCCTTTCTGCGCCATAGTAAATCTCACTGCGGTCCTCCTAAACGCTGTAACGAGGTATGGTTGCTTCAAGGCAAGTTCACAAAACCTGGTGCTAGGCTGTAGAAAACTGGCTCAGTATAACTCCATCCTACATAAATCAGATTAAAAACCAGATGAATAGTGATTTATTTTGCATACACCAGATACACAATATGATTAAATCAAAAACAGATTATCCAGTCTGGCTGACTTCTGTCTTTAGCAGAAAGATTTATCAAGTTACAAAAAACAGAAAAAGAAAAAAAAAGAAAGATACTAAGCAGCCCACTGGAATATAGGCAGGGAGGAAACAAAGCCAAAAAAACTTCTGCTAAACTTTGTAAAGGTCTTTAAAGTCCATTTTCACATGACTGCTATCCATTTGGGAATTAAATTACCATTTCGCTTTCTAAGCTACTAAGTGCCCACAGCCACTTGAAAAAGAGATTCACAAACACTTTTTGTTCCAAACTGCAGAAGGTATAAGAACAACCGCCAGTCTCACCCTGGGACTAACCCTGCTCTTGACCAAGTACCACAGCATGGAGTCATCTACTCCACACAGCTGCCCAGGAGAAGATGCTCAGTGTCTTTCAGCACCTAAAGTAAAGTGAGTGACCTACAAGGAGGACAGCTAAGACTGGGTGCCCTATGCTAAACTTATTTTTTTTATGACAAGGAGTTTTCCTATAGAAACAAAATCACAAACTACAAAAACCACAGGGCTGCTGAAACTTCTACCAAGCTGCTAGCTTGAACCTGCTCCAACTCTGTACCAAATGCAAATATGGTTACAATTTATTATTTATTACTTGTCTCACATCGAAGTGGATGCCTGTGAAAGATCCCTGTGTGTGATTTTGAAAGAGTAAGAAAACAATGGTGATGGCTATGTGTCCACCAACTTGACTGTGGTCAGAAAAATACACCTGCTTTATATTTCACCTATGACTTAATGTGGGCAGATTTTACTTTCTCTTTTTTTGAATTTCCTGTCTGACAATTGAGCAATCTGGCTGCAAGCTGTTAAAATAGATGCTGTGTCCCACCTCAGACTTGGCTATATTTTGCTGGCATGTGGAGCAAGTAGCTCCTCCATGAAGTGCATGAGGCACACTGGAATTCCTCATGCTGAAGTCTGAAAACATGAGTCTTCATCATTCTCCCACATAATATTTCACACTACTGTCCTAAAAATTCACACTCAGAGATTGGTTTGCATGGGAAGTTTCACATTTGATGGCTTAGAGAAAGGACAAGAAACTATTACTGCAGGAATGGAGATAACAAGTGGCTGGCATTGCATTTCTGCTTGTTCTGAATTTAGAATCCTGGGGTGTTAAAATGAGCTGGTGATGGAAGGCCATTAATAAGATGCTTGCGGGGTTGTTTGAATGAACTGAAAAACAGTCGGGAGATAGTGTGGGGAGGATTAAATCAAACAAGCAAACAAAAATGTATCGGTTTACTGAGACAGCCTTCCAAGTAGTCTTCAGCCTTATGGTACAGCAACTGAACGTAATCAAAAGTCACTGCTATGGGATGGCAAACAAAACATGTTGAAAGCATCCAAATATCCCTATCCAGCAGGAATACAGCAGAAAAGAGAAAAAGGTTAGCAGCATTTCAGGCTCTTCCCTGTCCAGTTCCCAGCGCTAGCCCCTCAATTAACACTAATGAGTCCCAGGAGATGGTCACTGCCACACAACCACAAGTCCCCACTTCACTGAGTCTTGCCCAGACAGTCCTGCCTTTGCTTTGTCTGAGGAACTTCCTCTCGCCTGCCATAAACACGCAAGCTCGCCATGGATGCACAGGTCAGCAAATCCGGTGCTGCTGCACTGCTGACTATCTCTTCTCATCTTAAGATTGCTGGTGCCTTTTTCCACCTTCAGAAAACCCCAATTTCTTGAGAAACTCAACTTTTCCCAAGTAGGGCTTCCCTCTATCTCATGATCTGGAGCAAAACACCTCTTAAAAAAAAAAAAAAAAGCAAAATCAAAATCATCTGAAAGGTCCACAAATCAAAAGAAAGAAGAATAATGTCTGCAATATTTTAAAATCATAGTTTGTACGGAAATCATATGGTTTGGGGCCTCAATTTTTGCATGCTTGAGTTTAATACTGTCAGAGTCCCAAAAGTAGAATCCAAAAATCCACAAAAACACCCCAAAAAAGCTCATTGATGCAGACAAAAGTCAAATGTGCTTTTGCAACTTGCAGACAGGTATCCAACCATACATTCTCTAGGTAAAAACTTCAGTCTCCATATGTAAAACTACATGATCACGTGTCTGTGAGGTCAAAAACATACATGTGTATTTCCGAGGTTAAAAAAGAGACTACAGCTAAAGAAAATGTGGCTTTGGACAGTTAAAAAAAAAAAAAAACTGTGGAGAAAACACTTGAGGGAGCTTTTAAAATTTACCTGTCTACTCCTGGAAATTCCTTTTAGTGTGGTGGACTCCATATATGCCATACGCCCAACCAACAAACCCAACCATTTCTCTTCCTCCTGAAAAACACTGCTTTTTAGTGCAAACTCAAGTGTTAAAGGCAAACACACTCCTTGGATTAAATCGCTAACACTTGATATAACTACAATGCATTACTTTTCAAAGAGTAAGAAACTGCCTCCAGGAAATTTCAGGTTGTGTTTACGCAAATACAGCAGGTGAAGAGGAAGTCATATAAAATGTGCAAGATACTCAGCAGCATGGCACTTTGCTGAGTGCCTATACTTTTTGGGGTGATATAGGGGGTGATTTAGGACCTGCTTATTAGAAGGTACAGAATATAAAAAATGGGATTTTAGTTTGGAAATAATCACTAACAGTGCCCCATAGCCAAGGGCAGAAGTCCAGTCCTGTGCTTCTATTTTGACGTTTTTGCCCACAAGACATTCTGCATTACACAGCACTCAGGAGCCATGGAGAACTGACATAGAAGGAACACCAATGACACAGCAAGGGCTTGAGAAATACAGAGCATCACCTGCTTGTAAAGTAACTGCCCAGTGGAGTGCTTCTCTTAAAATCGTTTTCTGCGTTAACTCCAAGAGAGACCACAGACAGAAACTTCTTGCAGTTGAGTGAGACAGCACAATGCATAAATACCGAAATAAAAGCAGATCTTTGAGACAAAAGCTGAAAGAGAGCTTCATAAAGACCATCTCTTGACTCTCTGAATCATGATTTACCTCCAGGACTTTCTGAGGCAGACTAGTTATTTAGATAACTCATTTCGATCCAGAGAAGGTGTGATTCTCATTGTTATCTCAGAGTTTGTTCCAATGCTTCTCCTGACACCTGTGCTTGGTCTCTAAGTATCTTCTACATCCAAAGATTTGGTGCAAGGCCCTGGGCTGCAACCAAAGGACTGCAGACAAATCCCCACCAGCCCTAGGTTAGCCCTGTGCAGCTCAAGCCTCAGCTCCGACGTCAGGCTCTACCCTCCCACCCCATCCTCTGATCCTCTGCACCCGCATGCCGAGTCCCATGCAAGAGCAGTCACATGTTCGTAGTCTGGAGGGAGAAGTGTGAGCCCAGATCTGCAGCAAAGAGCCCACAGCCTGGGGACTGGTCTGAGCATCCGAGCTCATGAAACACATAAAGACTCTATTTCTGTTAAGGCAGGCATTATTATACTCTCACTATATACTCCTATTATTTCCCTGCTCCAGGATTTGAAAAGCCTAAAGCAGACTGAATTTTAATTATGACAAATTAAAAACATCATCAATTGCAGAAACAATAGCAAAAAGCAGTTCCCCTCTTAGACTGATGCCTACTATAAAACTTTGGGAGACAGCACTCAGCCGATGGTCTACTTGAGCCTGCTCCCTTTTGCTCCCAGAGAGATGGGAATGCAAGAGAGAGAGGGAAAGGCGTCAGTCATTTTCCAAGGCATGCTGGCTTTTGATGAAAACTGTACCACATATTCAGGAAGAGACAGAGGAGGTAATCAAATCTGGTTATCTCAAAATCATTATGACTGGGTAGATTTTGGAGCCCGAGTTGTTTGTTGGAATCCACCCCTCCAGCCCGCGCGTTTGAAATAGAACAGATGTGTAACATAACAGGAAAAAAATCCAGCTCTGTTGTGACAAATTCTTAACCAATTTTTTTGGAAAGATTTAAAATAACAGTTTCTGTTGCGTAGGCTGTGATCCTGTTGACGTCTGTGCTCAGTAGCCCAGCACTTTCATATACATAAAACGAGAGGTATTTTTGGTGGAAGGAAGCACTGTCAGTGTATCTGATTGGTAAAATAACTTAAAAATCGCATTTCAACAGTAACTTCCAACTGCCCTAGAGCACGAGTTAATGAGATCACATGGAAACATACTGCAAACCAGGAAACATATTTTATACAAGACCAAAACAGTGGAAAAAAATGTTAAATACACAACATAGTGGGGCTTCGTTCTGTGCACTTCACCTTTCTTGTTTGTGTTAGCGCACAGGCACGCCGGGTGCCTCCTGACGGACCGCGGCACAGCGCCTACGGCCGCTTGCTGCAACGGAAAGATAAAAGCCTGTTTGGTCAAACTGTCCTATTCTGCCCTTGAAGTCGTCGGCAAAAAGCTGCCCCCGACACAACAGCCAAGGGCTAGTGTCTCTGATGAATGTGGGCTACTTGGCACTGCAGCGGGTGAACATCAAAGGCTTTTTCTAAGTAAATGGGAAGGCACTGAAGGATTTGCCTGGTGTTAGAAGTCTCCACCCCAGCTCTGAAAGGCAGCGAATGCTTAACTCTGGGTGGCCAGATCCAAAGGGGTTGTTGCGTTCCCCGGTGCTAAACTGAGCCAGGGTCTTGAAAGCAGCTTGGCAATACAGAGGAGAAGGAGAAAGATGAGGAAGGGGAGTGTGCTGTTAACACAAAGAGCCATGCACCATTTCACCACAGTTTCAGGAGACAGCATGTGGCAGAGAGGTACTGGCTAAAGAAAGGTGAGACTGACAAGGTTGAGAACCAGGGAATGCATTGCTAATTGCAACATTTCAGCTACATGCTCACTGCTTTCATTTTGAAAAAGACAGCTTCACTGTCAAGAGCAAGAAGCCAGTGTGCTTGAGGAAGAGGAGAAAAAGGGGAGACCATAAAAACCAGGGACTAGGAACAGCCTACTAACCCTTGGAAAGCTGAACTACTTTCCTGAACCACATGCTTCTACATATTACAGCTTCCAGAAGACTCCAAAATAAAGCCTATAACTGAGACAGAAAGAGAATGCAATGAATGTAACTCAGATTTTGGCTATTCTGTGCTGCTTCCAACCCAGACCCCTTTTGTGATAAATAAATATGACGAACAGATCGAACCACTATCAGCTGAAAAATTAGGTTTTCTCCTTTAAACAGAAGTAGTGGGAAAGATGGAAAAAAACAGAGAACCGTTGTCCAGTAGAGACAAAAAAAGATTGATAGACAGCCTCTGGATGAGCTGAAATAATTTCAGATAAGCTGAAATGATTCAAAAAAGAACCATATTCTTATTTAACTTGTATTCGCTGTGCATAAAGCATAAATGTAAAAGGTCCTGCAACAGTCACCATAATGAGACTGTATCCTTGTTCTACTATATAAAAATACTGAGACATAATAAACTTTAAGCAAAGCCACAGGTTTCGTGGCACCAAATTGTCCTGCTGCCTGAGCTTCTGAACGCCCCATTTCCAGACTGCCCAGTCTGGAGCTCATCCCCTGGGAAGTGGGTAACTGGTTATAACCTATGCATAGCCAGCTTCTAGAACAGCCTCTTTTACCCTTCAAGGCTTTACTTGTGGTCACACCACACCAACAACAGAGGCAGTGTCACAAGACACAGTTAAGTGGAGCGACTGGATGGGCAGATTTGGAAGGAAGCAGAGACAGAAATGGGAAGAAGGAAACAAAAGCATGCAATAAAGATAGTATTGGGATTGCCCTCTGAGTTGGGGTTCCTTACCTCATGTAGGAGGTCGGAGACAGAGGCTTTGGTTTGGCCCACTGGTAGGGATGCTGTGGCACAGACAGGTACTGCTCGCAGAAGTTTCCCTTCCTGATGTGCTGAAAGGTGGAGAAGTCTTCTGGTGACAAATCGGCAGTTGGCGATATGGTCCCGTGATCCTCACCAGCCGGTTCAGTTTTGAGAGTCATGGATGGGGTGTGATCAATGGCAGTCTTCCTCGACTTGATGGGAATCCCATCGTTCATATCAATGGTGCTGTCAGTGGTGAGGGCATTGATGGCAGCGACGATGGCGGAGCTAGTGTACTGGTTTGTGTTTCCCAGCCAAGTGTCATCTGTGACACTCACCCGCGGTGAGTTTTGCGGAGAAGGAGTGGGGGAGTGGTGTGGGGAATAGGAGGTCTGCCGGCCATTAAGGCTGTACTTCCTCTTGTTGCAGGGAGATGGAGGCCTGGAGTTGCGAGCCCCCAGCCAGTTCTCTTCTGTGATGCTCGTTCTGGGAGATGTTGATGGAGAGTGCCTAGGGGAACTGAGCAAAGTACAGGCCACCATGCTGCGTTGGTAGCCCTCCTCTGTGTCGGTGGTCTTTGGAGAGACGCACGGGGATTGCCACGGAGAGGTCTGAGGTGAAGTGTATGGATACGAGTAGTTGGACTCATAGGAAGACGCTTCAGAGTTGCAGCTTCTGGAAGACAAGCTACTTGCTGGACTGAGGCAGGACGGGTCTCTGTATGCCTCGATGTTCGGCAAGTTCAAAGTGGCAGTGGAAGGTGACCGCTTGGCGTTAGGGATGGCCTCCTCCACCTCATCGTGGAAAAACTGGTTGCTGTTATGATGCAATCCCATGTAAGATGTGATCTCAATTCTGGGACTCTCCAATGCTGGAGCTCCATTAGGTCTCATGTTTGGTGGCAGGTAGTACTCTGAGGCCCCGCTGTCAATGTGTCCTCCATATCCAGAGGGATGATTTGTTGATGGGACAACTGAAATGACGGGATTTGATGTCTGCAGGCCATGACATGGAGCTGACAATGAGGAATGTGCCACATTTAGAGGCAAGCCAGCATTTACATTTGAAGATGCATAATTATAGTGTTCTGGAAGAAACAAACAAACAACAAAGAATGACATGAGGTGCTGCACAAATGTACTCAGTAACATACCCAGCTGAAATGGAGTAACATGGTACAACACACAAAAGCACGGCTCTCCTTAACAACCCAGCCCACAGTGTGCCATGCTGGGGGAGAGGCTGCACACCAGCATCCTTGCAAATGCCACTAACTGAACAGCACAAGACAAGATATATCGGGATGGAGGATGTACACAGAGTTGGTCTTCAGGACATGCTTCTTAGCTGAACCTTCAGAGCAAAAATGGAGTCTTCAAACAACATTGTTTCAGGATTCCAGGAGACTGCAGCACCCAGAGATGCAACCGAAGAGATGTGTTTTTACATAAGTGAGCCTAATTCCCTCCCTGAAAAGTTGGAATACACAAAAAACACTGGACAAAAAAACAAAAGTGGAGGCAGCCTAACACAAAGAACAAGATCAACTGCATTCTGTTGAAAAAATTATACACAACCGAAATTTCCATTACAGCAAGTTTCCAACTGGTTCCAGTTAACTAGGATTTTGGAAAAAGATGGATCTATTGACCTGCTCTGGTTTCTGGGACCACTTATCCTCCAGCCCAACTGGCAGAGGCCAGGTGAAGGATAAACATGGATGTCTCACTACTCAGCAACAGCTGAAATTCCACTGAAATTGCTGGTTATTGCATACACCACACCAAGCGCTGCCAGCTGCATGCTCTGGGCCAGTTCTCCAGCCATTTAACAGTGCCGGGTGTATAAAAGCAAGAGCAGAGTTGCACAGCCACTGTGGAAAACCGGGAAGGTGACAGATCACATCACAGCCTTGCCAATGGGCTCCCTGTCCGAGAACAGGGAACAATGTGCCCTTTGCATGCCTCCATCCCTGCTGCACTACAGGAGCCAGCGTCTCAAAACTGGTCCACACGAGATCATCTCTGCCTCGCCTCACTGTCTGCCTGCTGAAGGGACTCCTTCAGCTCTGCTCCCCCATCCCAAGGATGCATATGTGACTCTTTTTGCCACCCAGAGATACTGGCGGGCTGCCCATGGGGGAGATGGGCAGCCCTCAACCAAGGACAACATGCCCCTGGTGCTCTGAGCTGCGGTGAGATGAGGAATCACCCACCATCTTTATTCTTTCCGAAGTAGGAAGGCTCCATGTCACCAGGACACATGAGCCAGACACGAAAGCCCTAATGCCAGTATCTCTTACTTCACTGGGAAAAGAGAGCAAAACCTTTGTATCAGGGACAATAACTGCTGAACCCTGAGTCTGGGTACAGGGTCCTCTCAGCAGTCTGGAAATGGACCCAGCTCCAGCCCCAGGCTGTGCTTGCAGCGCATCAGCCTTCCCCAAGGTTTATTATGGCAACAGCATTGCTTTCCTGCAGGACAGAGGGAAACGCTACACTCCCTGCAGCCACAGCCAGTCCCCATGGGAAACCTGTCCCTTTCCATCCTAGGAGGCAAGTTCCCTTGGCAGTCACCTTGCGCACCTTCCCTCAGAAGATATGGAAAAGCTGTGTTAATTACTGCAGCTGCTATTCCCGAGGTGACTAGGGGGCTCTGCAAATGCAAACGAGCCTCTGAGCTGGTAACCAGCACAGCCAGCTATTCTCTTTCTCTTGTTTATCAGCTCAGCCCTCTCTGGTGTCATCCACCTGTGATCCCATGCTCACCTTTCTCGTTGGCAACGACTCCAAGGCAAACGGTACTTAGGAAAAATTAATGTGCTGTGGCAGCTTCACAGCAACTCCAGCTGATGTATGTCATAGCAGGTAACAGCCAGGAATGATGAGCAAGGACACCTTTTGAACTTGCTCTCTAGTCTGCCTTCGGATACCGGCCATTTGCTGAGGAAGGGTCATTAAATTACACTGCAGTGTGCCACAAGTAACACTGGATTATTCAAAACATTGCTGCAGCTTCACGCTCTATTCAAACAACCAGGCAGGCAGGAAATACAGCAAAAGAGGTGCTACTTGACAAAATCCAACTGCATTGGTCACATGGAGGTGTAAGTCTGCCTGGGGGGATCAGAATACCCTCCTTCCAAAATCAGTTCCCTTTTGTTGCTGCCCTGCCACTTGGCCGCACTACCCAGTGTCACCACAGCCACCACCACTCCCCTCCTGCCCTTCTTACAGCAGTGGTAAACCTTATCTGTTTCAGAAATTAGCTCAAAGAAAGGGTCTAGAGTAGCGCCTTCAGGGCAGCTTCAGCTCCTTCACTGCTTCCTCCAGCTCTAGAGTAAGGTGATGTCCATGGCACCACACTGCTGCTGGGACACTGGCTATGCTCTGCTTCCACATACCCTTCCACATACCCTTCCTGGTCTGGCATATAGCTGGAAGACACTGGTGACATGGCACAGCTGGGAATCACTTTCCAGCCAGTCCCCACCACACAGCCAGACAGCCTAGGCAGGGGACCGAGGGGTCAGCAGGCTGCCCCAGCTCTGCACCCACCAAGTGGGCTTTGCCTCTGCTGACTGCAATATCAGTGCTTTTAGATCTTGTATTAAAAATAAATAGGTAAACAAACAAAATAACAGGGGTAAGTACTGTGAGCCCAGCAGTTCACTTAAATTCTAACGCACAACTAGGGTGAAATTCAAACACTGCAGTCTGCTGAAGATCTGCAGCCCAGGCTGAATAGGCAATATAAAGCTGATGAGCCTTTGGAAACCAGTTTAAAAAAATTATTAAAAGACAAGCTCAAGTACTATGAGCAACAAGTTCCCTAATTCACATGGCAAGGAATAGCCACTTTTAGAACTATTATGAATTTTTTTAAAACCTACTTTTAAAGGGCCAAGAAAAATCACATCATACAACTCATACAATAGTACTCAAAATAAAAAGATGCAAGATCCAAAGCCTTCCAAACATATTTACGTATCCCAAAACTACAGGCAGCATGTAGAAAATAAGTCCACCAAGTATAAAAGCCCCAAAGCCAGAACTAGGAACAGGACAGAGCCCTTGGTTTGTGAGCTAAAAAACACCAGCTACAATTTCTGAAAAAGCTCGCTCTTCAAAACGTCCATATTTACAAAATTCATCAAACACACATCCACAGTTGGCATTTATAACATGCTGATGTCTTCCTCACCAGGGTGAATAAGACAGGCAGAAATAAAATGCTGCATCACATAATGCATCTGTGTAGGATATTTTGACAGTCCTGATGGGGGTGAAAGGCAAGTAATGCTTTGCCATGGCTTAACTGTTATGACTGATTCACAGAGGCATCCAGGACCAGTGTACTGACTACCAAGACACTTTTAATAGTGTATTCTAGTATCCTGAGCCAAACCCCAATATCAGATAGACCAGCAGGTTTGTAACAGTTCTGTTCCAAAAAATCCATACTTAATTATAACTAGGACAAGAAATTGGACCCTTTCAAGTTGTGAGTACACCTCCATATATTACATTTCCCTTTGTAGCAGTTAAAAAACTCCTTTTTCCCTCTAGTTAATTTCACAGCAAGGAAGTTTTACTCCTTTCATTAATGGACTGATCCTGAAAGGCACTGGACACCACCATTTTATATTTAAATACTTTAAATAGGAATGCTGAACACCTGCAGTCTGTAGGGTCTTCACAGAAGATGAGGGCTGTCTTACATTGCTCAAGATGAAGCCACATCTATGTCTGTGTTTAAATTCATGCTCTCAAAATTGCCTAATAGGTACTTTTCTCAGACTAGGTAGGACTTTGACACTTAATTTGCTTAGGCTCCTCCACTTTAGACAGTTAGGTGTCTAATCACTAGAATACTTATCTGGAAGGCTTGGTGTAAAACTCTTGAAACTGCCTTTTTCTGAAAACTAGAAGCTCATAACCACTATTTGGACACTGACATCGTGCCAGAGAGGTGGGCAACTGGGGAGAGCTAGGAAGGTGCAAACACCTTCATTCATATCCTGGCAGGTTGCATTAGGCAGGCAAGGATTTGGAAACCTGCTAGAATTTACAGGCAAAAAGATAAGGCACAGAGCAAACAGCCCTACTCTGAGACAGCGTTAAGTCATCCACTTGTACACGACCTCTTTACGGTGACCCGCTACCACCGACACGACAGCGAGTCAACCATGCACCAGGAAGCGGCAACCTCCTCTTTCTGCCAGTTCCAGGCTTGTTCGCCTCATTTCCACCTCAAGTATTGCTAAAAGCCATAAAACAGACAGCCGGACCGAGTCACCAGAGTTGGGAACAGTTGTGACCCGTGACAAATTCACGCCCGTTATTTTTATTTGCGGATGACCTTCAAGCTAAACCCTGAGCCTAAGTCTGGCTCACGGGGGGATGGGGAAAGGGGGCTGAAGTTTTTAACGGGGCAATCTCCGTCACGGGCAAGACACAAAGACAACGAGGGAAGCTGTGCGAGCGGCCAACGCGGGGGTCCGTACATCTCAAACAACTCCACACTTCTAAACACTGCACCAGCCCCCGGGTCGCCTCCCCTTGTACCCGGTTCGGCTGCTGCCGGGACCGTGCCAGAGGAACACCGGCCGCCAGGGCAGGGCTCTATCCCGGTCGCCGCGGCCCCGTTCACCGCTTCCCGGGGCGGCTGAGGCGACAAGCGCCGCCCGAGGCCGGGCCGACCTGCCCGGCCGGGACTGCAGGCTCCCCCGTCCCGTTCCCCGCGAGGGGAGGTAGCCTTTCCCCCTGCCCAACGGGGCAGCGCAAGGAGGGCCCCAGGCAACATCCCGCCGCCAGCACCTCCGGAGGTGCCCCGGCCGCCCCGCCGCGACCCACCTCCACCCTCATCGCTGTGCTTGAACTCGAAGAGGAAATCGAAGTCAAACTCTTGCTCGGCCTCCACGCCTGTCATGGCTCCCGCCGCGACCCCCGCCACGCTCCGGCACACTGGCAGCGGTGGTGGCGCAGCCCCGGCCCGCCCCGTCGGGCTCGCCTCGTCGCGCCCGGACACCTGCTGCCGGCGGGCCGGGCTGCGCGGAGCCCCGGCGCGGCGTGGGACGGCGGCCACTGCTGCGCTCGGTAACGTGACCTCGGCCCCGACGGGCGGCCTGTCTCGCTGCCGCCGCCGCTGCCGCCGCCTCCGTTCCGCCCTCCCGCCCGCTGTTGATGTTTCCGGGTCGATGCAAACAACTGCGGTGCCCGGCCTCCCCCGTACCTCCCCGCCGGGGCTCTGCCCCTGCAGCGCAGCTCGTGCACCGCGGGCAGCCCTCGCCCAGCCGGGGAACTCGACACCAGGGGAGACCCCAGACCGCCGAGGGCTCGCCGTGGGCGGGATGGGGAGCCCTGGGGTGGGCGGGGAGCGGGACTTCACCTGCTCCCGACCGGCAGTAACGGCGGGGGGCTGGAGCGGCTCTTTCCGCGCTTCGGCGGGAGGGAAATGGGCAGAGAGGGCTCCTCAGCCCACTCAGGGGCGACACCGGCGTGTCCCCTCTTCGCTGAGGGCTGGTAAGGTTTCTTCCGTGGGTGCCCACCACGCCGCGTCTGTGAGCCAGGCGGCTCCGCTTTCATTTATTTATTATTTATTTCACTTAGTCGCAGCACCCACTAGTGCCAGATGCTATAAAAAGCGCAGTAAAGCGGGGCTCGGAACGCTGCCGGCCGCCTCCATGTGCTGGCGAGGGAAAGGTCCTCTCCGGGCCGCCGCCACACACCGGGAGGGCTCCTGCAAAGGGCTCCGGTGGGCGGTGTGGGCACGGCTCTGTCCGGCCTGTCCCTCTTCCCGGTCGTACAGAATAAAATTAGGGAAAAAGTAAGTTAAGTATTTCTTCATGTTTCGAGGTGCTTCCCTGTCATGTTACACCGGCCGGTCTAAAGGTCCCCGCTAGGCAAAGGAGCGCCCGCCCCAGCAGCTCGGCTCCCCTCCTCAGTTGCCGAAGCTCCAGGCCGAATTTCAAAAGGAACAGTTTTTTTCAGCAGTTATGGAAATAGTATTCTGTTATAAACTCAGGGAATACCATTTTCCAGGCTTGCAATTGAAATCTCCATCAGAAAGTGCCAGGAAAACACAATTTTTTTCCATCTGAGCCCATTATACTTTTCTCCCTCTTCTCCAGGACGAGCCTCGCTGCAGGCTGGGCTCTCGCAGGAGCCGAGCTGGGCTTTGCCCCAGAGGGGTCGTGAGTGCCGAAGTGCTGGGCCTGAGTCACCCGAGTGTTCTAAAGGCCTTGGCTAAAGGGAACCCCTCCCCCTGCGCCTGCCCCGACCGTGCTCGCCCCGGGGAGCTGGAGCAGGCCGCGGGCAGCTCGCCCCGGGGAGCCTGAGCAGGCCGCGGGCGGCCCGCCCCGGCTGCAGAGAAGCGCCGCGCGGCAGGGACGAGCGTCCCGCTGCACTCGTGCACGTCCCTCAGCCCTTGCCCCAGCGGCGGGTACGCATGTGCCTCCTGCTCCCTTGCCCAGGGCCTACAGGCAGGACTGCCGCCTCGCCCCAGCCACCAGGCCCTCGGTTCCACCAGTGTCACCCCCGCCCCCCCCACCGCCGCACTGCTCCAGACGCCCAGCTCTTGGAGTGCCCCGGCGGGGAGGCGAGGAGAAGCTCCCAAGTACCTGCTGCCCTCGATCCTTTGCCTCTCTCGCATGTGGTACCTGGTGGGTAAATTGTCCCACACTATTTACCGACGGCTTGATTCACCAGTGACATCGATATTAGTGCTGTCAATGAAATATTTCGATTGCCACTCTTCTCTTGAAGAAATAAGAAAGATGTGTCATGGAAAAGTTAGAAAAGAATAGGGAATATTCGCATAGCCTGATACCCCACGTGGGGCCAGAGTGACAGTGACCCTCCCGTTAATAGTCCAGTTTGCAACAATGTCATTAAACAGAGGAAAAGGGAACGAGCGATGGGAGGGCGGTGCGCCCTGGCAAGGCCATTTCCGTGTCACCAGCCGCCCTTGCACGACCCATGGACCGATCCCACCAGCTCAGCCGCTGCCCACCCACCCAGCCTCTCCTTCGAGTTAACTGGAGTTGTTCCAGCTCCATAAACCAGGTTCAACAAGAGATGCATCAAGCTGCTCCAGCTGTAGCCCCCCAGCCTGAACGAGAATTTAACTTGTCCATGGCATTAAACGTGGTATAGCCGCTGGCATTTTCAAAGGTAAAGGACTCCACACACAAAGAAAAAAGCGAGGTCCTCCCACTGGGAGTCTGCGAATTTCTTCCCAGACCAAGCAAGAAATAAAGTATTTTCTTTGACTGTTGTTGTTTGGCAATCAAGTGGCATCTTATTTTGCAGGCAGCAATCCTGACACGCAGGGCTCCCCTACGTGTTTCCTGGATTGGGTCACGCTTTCTGGCTGGACTCATTTTCTTAATCCCTTATAAAATACACCACCATGGAAGAGAACTATCGACGAGGGTTGGTGCATTTTAACATAGGCATCAAAAATGCCACAGAAATAAAGAGGGGGGATTTTTTTTTTCCATTACAGGAAGCTGCAGAACGCTTTCTGTGTCAGCTGCCACTGGATGTAATTTTTATAAGTGGGTGTATTCAGTGCCCTTGGAGCCCAGGGCATTGGAAGCGCCGTGCATGCAGCCCACGGATGTCCGAGCGTGCGACTGGCACGCCAGCCACTTCTATTAAATACAGTGTAATTAACTTCTATCCTAAAAGGCTCTCCATGCTTCACAAGTGGAGCCACAGTCAGAGCCGTGCTTGTAGCTTTCGCACTGGCAGAATCTTGTCAACTGCAATGAACCCATGGGGTGAAAACAGCTATGTAAATTAAAAATAAATATTAAAAAAAAAAAAAAAAAAGAAAAAAGAAATGAGTCTTGAGCTCCCTTTCAGTTTTCTGGGGAAAAACCCGAGGAATGGAGTCCCTTTGTCCCACACTGCGGAATGAACGCCGCGGACATAGACGAGCCCGCCGCTTCCTAACTCACAACTTTCTCTGGCCGGGACGTGCAGGCTCGTTGCGCCCTGCCCGAGCCTCAGCAGCAGCCGCTGCAACGTGGTGGCACCACCGGACAGGGAGGAAACTTGGGATCCGGGGAGCAGCCGGGAGGGGAGGAGAGAGCACGGCGCAGGGCAGCCGCCAGGACCGCAACGGGGAGCCGGGAGCTGCCCCGCACCTGCCGCGGCGAGGAGGTGATGCCCGGCGGGGATGCCCGCGGGGTCCCGCTGCCGGGGCCGAAAGGCGCCTTAAAGGAGAGAGGCGGTGCGAAAGTTTCGGCGGCAGGCAGAGCGGTGCTGGATAGAGATGCTGCGGGGGGGAGAACAATGTCCCGACTGGCAAGAGGGGAGGATGAAGTCGGTCCCCTCTCCAGCCAGACGCTACCCCTGGCAGGGCCAAGTTTAGCCCGGAGGAGCTGCGCGCGTCCCGAGCCCCGCACCCACTATCTGTCCCTCTAGAAACTTTGCCGCTGTGTTTTCAGGGCACTTTTCGCAGCAGGAGCAGAGAATGAAGCCGCGATTCAGAGCTGGGATAGCGGGGCAAGCGCTTCCCGGAGCTGGGCCGGCGACGGCAGGGCGCCCGCCCGCGGGGTACGTGGGGTACGCGGGGCGGCAGAGCCCCGCAGCCTGCCTGTCTCCGTGTGCCGAGAGTGCCGGTACAGCGCCTGGCACTGCCTGGGACTCCTTCCTTTTCCCAGGAGCTTGGGTTGGCTGCAGTGATGGGCTGTTTACTGACCTCCCCCCGATCAAACCCCGAAATGGGGAGGGAATCCCCAAGCGTGCCCCCCTGACCAGATCCCAGACGCGCTTGCCGGGAGCGGGCCCGGGCCCAGGACCGGCGGGAAGCGGCCGGGAGCAGCGGCGCGGTCGAGGCGGCGCCGCGCGAGAGGCGAAAGAGACACCTATTGGCAAGCGGCCGCCGGCGAACCTCCGGGCCGCCGCGGGGAAACACCGGGGGACACCGCTGCCCGGCCGCCCGCCCTCCGCCCCCCGCAGCGCCGCCCGTTACCTTCCTCCGCCGCCTTCATGGTGCTGCCGAGCGGGCGGGCGCCGTCCTGCGGGGCCGCCGCCGGCCTCTCTCTCCCGCTGGATGGGTCCCGCGACGGCGGCGCGGCGGCGGCCGGCGGGGCAGCGCTTGGCATCCACCCGGCGAGGCGGCGAAGCCCGGCGCCGCGCCCTGGGCCACTGCCGGCCTCTCGTCGCCTGTCCCGCCTGTCCCGCGCCCCCCCGCCCGCCTTCACGACCCGATGACCGGGGCCGCGCCGCCCCCGGAGTGGTAGCCGCGCCCGCGGAGGCACAGGAGCTCGCCGCCGCCGCCCCCCCGGGGACGGGGCATGGAGAGGAGGGCGGGTGTGCGTGGGGACTTCGGAAGCACTGCCCGCGCTGAGGCGGCGGGACGGGGCGGCGGGCGCTGCCGCCCGCGGAGACCCGCAGGCGGGGGACGGGGACAGTGAATGTGCGGAGCGGGGAAGTCTCGCTCTGACGCAGGGTTGCGCGCCCGGCGCCGCCTTTTTAAAGCTGGAAAACACCCCCCCACCTCCCTCCCCCTCCCGGCCCCTCTCCCCGCCCCGGCCCCGTGATGTCAGCCGGGCCTCGGCCCCGCCGCCGGCGGGCAGCCAGCGGGAGGCGGGCACCGGCGGGCACCGACGGGCCCTGGCCGCCCGGCCGCCCGCCCCTCCGCGGGGCACGGCGCCCGCCCAGCCCCGGCCCCGCCGTCACCGCCCGCGGGGTCCCCTCAGCCTGCGGGAGCTGGGTGCCCTCCTGCGGGAGAACGGGCGGCGCGCCGGGGTCGCAAAGTGAAGGTAGGGAAAGAAGGGGGACCAGGGAGCGAAAGAGGCAGGCAGGGAGAGGGGAAAAAAATAGAAAAAAAGGCGAGGCAGCCTCGCATGCTGAAATCATTATGTAAAAAATCGCAGGCTTCCCCCGCTGTGGAAATTTGGAAAAGAGCATCAACTGGCAGGCGACAGAAAGGAAAATCCCATTCTGCTAAATTACTAACAGACCCGTGGACTCGGTTTCAGTCGCTCCAGATTTATTATTATTATTTATTATTATTCTGTAAATATCTCAGCAACACAGTTGAGTCTCATCACTTCGTAGCAGGGAGGAGGAGATTTCTATCCCACAGCGACTCTTCCTCCCACCTCCCATCTCAGGGATGCCCCGTCCCGGCCCCCGACGCGGCAGTGATACCCCGGCCCGAGGCCGTGATACCCGGGCCGCGCCGCCCCCGCTCCCAGCCCCGCTCCTCTCGCGCCCCGCTCCCGCTCCGTCCTCCCGCTGCCCCCACAGCTGGCAGGAGAGGACCAAACTGCTGGAATTGGACGGCGGCGTGTGGCGAGTTGGGGTGGTTTTGAGCATCTCTGGTTCGTGAAGGAAAAAAAAAAAAAAGAATCATAAATCTAGTGCTTTACACCCATGTGTGGCTGGAAATAAACCCGGTATAAAAGAAATCCTATCTGCTTCTGGGGAACGGGAGCCCGCGGCCAGTTCTTCGGGGTGAGCTTCTCCACTGAACAGTGGTGGAAGACGGTACCCACCAAGGAGAGCGCCTGGCGAGGAGCGCAGCACCCTCCACCGACCTCGGCCGTTCCGTCGGGCGGGGAAACTCCAACACCTAAACCAAAAGGGCTACACTTTTCTTTCAATGAAAACTGAATGGGAAAGCAGAGGGGGAAAGCCCTCACACCCCGCGGCTCCTTTCCCCTCACACCGCACCTCTCCCGCCTCCCTCAGGCACCCGGCGCGGCCCGCCCGGACGTGGCGCACGCAGAGCAGCGCTACCCCAGGGCGCCGCCAGGGGGCGCCGCGGGGCGGGGAGGGCGCGGGCGGTGCTGACGGGGCGGCCCCGGGGCGGTGCTGGGGGGCCGTGGTGCTCCGGGCCCACCGGGGCGCAATCAACTAGACAA